>JAIUSX010000012.1:13750000-15000000 GCA_026573805.1 Hesperophylax magnus
TTTACTCATTATGCACTATCACAGCTACCAGTACTTGTGGAATACAGATTCGCCGCTTTACAAAAATGAAATTACTGATCGTTTCTTTTTTCTCCTGGGACCTTCATCGTAGCCAGCTACGCGCACGAAACTATACCTACATGTGAGTAACTAGCATGTCTGTGTGTAGCGTGTGGATATTGACATTGTGGTCTTTGTATGAATGCGTGTAAGTGCAAGCGAGATAGCATATTTGCGAGATGTTATAAAAAGGCGATGCATACTAGGATTGTCCCTATTTTGTTAATAGCAGATCCCCAATAAGTATCACTGCAAGATCACGTATCATTATTGTGTACGACCTTCACTCCAGCCTCTACACTACATTAGCATACATTACAGACATAAATGCGCGCGAATAGTTAGCATGCCAGCTAACCGCCAAAAGCATGCCTTTTCTCTGGCATGCGTATCCGCGGCTTTACATGGCAGTTTTTTTGTTCACATATCCCCACTGTATCCCTATGAATGTACAATGTATATGATCGTATGATGTAACTAGTTTACACAGCCTACTGTATCTCGGTGGTTCAGGATATGTGTAAATACGGGAATTACTGTTTTATTTGAACAGTATTCCGGATTGTATACCAAATTAAGGGCAGACTCGAAGGTAAATGACGAATCTCAACGGAAATCTAACGAGGAAATTGTAATATGATTATTATTAATAATTATAATTATTTTTATGTTCATAACTATTATTGTTTAATTTTGGAAAACATAAATAAATGTGTACCAAAACATCAAAAAAATATTATGTATTCAAATATTTTTTTTTTTTTTTTTTTTTATAGTGAATACCTCACAAGAGTCCCAACTGCTCCCGTCTGGAGCCAGTGAGACTATGGCATCCCCAATTGGGGGATGTTGTGAGGCTGAAGGTAAGTGGGGCAGGGATAGAGGAAGGTGGGGAAGTACCTGGCTATTCAGATCTAGTCACTAAACACGGCTAAAGCCATTTGGAGCAACGTTTCAATTCTGAATGGTGGTCTTACACCAGGGCGATACTGGTAGTATCTTCCAATATATCATATATAATATCATATATTGTTTAGTATTGAAACAGTTTTGTGATTATTCCACATCCTTTTACATTCCATGTCCTGTTCTAATTGTCATTTTGATTGTTCCTCTCCTTTTCTAAAAGTATTACGAGAATAGAAGAATGGAAAAAAAGAAGACCCAAGTCAGTGATATTCAATTGTTATTAACGCATATATCATTTTTTTTAATTTGTAATCTTGTCATCGTTGAGAGTGCATGTTATCTCGCTGATCGGATCATTAATTTGCCATTTGAACAGTGCATATCATTGATGTGTCGTATAAGGTGTACACTTATGAACTGTAGTTACATGGAATTGTCAAGAAACTAACAAGACACAAAAGAAACCAATATCATCATAAGGTAAGACTTCCTACACATTTCTCTTGGTATTCCTAGTGATTGCAACAGGATCGAATTATGTCCTTTTCATTCGCATAGAGTTACCATTCTAAAAGCCATTTGGTATCAAACATGCATTTTATAAATAAATAAGTTCAAAAATACAGTTGTACACATATTTTGATCGTGTACTTGGTTGCATCAACAAGTAAAATTTTGGCTAAAATCTATTTGTTTTTAAATGTTGAATTGGTAAACTAACACGTTGATGACGAAATTTAAGAAAATATAAAACAAATACAATAATCATGTTTCGAAGAAACACTTTTTAAATTTTTTGTCACACGAGCGGTCAACTAACCGTAGTAAGGATGATAAAACTGCTAAATAAGTAGAAGAAACTCGCAGTAACGCCCTGCCGAAAGAATTCATAAATAAAATGTTGCTTGAAATGGCTGTAATAAGCTCTGAATAACCAGGTTCTTTAAAACCACCCTTATCCTCATCTCATTCCCCTCCCCACTACTTTCAGCCTCACACATACCTCAATTGAGGTATGTTGTGCCTCTGTTGGGCCTCTAGTGAGACATTCATGTTTAATTTAATAGTTCTTTGTTAAATCGTACATTCAAGCAATTTTATTTCCATGCGAGCCCACGTTTGAGATTAAGCCTCGAATGAAACACGAATTAAAATTAAATTTAACATGTTAAACAACGTTTTAGCACAGGCTGTTTCATACAATATAAATGAACATATTTACGCTTTCGCCCGTGAACAAAAATTAATTCACAGTTACAGTAATTCCACATATTAACTTCCCACACAAAAATAATTTCCACGAGTACACCCTGCCCAATACAAGAGCGCCACATCTAAGCTTTCGTACAAATATGAATCCGCAGCGGGGCCACCGAGTAGGGATGGTTGATACTGTCACTGTAGTTCCAGTTATTAAAGACCACCGTGGAACCGGTTCTTTCTACAGTCAAGGCTTGCTAGAGATGGCGAAGAAAATATTTTTTCTGAATTTCTGAAAATTAAAAAATTAAAAAATAGGGGACAAGGAACCGTTTTTAATACAGGAGGCTCTGAGAAAAAATATTTTCTTCAAGGTCTAGGAAAGATTGGAGAAGCAGTTCTGGGAAGGTAAAGGTATGAGGGTTGGGTAGGTATCTGGGGCTCAGTGTGTCCAGGAGTAATGGACATATGATTCCATCCCTCCCTCTGCAGTGCAAGGCGATGGATCGAGAGATTTTGGCTGGAAAGGTCAAGAGGTCTCCCTTAACCGGCCTCGCCACACATCACACACCATCCGCCACCAAGACCTGAACAAATCTTACCCCATGAACCTGAATACCTGTTACCAAACATGGCGAATAACTTGTGGTGACTTTTGGCAGAGATGTTTTTATAAAAATGAATGATTATTGCCTCCAAAATAAGAGACAAATAATATCGAAGGTTTCGGCGACAACAAAGTCACTGGGACAAAGTAGGTACCTAAACGGGACATCTCTACCACCAAGTATGCTTCTGGTGTGTACTGTCAATGAGCATAGAATACCAGACGCAACAATGACTCTGGAGCCTTACATTTGTGTAAATTCACTTGTATTCTGTACCTAAAGGGTGCTTACTTTTCGTTGGGAAAGGGGTGTAAAAGGGAAAAAGCAAGTTTAAGGGCGGGTTGTTTCACATAATTTAAATAATTCAAAAAAATTCAAAGATTACATTCAAGTTCTGTGAAAGGTCAATTCAAGATCTGTTATTATTTCATCATCGGCCGGTTGTTTCATGCACTTAGATGGTAACAGAACTTGTTTAGGGCTTTCATGAATATTAATTTTGAAATTCGATTAATTGTTCAATTTACGTGAAACAACCCAACCTAAATGCTATTATTTATTACAGGAAACATCGTTGTTCTTTATTTATTGTAATGATATTTCTTTAAGACTTTACTGGATGGCGGAATTATAGTCAAATTACTATATTTCCATGGTGATGAAAACGAGACAGGACAACTGTTCATTTAATAAAACTTTCTTCTCGTTCTCTCGAACTTTCTTTTTCATAATAGACGTCACGTAACTCGTGCTATCGTTACATCTCTCCACACTAAACCTTACCTAAAATAAGACATTTTCTGTTATTGAAGACAATATTAGCGATTCTTAAACGATTATTAGAAACAGAAAATATACGGCAAATCTAGGACTTTGGACATTTTAGAAACGGCAATATTGTCTTTAATAATTGAATTTAATAATTTGAGGTTTTACTCATTAAGTTATCCCAAAAAATAAATTTAAAAAGAAACATGCTTTTGGACGCGAGGTCTACAGCTTGTAAAACTAGCAAATTGCGAAATTATATGTTTTGTTTGGAAATTTATGAGCGCTTGGAAAAATTTAAGATGAACATTTCTTAGTCGTTGAAACGATCGAGCAATTGTTTATATACAAAAAAAAAATGTCAGCCCTATGAAAACTGCTTTAGTTCAAAATTTCCTACTTGCGAACCCTTTTTCGGTTATGGTTTTATTTTTTATTGTGGCAAATTTAGTTCTTCAGTAAATGATTGTAAAACATTGAAATATATGTGTCTGTTCGCAATTTAAAATAAACCAAACTTTTCGGCGATGTTTTTATTTTTGCATATATCAAAACCGTCGGCTGGTGTTAAGCGGGAATTTAAACCTTATCGCCATCTACATAAGGCGTGTTATTGTTAGCGGCACCATTCCAAATGTTACATGACGTGTCGCATCGCCTTAAGTTCATTCAGGCAAATTAATCATTCAATAGTTTCAAGTCAAACTATGTTTACACTGATTCGACGTTTCCATAGTGTTTATCGATGGGTTATCATATATTTGTTATGATATTAATCCGATATTTCGAGCATTGTGTACGTGCAGGGTGCATGAGGAACTCACTCCTCCGCACCCTCTCTTGCCGCCCCTGGGACTTTTCCGCCCACTTCACTCCTCCGTAACCTAGTTTTGAAGGCACCGATATAATATATGGCTGACAGCGGTTATTGTCTTACCCGGCAACCTCATTACGACGTTTCTACCTGTTTAGTTTCAGCTTTCATTAAATAAATTAGAAGCAAGAAGGTTTTTTTTACCACCACCAATAGGAAAATTATTATCAATAATAATACTGATTTCAGTTATGTCTCTGTAAGTCCGGTTTGATTAACTCCAGAACTTGGATTTGCTTGGAACTGTGGTATCAGATTCAAAATTGGAACTGATTTTGTGAACAATTCAGAGAAGCGATAAATTCGGTACAAAAATTATTATATTCGATTAATTAATTCATAATTCTAAATTTGAAATGTATTTTCCTTTTGCTTAAGCTTTTGAGAGATGTCGTAATGTTTAACTACCGATTATAAATACTTTAAAAAAAAATTTTTTTTGGTAAAGATATGATATATATTGTGACAATGTGACCTTAAATAGGGACATTTCTAGATAAGTATGTACCACGATTAACTCGTGTTAAAGAAAAAAAAAATGATATAAAATAATTTTTAATATGTTTTCTATAATAATATGTATTTTTTTAATTTGTATATTTCCATAACATGTCCTTTTTCCTTATGTTTTATTATTTTTCGTACAAAATATTATTTTGTTATTCTTACATAAATCATGTACTAATCGACTACCATAACACGGGCATGAGCCGAAGATGGTAGTTGAGAAAATCAACAAAATTATAATTTTATAAAATTAAAACTAATAAAATAAATAAAAATATTGGATTGAAGTGAAGTGTATAATATAATTCATAAATTCTCTCAATAATAAAACAAGTCATGTATTAACATGATGAATGTCGAAAAAAAAATTGACATTATAAAAAAAATTTCAAAAATCCATAAATTATCTTCTTACATCCATAAAACACGTCAGACTTGTGTTTAGTTTTCCAATTCATAAATTATTAGAAGTTTTTTCGGGAAAATTGGATTCAATGTGTCAACTTTTTTTTTAATATCGCTTAAGTTTTCATTCATTACCAGAACGTTTTACAAAAAAGCGTTATATTTACAGAGCATTTTCTGATTTCTGAAAAGCCATGTCAATACAAAAATAAATACAATTTAGAAGGTATGCTCTTATAGCAGTAATGAATAATTAAATCATTTGAGCAATGAATAAAGCAAATGTTCCCCTAGAGTCGTTAATTCTTTTCATGCCATTAGTTGGTTTTTTCCCACACAATAATATTTGAAGTAATTATTGCGCATTTAAACCACGTTGCTGGTCAGTACACGAGTACCCACCACTTGTGTTATCGGTCAAAAAGTACACTAGTTGTTGTGTTGCTGTTCTATGAATCCTCGTGTTCAAAAAAATATTTTTTGATCTTTATTTTTTTTTTAATAAATCAACAGCAAAATTTCTACGGAAATCATAAGATTTATAAGTAGGAAGTTAATTTATTTTATTAAAGGTAAAATTATGTTTTTACAAGACAAGGTTTTTATGCAAAGTACAAAAGATAACAAATTATTGTAAGCAATTAATTTTTAGCAAGAAACTAAACTAAAAATATTCCGAGAAAAAAAATTTTCAGCGGAACTTATTTTTTTTAGGAAGATTTTTTCAATTAATATTTATGTTGAAAAAATCTTCTGTTAATTATAGGTACTTGAAAACCTATCTATGTGTTTGTATACAATAGTATATTTAACAAGTAACTTTTTTAATTCAAATAAGGAATTATGCAATGTGTCCAATGAAACACAACTGCCTTGGCGATAAATATTTTGTAAAACTTTTTTCGGGCAGATTAGGTTAGGTTAGGTGAGTATCATATTAAATAAACTATATTGAATAAACCGGCCACTATCTTGATTCAAAACGATCAATTTAAAACGGGACTTCGGGAAAAGATAATAAACATCTGATAGAAATCGATTATTATCAAATTTGATCTTTAAAATCTCTCAAAGAGCTCAATTTACTCTAAAACAAAAGCTGAAATCAAACAGTTGTACCACAAAATCGACTCCAGATGTGATTTAGATAAACCAGTTTCCCGCTTGTAACCCTAGTTTATGGACACCATGTACCATTTAGTGATTCAATCACCTAAAGGGTGCTTTATTGAATTGGTTATTGTATTTTTTTCTTTCTAAATTAGTGTTTTTCAAATTAAAACAATTGCTTCTCGAATTAGCCCACTATTATGTGGACTACTGTTATAATATTTGCCCTTACCGTTAATATTTAATAGAGACCTCACGGATATAAAAGTAAATATATAACACATGAAATACT
Source organism: Hesperophylax magnus (assembly GCA_026573805.1). Taxonomy (NCBI): domain Eukaryota; kingdom Metazoa; phylum Arthropoda; class Insecta; order Trichoptera; family Limnephilidae; genus Hesperophylax; species Hesperophylax magnus. The sequence goes on from JAIUSX010000012.1 coordinate 13,756,734, forward strand.
AAATCATTATTAAATAAGCATGCTAACAATTCTTATCACAGAGTTGTCAATGACCAATTTATGTTGTTTGGATGAATATGGAATTACATAGGGGATTATAGATTTTCAAACAGCAATGTCATATTGACTTGAATTTCAAAGCTATTTGGTCTAAATCCGGTTTCACATTTTTTCAATATTTCAATATATAGTTCATTGAAGCAATTTTTTAACTTCCTCACTTTAAATATTATTTATTTTTTACATTTACTTCACACTAAAGGCCCTGATAAAAATAATTTCCTTCAATACCTATGTCATCGAAGTTACATTAAGTTTTATGTTTATATGCGTAATTTTTTTTATAAATATTATCTCCACACAGGAGGTATTGAATGACATAATTATAACCAAGTCATATTTGGTGATGGTGTGTAGAATGCTTTCAAGTAACAGTGTAAGTCAAAAAATGTTTTTGCCTTGCATGAAAAAATAAATTATACCAACTTGTCTTAATGGGTGCGAGTTTTGGCCTGAATGAATGTACCCTACATTTTAAAATGTTATCATTATTTATTTAATTTTTCCAATCTCGCACTTGTACATTGCCTCATATTTAAATCCCCGAGGGCAGGAAATGTATAAACCATCCCCTAATAAGTACTACCCTCCATTGACTCCATTAATCATTTTCTCATCAAGATAGCACCCCGTGACAGCTTGACGTAGTGTTAGAAGCTTCATCTTATAGCTTTATAGACTGTACTTGTTTGCGGAATCTATTGAATAACTTATCAGTTCAGAAGAAAGTGTGCTTTGCTCCCCTTTATCGACCCAAAATTTACGACACTAATAAATTAAATTCTTCCTAGTCATATTTCCAGGAAAGAGAAAAACACAGCCTTTAAGGCCGCACTTGTTTTTTAGCGAAATAAATTTACGTGTTACGGCGAGAAGTCGTTTAAGTCAAAGGGAATAGGGGTTTATACCCTTTGATGCATAATGTATGAATGAGGGGTGAAAAAATATGAATTAAATGGTTCACGATACGTAAGGGTGGATTTTGTTAAGTGGGTGAACTCAAATTATTTCTCCACGAGGTTTTTTTATGAATGTAAAGTTCATGTAGGGAAGTTGGTAATATTAATGCATGTTGTTTAATAAAGTTGTCTATTTATGTAAAGAAGGAAGACCGTGGCGGACGACGTGGCATTGATTTGTATAAAAATCTACAGTTTTATTTCGAGATTGATGAAATTTTATACAGTTGACCTTCAAAACAAGAGGTTACTTGACGATCAAAATAAAAGGAAAATTACTGTGTACGTTTCATTTCGAAAACTTTGCATTAAGCTCCAGCAATGCCGGGGACTTCAGCTAATTTATGACAAGGAGTAAATTTTCAGAAGCAGGAAACGCGCCAAGACTTTCATTTAAAAAATTCGTTCTTATTTTTCTGGGTAAATGTAATGAAAATAATTAACTTTAATTTTCGAAGACAATATTAGCGATTCTTTAACGAAAATTTGAAACAGGAAAACGCTTGATTTTATAAGAATATTAAAGTTTGTGGTTTTACTCATTAAGTTTGTTTAAACCACAATTTTAATAAAATGTATCCATATACTTTTGGTTCCAAATCAGGATCCAAAGTATACTTGTAGGAAGGTTTTGAAACATTTAGAAAATGTTTATTAAAATAGTGGTTTAAATAAAGTTAGTTAAAATGATGCCACAAAGTGAATGCATAAATTATTAAAAAAAACAAATGAAATTATTTTCATGATATATGCAGCTTTTATATATCCATATATCTGTGATTTTTTTAGAAAATATGCCTTATGATTCTGTATACCTATGCATATTTTGTATTATATAAGTGTTGTTCAAAAATAAAAGTACAGTCAAAATAAATTTGATTGTTTGATTAGAATCACAAAGAACAATCGGAGAAAATATATTGAACCGCACAATCAATAACTTGTGATTACTTTATTTGTTTCCGCTATTTTCTTTCTGATAAACGTATATATGTTTTATTTAACGTAAATACATTGCACAAAACATGTTTCCCGCGAATTGAAATTGCCTGAAGCTGAGTAGTAAAAAACTAGTTAGTACCATAAAATAAATCTACACTTAAACACAAAATTCCATTTTTTAATTTGTTTGAATAAAACCATCAATCCATTATTAAAATGAAATGTTTATGTTAATGATCAAAAAGATGTATCAAATTAGTATAAATTAATGATTAACCTCAAATCAAGCATATTTTACCGCAAATAAAATGAAAGCCCACATTTAATTCGGTCGTATTTTGCGGGTTAGAGATATAACTCGCATATTAATATTTTATTCCCCAACTACTTTATTACACGAGAGATTACTTAGAGGTCTTCATAATAATATGTGATTCTTTTCATTTTAGCATGAAAACTCTGCACGTGTCCAAATAGCTCTGCTGACAAATTCGTCTTACTTTTGAAGTGATATCTGGGGCATATTTATTCCGTGCAAGGCGTGATGCTGGCTCTACAAATTAAGCCTACAGGCGGCCTGATTTGGTGACGTTAAGAGGATAAAGTTGATCGTTAAGGGTGTGAAACGCAGGCTGTTGGGGGTTAGAGTGGGCAGCGTGTCTCCGCTGGTAGGAAGTGTGGAAAATCAGGCGAATTGGGGCTGGAAAGTAAAGGAAACTGGGGCCTACATACGCCGGGGCAAGTTTGCCCGTAAGAAGGGGTGACGCGGGGCGGGTTCGACTTTATCGCAGGGCTGGGTGGTATAAAGTGCCATATCGTAAATCCAAATGGCGGCCGGATCCGGATGGCGGGAAACGGTTTAGGAAGGACTGAAGAGCCGGTGAAATAAAGCAAAACGAGTGACGGTGGAGATGAATAAATCATTTGCGAGCTCAACGCGTAAACATCGCACGGCATTTATTAGACAAACAAGTTGTTATCGACACGATTACTGGGTCCTTATTAACATTTTATATGGGGTCAAATCTATGCACGAGACATCGACATAACCAACATGTAGGGGAATCAAACAATCAACGCGTTAAAGCGTTCACAAGAAATGCTACTATCTAAAGTATGTCGTCGGAATTAAATGTTGAAATTTAAGCAAGTAGTAAGTAGTTGAAAATTTAATACGAAAATTATTTCCCGAATTATGAGAATTAAAACATTATCGTACCGTGTCTTTATTAACTGGATTTCTTCAAGTTTTAAAAACAATGTTTCCAGTTTATTTTCTCTTTTACATCGCTCATTATAAATCCAATTTGTTATGTAAAATAGATACTGCTCTCATAAAAGTATCAAATTAAATTAATGTGTCTTTGTAAGCATTCTGCTTCACTATCTTTTTCCTCCACAAATATAATTCTGTGTAAAAGGAATGTTAATATGTACTTGTTGATAAACTACTATAATATTTTAACGAGTTATCAGAATAATAAAATATATTTAAATTGCAACCAGCCCCTGTAAAATATCTCTAGTCAACAGCTGCCGGACTTAATTATTCTATTAATACCATCCGGTACTTGCAAGGCCGGTCCTATGAAGCACAATTGGAGCAGTCCACTCCGGGCACCAAATGCCGCTGATAATACCTAACACCTAAACAATAATAATACAATTCATCCGAATATTATTGATTTCAGCGATCACCTACCTAGGCGTCTACTGCTTTTTACGCCAGTCGCCATTTGGCTCAGGGCTGTCCCTGGTACTTGTTAATTCTTGTAAAGTTAGGGTTTCAACTGTATGTATACTGGTTGGCAGTTAATTAATTGGATAATTTAACGTTGGATCATCTGAATTCAATTGCGTACGTAAACGCAATAGATGACTTGATAAGGCAATTTGCGGAGTAAATTTTGGAATAATTACTATCTATCTGACTAAATACAGCAGTACAATTTGATACATTTGAAGCTTGTTATATATTTAATACAGACGAAATCGAACTTGTGACCTTATGCTTAAAGAAAAGGTTTACGAATGACGCCCGGTTTTAGCTTCACGTGGTGGGATATATAAGTGATATCTTATGTACGATTATATAATTGACTTTCAAAAGCTCTCTGAAATAATCAAAAACAAATACGATTTCCATGAAACGGATCTGTCCATAAATTATTCATTTTTATATTTCCTCGAGAGAGCAGGATAAATAACAATTACGAATCTGTGGAAATCAACAAGACTTCTCGTTACGAAGATAAGTGCCTACGAATAATAATTGTGAAAACCACCCCAAGAGCGCTTTATAACTAATTATAAATTCCTAGGCTTTATATAATTTCATTATTTATAAACAAATACAAAAATTACGACCTGGCAGGTCACTTCAGATAAAGACACTTTGGTTAGAATGTTTAAGCTTGAGGAAGATACGATTTTGCACGCAGAGGGCACTATATTAAAAATACTGAACATTAAGATATGATTTTATAAATTTGCTATTTTACCATACGTTACTATTGATATTACATTTGTTAAAAGATTAGTGACAAAAGTAGAGTCTGTGTATATTTCAAAGACTGGAGAATTTTTCGAAAAACAAGGATTAGTAATATTCTTTTGGGGGACATTGTGACCTTTTATATTTTAATTTGAAACCCCCCCTAATTATAGTACCGAGCGACCTTCTCATTCGCCCCAATTAATTTATATAACTTTTGAGATATTTTCTAAGCATAAGCAAGATACGTTCAGCATCTTCGAGTGCACTTCAAAAGCGAATAGGTACAGAAAATAATTGAGCTTCCATTATGTTTGCCAAACGCCGTCTGATTTAACTTTTTTTAAATTGGTCTAAATGAAAAACTTAAGAAGCGCTTCGACTCCACAAACCTAATATGAAACAGTGAATAAAGAATTTGCAGCATTTGCATGTATGAATGAGATTTAACCATCAAATAAGAATCGGTTAATAAGGTTTAAAAAGTCAAATTTGAATACATTCGTATAATATTTATGTTTATGGCAGGTTGCGTATTCGTTTGGCAAATGTAACACAGACACGCTTGCAAAGGCAGGATTTTTCACTTGTGTTTTATAGCTATGATGCGAAATCTTTTTTTCTATCACATCTTCTATCAATTTTTCCCTGGATTTACATAATATTTTTGATTTGTATTGTTTTTAAAGTGATCACAGAAACAAGTTTTAAATAATCCATGTTTGATCGTTTTCAATAGAGCGTATATTATTTTTATATCGACCCGTGTGGGAAATAATGATTTATAATAATATTTATGAGTCAATAAAGATAAAACGAAGTTATTGGATTATATCACATTCCCTTGCCACAGCGAAATTTATATCTCCGTGAAGATATTTAATATTGATAATAAAGTCTCTGTGTAAGTTATTGCCCCGGGAACAGGTGTAATCGAGATACGCTATTGTATAAAGGAAAGGGAGAAATGATGTCAACGAAGACAATAACATTAAGAATTACATCGACTTTTATAAAACAAGTCGATCACTTGTATCCTTTCTCTTACCACGAAATTTCCTCAGTACAAAAATGATAACTTCACCAATTTAATTTATCTCAAAGCTTTAATAGAACTATAAAGAGTTTTAATTATTATGGTGGCATGAAAATGTTAAATTCAGTACTGAAAAAATTTGACCACTGCATTACAATGTTCTTTTCCCTAGTTGAAATCATCTTGAAATTGTCATTGTTTATTCTGATAGATTGTATTTTAATGAGACGCCTAAGATGGCCGTAAAATTTTTTCTGAAAATTTCAAATATATTTTTTTTAATTCCATAACCGTGTATCTACTGTTTTGCAAAGTATTGAAAAGTTTATGATGTTTTTTTTAGTTTTATTAACAGCCCGTGGCGTCCTTTCCACAACAAAATAAGATGTTCAATAATATTATTATTGGGTTTATAAAAACAGTTTATTTTTAAACAAGTTCTGCTGTGTAATTATTATTACGCGTGACAGCTGTTTCGCCCTCTGAAGGCATTATCAAACTGTGGGTAGCCCACTTACAGACGATACATTTATATTATTTCTAGGTAGGTATTTTAATTTCAATTACTGATTTCTTAATTGATTTTTGAGTAAGATATTAGAAATTATTAATGGTTATTACCCCAGCAAAGTTTCCCCAATTAGTGTAATGTTAAAAATTTGACTGAATGTCTTAATGTTAGTTATTCCCAAACGATGACTCATAGGGTTATTTTAATAGCATAATTAAGTACTTCATAGTGCACTCATATTTGAACTAGGTTTGAAGATATCTAGTAGGGGTGAACGAATTATATTTGTTTGTTCATTAATTAGAATAGCTTTCAGATTATTAGAGTTTTTGTTAATTTCTAACTGTTCTAAAAGGTTCAGTTTACGGCCTTTATTTTGTACGTGTAACGGAGTTGGTTTATTATTATCATTAAGTGAGTGATTTTCATCTAGGAGATGTTTGGCAAATTGAGATTGCATTTTATTATTATTTTTAAAAGATCTTATATGTTCTTTGAACCTAGTGTTAAAGGACCGGCCCGTTTGTCCAACATAAACAGCGTTGCATTCGTCACACTGGAGTTTATAAATGCCACTATTTTGTAATTTGAGTACCTTGCTTTTTGAGTTTTTAAGAGATGATCCTAAGTTGTTATTTGTGCGGAAGGCAATATCTAAGCCACACTTTTTGAGGACTTTTGCAATTTTATTAGATGTCTGTCCGATGAATTCTAAACACCCGAATTTATTATTCGTCTTATTATTAGTCACTGGGTAAATTAATTTAAGGTTATTTTTGTGTTTGTTATTATTAATTATTTTTTCAATGTCTCTACCCTTGAAGCCATTATTTTTAGCAATAGTTAGGATTGTATTTTTTTCCTTCTCGTATGCTTTCTTGTCGAGTGGGATGTTATTAAGCCTATGTACCATTGAGTGGTAGGCAGATAATTTATGTGACCATGGGTGTAAGGATTTATAATTAATGGTCGTATCTGTAAACGTAGGCTTACGGAAAATTTCAAACGTATGTTTATTATTTTCTCTACCGATTGTTAGGTCTAAAAAATTGATTTTATTATTACACTCTCTTTCAACCGTAAAGCAGATTTTACGGTTGATGGAGTTAGCAAATGTGACAAAAAGATCTAATTGTCTGTTGGTACCTTTCCAACAGACCAAAATGTCGTCAACATAACGAACATAGTAAATGATGTGTTTGTTAAAGATTGAATTTAAAATTTGTTTTTCAATGTAATCCATAAATATTTCTGCAAGAAGTGGACTGAGGGGCGATCCCATTGGTAATCCGTCGTTTTGTTTATAGAATTTATTGTTAAACTCAAAGTAGTTAGTTTCCACGCAAATTTTAAATAGATCGAATAAGTCTTTTTTAGTAACTGGGTTTATATTAGATTCGTCTAAAATATCTTCAATGATTTTAAGGCATTCTTGAATAGGGATATTGCTAAAGAGACTGACCACGTCTAAAGATATGAACTGGCAATTGTGCGGTAAATTTATGTTTTTTATTTTATTTACAAGTTCGAGAGAATTTTTAACGCTATGTATTGGGTAGAATTTAGTATGTTGTTTGAAAAGAAAGTTAAGTTTTTTGGCGAGTATTGTCGTTGGGGCGTTTATAAAAGAAACAACGGGACGTATGGGGATATTATCCTTGTGAATTTTTGGTTGTCCGTATAATGCAGGAGCCCTTGGATTCATCACCATTGCACTTTTTCTAGCGTATTTATTTGAGAATATTGATTGGCAATTATTTATTAGGTTGCGCACGTTTATTGAAATTTTGTCCGTTGGGTCCTTTTTTAAGATTTCAAAGTCTTCTGGCTTTAGGAATGCTTCTACTTTATTTAAGTAATCAATTTTGTTTAATATAACGACGGAATTCCCCTTATCCGCCTTAGTAATTGTGAGGTCGCTATTTTTAATTTTGGCTTTAATATGATTTAAAATTTCCGTTTCTTCTATATTGAATTTATTTTTATTTTTACTGGTTGATTTCAGAGTTTTTCTCAAGATATCTGCTGTTATTTGTTTAGGTAAGCCGTTATTTTTTATTTTAGACAGAGAAATTTCTGTGTCGATTGCCAAACATTCAATTTGTTTTTTAGTGATATCTGAATTTATTTTATATTTGAAGCCTTTATCTAGTAAATTTATTTCATCTTCTTCAAAAGTTTCACCTGATAGGTTAATAGTTTTTATATAAAACTCCGTATTTGTATTACTTTGATATTCATTGACTTTAACATTTTTATTTTTAGATTCGACAAGTTTTTTAAGTTTATTTTCCTGAGTTTTGAATTTATCAGATATAATTCCGCTGATGTGTTCACGAGTATCGTAATCTAGGGTATCAAATTCCCATGGATGCAGTTTAAAAGTTAATTCCGAATGCAATACCTTGATGTAGTGAAGTATTGTGTCCCTTTTCCGACAACATTCCTTAGTTTCCTCCTTTAGCCATATCCTCTGCGCTCGATGCACAGTTTTTATGGCTGCCGAAGATTTGCTTTTGGTAGAAATATGCACGTACTTGGGGATCACGTTTAACTTCAAACACTCTTGGTTAAACCAAAGGTTTTGCACTATTTTCCGATGTTTTAATTTTAATCGTCTGTAAAAAATCACTTGGGTAGCTATATCAGCAACCTTCAATTTATTTATTGTTATTAAGTTTAATTTGTAGAACTCCATTTTATTTTTTATTTTTTTATATATTCAATAATATTATTATTGGGTTTATAAAAACAGTTTATTTTTAAACAAGTTCACGCGTAATAATAATTACACAGCAGAACTTGTTTAAAAATAAACTGTTTTTATAAACCCAATAATAATATTATTGAATATATAAAAAAATAAAAAATAAAATGGAGTTCTACAAATTAAACTTAATAACAATAAATAAATTGAAGGTTGCTGATATAGCTACCCAAGTGATTTTTTACAGACGATTAAAATTAAAACATCGGAAAATAGTGCAAAACCTTTGGTTTAACCAAGAGTGTTTGAAGTTAAACGTGATCCCCAAGTACGTGCATATTTCTACCAAAAGCAAATCTTCGGCAGCCATAAAAACTGTGCATCGAGCGCAGAGGATATGGCTAAAGGAGGAAACTAAGGAATGTTGTCGGAAAAGGGACACAATACTTCACTACATCAAGGTATTGCATTCGGAATTAACTTTTAAACTGCATCCATGGGAATTTGATACCCTAGATTACGATACTCGTGAACACATCAGCGGAATTATATCTGATAAATTCAAAACTCAGGAAAATAAACTTAAAAAACTTGTCGAATCTAAAAATAAAAATGTTAAAGTCAATGAATATCAAAGTAATACAAATACGGAGTTTTATATAAAAACTATTAACCTATCAGGTGAAACTTTTGAAGAAGATGAAATAAATTTACTAGATAAAGGCTTCAAATATAAAATAAATTCAGATATCACTAAAAAACAAATTGAATGTTTGGCAATCGACACAGAAATTTCTCTGTCTAAAATAAAAAATAACGGCTTACCTAAACAAATAACAGCAGATATCTTGAGAAAAACTCTGAAATCAACCAGTAAAAATAAAAATAAATTCAATATAGAAGAAACGGAAATTTTAAATCATATTAAAGCCAAAATTAAAAATAGCGACCTCACAATTACTAAGGCGGATAAGGGGAATTCCGTCGTTATATTAAACAAAATTGATTACTTAAATAAAGTAGAAGCATTCCTAAAGCCAGAAGACTTTGAAATCTTAAAAAAGGACCCAACGGACAAAATTTCAATAAACGTGCGCAACCTAATAAATAATTGCCAATCAATATTCTCAAATAAATACGCTAGAAAAAGTGCAATGGTGATGAATCCAAGGGCTCCTGCATTATACGGACAACCAAAAATTCACAAGGATAATATCCCCATACGTCCCGTTGTTTCTTTTATAAACGCCCCAACGACAATACTCGCCAAAAAACTTAACTTTCTTTTCAAACAACATACTAAATTCTACCCAATACATAGCGTTAAAAATTCTCTCGAACTTGTAAATAAAATAAAAAACATAAATTTACCGCACAATTGCCAGTTCATATCTTTAGACGTGGTCAGTCTCTTTAGCAATATCCCTATTCAAGAATGCCTTAAAATCATTGAAGATATTTTAGACGAATCTAATATAAACCCAGTTACTAAAAAAGACTTATTCGATCTATTTAAAATTTGCGTGGAAACTAACTACTTTGAGTTTAACAATAAATTCTATAAACAAAACGACGGATTACCAATGGGATCGCCCCTCAGTCCACTTCTTGCAGAAATATTTATGGATTACATTGAAAAACAAATTTTAAATTCAATCTTTAACAAACACATCATTTACTATGTTCGTTATGTTGACGACATTTTGGTCTGTTGGAAAGGTACCAACAGACAATTAGATCTTTTTGTCACATTTGCTAACTCCATCAACCGTAAAATCTGCTTTACGGTTGAAAGAGAGTGTAATAATAAAATCAATTTTTTAGACCTAACAATCGGTAGAGAAAATAATAAACATACGTTTGAAATTTTCCGTAAGCCTACGTTTACAGATACGACCATTAATTATAAATCCTTACACCCATGGTCACATAAATTATCTGCCTACCACTCAATGGTACATAGGCTTAATAACATCCCACTCGACAAGAAAGCATACGAGAAGGAAAAAAATACAATCCTAACTATTGCTAAAAATAATGGCTTCAAGGGTAGAGACATTGAAAAAATAATTAATAATAACAAACACAAAAATAACCTTAAATTAATTTACCCAGTGACTAATAATAAGACGAATAATAAATTCGGGTGTTTAGAATTCATCGGACAGACATCTAATAAAATTGCAAAAGTCCTCAAAAAGTGTGGCTTAGATATTGCCTTCCGCACAAATAACAACTTAGGATCATCTCTTAAAAACGCAAAAAGTAAGGTACTCAAATTACAAAATAGTGGCATTTATAAACTCCAGTGTGACGAATGCAACGCTGTTTATGTTGGACAAACGGGCCGGTCCTTTAACACTAGGTTCAAAGAACATATAAGATCTTTTAAAAATAATAATAAAATGCAATCTCAATTTGCCAAACATCTCCTAGATGAAAATCACTCACTTAATGATAATAATAAACCAACTCCGTTACACGTACAAAATAAAGGCCGTAAACTGAACCTTTTAGAACAGTTAGAAATTAACAAAAACTCTAATAATCTGAAAGCTATTCTAATTAATGAACAAACAAATATAATTCGTTCACCCCTACTAGATATCTTCAAACCTAGTTCAAATATGAGTGCACTATGAAGTACTTAATTATGCTATTAAAATAACCCTATGAGTCATCGTTTGGGAATAACTAACATTAAGACATTCAGTCAAATTTTTAACATTACACTAATTGGGGAAACTTTGCTGGGGTAATAACCATTAATAATTTCTAATATCTTACTCAAAAATCAATTAAGAAATCAGTAATTGAAATTAAAATACCTACCTAGAAATAATATAAATGTATCGTCTGTAAGTGGGCTACCCACAGTTTGATAATGCCTTCAGAGGGCGAAACAGCTGTCACGCGTAATAATAATTACACAGCAGAACTTGTTTAAAAATAAACTGTTTTTATAAACCCAATAATAATATTATTGAATATATAAAAAAATAAAAAATAAAATGGAGTTCTACAAATTAAACTTAATAACAATAAATAAAATAAGATGTAATTGATAAACTTTCCCCACTCTTACCCCTCCCCCTCCCTTCTGCCCCTTTCTGCCCATATGTAATCTATATTTAATTTTTAAGTTTAGTATACGTTTGATCCTGAAGAAGTGAACATTGTTCACGAAACATGTTGATTGTGTACAAATAAAGTGATGTAAGCAAAGTTATTTGTCTTTTTATTAAAATAAATATTACTGTTGTGAATTGATGTTATTAGTTAAATTTGTTTTTGTAACAGATAAAAACAGATATTTTATTTATTTTTGGAATAACTTTATGAGTAAAACCTCAAATTGTAATATTTAATTATTGAAGACAATTATAGCGATTTTTAAACGAGAATTTGACACAGAAAAAGATAGGTCGAATCTAGGACGTGAAACCAAGACCCTCGCCTTGCCTGAGCTAATGGGATCCTATCTCCTTCGGTCATATTTAACTGTATCATACTTCAAATAAGAACTACCAACATTATCTTCATTTTCTCAATAAACATTTACATTGGCTGCTATCTTTAAAATGATCGCAAGATTCAACTCGAACTAAATGCATTCTATACAGTGTCTTGGATAAATATATCCTATATGATTTAAGATTTTCACGGCCAAAAGTATTTTTGTTATTTGTTTTTGGGGTGTTATGCCGTGTTACGCTAACTCCTTCTTTAGCCAACGTTTCGGACAGCATTGCAGTGTCCATCATCAGGGCAGATGTGTTATTTAAAATAAACATCTGCCAAATATCAAATCAAAAATCAAATAACACATCTGCCCTGATGATGGACACTGCAATGCTGTCCGAAACGTTGGCTAAAGAAGGAGTTAGCGTAACACGGCATAACACCCCAAAAACAAATAACAAAAAAATATATCCTATTTTAATGGCGACACTAATGACTTGGATGAATATTTATTTTTTGAATGACGTAATGAGTAAAACTTCAAATTGTTATATTTATTTATTGAAGGCAATATTAGCGATTTTTAAACGAGAATTTGAAACGGATAAATCTGATAAAGATACGGTCGCATCTTTTGTATACCCAATGTATATCATTTTGTAAAAGGAAACAGCTGATTATAAAAGTTTCTTATGAAATTCTAAAGACATTTTTTAAATCGAAAAGGATCAAATCCAATCACCATTAGACATTTATCAGCAGAGTCCTCACAAGTGAAAGGAGATTGAATGTTTTTGAGAGGAAGGCTTTAAAGGATTTCGGCGGACAAGGTACAACTAGGTTATGTTAACTTTTTGAAGAGATGTTAACCAAAAGATTTCTAAAACTGTATAGTCTCCACTGTGCAGGATGTGTAAATAGGATAACAGAAACCTACCACCAAAAAGTCTTCCTTGCAATAAGACTACCGGATGAAAGTTTTTTTTTACATTAACCCCACACAGGAGGCCCTGAGGAAAATGATTTCCCTGTTGATGATGTTTTTGGGGATGCTGTGTGGAGGTTCTTTCTAAGAAAGGAAGTTCTGGGAAGTTAAAAGGTATGAGGGTTGGGTAGGAATCTAGGGATCAGTGTATTCAGGATTGACAGACATATTAATGTATCGCTCCCACTGCGGCGCAAGGCGATGGGTCGAGAGACCAGATGGAGAAGTCAAAGGGTCTCCCTAAGCCAACCTCTCCCGATCTGGCAATCACGCAGTTAGTGGACAAGCATCCTGAACATACCTCACATCACATCTGCTAAATCAGCAAACGTAGAGAACCACTCGGGGTGTGAAATGTGCATCTAGCAGTGGCGTGCATTCCATGAAGCCTGAAAAGCTGTAGATACCTAACCAAAGAAAAAAGGATTGTAAAATAAAAACAATAAAAACTAACCCTATACAGGATGTTATAAGACATACCTGACTTACCTTGATCCGTGATTCCTGACATTATTTGGAGTTCATTTTTTTTCAAAACCAAAAACAAAATTTTCTTCCACTTGTGGTCCCTAGTCACTTCCGAGTAGCCGCCCAGACTCGTTACTTTCCAACACTAATATAGGTTTTATTAGTAAAAAAAAATTCGGAGACCAAAATGTTTATATTTTTTATTTATTAATTTTATTTTAGTAATTTGTACATTAAGGATTACAAATTACTAATTAATTTGTTACATATAAATATACTATAATTTTTTTCGTGGCTCCAACACAACATCTTGAACTTTCCGATTGGGGCAGACTTTATGTTTTCCGGCAGCGCATTATGGTATTTCATCCCTTTTTATAGAATACTATTCTGAGTATTTGCCTTGTCCTTTTTTGGTAGCCTGATTTCATTGCACGTCTTTGTTTTATGTTTGTGTATGTCCTTGTTGTATACAATTTTATTTGAAAAATATTTGGGTAGCAGGTTGTTTACTATTTTGTGTACAATTATCATCGTGTTCAAGGTCAATATCTGTTTCACCGTTAGCCAATTTAGTTCCTTTAACATTTTATTTACTTTTGAATATCTATTTCGTCTGATTATTGTTCTCATTGCCCTGTTTTTCCAATGTCATTTTTGTGTTTGTGTTTTTTTACTCAAAAAGTTAGCAATCACAGTTTTAATTATGTCAGGTACGTCTCTTAACACCCTATATACAAATATACAAGAATGCTCATTATTTATTTAGGCAAAACAATCTGCGGAAGACGATAATGGTCATTTTAAAATACTTTATGGAAGATTCCTACCCGAACTTAAAAAACCGCACAGCCTACATAGATAAATGCACGCCACTGGAGTCCAGATGACAACTTGTTCAGGAAGATCTGAAATGTTTGGGACAGGACTATCTGAAGCGGAAATATCCCGTTATCTCTGTGCCAAGGGACGGGTGAGACAAAGGGATAATCCGGGGAACGAAATGCATTGAACAGGCAATTTCAAATAATACTATTAGCTCGTACCTTCTCTGAAAGGCCACCCTAAACTTCGGAGAAATCGAAGGCACACGAGAAACAGCATGACAGATAGTATGTATTAGCTGTAATTAACAATATGTTAATTTATCATAGAAAATGTATGCTAGGCCAGCATTCCGATACCAAGCTTGACTAGCAGTAGAGAGGCATGGAATTGACAGAAAAAAAGAAAACAGAATTCCAGAGACGTAAGCAAATTTTTTTATTTATTATTTGAATGAGGCTGTCTCCTACAACGTAATTTCATTATTTTTTATATCTATAATATGATTTTTTTAAATACCAAATAGCACGGAAGATATAAGCGGTCAAAATGTTGATTTTTGCAGCCCGCCGAAATCATGTGCAGTTATGTTAAACCTCATTATTGCGTTTTAGTTTTGGTTCGGTTGAATGAAGGCAAAAATAGGAATATTAATGTAATATTACAAAAAAATCTAATTTCATCACATTATACAAAGAATGTGTGCAAATATATGTGCATTTTTTTAATAAAAATCTTCAATTTTATTCCAAAATTGATGAAATTTTGCACACTTGATCTTCAAAAAATATAAAAGTCACTGTTTACAGAAGATTTCGAAAAACCACCCCATCCTCATACCCCATCCCCACACCTTAAAGCAGAATTTCAATACTTGTTGATGATATTTAAGACACTTGATTTTCAAAATACGAGGAAAATTATTGTCTACATCTGATTTAGAAAAAAACTCAAAACGTAAAGTTCGAGCAATGCTGGGAACTTCAATTACTTTTAAATATAATGTAGGTAATGTACCTTTCTTTTAATTTTATTTTTTGATGTAATAGACGAGTATGTTTGAAAGGTGTAAATTATGGAAGAGAATTGTGGCGGTCCACCTTCTCTCCCCACCCTTACGGAGAACTATCGCACTGGTTCGTTAGTAGTCGTACCTGAGTAGGGGCTGTTTTCGAGAAAACGGTTGTTTGTTTAAAGCTAACCGTGTTAAATCTACCTGAGTTGTGTTTTGTTTGGAAAAGTTTCGTGGAAAGCGGTGGAAATTGTCCAGTTTACTCTGTGCCAAATTAATTATTCATACAACTTGTTCAAACAATGACTCATTTCTCGTTAGATCAACGGTTTGCACACGAACCTTCTAATTCTAAGGTTTCCATAGTTGTTATTTATGAAAATCTACTAAGGCATCCTGACGGGTGGTGTTAAAAGCTTCCAATGGGATTTCCGGTTTAATGCTCGCCGTACCAAACGCAACAACATAAAAACACATATTCACCATCTCTGGTACGCCACTCGAATATATTAAACATCCAAATGTCCCCTGGCAGAAAAAAAAGAAACCCATTCCTTCC
Organism: Hesperophylax magnus; assembly: GCA_026573805.1. NCBI lineage: Eukaryota > Metazoa > Arthropoda > Insecta > Trichoptera > Limnephilidae > Hesperophylax > Hesperophylax magnus. The sequence continues at coordinate 13,772,754 of JAIUSX010000012.1, forward strand.
TTAGAACAAACAAAAAAAAAATTTAATGTGTGGATCTGAATTCGCAATAAATATTGTATCAAACACTTTCTGAAATATATCATGCTATAATATGAAACACGCTGGATTAATGAATATTTTTATAGTCCTACAAGCTCCGTATAGTAGACTTGTTGAGAAGTTTCGCATCAAAATGAATATTTTATATATCTTTTAATTACCCAACTTTGTTTTACATATCTTGTTTTCAAAACTTACACACCAGCTGTAAACATTTGAAATACTCCACGCTTCTGATGAACCAACTGTTATTAAGTTTGTGAAATTTTTTAAGAATAAAGCTCTCTCAAGATTCCCGTAAATTCTAAAAAAGGATATTTGTGGTCTACGGAGGCTGTACAGAGTAGTAATTCGCAACTTTATTTGAGCCTTGCACTACTTCAACTTTTTAAGAACCTCCATGCCCTCCTGTCACAGTTTTATAGTTAACAACATCTGAAAAAATTGATGGTTGTTTCAAATAAAAAATGCACTTAGTCTAAACCAGTGGTTCCTAAATTTTAAGCCCTAAAAAGCTGCTTGGATATTGGCGAAACCCGAATTCCATCAAAAACATTTTACTGGCGATATTTTTCTGTTTCCCTTTCTAAATTTATGTGAAAGAAAGACATTTATATCACAGGAGATTTGACAGATTTAAAAAAAATATATATATCCGCTTCGCGCTAGTTCCGATTTCGTGAAGTCAGTGGGTCATCCTCAAATGAAATATGTTTTACGCTGAAAGAATTGGGATGTGAACAATGATCTTCACGAAGACATGAAACTGTAATAGAACTGTAAAATGGAAGTATAAACTTCAAAACGTAACATAAAAAACGACAAGGAGGAAAGCGCAGCAGGCGAAAATTTTGCTCGGTTCAAGATGAAACCAACAAAAATAATAACATTTTTTTTTATTCGGAAAGTAGTCTCACAAAAAAAAATTATATATTATTGCTTATCTGAATTCTTGACACAATCAGTTCCTATATTGAAAATAACTAATACAAAAAAAATTTCTGTTAAAATATTATATTATATTAGTTCCAATTTTGAAAATGGTGCTTAAGGAAAATCCCAGTTCTACGAAATTAGTATTTTTTATAATACATTGATGATTTGCTCATTGCCCCCCCAAAACATTTAAATTGCCTCCCCGTGGGGCGGGGGCCCCATGTTGAGAAACGCTGATGTACTTACAGTACTGTACAGACAAAGGCCCGAGACACGTGTCATCTTGTAGCGAGAAACGAGAAACGGTTTTCTCAGAGGGAAGTTCCACGAGACATATGTCCATTAGGGCCTCTGTGGGCCATTCTTCACCTCCAAGCCTTGCGAACTACTTGTTGTACTGAACTACTATATCTCTTCATATCATCTGAATCATATTTGTAAAGATATTACATATTTAAATACTTTTACAGAAAATAGATAACCGGGTTATTTTTTACTGAAATTATAAAGATAAGGAACAAAGTAAAAATAATATTATGTTTGTAATGTTTTCGCCTTTTCACCATTTTCTTTTACTTTGTTTAAAACAATATAAAATTTTCTTCTCTCTTGGCTATGATCGATACTTCTTTTTTTTTTTCTAAGGCTTTGCATATGTGTTCGCAGGGATGGAAAATTCCTCCCCTACAACACATAAGCCTCCATGAAAATTGGACCCTTAATTTCTTTGATAACTTCAGAAAGCTACTTAAAGCCCTCTTGTACTGTATATCTTTATAGACATGTGTACTTAACTAATTAATACGTTATTTACGATCTTTAACGCAAATATACCCGTATTTATATTGTAATTAAATTCCATCAAACGTTGTGTAATTTTTTTGATTTATGATATAGGATTTTGATTACTTTCATTTTGTGGTAACCCCCTTGGTTCTGATCGAGGTGTTGAGTTTCACAATTTAATTGGTCTTACCATTGCAAACCTAGACTTACACGAATTCCCTGAATGAGCTAACTTTCCTAATGTAATTATTGATTCCCTGCACCCTAACAAAATCGTAGTTAAACGCTGATAAAAGATATTATACATGTTTATTTGGACCGATAATTGAATATAACTCAAATGGTTAATTGTTAGTAAATTTGATTTTGGTAAACTCTTGTGTCTGTTTGGCGCCACTCCTTTTTGATTCTGCTGCTATAAGGTACATGTAGAGATTGATTTAGTAGGTTAATGTAATTAGTTAATTGCATATTTGACGAACTCGGAATAGCCCATTTGCTGGCATAATTTGGCTCCAAATCCTCCTGCAAGTAAACGAGATGATCGTGAGTCAACAAGAAATTTGCACAATCCTTTGACACGGTCCTTTGATTGATACCTAAGTTATCGCGTCCCAAAGAACCTTCCACGTCATCATGTACTGCCTTCAAGTTTCCCCTCGGGTCCCGATACCTCCAAATTCCATCTCCTCCAAGGTCTACTATTTACTTAGGGCGAACCGGTTTCGTCCTATATACAATCATATACTCACGGTTGGTGTGGACTTACGGGTCGTGAATCCTCATTCCACGTTTAAAAGAGAATGCGAGAGTGGTCTACCGACCTAAATGCAAGCTGTATGCAGGTCCGCATTCTCCAGTAAACAGTACATACGAATAAATATATGTATACATACAGTTTGGGAAAGGTTTATAACTCGCAATACGAGGCTATCTACCTCGCATTCCGAGCTCGGATCTCGCACGAAGAGTTCTGCGAAACTCTAGGATTGGTAACCGAATATATACGTAAGAATAAGGTTATACTAATAAATACTAGTAGAATAAGAAATTATTTGATAGTTTGTTTTGGAGAGCTATCGAACTCCAGGCTTTTTGTTTGGTTTTGACGTTTTTATTTAAGAGAATCGTCATCTCTATTTGGTTTGGTCAATGGTCTTGTTGTAGGAGCGACCACTGCCTCCTGTTTGATGAACTGTATTTGTTTTAAACTTTACCTCCAGGTTTCAACATTAATTTCGTTCATCCTATCCCGTGATTTCTCAATTGTTTCAAGTAATTGATTGCCACATAAGAGGGTACACGACTCTCAACTGTCTCTGGCAACTGATGGGATCTATGCGAACACTCCATCAATAATGTTCAAATGTTTCGTATAATATTTCTATATAAATCTTACTAACCCGTGATTTTTCAATTGTAGATTGTGAATGGTAGGTAATTGTAAGCACGCAGCTTCTAGCTGTTTCAGGTAACTAATAAAATCTATGCGACCATCTAATCAATGGTATTCAAATGTTTCATGTAATTTTTTGATATAAATCTGGCTAACCCATGATTTTTCAATTGTAGATTGTGAATGATAGGTATTTGTAAATGACCCATATCGCTGCACATTGCACAATGACATCCTGATGGTTATCCTTATAACCCTGATAAATTATCTAGTTACGGCCAAGGTCGTTTTCAAACCATGCGGTTGACCCAGATCTTTGGTGTCTCTATTTGTAAACAAATCGAATAATATAAACACCTTCTTTGACACACTAACCTAAATGTGAGATTTGTTTATTTTAAAATTCCTTAGAAGTCATATGTGCCTCTTTACTTTTATTGTGCATTGTTAATTTAAATATTTTTAAATCCTGTATTGAAGTTAAACCATTTTTCATTTTCCGAATTTAGTAAATTTACTAGAAGTTAGGTGAAAATTAAATATAAATATATATATATATATATATATATATAAGTACACATATCTCGATTGTCAAAATATGTTAAAAAAAAAGAGTACATATATTAATAAATAAATATAAAATATATGATTCTACATAGTCTGGAATATTAATAAATACATATTTTCTTTTTCAATAAAGTAGATATGTCCATAGGTAGGTATCTAAGAATCGCTACCATTTCGATGCTTCGATTAATAAGTAAAATACATATATATAAATACATTACTCATATATTTATTCTTTATATACAATATATTACTTTATTTTATATAAATAAATACATAATATACATATATTAATGTGTAATGCTTTGTTTTGTTGTTTTTAATAATTTAATTGATATACCATAATCAGCTGTATCTCCTCACTCCTAGGTCCTGAAAATTATTTATAAAAAGAAAACTTACCCCCCGTCAAGGTATTTCCGGTCGGGTGTACACAACAACCTTGATGAAGAAATCCTACCTAATTAATTGTATTTTTCAACTAATTTCAAAATAAATCTTTTCGACTATTTATTCCTATTTAATATCTTATTCTCACTTGAATCGTATAAATTAGTTGATATTTAATTTTTCTTCCGAACGAAATCCTAATTCAGAAAACCCGTTGATTTAATAACACTTTTCTAGTTTAGGCTTTTGAATGATAGCTGTTTCAAATTCCTTTTCGAAATGATAGACTGATGATTAAAATTCCGGTTAAAACGACAAACACTTTTAACACTGTCGCTATACGCACGATGGATTTTAATTGAACAATTTATTAATTCTAAATTTCTTTTTATATAAATTGATAAGAAAATTTATTCCGAATTGTGCAAACTTTTAATTAAACTCGACTCTTAATAAATTAATTTTTTTTTCTAACTGTTAATTTTAGAACAAAGGTTTAAACGTTTATTATTATCGAATCCTTTTTTTTTGTTTTTGTGTTTCTTTTAACCTAAGATGAAGTATTTACTATTAATAATTTTAAACAAAATTATAATCTATTTTTAAATATCAATTCACGGGCACATCCACTTTAATTTAACGATAACAAACTCTTAAGTTTAATTTGAATGTCTTCACTTTGAATGAAATAATTATTTTTAAATTTTAGTTAAATTCTTAATTCCGTAATCACTTTCTGCACTTCACTTAACACTTTTAAGCACTGAGTTTAAATTATATTTATTTTCACTGTTTAACCAAATTAAATTTCACTGACTCTAGCACTTGTATTTTTCACAAAATTTTCCTAAGTCCTGGGGCTTATTTAAAATTTAACACTTAAAGATTTTTCACTGTTAATCCTACCAAAGACGTAGTACCGCCACGTAACAACTTTTCGAATCCTCGGCGCGACTCCCTCCTGACTGATGTGTTCTATCTTTTATATCCCTCTCAGGTCCCAAAAGACGTATCTGAATTTCTCTTGATGCTTAATTCTATTTCCTATCAACTCGTAAATCCGAACACCCCTTCCCCTAATTTCGATCGTTCTTCCATAAGATGTTCTGCTTTCCGGCTCAAGGCGGTGGCCAGTTTCCATCTCACAAATCTAAATCGATAGGGTCCGAATCGGGTAAGTCTGTGTTAATCGCCCAAGCTTCCTTTGTCCTGTGTTCATACAAAATGTAGTTAAATTCTCATGATTTTGTGTTCCTTTTTTTTTCAATTTGCGATAGGTCCGTCCTCAATAATATATATATACATCTCAATTTTATGCATCTCGTGCGAAAATTGTTTAAATCCATGTCGAAATCTTTACTACGCATTTTTGAATTTCGATTTGTTTAAATTCTACTTAATTTTATTGTTACTTATATGAGCTTTTCCATTTCCACCCGTACTCTCTATCTCCCTGTCGCAGATTTGAGTTTTTCCTTTATCTTTGAATTTTATATTTATCCGCGACGTTTTCTTGCACAATTTCTTCTTGATTCTTATGTCATTTCTCATAACTCTTATAATTACTCATTTTCCAAGTCGTATTTATTAATTTCACGGATAAATTCGAATTGTATCGCTTTTCTCCACATGGATCATTTCCTATCTCCGTTCTTTACCCTTCCTTTTATCTTTTCTTCACTTTTCCCGATGTGTGTGGTCTCCAGGAAAATTTCATACTTCATTTATTATTAATTAATATATAGTTTTCCACACTTCTACGGGAGATATACCTAATTAGACTCTGGGATATCTGTCATTTTTATTGTTTTACCCAATCTCCGCCCATTCTCCATCCCTCACTTACAAGATTTCACATAAATTATACGTCTGGACATATGTTTACGTCTCAGATTTTATGTACTACGGCCGTAAATTTAGTTTAATTTTAGAGCCATTAGTTTTAATCTCTTTTCCTAATCTAAATACTTCATAAGCCCAACGTTAAAGTTAATCGCTTTTCTAATCATTTATTACCTTAACGTAAATAAAAACCATGTTCGGATTTCGATTGTTTACCCTTCAAAATATACATGAGACCGCCAACCTTTTATCTTGTTTCGATCCCTCCGTAATATTGGGTAACTCCAATATATATCTAACCTAATAATTATGTAAAATGTCTACTTTTCCTGAATCTAATCTATCGCTATATGTTTTAGTTTTTCTGTCTTCTTCTGATACTCGATTTTCACGTCCCTAGGACCTTCGTAGCAGTCCAAAATCTCTATATTATCCTTCCATCCGGTCGCCGCACTTTTCTAAAATGTCTATTTTTTTTGCGAGATTTTCATTCAAGATTGATTTACCAATATGTCCGTTTCATCTTAAATTGATAACGATTAATTTCCATTGTTTCCAACACTCACTCCTCTCTTTAGTACGATTTTTATCGAACATGACACCCTCCTTCTATCATAAATAATTGCACTACAGTTGAAATTCCGCCAGTAACTTTCCTTTGCTTTTCCCGTCCTTTTTTTATACTATCACGTTTATAATTTTTTTCATTGCATTTTTGTGTGTGCGCTTTACAACCTGTAAAACTTCCAAGCACCCGATTTCAATGGTTCGATACCCCATAAATGTCTCAGTTATTGTAAACATTCCCAGGAGTTTGTCACCTTGAAAGTCGATGTTGACCCTAAAGTGCGTTCACCTCCAATTTCTGTGAGAATCGAAATGTCGTTAATTATCTTTTTTATTGCCTGATCCACAGTTCATTCCTTTGTCTGCATTTGATGTACGCCTCTTCGTTCACTGATTGGTTACTCAAAATTTTATAGCTCTTTGTTCAGATCTATTGGTTGACAAAATTCAATGTTTATTTTGAAGCCTCAAAAGGGGGTTCCTAGTCGTTCCTAGACGATTTTAATGACCTCTGTGTTTATACTATAGAATCTCAACATAATTCCAACTATTACAGGGGCCTACTGAAAAACAAACTGAATCAATTTTAACCTCAACAGATGTCGCTAGAATGACGGTTTTCATTAATAATTTGTATATTTTTAGCAGCTATGGTTTATCTGTTTTTCACTGTGATTTAAGCCTTTCATCACAGTTCCCCCCTCTGAACTCAATTTGCTGTGGCTAACGTTGTATACTACTTTAGACATCGAAATTGTGTTCAAATGTAGTCTAGCTATTCTCCCCCCCTCGTTCTGTTATTCCTTTTCCTACATCACTTCCTGTTATTTCCTTTCTCTACCTCACTCTATCATTCCCTATCTCTCTCTCCATTCTGTTATTTCCTTTCTCCCCCCCCCTCATTCTGTTATTCCCTATCTCTCTTTCCATTCTGTTATTTCCTTTCTCCCCCCCCCTCATTCTGTTATTCCCTATCTCTCTTTCCATTCTGTTTTTTCCTTTCTCCCCCCCCTCATTCTGTTTTTCCCTATCTCTCTTTCCATTTTGTTTGGATTGTTAACAACCTTGACTCTGAATCTCATTGTATTTTCTATTTTCTTTTCGCGTAGATTTTATTTTATGGAATTTCTCTAATTTTGATAAACTCAAAATTAATCTCTTTTTTTTTTCTGGGAAAAACACGCCCCTCGACTCGCGTGTTTAGGTGGTCCTCAACCTGGTTGGACTAAGACCTCCCTTACAATGATTCAGATAAAGATTGTTTGCAATCTCGCGGTCTATTGACCAACTGAAAAGTGGATGGTCTCTTGGTGTGCAAATAATTTTTCGTTTTGTTTTTGTTTTGTAAGTATGATAATTTTTGTGAAATATGTATCTTTGCACGACCTCACCCAATCCAAAAATCAGTGGTATACATGTTTCATTTAAACTTTTCCAGCATTTTTTTTTTCTTATTCGCAAATTTTTTTTTTTTTTTGTGTAATTTCTAATTGTCTTTTCATAGATCATTCAAACAAGTTGTTCTAGCCTAGGTGTTACCCACCCTAATTTTTAAATTTCATAAATGTTCTTAACTAAACTCCAATTTTCTCATCGTTCCTGTTTCCTTTTAAATTTTTTTTTTTTTTGAAAATTTAACCTAACCATATCGTAATTCTAATGTTCCCTTTTTATCTTTACCTAATGTCTACTCTAAATCTATAGATAGCCTTATTTCAAGTTTTCAAAAAAAAAAAAAAAAAAAAATCTAACTCTATGCATTGTCAATTTAAAATCTTGTTTTATAAAACGTACCCTATCCTATTTATAATATATGTATTTTTTTTTGTTCCTTTTGTGGGTATATAACTCCCATACGCTTTCCTTCTGTGTTCTTACTTATCTAACAAAATTTTCCTACACACTAACACACAATTTTTTTTCCTAAACTAGAAAATCAATATTATCGAAAAAATTTTCCTCTTACTCTATTAGTAAATTAGAATATGATTGTCGCTTATTAAGAGATTTGTTCACTCAACCTTAAAGACTTAAGGACGACCCGCCCCTCGCAAACGAACTGATAGTCTAATATTTTAGTAATTTTCTTTCTCCTTAAATTATATCGTATCCTAACAGATTTTAAATTTTTCTCAATCGTTTATTTATTTAAGGTTTCAAATATTTGTAAATTTCGCATTTTATTCGTTGATTTCCACTATCTCTAAACTTGGTTTTTGTTCCTTATTACATGTATAATATTTCGCTAAATGAATTGCGCTATAATCTCCTTTTATTTCCCGAGTTACCGGATCAATTAGCGTATACGTGTTACTATAAACTTCTGATCCAATTACATAAGGTCCATCGTAAAGCAGATTGAATTTTTTTATTTCTTTTTTGAGTAGGTTTGATTGTGTAAATTTTTTCAACTTGACCAGGGTCCCAATCTCATAAGTTATTAATCTTTTGTTGAGATTATAGTATTTCTGTCGATTTGCAGCGCTTTTCTCTAAATTTTTCCGTGCTGCTAATCTTATTTCATCTATTGTTTTCGTAGATTTTCCGCAGCCTTGAGTATACCTGTCTAAACTATAAGTTGGTGATTTCCCAAAAGCTATTTCATTAGGTGAGAATCCTGTTGAACAGTGTATCGAATTATTGTAGGTTTGTTCTATTTCTTTAAGGAAAGCCGCCCACTTGGTATGTTTTTCGTGACAATAAATACGGAAAATTCTACCTAATTCTTTATTCACGCGCTCTGTTATGTTCGGTCCGGGATTTCGTATTGAAGTATGTACGATTTGTATGCCCATCCTATTTAAGTTGCTTTCCCATTTCTTCGATGTAAATTGAGATCCGTTGTCAGTTAACAAGGCATCTATTTGTATTGTTTTATTAAAATCCTCTACACAATTTAACACGGTCTTAGTACTTGCTATCCTCAATTTATATAATTTTACAAATCTACTGAATGAATCTTGGATCACGAAAATGAATCTAACCCCTCCTATTCCTCTCGGTAAAGGTCCGTATAAATCTGCCATAGCTAATTGTCCTACTTCTTTGGTAATTATGGATTTACTCGGCCCTACAGTTGGTCGAATTTCGCGCTTCGCCAGCTGACAAAGGTGACACCCTCTCACTATGCGTTTTATCTCTCGGTGCATGCCTGGCCAATAATACCTATCTCCCAAAGCTATCCCTGTTTTAAAAACTCCTCCGTGTCCGATTTCTAAATGTATCATTTTTATTAGTTCTTCAGTCAACTCTTGTGGTACTGCTAACACCGTTTTGTTTAGCCCTGTTGTGTAATATAAAGTCTTGCCTATTTTTTTATAATTTTTTAAATACCTATTAACATTTTTTGTCGGCGGCCCAAATTTTCCCTTGCGCAAATATCCGAAAATTTCTCCCAAAAATGTGTCTTGTTTCTGTAGTTCAGTTATATTTTCTAAGTGTTTCCGAATCTGTTGTCTACCTTTAACTGCAAAAGCTGCTATCTCTGGGCACGTGTTTTTCTCCTCCTGTACATTTTTTGCATCACAAGAATAACGAGATAAAATATCAGGCCCTATATTTTCCTTCCCTTTGACGTACTCTACAGTGAAGTTAAATTGATTTAAATATAAAATCCACCGTGTTAGTCGGCCACTGTACATCTTCCAGCTCTTTAAAAATGTCAATGCTTGATGATCCGTTCTAATTATTAAGTGTACTCCTCTTAAGTATGTCTCAAATTTGTGTAAAGCATATATTATCGCCCATAACTCTTGTTCTGACGTGGTCCATTTCAACTCCGGTCCTCTTAAAGCTTTGCTAATAAATCCAATAACGTGGTGATTCCCTTCCTCATCCAACTGATATAATTCTCCTCCTATGGCGAACCCCGAACTATCTGTCTGTAAATAATAAGTACTATTTGGGTCATGATGATGTAAAATAACTGTCTCTAAAAATAATGTTTTCACCCTCTCGAATGCGCGCTGTTCTGAGTCACCCCATCGCCAGGTTCTATTTTTCTGAAGTAAATCGCACAAAACCCGTGTTGTTTCCCCATATTTATTCGCGAATCTACGGTAATAATTACAAAGTCCTAGAAAAGCTCTAACTTGTTTTATTTTCTTGGGTACCGGAAAATTTTTTATAGCATCAATCTTTTCCGGATCCATTTGAACTCCCAAAGGCGTTATAATATGTCCTAACATACGTACTTCTGTGAATAAAAATTGACATTTTTCGAGTTTACAAGTCATGTTTGCTCCCTTTAACCTCTCAAGTACCGCGTTTACATGTTCAAAATGATCTTCTTGACTACCACACGTATATATTATTAAATCATCTAAGTAATTAGCGCAGAATTCCCTCACCCCTGGTCCTAGAATTTTGTCCATTCCTCTTGAAAAACTTCCTACTGATGTTTTTAACCCCTGCGGTAATACCTTGTATACGTAAGATTTTCCATTGTATACAAATCCAGTATACTTGCGACTTTCGGGACTGATAGGTATTTGAAAGTAAGCTGAATTTAGATCTATTGTGGTTATGAATTTTACACCATGAAAACGCTGTATAATTTCTGAAGTTAATGGTGGTTTTTCTACTTCCGCCTGCATTCTGGTGTTTAAGAATCTAGCATCTAAGAGTATCCTGACTGTCCCATCTTTTTTCAAGGTAAATGTTAGTGGACTAGAAAACTGTGTGGCCTCTCTACTGATAATTCCTAATAACTCCAATTCTCTAATTTTCTCATCAATCTTATCCCTGTAAGCAAAAGGTACTGGGTAGGATCGCTTAACGAAAGGCGTCTCGTCCGTCATTCTTATTTCGTGAGTGTACAAGGTAGTTAGACCCGGTTTGTCTATAAATACATTCTTATGTTTAATTAAAATCTTTTCTAACCCTTCTTTTCCTTTTGAATCTAAATTTAATTCGGACACAAAGGTCGTTATTCTACGCTCGAGGCACGCCGTATTATTTATTTCAGGGTTTACTTCAATACTAATTATTTTTCCACTTGTGAAATTTTGATTTCTAACCTCCTGTTTAGGTTTCCTATGAATTACGGTTGAATTTACTAACTCTATTTCCTTCTTCCCATTTCCTGTTTTTATTTTTAACTTTCTGTTTTCTCCACATTTAAATTCAGCTGTATATTCGTCTAACCAGTTGATACCCAATATAATTGGTCTAATTAACTTCGGTATTATTAAACACGGCGTATTTATTATAACATCTCCAAATCGCAATGGTACTAGAACCAACCTAGATATTCTCTGACTTTTATGTCCTATCGCTACTTTAATTTGTATAGTGGTTACAGGCATAATAGGATAAAGTGTTTGATCATTTAAATAACTTTCATAAAATTCTTGAGAAACGCACGTGATTTGACTTCCGGTATCTATTAGACAATGAACTTCCGTGTTATCTATCTGTGCTTTGGCTTCCGGTAATAACGGTAAAGTGCTACCCTTTTCTACTTCCTCATAATCTCTGTCTTCGAAAATGTTGTTGAACCCACTAATTTCCCTTCTCGTTTTCTCTTCGTTCACTTTCAATTGATTCCATTCATCCGTTATTTGTTGTAAAGAATTGACACATACTTCCACATCTATTTCCGCTTCCGTTCTCGTTTCTTCCGCTCCATCCTTTCGTCTTCTCACATTCCTTTCTGCTTTTATTGGAACAGTCATCCCTTGTTCATTTCTTCCCAATCCTTTCATTGGATTCCACCCCCATTTCATCATAATCTTCAATGCAGTGTTGTGTTTTGGTGCCGGCGTCCCTCTCCCTGTGTGAGTCGTATTCATGAGGGCTAATGAATCAACCCTCGGTCGTTTCCCGAATTGTTCGCGATGACTAGCTCCTTGCCGCTTGTAGTTATTGTAGAACCTCCCTGTGAAGATGTCGTAGCTTCTGCACACTTACTGCAGCTAGCGCCTCCTTCCACACTCTCTATTGCGTGAATTCTCTTCTTTATAGCGTGGTAACGGTCACGGTATTTGTCCTTCTTGGTGAACTCCTCCCCACTCCTTTTCTTTGTGTTCCGTTCTTCCGGTGTGCAAACCATTGTATCTAGTTTTCGAAGAAACTCAGCAGCGACAATCTCATCTCCTGACTGTCCTGAAAACCATAGCGATTGAACTTCTTTAGGGTAATGTCTCATAATCTCGTCAACTACGCCCAACGGTGTCTCGGTAATTTTTAATGCTTTCGCTAAATCCCAATAATTTGCGAAATGAGTGAGCATGGATATATCTCTCTTGGAATCATATACCCCTTCCGCAAGACGACGGCGAACCTCATTCTTCTTTATATCTCCCCAATAGGTAGCTAAAAAATCTCTTTCGAAATCCAACATTGTTTCCCATCGCTTGTTGTATAACTTGGCCCACGTTTTTGCTTCTCCCTTCAAATTTTCCCGTACGACAATTAATGGATCTGTACGTTTAACTTTTCTAGTGTATTCTTTTAAATCTTCTAAGAAACTTATGGGGTTTTGGTTTCCACCGGAAAATGAAGGTCGTTCCTGCTGCGGTAGCATTTCCACTACTTGGAGAACGTTTTTCGGCGCACTATCCTCTCCTGTCACCGCCACTGTTGTTGGTCTTCCTAATTGTTTCTCAAGTTCCTGCATTTTATCAACAAGCGGTGCTAAAGCTGCTTGAATTATTGTAGTAATATCTCCGATGTTCACTGTTGACGTCCCAGCTGTAGCATTTTCCTCGATTGCCGTCACTAAAGCTTCTGTTTGCCTCCCCATTCCACGTTTTCCCACCATTTTCTTAGATCTTCCGAATGTTACCGGCTTATGTATCTATTTTTTTTCTTACTAAGCGACAACCTCAATATTCCTATTTTAATTTTCTTAATTATTTTATATATATGTTGCCTTTTTTATTCTATATATTTTTTTTTTCAAATTTTTCTCGTTTTTCTTATTTTTTTTTGTTTTTCTAGATTTTTCTTGTATTTTATCACCTGGCTGTTCCTGTAAAATTTCAAGTTCGTTTATGATTTTCACATCATCCTCTTGTATACACTTGCCTTGTTCGATATCCGACCTATTTTAAATTTTTTTACAATACCTATCAAGATGTTCCGTTTATCTATTTTCAATTTACAAAATCTATTAGGATTTTTTCAATGCCTAAAATGAATTTCCTTTTAATAGGTATATATACACATATATATAATCCCATCATAAACATTCGTCAACGACATTAAAAGTCTCGAGCCGACTCTGGATTGTATTTTTTTCTTTGAGATTGAAAGTCGAATTCTCAACTAACACTTTGTCTTTTCAAAACAACGTTTATTTGTTTGGCCCATACTTGAATTCCTTATCGAATCCATTGACTGGGTTCTCTGTGTCTTAAAATATGCCTCAATAGTCAACAACCTAACCTGAATGTCAACAAACTTATCATGAGTAAATCTTACGTTATTTCAACTTACCCGTTTATATGGTAAATTATATTATGTAAGATTAATCTTACCTCACAAAACAAAACATCAAATGTTTCACCCTCATTAATGACTCTGTCGATTATCGAGATTTGTGATCCTGACTAAATCTATCTACTCGTGCATTGGCGGCACGTAGAGCGATCATTTGAATTTAACACGTGGTCCTAATGATTAACTATGATTTAATACAATTACACTTTTCTATTTTGATATTATTGTTTTCATAGATCTACCTATCACACGATATGGGTGTAATATTTCCGTTATTTATTATGTTACAGATGGTCATAATAGATAACACCCCAACATGTCATAATAATTGTTTTTTCTTTTGTTTTATAATGATATTAATGTTAATCAAAAAAAAAAAAATTTTTTTTTTTTGTTAATCAATTGCTATCAATCAATTTTATATTTTAAGTAATCATTATTTTTGTAAAACCAATGATATCTAGTAAGGTACATTGGGTGTTGTAATACATTAATCAATTTAATTTCTCTAAACCTTTCTATTCTTCTAATAAATCTGTCGAATGTCTAGTGATAAAAATAATAATATCTTTTCCTGACTTTGTGAATAATTTGTTAAGTACCACGGCCCGCCGCTGGTCTGTATTTTTGAATATAAGATAAACAATAATTGTTTACGTTAATACTCCACGATATCCGAATGCAATGTTTATGTTATATTTGTTCCAGCTATCTCGTTTTTGTGTCATTGTTTATTTAATCTCGACGTTTGTTATTTAATTTTTTGTTCCTCGGAGTGATACGTATTACTTAACGATGTTTCCGACTTTTAAGATATATAGATGTTTTTACGCCCGATGTTTATCTTATCAATTTTTTCGATGTTCTTTGTTTTCACAATAAGTTCGATGTTTTTCGGGCTTGTCTGTTTATTAAACTTGCTTCATATCAACATTCCGATCTGTTCGGTGAACCCAAAACATAAACAATGTTTTTGTTTACAGAACGCATTCCTTTTGACTGAATGACATCATTAACCTACATATCCTTTGTTTTTGTTTACATTATCGTATGAAAGGAATTTTTTATTGACTCTTAAGTTCACGGTCATTTGAATGAACACATTTTTATTTATAAGGACACTTTTTGTGTTATAAGTTTATTCGTTAACACATTCTTTTTGGATTTATTGTTTATTTACGTTAATCTATTATTATTTTTTTTTATTTCACTGTGTATTTATGTAATGTCGCACTTTTCTGATTTTTTTTTTTTTTTGTTAATTCTTTAATTAATTACGTCCTATTTATTATTATTATTTTCTCCGTTTTTGCAATAGGTTGACCAATAAAACCTTTTTTTTTCCAATCTTATAAAACCTGAACCTCCTGGACACGGCTATGCAGTTGTAATGTTCTCATGGTTCAACATTAATTTTTGTTCATCCTATCCCGTGATTTCTCAATTGTTTCAAGTAATTGATTGCCACATAAGAGGGTACACGACTCTCAACTGTCTCTGGCAACTGATGGGATCTATGCGAACACTCCATCAATAATGTTCAAATGTTTCGTATAATATTTCTATATAAATCTTACTAACCCGTGATTTTTCAATTGTAGATTGTGAATGGTAGGTAATTGTAAGCACGCAGCTTCTAGCTGTTTCAGGTAACTAATAAAATCTATGCGACCATCTAATCAATGGTATTCAAATGTTTCATGTAATTTTTTGATATAAATCTGGCTAACCCATGATTTTTCAATTGTAGATTGTGAATGATAGGTATTTGTAAATGACCCATATCGCTGCACATTGCACAATGACATCCTGATGGTTATCCTTATAACCCTGATAAATTATCTAGTTACGGCCAAGGTCGTTTTCAAACCATGCGGTTGACCCAGATCTTTGGTGTCTCTATTTGTAAACAAATCGAATAATATAAACACCTTCTTTGACACACTAACCTAAATGTGAGATTTGTTTATTTTAAAATTCCTTAGAAGTCATATGTGCCTCTTTACTTTTATTGTGCATTGTTAATTTAAATATTTTTAAATCCTGTATTGAAGTTAAACCATTTTTCATTTTCCGAATTTAGTAAATTTACTAGAAGTTAGGTGAAAATTAAATATAAATATATATATATATATATATATATATATATAAGTACACATATCTCGATTGTCAAAATATGTTAAAAAAAAAAGAGTACATATATTAATAAATAAATATAAAATATATGATTCTACATAGTCTGGAATATTAATAAATACATATTTTCTTTTTCAATAAAGTAGATATGTCCATAGGTAGGTATCTAAGAATCGCTACCATTTCGATGCTTCGATTAATAAGTAAAATACATATATATAAATACATTACTCATATATTTATTCTTTATATACAATATATTACTTTATTTTATATAAATAAATACATAATATACATATATTAATGTGTAATGCTTTGTTTTGTTGTTTTTAATAATTTAATTGATATACCATAATCAGCTGTATCTCCTCACTCCTAGGTCCTGAAAATTATTTATAAAAAGAAAACTTACCCCCCGTCAAGGTATTTCCGGTCGGGTGTACACAACAACCTTGATGAAGAAATCCTACCTAATTAATTGTATTTTTCAACTAATTTCAAAATAAATCTTTTCGACTATTTATTCCTATTTAATATCTTATTCTCACTTGAATCGTATAAATTAGTTGATATTTAATTTTTCTTCCGAACGAAATCCTAATTCAGAAAACCCGTTGATTTAATAACACTTTTCTAGTTTAGGCTTTTGAATGATAGCTGTTTCAAATTCCTTTTCGAAATGATAGACTGATGATTAAAATTCCGGTTAAAACGACAAACACTTTTAACACTGTCGCTATACGCACGATGGATTTTAATTGAACAATTTATTAATTCTAAATTTCTTTTTATATAAATTGATAAGAAAATTTATTCCGAATTGTGCAAACTTTTAATTAAACTCGACTCTTAATAAATTAATTTTTTTTTCTAACTGTTAATTTTAGAACAAAGGTTTAAACGTTTATTATTATCGAATCCTTTTTTTTTGTTTTTGTGTTTCTTTTAACCTAAGATGAAGTATTTACTATTAATAATTTTAAACAAAATTATAATCTATTTTTAAATATCAATTCACGGGCACATCCACTTTAATTTAACGATAACAAACTCTTAAGTTTAATTTGAATGTCTTCACTTTGAATGAAATAATTATTTTTAAATTTTAGTTAAATTCTTAATTCCGTAATCACTTTCTGCACTTCACTTAACACTTTTAAGCACTGAGTTTAAATTATATTTATTTTCACTGTTTAACCAAATTAAATTTCACTGACTCTAGCACTTGTATTTTTCACAAAATTTTCCTAAGTCCTGGGGCTTATTTAAAATTTAACACTTAAAGATTTTTCACTGTTAATCCTACCAAAGACGTAGTACCGCCACGTAACAACTTTTCGAATCCTCGGCGCGACTCCCTCCTGACTGATGTGTTCCATCTTTTATATCCCTCTCAGGTCCCAAAAGACGTATCTGAATTTCTCTTGATGCTTAATTCTATTTCCTATCAACTCGTAAATCCGAACACCCCTTCCCCTAATTTCGATCGTTCTTCCATAAGATGTTCTGCTTTCCGGCTCAAGGCGGTGGCCAGTTTCCATCTCACAAATCTAAATCGATAGGGTCCGAATCGGGTAAGTCTGTGTTAATCGCCCAAGCTTCCTTTGTCCTGTGTTCATACAAAATGTAGTTAAATTCTCATGATTTTGTGTTCCTTTTTTTTTCAATTTGCGATAGGTCCGTCCTCAATAATATATATATACATCTCAATTTTATGCATCTCGTGCGAAAATTGTTTAAATCCATGTCGAAATCTTTACTACGCATTTTTGAATTTCGATTTGTTTAAATTCTACTTAATTTTATTGTTACTTATATGAGCTTTTCCATTTCCACCCGTACTCTCTATCTCCCTGTCGCAGATTTGAGTTTTTCCTTTATCTTTGAATTTTATATTTATCCGCGACGTTTTCTTGCACAATTTCTTCTTGATTCTTATGTCATTTCTCATAACTCTTATAATTACTCATTT
Source organism: Hesperophylax magnus (assembly GCA_026573805.1). Taxonomy (NCBI): domain Eukaryota; kingdom Metazoa; phylum Arthropoda; class Insecta; order Trichoptera; family Limnephilidae; genus Hesperophylax; species Hesperophylax magnus. The sequence continues at coordinate 13,790,828 of JAIUSX010000012.1, forward strand.
TCCAAGTCGTATTTATTAATTTCACGGATAAATTCGAATTGTATCGCTTTTCTCCACATGGATCATTTCCTATCTCCGTTCTTTACCCTTCCTTTTATCTTTTCTTCACTTTTCCCGATGTGTGTGGTCTCCAGGAAAATTTCATACTTCATTTATTATTAATTAATATATAGTTTTCCACACTTCTACGGGAGATATACCTAATTAGACTCTGGGATATCTGTCATTTTTATTGTTTTACCCAATCTCCGCCCATTCTCCATCCCTCACTTACAAGATTTCACATAAATTATACGTCTGGACATATGTTTACGTCTCAGATTTTATGTACTACGGCCGTAAATTTAGTTTAATTTTAGAGCCATTAGTTTTAATCTCTTTTCCTAATCTAAATACTTCATAAGCCCAACGTTAAAGTTAATCGCTTTTCTAATCATTTATTACCTTAACGTAAATAAAAACCATGTTCGGATTTCGATTGTTTACCCTTCAAAATATACATGAGACCGCCAACCTTTTATCTTGTTTCGATCCCTCCGTAATATTGGGTAACTCCAATATATATCTAACCTAATAATTATGTAAAATGTCTACTTTTCCTGAATCTAATCTATCGCTATATGTTTTAGTTTTTCTGTCTTCTTCTGATACTCGATTTTCACGTCCCTAGGACCTTCGTAGCAGTCCAAAATCTCTATATTATCCTTCCATCCGGTCGCCGCACTTTTCTAAAATGTCTATTTTTTTTGCGAGATTTTCATTCAAGATTGATTTACCAATATGTCCGTTTCATCTTAAATTGATAACGATTAATTTCCATTGTTTCCAACACTCACTCCTCTCTTTAGTACGATTTTTATCGAACATGACACCCTCCTTCTATCATAAATAATTGCACTACAGTTGAAATTCCGCCAGTAACTTTCCTTTGCTTTTCCCGTCCTTTTTTTATACTATCACGTTTATAATTTTTTTCATTGCATTTTTGTGTGTGCGCTTTACAACCTGTAAAACTTCCAAGCACCCGATTTCAATGGTTCGATACCCCATAAATGTCTCAGTTATTGTAAACATTCCCAGGAGTTTGTCACCTTGAAAGTCGATGTTGACCCTAAAGTGCGTTCACCTCCAATTTCTGTGAGAATCGAAATGTCGTTAATTATCTTTTTTATTGCCTGATCCACAGTTCATTCCTTTGTCTGCATTTGATGTACGCCTCTTCGTTCACTGATTGGTTACTCAAAATTTTATAGCTCTTTGTTCAGATCTATTGGTTGACAAAATTCAATGTTTATTTTGAAGCCTCAAAAGGGGGTTCCTAGTCGTTCCTAGACGATTTTAATGACCTCTGTGTTTATACTATAGAATCTCAACATAATTCCAACTATTACAGGGGCCTACTGAAAAACAAACTGAATCAATTTTAACCTCAACAGATGTCGCTAGAATGACGGTTTTCATTAATAATTTGTATATTTTTAGCAGCTATGGTTTATCTGTTTTTCACTGTGATTTAAGCCTTTCATCACATGTTACATAACGTTCTTAATTAATTTATATTAGTAGAGAAATATTCTCGGGACTAACTGGATGGCTAGTCTATTTACTTATACTAATATACTATATAATAATAAAGGTGTTTATTCAAAATAGCAGGTATATCTAGTTACAAAAAATTACTACTAAATATTATAATTAAAAATCAGTGAAAATACATACAAAATAGCAACAGAATGGCAAAAGAAACACTAAAAGAATATATGAGAAAATCATGGGAAAAATATCAATCAATCTGTTGGTTTTGGATAAACATGTAACATAATGTTTTTTTTAAATTTGCAATAGCTTTTCTCATGAATCGTTAAATAGCTTTCGGCCTAGGTTTGTAATGGTGTTGTGCAGCTGTCGTGCTGCGTGTAGGTACGTATATATTTCCTCTTTGGGAGTGCTGTGTGTAAAGTCTTTTTGATAAAATAAAGGAATGAATATAAGCTTTGAAGAGACCTATGTTGTAGGAGGGAGAAAACAATTCGTCGAGCTGGTGAACATAAGAACGAGTCAAAGAAGCAGCCCGTTCCCGTGCAAGAAAAGTCAACCATTTACATACAATGGGCACACGATTGGCGTGTTTCCCAGCTCGCAGGGACCAACGACGCCAGTTTATCGGAGCTTTTTTGCCATTTATAATAAGGAAAAGCATTTCGAAAATAATTTTGTGAAACTCGGGCAAAGCATGACCCCGTACATACAAATCATTTTAGTTTGCTTGATTTTTCCCTATCGGTAATTTTTAGCATTTTTGCACCGACCTCGTTTCGTGTTCGTGTATTCCGTACTATAGTTAATTTTATTTTTAATTGACGGAAGAAGTCAATCATTCTATTTCCTACTGGTAACAGTTCAAAGGAAATGTGCAATTAATTAGCATCGCTCTGAATAATTCCTGCGGAAACTTATGTAAAGGGTGCATTGCGCCTTGTGCACCGCTAACCTCCGATTTAAAGGCTATTGGAAGGCTACACTTTACTAGGTTAGTATATAAGCTAGCGTGAAGCGTGTTGTACCCTCGCTTTCAATTTTCCTTCGCAGATTATAATAAGTGATAATAATTATTATCCTGATTTCGATAAAATGTTTTGATCGTTATTTTAACAATCTATTTATTAAATCAATAATTCTATTGTTCTAGACAAATAATCCTAGGTTACGAAGTACCTGACAATATTTAAATTAATCCTGTTACCATCATAACTAGCAGTTCTGTAAACCTTTATTAGTTTCTAATTTTCCCTTATTTAATAATACAAAAACAAAATTTCCTCTGAAATCTTTAGATTTGTAAATAAGTAATTAAATATCTTTGTAATTAATTTTAAATCAAATAATATTTTCTGTAATTTTTTTTTTTAAATTTGATATTTAAGGAATTATACAATTTGTCCACAAAAACGTGACTATCTCAATGACAATTCTTTTTTCGAACATTCTTCAGGTATTGTAATAATGAAAAACTCATGCAAGGTTTGCCACGTGGTCATCATTAGTCATCTTGTCAACGTACGGTTTTCTTGAATCAGTCAGAAAATCAGTCTACTATCTGTATATTGTCAAAGTTAGCGACCTAGCGATAATTAGTCGTCAGGTCAAAGTAAGGCTTTCTTGGATAATACAGTGGATGCAGCAGATTTTCGAAACCGGTAACAGAACATGTAAACAAATTAACAGTCAGATGAAACGTCAAATGGTTGAGTTAGTAAAGGATTTCGCTACGCTTGGTCAATAAGCGGAAATTTTCGCTTTTGATAATGGAAAACATAGTTTGTCTTGTATTTCTCGCAAACTATCAACATCCTGAATCTCATTCATTGCATTCCGCCCAAATTGCTGCTCTGCTGTAGCTTACAGCATACTGTCCATTCAGTGGATAATCCGACTCATATTGTTCGGGAAAATCGTAAAAAAAGTTACGGTACGACCTATAACAGATGTTCTAAACCAATGGTTCAGGAGCATAGTATTTTATTTTTTGTTTTGATTTTTTCATTATTCTTCATTATAAGCACCCGGTAAACTAAAACTAATCAATAAATAAATCGGCTCAGCCAGTGAAGCAATACATTTTGTAAGGATATTATGGTACCAGCCATCTTGTTTTTGTTCAGAGATTTAATCTTAGTGTTAACGTCATTTATATTGTTATGTATGCTCTCGTTAAGGGACATATAATTGTTTGTGATATCTTCGTCATTGACGCCTTTGAAGAAGTCAAAAAAATTGTTCTCTTTTCTTCTCAAGCCAGCACTACTATTTTATTTTAAGTGCATTGAGATGCGTAAGTCCTGTATGTTTTTTCTTAGAGAGTTTAGAGAAAAAGTTTTGTATGTTGGAAGGTATGGAATTATACATTTAAAATACGATTTTTTGACAGTTTTTTGTACAATGAGTTCTATAGTTGTAATATCTTGTAGTCGTTAAGGCGATGCACTACGTCATGTAATATTACGAATCGAGCCGCTATCAATAACACGCTTTACGTAGATGGCGATAAGGCTTAAATTTCCGCTTCACACCATCCCCCTGTTTTGATTTATGCAAGAAAAAAACATGGCCAAAAAGTGCCTTTAATTGTATTTTGTGGATGTTCAGGCACAAATATTTAAATGTTTTTCGATCGTTTTATAAATAACTTAATTTGCCACATTATATAATAAAACCATAACCGAAAATGGGTTCGTAAGTAGGAGATTATGAACTTTAAAGCAGTTTTCATAGGCCTTCACATTATTTTTTTCTGTGCTTATAAAAAGACTTATCTAAAAAATAGTCGATTATTTCAAAGGCCAGGATGTATTCTACTCGCAGTAGAATACATCCTGGCTTAAGGCGATGCCATACGTAGTAATGCAAAATCATGTGTTTTTAGTTTGAAAATTTGGTAGCCTAGAAATGTTTCAGATGCTTTAATTAAATACTGTGAGTAGAATACATCTTGGCCTTTAAAATAATCGAGTATTTTTTAGATAAGTCTTTTTATAAGCCCAGAAAAAATAATGTATAAGGCCTATGAAAACTGCTTTAAAGTTCAAAATCTCCTACTTACGGTTATGATTTTATTGTATAATGTGGCAAATTAAGTTATTTATAAAATGATCGAAAAAAAATTTAATATTTATGCCTGAACATCCACAAAATAAAATAAAAGGCACTTTTTGGCCATGTTTTTTCTTGCATAAATCTTTTACAGGCGGATGGTGTTAAGCGGGAATTTAAACTTTATCGCCATCTACGTAAGGGTTGTTATTGATAGCGGCTCAATTTAAAATATTACACGACGTAGTGCATCGCCTTAATTAAAGCATCTGAAACATTTCTAGGCGACCAAATTTTCAAACCAAAAACACATGATTTTAAATTACTACCTACGTAGTGCATCGCCTTAAGGGAGTTCGATTTTTTATAGTTTTTGAATACTTTAGAAATGGAACCTTATTGGTTAATCTTATGTTTATTTCACAATGTAAAATTAGATTTTATATGTTTTTTTATGTGACACCTCGTGGACACCTCACAGGAGCGCCCCTGTCTATACAGATATAAATATTTATATATTTTTTTCATTATATTAATATACTTAACGAAAAAGGTATCGAACCCCTGTCCTAGAATATGGAACCCGGTTCCAGCACAAGGCTAGAGAATTAAATTCCCCGATCGATGGCCACTTGCCGCGACGTCATGTTAATGGATTTTCTGCGTTCATTACCTCCAAACTCCATACTCCCTACTTCACACGTTCCACTTTTTAATTAAACCTCCAGGTTAACAATGGTACAAGGCTGCCGCTGATGGGTACATTTTTATATTTTCTTTTAGAACTGGTATTGTAGCTTCAAGGAATGCTAAAACTTTTTAGTGTAAGTCACTCAGCTGAGGTTTTATTAAAAAATGGTACTTGTTAGAAATATACATCATCATAAAACTTTTTATAAATGTAAATTTTTGTTATTTACAGTTTTAAGACCAATAATTAATTGATTTACTCATGTGTTTTATTGGTACAATTTGAATCAAATATAATTATGAAGCAGCAGTTTCGGCGTTAAAGACCATTATCAAACTGCCAATATAATAATAATGGATGGAATTCATACACATTCAAATTAATAGACGAGCCAATCAGGGAAAGTGGAACAAAAGAATTTGCGAGGAGCGCGGGAGGCGGTGTGACCGCACCTCTTTCGGCGATTTATCAATAAATAAATCAGACATAATACAGGCAACTCCCATTGTAATATCACCATTCGGTCCTCGAAAATAAAATGCGCTTACGAATTACTAGTCCTCTTTACAATGGAACGCAAATTGCTGCCTGCGTAAAACTCTTTTCTACTTATAGCAAATCGGGTTTGTTTCCAAATTTTAACATTTTTTTACACTATTTAGTTAAGCACTTAATGTGAATACAATTAATGTGCTATGATTCTCCCACCGCACTCAAATTGAACGTTGCTACGCCAAGCGATTCGTAACAACGAACATTCAGATCCTGCGCAGAAAGTTCCTAATGGAATCGCTGCAAAGCTTTGCCTTACTTAAGTGAACATTACTTTTCTGGATGTTTCAATGTGCGCTTTTTGGTGGTCAATGTACAACTGATTTCATAGTTTATTCAAAGCATTCTCGAGCCCTCCTGGCTCCAAAAATATAGTCACGTGGTTTGCCTCCAGCTCGTCGAAATGATAACCAGATTTCATATTAGGGTAAGTCTATCAATTTGGATGTCTATGGTGGAATTTAATTTTAATAAGACTTTTTTTATGGATCAAGATGTCCATCACAATGTGAAACTGGTATGATATTTAATATAAAATTGAAAGAAAGTCAAAAAAGTGTCAAAAAAAAATTGTTGTTTCTTAATTCAGCATTATTTTTAATTTCATCAAATATATTATACATATTACCGACTTGGTTATTACATTATGATTAAGAAAGTTATACATATTTTAATATCAATAATAATTGCAGAAGTGCTTGACTTGCCTTGACTTGAAGAATGACCTGCAGGTTTTTGACATGCCTTGACTTAAAGAATGACCTGCAGGTTTTTGACTTGCCTTGACTTGAAGAATGACCTGCAGGTTTTTGACTTGCCTTGACTTAAAGAATGATCTGCTGGTTTTTAACTTGCCTAGACTTGAAGTATGACCTGCAGGTTTTTGACTTGCCTTGACTTGAAGAAAGACCTGTAGGTTTTTGAATTGCCTTGACTTGAAGAATGACCTGCAGGTTTTTGACTTGCCTTGACTTGAAGAATGACCTGCAGGATTTTTCGCTGTAAACAGTGCGGAACATGATCTATACACCAAAATGAAATTAAATTTAAATTCCACAAATTTTTGTGTTGAAAGATATTAAAACGTGCTTGTTTGAATAACTGTTCAATTATTAATTAAAAATATTTTCCCTTAGCCTTAAAATGTTAAATACAATATTCACCTTTCCCTTTTCTGTTCTTCGAATCAATGACCAAGAACACCCTCGAAAGGTAAAAGTCAAAACTTTAAAACGAAAAAAATAATTTTATAGTGGAATAACTTAATGAGTAAAACCTCATTGTAATATTTAATCATTGAAGACTTGTCTTCAATTTATTCTTATGGTACGTATGCATTTGCGAACCGAAACACGAACTGAGCCACGAATTACGTGAAAGGAACGTAGCAACTGTAAGCAGCGTTTCGCGCCATTTGCGGTTGATGCGTATTTTTCCCATATGTTGAGGTTTAGTTCGGCAGTTGGGCTTGCGCATGTATACCCACATTTTAATCCGACGAGAACCAAAGGCAATATGGAAAATATGTACATCCACACAAAAACCAATTATTATTTGCTCGCCAAAATATGGAAATGACCTCCACAATATTCAATTACAATTTTGTTCATAGAAGTGTAAAGACCGCCCGTTGAATATCAAGACCGAAAAGAATTCCATTTAAACCACTACGCCATACATTTTGCATTGCACATAACGGGATATAGGACATGCAATGTAATAACCTTAATATTATATTGGGGGCTTATTGGAGTGGAGAATGTTGAGACGGTAAAAACCTACAATCTACAAATCGTAACTATAAGGCATTATGGGTTTTCAATGTTTACATGTTTCGTGAGATATTAGGGTTTTTTGTTCGTCGTTTTTGTGTTGCACAAAAGCCAGTATCCGCAATTTGGTGAAATTTGTGATTTGATGAGATCGGGATACATGAATTAAGAAATATATTAAACATATATGATATAAAGAATATATACCTCGCAATAGTACAGGGTGCGCCAGAGAAACTTACTTATTTGAAAGTTCAATAAAAACAAAAGCACTGTAGTTATTGTTGTAATTCTTTTTTTATTTGAAAATGCAATGTACCAAGTTTTTTTTCATACTGTCTTAAAAATTACATCTTTTAAATGGCGACCCTCATCGCGCATACACTGGTTAAGTCGTTTTTTGAAGTTCTCGTCCACTCTTCTCAGCATATCAATCGGAATATTGGCAATAGCATCGCGAATGTTGTTCATCAGGTGATCTATGGTCCGTGGTCGATCGACATAAACAAGGGATTTCAAATAACCCCATAAAAAAAATCACATGGAGTCAAATCCGGAGAGCGCGCCGGCCATGGGAGATCGCCTCGGAGAGAGATGAGGCGGTTGGGGAAATGTTGTCGCAGCAAATTCATTGAGTTTCGTGCTGTGTGTGCAGCATAATGGCAACTGACGAGAATGGGAAACAAACTTGGGGACGTCCCCCTCCAGATGCGCCCCCTCCCACCCCTCTACCTGCCCAACTCAACGGTCGGGAATTTTTTCAAATAAGTAAGTTTCTCTGGCGCACCCTGTACAATCCATAATGGAATACGGCATTATTGCCTGGGGCTATGTCAGTAAAAAATACATAGACACATTGTATAAAGCTCAGAAAACCTTAATAAAAGTAATACTCAAAGTACCTATACTAACACCCACTTCAACCATATTAAAAAAATTCCCAGTGTTGAAGATTCAAAATTTATACTCAAAACAAATACTTACTTTCCTTTACAAGAATCTAAACACATTTAAAACTTCACAAACTTCCCGCAATACCAGAACAAGACATGCACACCAACTACTAATACCTAAAACCAACACATCCTTTGGACAAAAACACTACAGATTCCAGGCTATAAAACTATACAATTCACTTCCAACACAATATAAAACATCTAATCTTACAGAATACAAAAAAAAACATATGGAACTAGCTACAATCATTTTAAATATTTAATTTTGTTATATTTCGCATTTGTTTTTGTTAAAACTACGTAAAAATTGATATTATATTTTAATTTTTATTGTTTCTCTATGTAACTAATCTCCACTATATTGTTTACTATTATATAACTTTACAATTGAAAAAGTCTTCCACAACACAGGTGAACTCCTAGCGTGGAGGACAATGTACCATAACTTTGTATTACTAATTTATTTAAGAATAAATAAAAAATGTTTTTTAGAACTTGGCTCTTCATATTTGGTAACTAAAGTCATGTCAAGAAATGTTTAGATGTTGGAGGTGTCTCTGAAACCATCTATCAAATAGATGTAACGAAAGTGTTATAACAGAAGCATAAGCTGAAGCGGATATTATTTTATGGAGATGCGAAAACGGAAGTTTAATTCTAATTAATTAAAGTGTATCAGAAATCCAAAGAGGACGGAAAGTCTTTCATTGAATGCTGTGTATTATGTGTATTTTAATGGTAACATTCAAAATTTTAAAATGGTAAGTAATATTCAACGAAAAATAATGTTGCCATTTTCTCACCCTGTAATTGGGGCCGACCCGCTCCCATTGTTGCTAAAGAACTCATCCTGACAAGTCCTGTTCGACTTCTGTTAAAATTTTACAGAAGCTGAAGCGGGATTGAGAAGTATGCAGAAATTCTGCGATTACGAAAGCAGAAGTCTGTTACTTCACTTATATGTCACTATTGAATATTGTGGAAACATACAGTATTTTGACGTGAAACATCTTTTGGCTCGCCTAGGGGAAAAAATCTTATTGCGAAGCAAGCGTGGCAAGACGGGATGACGCCCTTCTCGTGACTCCTCGGCTCCTCTGTTCTCATTATAATTGGCAATGGATCGATTCTAAATGATTATGAATTTTTCATTTGTAATTTTTATTTTTGTGTCTACTTAAATAATAATTTTATTATTCTTTTACTATCCAAAAACATAAAGACTTGTTTACTTACATTTTCACTTCCTTCAATAAAAATCAATTTGGATGTTTCACAACTGCAAAGCGTCCCGTGACGGCTATTTTTTTAAAAATTTTATCGTAATATATTCTTTAGTTGGGTTATGAGAACTTGGTCAACATTATCGCAGTTCACAGCTACATCTCAAATGGGATTTGATCTTATCCACAAACGTTCTTTATCGGTCCTAAATCTTCGTCTCCAGTTCTTAGGCCAGCTCTTGTTCCAATACGTTTTCACCCTGTTAATTCACCTCTTCCACATAGAGTCTGTCTCAGGGTGGCTTCCACTGGGCCCTGAATTAGTTGTGTTTTTCGAAAACCTGTCACCTGGCATTCTTTCCACATGGTCTGGTCAGCCCATGAAAGTTTTTGGATGTACAGAATCTAACAATGGTTTCATGCTCAATTACAAATAATAATCTAAAGTTTAAAGTTCATGCTGTTGGTTCCATATTATATTTTAGATCCTGTTGTATCTCGGGGTTTTCTCCGGCTCAACAAATCCCTTGAAGTTATAGTGATAGATATATTAGCTTTCATGGCTTCTTTGAAGTTCCCACGTTTATTTATTATACACTCGGGCTCTACAATACTCGTCAGCTAAACGCCGCCTAAGGTTAACCTAATATCTAGCGCCATCTATGGGTGAGATCTTACACTAATATTAAGGATATTACAGATCCAAAAAAGGGTAAATATTGAAATGTAAGGCTTATTACACATTTCCGATAGTTGGTGAAGACATAAACTGAGAAAATTGTGTTATTGGATTATCAGGTGTGCTCGTAGTACGGTCAATGTTCCCATACTAAAACAGATAATCAATTCCTATGAAAGGGTTTTAAATTGACGACATCATTATCAGAATAAATCACACTTCTAAGGATTTTCTGGTCAGTGGAACACCGTGCATGTGGAAAAGTTCTCCGTTGGTAAGAAAACAATTTTCCAGATCGGATTTACGAACCGTAAATTGGATTCGACTTCGGCCACAGGTTTCAACGTTTTGTATAGCCCGAAACGGACAATGGTTTTCGCCCGAGAAAATAGATAAGTATTATACGACGGAGAATAGGTTCAAATAATGGGAGATAAGCCACGATACATAACAATAAAATTTTGATTATATGTGTGTATCAAGAATTATTCTACTAGTATCTAAATACATATTGCCACATTACATTTAAACACTCGATTCGTAGTTCAAATATATCGGCTAATATTTGCACTGTCCTATAATATTTTTTGCCAATTAATCCACATTTATTAAGACTAAGGTCTATTTCATATACGCTATAACTAAAGCGGCTCTTAAAATCTACGGTATTAGAGATTTATTGATAGTCTAACCGTCACCGAGATGTTTATTTGATGAAACGTATTTTATATTTAATTTAATATGTCAATAAATATATTGCATATCGGTTGCCTAGCAAATTTTAGTCCAGGGTATGATTAATTAATAATTAAAAAAAAAAAAAAATTTAAACATTGCACCGGTTTGATTATTATAAAAATTCTATACCAATCGAAAGTATGAAACCCATAGAATATGCAAACGTTAGGTTGCCTACTCTTTTCCGGTCACAACTCTCAGGTTGCCATGTATAAACAGGTAAATCGAAAAAGCATTTTGCACCGGTCTGATTATTGAATAAAAATTATATGAAATTAAAGATTATTTCATTATGAACACGATGGTATAAGGTTGCCTGCTAAAAATCAGTCCCGAATTCCGGTTGTCGAATTTTGAAAACTAAAACTTTTTGAAAACTAGCCGGGAATTCTCGTGTGCGACTGAGAGGTCCCAACCAACCATCCCATGCGATAGAAGAGGACAAAGCATAGCAGCTGTCCGTCCATTAAAACAAAGAGAGTGCGCATGCTATTTGTTCTTGAAAATGAAAAGGATAGCGATAGACTCGTGCAAGGTACCATCTAGTCTAGAGTGCACAGAGTGCACGAGTTAAAACAAAGAGAGTGCGCATGCTATTTGTTCTTGAAAATGAAAAGGATAGCGATAGACTCGTGCAAGGTACCATCTAGTCTAGAGTGCACAGAGTGCACGAGTCTATCGCTATCCTTTTCATTTTCAAGAACAAATAGCATGCGCACTCTCTTTGTTTTAATGGACGGACAGCTGCTATGCTTTGTCCTCTTCTATCGCATGGGATGGTTGGTTGGGACCTCTCAGTCGCACACGAGAATTCCCGGCTAGTTTTCAAAAAGTTTTAGTTTTCAAAATTCGACAACCGGAATTCGGGACTGATTTTTAGCAGGCAACCTTATACCATCGTGTTCATAATGAAATAATCTTTAATTTCATATAATTTTTATTCAATAATCAGACCGGTGCAAAATGCTTTTTCGATTTACCTGTTTATACATGGCAACCTGAGAGTTGTGACCGGAAAAGAGTAGGCAACCTAACGTTTGCATATTCTATGGGTTTCATACTTTCGATTGGCATAGAATTTTTATAATAATCAAACCGGTGCAATGTTTAAAAAATTTTTTTTTTTAATTATTAATTAATCATACCCTGGACTAAACTTTGCTAGGCAACCGATATGCAATATATTTATTGACATATTAAATTAAATATAAAATACGTTTCATCAAATAAACATCTCGGTGACGGTCGTTCTTTAAGGGATCCTATACTATGAGTAATTGATTTACCAAAACCCCAAATTTTTGAGTCCGTTCTATTCACTGAATAAATAATACTCATAGAAATACCTTCCATGTAGATTTGGATGGAAACCAATATCGCCACTGACTTAATACTTTTTGGTTCTAGCCCATTTAGCATGCGCTCTGTCTCTCTTAAATTTGTCAGACATCGCAGATGGTCATCCCATTTTAATTACGAGATAAACAGTTTTGTATTGGAAATTTAAGACCCGAATTGCCAGACTTTTGGATCACGAAACACGCTCATGCTACATTTCTTATGTGCTTCTAAAATTTGTAATATTATAATATTTTTTTTCTCGGAATATTTTTAAAATTTTATATTTAGGTGTTTCAGGCTAATAATTATTGCTTAAAAATAATATATATTTTAATGGTTCGAAATGGCTGACTTTGTTCCAAATTGTAAGAAAACAAATTAACATGAGTTTTATCAAACGCTTTATATATTGCGCATTAATATCTCATCGAAACGTGTTCCACTATTAGAACGCGATAAGCGGTGCGCGTAGACCGGATTCGGTAGTTTTAGTTACAGCGATGGAGCCGTTGGAGGATAAAAAATATCAACTTGTGTTTTTTCTTCATTTTTCATCTAAATATAATACATCAACGACATAATAACAGTTTACCTAAAACATGCGAATACTTCAGCACAACATCTTATTAATATACGTTACATTCACACATTAGAAAAATGTTAATCCATAAATATACCAATACACGTAGAAGTAACATTTAATTAATACACAAGTCTCTGAATGATTTACCTGATGAATTTCTCTAAATAGTATAAAATAAAGTCGCTATCCACGTCTGTCTGTTTGTGCGCTTAGTTCTTCTAAGCTACGCAATGAATTTCGATAGGATTTTCACCATAATTCAGAGAATTTTCTCCGGAAGGTTTATGTATGTAATACATGCATATTATATTTGTAGAAAGTAGAGAAATGTCAATGTTTATCATAGAATTCACAACCTCAAAACTTTACTCCAAATGATTCACAATCCCTAGCAATGCCGGGTACACGTCAGCTAGTTATTATATAATATTGTAATTCAACATGTTATATTTTCTGATTGTATAGAGAAAGAGTTTATCATAAATATTATACAAGATCCACTCAAAATAAAGGATTTATGGTTCTGAAATGTAGCAATAAGTACGCTGAAAGAACCCTAAACTATATTGAACCCAAAATATTTAATAAACTACCGGTGACAATTAAAAATAATACAATTTATACTGCTGAATGTATTTATACTGATGTTTTACTAAATCCCTTGTATTGATAATAACAATTCACATCACGACTTATAATTTTGTAATTCCTGTACCTTCTTAAATCTGTGAAACTATTGACGTGACTGTTCATTTGTACTTATAATGCTTATACTGCTATTTATACTTACACTATTCTGTTAATTTAACCCTTGATTGATAATTGATTATCTATCATCATCATTATTATTCATAATACCATTTGAACAAAATGCTTTATTTTTGAACATTCAGAAATGTCAAGTAATACGATTTTCCAAAACTCGTTTTAATATATTACATGAATATACATTAAATAATATTACATTAATACCAGTATCACATATTCGTGACTTGGGTGTAATATTCGTTGAAAACTTGTCATTCATTGAACACATCAACTATATAACTAATAAGGCTTTAAAGATGCTTGGCTTCCTTTGCAGAACTTTAACCGATTTTAAGTCCATAGATTGTATGAGAACCCTCTATACTTCATTAGTCAGAAGTCAATTGGAGTATAATTCACCCCTTTTAATTTGGTCCCCTTTATATAAAGTTCACTCCAATAATATAGAAAGAGTTCAGCACAAATTTCTTAAGTACGTAAATTTTAAGCTAGGAATTCCTATTGATTACATTAATTATGTCAGTTTGATGAATCAATTGCATCTAATAACCCTGTCTGACAGGAGAATTATTTCAGACCTGGTTGTGTTACACAGAGTCATTAACAACTTAATTGATAGTCCTGCCATCCTTGGCACTATTAAACTACATGTGCCGACTAGGAATACAAGGCAAAATATAACATTCTTCTGTAATACATACTCGACCAACTATCAGACACACTCACTGACCAATAGGATGCATGATCTGGGCAACAAGTATGGGGGTGTTATTGATTTATTTATTGACTCCATATATAGAATTAAGCATAATCTACATCAACACTTTGTTGAATCCTACAAATTAGAGTAACTTTGGTAAATTAGTTTTAATGATTTGTTTTATATGTAATGTTGTTGTAATTTCTTTTTTACTTTATGTTATTTTTTTTTCCTTCTTTAAAATGGATTACATCTATTTACTGTCAATATCTCCTGTATAATACATATTCTCTTATTGTACTGCATCATGTATCACTTCTATGTAAAAGCCTTTTTAGGCGTAGGTATATATATAAATAAATAAATAAATTTGAAAATGTACCATGTAATTACATCAAACTTAAGAACAATGAACTCCTTAAGTAGTTTAGGAGGTTTGAATGTTAATAAAAAAACGTAAAAGTTTTACAAAACACCACTACTAACACACACAGTTACTGATTATTACATTTTTTTGTATAACTGGTACTTATTATGTAAACTGTACGTAGGAGAATAGTAATGAATAAATTAAATTAAATAAAATGGATACAGCACGGATGAGTCAATCTTGCTTGCATAATTATATTTAAAAATAATTTCACGATTTTGTATTTTTACACATAATTGAAACAAAACCACAACATGGCATATTATGTTATATTCAAAATTGCAGCAAAACAAAGATCGCTTTTAAATACTACTAGTATTGAACTGTATTTTATCTCCATAAATAGTTAGTAATGACATAGATCACTGTAGAAATGTATTATAAATTTGTACAGCGCCCTTGAGGTGATTTTGCACAAAAACTGCGATATATATGTCATCCAATTATTTTTCTTCCGATTTTATATCTGCATTAATCTTCCCCATAGGAAAAACTAAACCCTTCCACACACTTTTCGACAAATCATCGATCATCTAGTCCATCAACATTATGCAAGTGCATTATATAAGCAAAATAAATACAAAACAATAAAAGAACAACACGTCAACTCACAAGAGATCAAATGGAAAAATAATTCACCGACTCCAGATATTTTCATATCAGAGGTTTCGGCTCGGTAGAACTCCTAAGAGGGCCTTTAAATCCTACTGATCCCTCAACATAAATATATAAAAAATCTTTCGTTATCCTACATGTGACTGTAGGATAACGAAATAACAATGACTGATTTTTGCATTTTTATATATTGAAATTTATTGATAGATCTAATACGCCTAAATTTTTAATGAGAGAGCTAGGTATAATGCCAGTAGCCGAAATAATAAATGGTAATATTTTTATAGTCTGAGAATGCCAAATTCTTTTTATCTCATTTGCTAAATCTGTGTATTTTTTTTATTTTTTCATTAACAGATTTTTGAATATTACAGGAATTTTGAATAGCGACATCAATGATAGAACTTATTTTTTAAATTTTGTCATGTAAAACTATATCGGGTCTATTATGACTAATCGTTCGGTCTGTTAGTATAGTTTTATCATAATATATTTTATAAAATTCGTTTTCTAAAAATGAATTTGGTTCATATTCATAATTAATTAATTATTATTATTATTGAATTTTCGGAGTATGAGCGTGAAAGAAGGTTCATAATGGATTATGTCACACACTTTTATGCTTTACAATGTAAAGTTCGGCGAAATTTACAACCAAATGCTTTCCATGCGTGGCAAGGGACATTGAAAAGCAAATAAAATGGGCAGCGTGAGTAAGCACCGATACATGTTTGCTTAAATTGATATATAATTCAGTATTGGTTTAGAATAAGCTCTGTGTATTCCTCAGAGATGTTCCTCGAGCAAACACAGAAAGCAGACACAGGTCGTGTGTGGAAAAAAGAGTTAACTGAGCAAATAATAATAATGCCATGTGTTGTGTATTGTGTTTCGTGTACGATCAGCAGCTCGACGCAGCGGCACGATATAAAACTAGATGTAGAGTATTGAATATTTTATGGGAGAATACAAAGGACTGCGGTAGGAAGCCACTAACAAGGTGGCCTGAATATTTCATGCTGTGTGGTCATGGAGTATATACAAGGAGAGAATGCTGAACGAATTTGTCAATTTAATTAAATAATTACAACCTAGTTTGTTGCTAAAGGGGTAGCAAAAGGCGGGAGGACGCCCTTATTCCATAAATGCCTTATTTTATTCACATTAATACATCTTTATGTGCATTCTCATGTCTACGATTAATCATAATAGAATCTCATTCTCATCTCTTTTCTATTATTACGAACGACTTCGAATCTTGGTCCATCTGAAGCAAAAACATTTAAGTGCCCAATTCTTGAATTAAAGAAATATGGTTACGTATAGTAAATAATACATTATAATGTGAATTTATTGAATACGTAATTTCTTACAATTGTTTAATGCAAAAATATTTTTCATGGCTTTTACACATATATACCTAGGTCACAGTACAACCTTTTAAAAATGTGTAAATTAATAACATATTTTCGTAATTTAAATTTAAATTACTTGACATTTTCTTCTAATTTAACTTCCCCTGCGAATTCGCCAAATGTATTCATTGCTCCGTACATCAACGACTTTTGCCTCCGATTTTATTTTCGAAAAGGGAGTTTTATTTGAACTCTTTTCATCGTCTCATGATATCTTATATTACTAACATTGATTTAAAAAAAAGCATATCTCCCTGTTTTAATTGGTTCCACGGTGGTAGTCAGAAATCTGAAAAATTGTGACTTTTCAGAAAATCACGTGAGGATGTTTAAAAGAAGACTTTTTTTAGTTTTATAAATTGTGTGTACCTACCCAAATATTGAGCAATATTAATGTCGTCTCTTACCTTAACGTAATTACTGGTGATTTAAAAAAAACTGAATATAATTCTGCAATTTTAAGATTATATTCAGTTTTTTTTAAATTACTTAATGTGACAGACAGAATTGCCAGGCTATTGAGAAAGGAAAGTATCAAGACTGTCTTCGGAACCACCACCAAAATACAAAACTTACTCAGGTCTGCTAAGACTAAGTTTCCTCTGGAAACAGATGGAGTGTATAAACTCAGCTGTTCCGGATGTGATAAGGTCTATGTAGGCCAGACAGAGGGGACTATTTCCAAAAGGATTTCTGAACACTTTCGAGCATGTAAACTCGGCCATCCTGACAAATCGGCAATCGCCGAGCATTTTATTGAAACCGGCCATTACTTTGGATTTGTTCCTGAAGTCCTGGGAAGACCGAAAACTCACAGAGCTCGCCTAATTACAGGAGCAATCAAAATTCACAAAAATCCCATTAATATTAATAATGACGACGGAGCTGAGCTCAATAGTTCTTGGTATCCTGTAATTGACGGCTACACCAAAGCTAAACTCAGAAAACCATTTTAAATTTTACTGTAAACCAGCTCGGAGAGTAGTGAGCTGGCAACACGGTATCGCACAGACGTAGTTAAACACACTTTTCACCACTAACAATTCACGGCCACGATAGGAGGATAAAAAAGTCGTTTTTTGTGGTTTGCGACATAACCACAGAAGTCGTTTTTGTCTGGCTTGAGTAATCAGCCAGGCCCCGCTACTTTTGCCGGCCGGAGAGATCCCACCGGCCCACCGAGCAGGCGCTCGCGCCCACCCAACTGCCTTTATCAAGGCAACACTTTCTCGCTATACTTAAACAACGAAGACTCACGCTGGCCCCCGCAAACCGCCCACAAGCTCCAGAGACGTGCTCCCTCTTCAAGAGGAGGCACAGACTACCGCCTGTCAAGATGTTCCCGACGAGGATGCTCCCCGCTGACCACGAGGACTCCCCGGTCGTGGTACCGCCCGGCGCCCATCAGATAGCGCTTCGAAGGAAGACAGGGACCATGCGCCTTACGGTCCCCGCACCACAGCCCCGCTCCGAGGACCCAAGGACCCGGAGACCATCCACCACCACGACTGCCACCACGCCCGACGTAACCGAGATGACGGAGCCCATAGCAGGCCCCTCCTGGGCAACAGGACCCAGTCCTGCCCCCAGGCGCCCCCCGATAGGCCCAGCGTCGGCCTACGTGGCGCCCCCGAGGCCCCAGCAGCCGATGGAGACGGCTGCCCCCCAGGATGGAGGCTGGACGAGGCCGTCCAACCCCGCAAAGAGGCCCATGTCCCCACGGGGACCACAACCGCTCCAGTGTGGCAACCGATTTGAAGAGTTGCCCGAGGTAAGCGAAGGCGCCGGCGCGCCGCGTAATAAGCGTGCCAACACTAATAATTCTTTCTCCCCCGCAGGTACCGGAAGGAGAGACCGTGTTCCCCCGGTTGTGATGACCCTGGGGAACATGACACACGCGCAGATCACAGCTGCGGTGCAAGGACATCTGGGGGCGGGTAAGCTCTTCACTTTTAGATATAACAGGGGCGGCACGGCCAACATCTTCGTGCGCACGATGGAGGACCATCGCGCCCTCACCAATGGACTGCGAGCGGAGGCGCGAGGCTTCCACACATTCACGGCCGAAGCCGAAAAAATGAAGAAGGCCGTGATCAAGGGCCTGCCTCTAGTTGAAGTACAAGACATCGCGGCGGATCTGGAATCGCAAGGATTCCCAGCTGTGAAGGTGGTCAAGATGACTGCCTCAAATGAGTATCCCATATACCTAGCGCACTTCAATAAGGAAGTCAACATGGGACAGCTGCGCGCGGCCGTCAAATACCTGTGCCACTGCCGCATTCGACTCCAGAAGCACAGGAGTAATCACCTTCAGCACGGCACCCAGTGCTACAGATGTCAAGACTTCGGACATGGGTCCCGAAACTGTTCGCACACAGCAAGGTGTGTAAAATGCTTACTGGAGCATGCTTCGGCAGAATGCCCCAAGAAGACGAGAGACGAGCCCGCCGCATGCTGTAACTGCTCAGGCCCGCATCCCGCCAACTACAGAGGCTGCCCCAAGCGGGTAGCGTACGTCGCCTCAATCCAGCAGCGACCTGCCAGAAGGCCCCAACCCCCTCCGGCAGAACAGAACCCGAGCAGGCCACCTCCTCAGCCGAGGACGGATGGACGCACATGGGCCAACGTAGCCGGAGGCACCGCCCCCGCCCAAGAGCAGCGCGAGACCGCGCCGCCCCCACAGCCCCCCCGCCCCCAGCCCCGCTCACAGCAGGAGCCCGTGCGCGCGCCCACCACTACAGAGGACGACCTGGACATCATGGCCCTGCTCCAAGGCCTCCTGAGGATGCGATCGCAGCTCGCCCGCTGCACATCAAGAGCAGAGAAGCTCGTCGTCCTGATGGAGCTCCTCACGACCACCCTCGATGTCTAATCCCGAGAAGGTGAGAGTCCTCGTATGGAACGCATTTAGCGTGCGCAACAAGACAGACGAACTGCTCGCTTTGGCAAATGAATTAAACACAGACATAATTCTCTTATCAGAATCCCACTTGAATCCAAGCGTACCGCTGAGAGTGCAAGGCTTCGAGATTTACCGAGACGACCGACAGGGAAGATCAGGCGGAGGAACCGCAATATTCGTTCGACAATCAATGACGTCCACAAGAATTCCCACTCCGAAGTTGAAGCACGCTGAAGCCACGATTATCGAAGTCACCATAGAGGGTAGAGCGCATACCATCATCTCCGTATACTGCACCCAAAGTAACCTAGTGAGAGAAGATCTCAATAAATTGCTCAATCTGGGACCAATCGTTGTGATAGGAGGCGATTTGAACGCCAAACACAACTACTGGAATAACTACAGAGGTAATGCGAACGGAAATACGCTCTTTACACACATGCAGACAAATACCTATTCGATAATGGCGCCCGACAGACCTACGTACTACTCGCAACGCTCTAGATATCCGAGTACTTTGGATATAGTACTCGAGAAAAATGTTAAGACAATATCTCCACTGCGCACATTAGACGAGCTGTCTTCGGACCATCTGCCCGTGTGCTTTACTATAGGCGGCACAACTTCAAGGACCCCCAGAAAACAGCGCAATTATAAGGATGCGGACTGGGAAGGATTTAAAAAGGAAGTCAACGAACGAATTCATCTCACTTCGGGAACTCTGCGCTCGCCACAAGAAATCGACGCAGCTACAAGCACTCTCACAGAGATTCTTCAAACAGCACAAGATACACACATTCCTCTCAAAGAAGTACATTCATACACGATCAAGCTTCCCGAGCACGTTTTATCGCTCATCAAGGACAAAAATCGCCTGCGACGCATGTACCACCGCACGCGTGACGAATACTTCAAGACAGCGTACAACTGCCTGCAGAGGGAAATCAAGACCGAAATCGCAGAACTCAAGCGCGAACTTTGGGACAAAAAAGTCGCGTCGCTCACGCCGAAGGATAATTCATTATGGAAAATGGCTAGCGCGCTGAGACATAAAGATTTCACTATCCCCCCGCTACAGAAATTGAACGGCCCTGGGACGGCTTTGTCGCTACAAGAAAAAGCTGACACACTCGCCGACGGCTTCGAGAGAGCCTACGCCGCTACAGACGGCCTTTCCGACCCGGCTACGGACCGGATCGTAGCTGACTCTCTACGAGATTTGAACGAAGCAGAGCAGACAAACGCTGAAGATATTCATTTCACAACGCCGAGCGAGATTGCGGTCACAATCAAGCGACTCAGAACGAACAAGGCGCCGGGAAGCGATCAAATTCACAACATTTTACTCAAACATCTCCCTCAAAAAGCCATCATATACACTACAAAATTGTTCAATGCCTGCCTCATGACTGGGCATTTTCCCCAGATTTGGAAATCGGCGACCGTGCTGCCATTCGCAAAGCCGAATAAAGATAGAACGCAACCGACAAGCTACCGGCCGATTAGCCTACTATCTACGTTGAGCAAGGTATTTGAACAAATTATACTAAACAGGCTTGTCCCACACCACGACGAACACAAGACTTTGCCAGACGAGCAGTTCGGCTTCAGAAAGAGGCACTCCACGACCCATCAACTCACCAGAGTAGCGGAATTCATCGCAAGAAAATTTAACGAACATCGCTTCACCGCTGCTGCGCTCATCGACCTAGAGAAGGCATTCGACACCGTATGGATAGACGGGCTCGTGCATAAGTTGCACCGCACCAACACGCCCATATACCTAACGAGACTGATACAGGAATACCTAAAGAATAGATCGTTCAGAGTGTTCATAAGGAACGTGTTATCTTCAATGCGTGAGATTCCAAAAGGCGTGCCGCAAGGAAGTTTACTGGGACCATTTCTCTTCATTCTGTTCACCTACGACATCCCCCGAGACGAGAGATGCAATCTGTCTATCTACGCAGATGACGTCAAACTATACGTTTCCTCGCTGAAAGCGAACATGGCCGCGATTTACCTACAGAGGGCGCTCGACGCGCTCGTAGAGTACTACAAGAAATGGCGCCTGAAACTGAACGAGGCGAAAACCGAAGCCATCATGTTCACGAGAAAACGTATAAATAGAACACCTGACTTCAACATCGAAATGGGAGGACACAGCATTGAATGGAAAGATGAAGTTACATATCTGGGCCTGACCATGGACTCCCGCCTCAACTGGAAATCTCACCAAGCAAAGATGCACGCGCGCACGCGAAAAGCGATCGGCATGATGAAGCCAATTTTCAATAGACGGAGTCCGCTACTTCCCAAAACCAAACTCCTCGTCTACTACTCGCTCATTCGTCCGGTACTCTCGTATGCGATTCCCGTATGGAGCAGCATCTCACACACAGACCACAAGAAACTACAGACACTTCAAAATCTCTGCATTAAAATCACATACAACACGAGACTCAGAACAAACTTGAAGAGATTACACGAACGAGAACAAATTCCAACACTATACGAATTCACACACAGACTGACTGCACGCTTTTACAAATCACTCACACTTAGTAAAAATCCACTAATACGAGACATAGGACAATACAATGCTCCGAGCGACCTGACATTCAAATACACACACAGACTACCTAAACACATCCTCATGGACCATGACCACATATGGCACATACCAGAATCAGACGCGGACGAATAGCGAGCAGTAGGTATTTCCTAAACTCCCGACTTTCCTCCTAAATATATAATGTTTATATATCTATTTATATATTTATATAATATTTTATAATTTGTATGTATATGTATGTTTATTTTCTATCCTCCCATAAGTATATATTAACATAAAATCAGACACACACACACACATCTCAAAAATGCAGGACATCATATACCGATGTTACTGAAGGCCGCATACGTTTCAAGTTGGCGTTCGGCCGCTCCTTCCGGGTAAGGTTTTCTGCGATTTTCCTTACTCCCAACGGCAAATGCGGAAGGAACCCAACAATAGGGCGCAGCCGAAATTTCCTCCCCCCATTCCCAACACAACACAAACAGACACGTATGTAGTATATGGCCGCTGTCGGTCGCTGGTGGTGCTGATGCTGGATGAAAACATGCAATTTTAGTAGGGTTTTTAGGTAACAAATTTTTTCCCTACCGAGAAAATACAAGGCCTCTAAGTCTATAAAAGCCAGGTAATATTTGAATAAACCCATATGAGGTAAAAATTGTGAGGCGCATATGACGCCGTTCTATTTGTATAAAGAACATTAACTTTAAATTCAGTAAATTTAAATGATTCACCACTTCATGGAATATAAGAATCTAGAAAATAAAAAAAAAAAAAAAATACTAACAATTCACACATCTGCCCTGATGATGGACACTGTAACGTTGTCCGAAACAAAACAAAAAATTGTATATAATCTTAAAATTGCAGGATAATGAGAGACCCTGCCCCAAAAACTGACAAAGCTTTGGTCAATAAATGAGCAATCCACGTATCTTAGATATTTATCCACATGCAGATACTCATAATTAAATTTACCTTTTTCATTAATTAAGGTAAATGTTAATTTAAAAACAATAAATTGATATATTTACTCATGTAGGTACTCCATAAAATGCACCGATACATTACCGAGAAGACTAAAAATTTGAGGTATATGGAAGTATTAAAAGTCATGGGGGCAGTTTAAATTTCAATTTTAAATTTCAGTTTCAATTTTACTATTTTGTAACATGCATCAAAAGATAGTTGCTAAATAATAATTGGATAAATTGTATAGCGCAATTTTTGTAAAAAATCACCTCAAAGGCGCTTTACAATTTATTATGATGTCCTAGTCTCTGTCTAATTTTATTACTTACGACTTAACTGTCTGTAAAGTGACGTTAAAAATGTCGATGGTCAATGCAGAATCGTTATGCAGTTGAGTCGTTCAGTGTACTTAAATATTAAGAAATATTGATTTAGTAGAACGTACAGACAAGTTGCCATGTGACTACCTATAATTGCAATACATAAATAATATTCACGTAATTTTAATGTTTTAAATGACATTTATTTGAGTGTAATTAATGTATGTAGAATACTTTCACTTGATGTTTTGTGTAACAACGATTAATATATTTTATTCGAAATGAAATCGACAGCATTATATACACACATAATAAAACATTTTTATTTAATTTAAAAAATCCCTGAGGTGGTAACGACACGTAAATAAAACTTATAAAAAATATTTTTTGGGCAGTAATGCAACGTAAATAAAGCTATGTAACACAACTTCTATATTTCTTTCACTATTGATGGTTACAGAATTCTGAATTATTTGTCCCAGCAAAACTGGCAAAGTGGGACTGTCGAATCAATTAATCTTTATGAATAATTCACTGGCGATGTATCATTAAATTACCCTGCATCAATGATTTTCATATTTTGATTTTTTTTTAATTCCACCTGGATTTGCGGTGGAAATCTGTTTTCATAAAAACTAAAAAAATGGTATGAAATTTAAATATTATTTTACGAATAAAACCGATTTAGTTAAATCTCTGCTTAAAGTAATGAAAATTATGATTTCATAACAAATTTTTAATACCAAAATTCAATGTCAGAAACGCTTAAACCCTGGAGCCACTAGGACTATTGCATTCCCGATCGAGGAGAACATATTTTATAAGGAAGGTGTGAGAGAAAAATATGAAGTAAAGATTTGAAGTGTCTGGATTTTGAGATGTAGTTACTAAATATTTCAAGCAACACTGTTGCGATTATTTATACTGTTCGCTAATCGAGGTGATAGTAATAACAGGGTGATGTTATAATATTGCTACATATATATATATAATGTTTCTAGACTTATATAGAATATTGCTAGACTTATATATAAAGTTGCTAAACTTATATATAATGTTACTAGACTTATATACAGGATGGAGCAAAAGTAATCACCCTATTGGAAAACGCTATAACTTTTGAAAATGGCGCCAAATGTCAATTCCTTTTTGACATTTGTGAAGTAAACAAACGCAAAATACAAATTGTCAAGACATGAATCGGTTTACTTTACAAGAAGGCGGAAAAACAAACAGTACTGAAGTTTATCATTAAAAAAAATTTACAGCAAAAGAACATTGGGTGATTACTTTTGCCCCACCTGTATAATCTTGCTAGACTTACATATAATGTTGCTAGACTTACATATAAAGTTGCTAGACTTACCCGGCCTCGGCAATGATCGATAATTGAAAATTTGATCGCATAGAAATATTGCAGATGCTTTAATCAAATATTAATACTAATTTATTCCAGAAGATAGTGCAATTCAAAAATATTTCAAAAATTTTTTAAAAATAGACAAAATAAAAATATGTACGTAAGATAAAAACAGAAAAAAAATATTAAATGTAAAATCTTATGCAAATAGCCGTTTATTTGACAGTCTCCCATTTCCAGAGTAAATACTGCTATTAGAAGACATATTGACCTTGTTTTTAAACAATCTCCACACAGGAAGCTTTAAATAAAATAATTTTCCTTGGAGCCTGTGTCTGGATGTCCTGGATGCTGTGTGGAGAATATTTTTAAAGGAAATGAAGGAGTGGAAGTTCTAGGAAGGAGAAAGGTATGAGGGATGGGTAGGAATCTAGGGGTCCATCCCTCAAATTGCGGTGCAAGGCGATGTGTGGAGAGAGTTTGGCTGGAGAGGTCTAAAAGCCCATCTTAATCAGTCTCACAATCTAACCCCATGAACCCGGGCACCCCACCAAAAGTAGCGAACCACTTGGGGTTACCTATGTCAGGGGTTTTGGTTATCTGATAAATGTTTCCCGCGGTGGCGTTACCCATATCTGCCTTGAAGACCATAATCTATCTATATAAGTCTTTTATAAGCCTGTAATGTGGTTTTTTAGATTATGATTCCGAAAGCTACACGCCGAGGTGGATCGCCTTCATACTTGAGATCACATTTTAGGGAGGGGACGGGATCACCAAACACTGCCGAAGCTATTTCAATTTGAAAGGTGGTCGGTTACCAGGACGATGCTGAGAGTAACACGACCGCCCAACAGTGCTAGTAATGGTTGGTATGTTTACCCGGGTATCTTGGTCTTGGCTGCACTATATATCCCACAACAGATGGCAGTGATCAACTAAACGTTTACGGTATGTGAACCTTTTTGGCCTCCGTGGTCTAGGGCAAGGCTCTCAACCAGGAATCCAAAGGTAGCGGTTTGATTTTTTCAATGATTCATGCTCAGATCATAGTTTTTAGTAAGTATCCAAAATTTCGCACTATTTTGTAAGATAAATCCAATTTTAAAATACATTAAATGCCAACATAACTAATACAGGGTTTTCCAATAAGACGTGTTATTTTGATATTCAAAGAAAGTTCTGTAGAAAAATTAATATTGCTGATTTATTAAGAATACCTATCTCCAAATTATTCGTAATCCGTTTAGAAACAATATTGCAGGTCCTTAACGAATTAATTGACAGGTTTCATATGTATGTATGTGTGTATGTAAAAATATGGAAAAATCTCTTCGCCTTATGTGTTTTTAATCCACTCTGGAACGTGCCGCAAATATACTACATATTATTTTATATGAGTAATTTATGAAATAACACAAATTAATCAAATAAAATGTGTTTGTGCCCACCGTGATTTGAACCCGCGGCCTCCAGCTTGCTAGTCGAGAGCCTCACCCCTCGACCACGGAGGGCGTCAATGCTAATATCATTGCGAAATACGCAGATCACCTGACATTTACTATTTATTCAGGCAAACTGCTCACAACGGGAGACGCTGTATTTAACCAACCCCCATTGAACTCCTCAGGAAGCCTCACCATAATATATATGTTGCGCTGTCAGTAATTGCTTGTGCAAGTACTATTATTTACAAACAAACTCCGTAGCGCAGGTTGGCCCGGCACATTGCACACCGCAACCCATCTATTTCGTACCGCTGGCTGTCGGGCGAATGAGATGCACTTCCGGAGGAGGGACTTGCACATCCTACGGAAGTCTGCTGTGAGCAATCTACGTGTACGTCTCGTAGTATCTATCACAAGTAAAGTCATTCGCTTGAGTTTATCAAGACTACAAGGCTCTCAGAATCGTAGATTTGATGTTTGAATTCAACGATGTCGAAACACGAAGGAACATAGAGATAAATGAATCTACGTAGGTTTACGTCGCATAGTATCACAAGTAAACTAATCCGCTTATGTTTATCAAGACTACAAGACTTTCAAGAACGTTCATTTGAACTCTGAAGTAGTTTATAACGATAGATATCTTAAATCAACTGTCTAAACTCGTTTTAAATGAAGGAAAGTAGTGCTATGAGGCAATCTATGTGAATGTCTCGCAGTTTCACTAGTAAAGTCGCTTGAGTCGCTAAATACAAATTAATTCAATAAATACCCAATACGCAATACAATATGTCAAACAGGAAAAATCAATAATTCAAAATATGATTTTATTCTTAAAGCCGCGAATCTACGGAACAGTTGATTGCGAAAGCTTTCGTTAAAAATTTAAAAAAATAATTCCTTAGAAAACAAAATATTGTGAATATATTAAAATGCGTTAACAACTTAAGATAGTATGTTTTATATATTACTATATTATTTAATTATTTATCTTACCAAAGAGCGATGAACAAGGAGGAAAATTATATAAATAACTTTATCTGTAATCAGTATAAATTAATCTTTCAAGATTTCCTTGAAACATTTGATATTTCCACCTCTGCACCACCATATCTCAAGCAATGATCTTCTAATACATATCTCAGCAACATTCAAGTCTCATCTCGGATGATATACGGCCACGGAACCTAGAACCTTCCTGACGCAGCCTCTGTACGTGTCCATGGAGATGAATGGACCAGGAATCTGTTCCGCGGATGGTTGATAGAGGATATGTACGATGGAAGACGAAACGTGACTGGAATATCCGGTGTCTGATTCCACGAGAAAAGGGATCATTAAGGTTGTCTTTCAAATTTCTGTGGAAAGATTCCAATTTTTTAAACGAGAGATTTTAGTATTCTACCGCGATGCTTTCACCAACTCTAGTACGACGAACGCCAGAATACGTACAAAATTACATACATAAGTTACCTTTAATAATTTAAAATAAAAATGTATATAGATTAGTATAATTTTTTAGATTTAATTTTTAGAATTATTTTTCAATACTAAAATAACATCTATTGTTCTTGAATAATGCATTATTTTTTTGAGTAACCCGTTTTTCGATTAAGTTATTCCGTATTAAGTTATTTCACAATTTATTCAATGAAAATAATATAAAGTATATTTGCGTTACGTTCCATACTGAAAGATACTCTCAATATCGCCTTAGTGTAAGATCATCATTCAGCAGCTTTAGCCGTGTTTAGTGACCAGATCTGAAAAGCCAAGTACTTCCCCATCTTCCTCCTCCCCATTTCCTTTCACTCCCCACTACCTTCAGCCTCACAACATACCGCAATTGAGGATGCCATAATCTCACTGGCTCCAGACGGTTGGAAGCAATTGTGACTCTTGTGCGTTATTCACATTAAAAAAATGTACGTAAACAGATTTTGTGAAAATTGCCTATTTCGTTTATACAACAACGTTTTCATTTTGAATTGCCGACACGCTGCAACTACCTGCTAATAAACTAACTTTTATAATCTATATGTAAGAATACCCACGTAAATCATTAGCCAAATTGTCCCACAATTTGATACCGCAACCTCTAGGTCAGGACTCAAGGAGCTTTTCGCTGTTTCATATCGTCCTTGAGTTCCCCTTAAATAAAATACCCTCTTTATAATTTACTGAACATGGTTTATCATATTTTTAATCAAATAAACTCCCAGAGATTAAATGAATATGCATGACCTTCCACGAAACAATGCAAAACAAGATGGGAAATATTCAAATAAACTTTTTTGTAGATTAGGGAGAAGCTCGAAAAGAACAATATCATATTTTCTCGTTATTGAATTTCGCTCACTTTTCGGAAGTTTCCTAATATAGGCAATCTCACGGACACCGCGTGTCAGACTTCAATATTTCAGAAACAGGACCTGGAAGGAATCTATGGAGACAAAAGCTCCTTTATCCACAAGATTTGAGCTTTTTGTTTAGAAGTTTATTTTAACGTTATATCCAGGCATGAAAATAAATGTTATTTTCGGGGATGCTATCTTTTTAAGGAACAGAAGAAGTGAACACTGGAAGACAAATCGTTCCACAGCCGAGTAGTTGAACCCAAGAACGAGTCGTAGAAACAATCCGTTCTCATATGACAAATTTAGTTGCACAAATACTTCCCGACAAGGCACCAATGCCGAATGGATCAATAACGCAAGTTCCTAAAAACATCTTCCATCGAAATACAGGTAGAACAAGGATAGCGTTCGCATCTTACGCCTGTGGTCTAGATATTGAAGTGTTTTAGGGCTCCACACCATAGGTAGCCGCCAAAAAGTAGGGCGCATTT
The DNA here is from genome assembly GCA_026573805.1 of Hesperophylax magnus. Taxonomy (NCBI): domain Eukaryota; kingdom Metazoa; phylum Arthropoda; class Insecta; order Trichoptera; family Limnephilidae; genus Hesperophylax; species Hesperophylax magnus. The sequence goes on from JAIUSX010000012.1 coordinate 13,820,309, forward strand.
GCGAACACTGTCTGAAGTTATGTACTGTGAAGTGTACAGTACGCCCAACTTCTGAGAAGCTAGCTTAACTCTGTCTTCGATGGAGCCTGAAATAATTTTTATTTTTGCACTAAGCATATCTATGGAAGGCATTATGGGAAGATTTCTGCACGGTTTTAATTACGTGATTACTTTTTTAAATATTTAACCCCTTAGACTAATTTGTTCGATTTCGGGAACAACTTTACTGGGATGGTCTGAAATATGATCTAGGTCTTAGAAATAGAAAACACCACGCTTTATATTCAAGTCAACCACAGAAGAATTCAATTGTACACCTCCATGAAACCAAAGGTTCCGACCGTAATTTGAAAAAAATTTATGAAACTTTGTGAATTTTCAATCAATTATTTTAATATGAAACGACCAAAAATGAGATAACATTAATGGTTAATAGAATGTGTGTTTTTTTTAGCGGTAATTTTATTTCAGTATTCAGATGAAAAAATGTTAGGAGAGCCATAATAATAAAAAAAAATTGTTTGCATTCAAAACTAATTATACGTTGATTTCACCTTTAAAAAAAAATATTTTAGTTTTTGGATGCGTTCAGAAATATTCCATTTATTCGGATTTTATTGTAAATCGGAAATACACACAAATTATGACAGAATATGACAAAGGCCTGAGGTGTTAGGAAAATAATTGAAAACCACCAATACAAGTGTGATCTAACCCTAAATTTTTGTGAAATCGAGTTAATGATCATCCGCTTATTTCATTTTTGTAATTGTAATAATGAAATATTTAAAAGATAAAAAAAATTATATCGCGTTAATCGGGATATTAGTGTGCACATTTTTTCACGTTCGGAATAGCCCACTGATAACACACTATTAATGGTGTTAAAAAATATACACCATAACAATTAGCGTTAATTAGATAATATGGTGGGAGGAAGTCAACCTGCGTAACACTTAACTATAACACATAGTTACGAAGTTTCTTCCACGTGAAAGGTTACAAAAGGTTAATAGTACGGTAGGTTATATACAGTTTTCAACCTGTATTCATAGTCTCGAGCTTTTGTACATAAAAGCTTGAACCAGAAACGAACATATTACAAAATGCAAAAAAAAAACTATAGTATGACCACCGAGAGCATTACTATGAGTCATCACTGAAATATTCACAGCAAACTTCCGTCGTGGCTCGCCACATTGAATACTAGATCTGATAGAAACCATTCATCATCATCATCACTTTTGGCTCTACAACCCCTGGTGGGTCTTGGCCTCCTCAAGAGTCTTCCTCCACTCATCTCGGTCCCGCGCCAGCTCTCTCCAGTTTCGAAGCTCCAAGGCAGACAAATCTTTGAGGACGTTGTCGCTCCATCTTAACCTTGGCCTTCCCAGGCTCCTTCTCCCTATCGGTCTTGAGCTCAGCCATTGGTCATACATTCTCAACCATTCATCCATAATTAATTGGTCAATGGCGTAATTTCTCACGTTTTTGCATGATCAGTATTTTTAAACTTTTTTTAACATTAGTTCCACGCAAGAGGATCTGAAAAAAATTATTTCTCTCAGGGCATATGTCATCTTAGGGGAAGTAAAGAAGGAGAGGAAGTATTTGGAAGGAAAAGGGTACAAAGGGAGGGTAGGAATTTGGGGGTCAGTTGGTCCAGAGTGACGGACGTATGAATCCATCCCTACATCTGAGTTGCAAGATGATGGGTCGAGAGAGTCTTACTGGAATGATCAAAAGGCCTCCATCAACCATTCTCTCTCGATCCAGCCAACCACACAGCAGCCCGGGCACACCTGCTAAGTCACCAAACGTAGCTAATCTCTTGGGGTGACCTCTATGGCAGAGGTGTTGGTTATCCAATAAATGGTTCCGGGGCGGCGGTACCCGTACCGGCCTATTATTAATAAATGAAATGAACAATAAAATAATTTCGACACAATATGTTAGAAGCAGACAATGTTTTTCTTCTACCAAAGATTGATCACGAAAATATATTTTATACATTTCTGATATTTTACTTATTTCAAAATTTTTAAATTGAATGCAAATCTTGGAAGAAAAAATTAACCCACTTCCCGACATCAGATCGAGTCGATACTCGTCGGAGAGACTCCTTGTCGATGACGAAGCATTCTATCCATTTTTTATGGCAATCACGCATACACACTACGGATTGTAGTCACATATAGTCATTTCTCTGAAATTTGATGACATAATATAGGAAATAAATGTCGTTCCTACCCAATCGGGTTTTGGCTCAGTTGTTAGCGTGGTTGACTCCATTCTCTAGTGAGAAAGGTTCAAACCTACGTAAAACCCAAAATAATGCAAATATGTATTTTTTTTTAAGTTTTACAATAAATTTCAAAAGTTCACAGCAGGTAAGAGCCAGTCCCTGGGGAGCAAGTTTAAATCCTAAATTAATAAAAATACATGTATTATAGTTAAAAAAACCTTTTTTACGTGTAAATTTTTATATCGACTACTATTTACTCGGGCAAAAATATGAACATATTATATGAATAAGCAAAACGGCGTCTTGTATAATTGTTGTCATTGATTTATTTACAATTTGCTCTAATTTTCTAAGAGCATTATTTAAAAATGTTATTTAGCCAGCCGTTCTAGAGTTTTAATTGCTTTGGGTGATTAAGATTTTAATATAGCATTTTTATTCATTTGCATCATAATTTTAAGAGGAGTCATGCCTAATCTTTTGGTGGTCATGCTATAGTCCACTGAATATGCCATGACTAAAATCATTACGCGAGCAGGTTTAACGAACGTAAAACTTCGAACAAATAAAATAATAATGACCAACCGAAACATACGACTCTAATCAGCATTAAAATGGAAAATGAAAACATTTCGAACGAGGGCTTTTCAATTGTAGCATTAGCTATGGTATATTTTCAAAGTACATTAATGAAATTCCTTCGATTTTAACTATAAAGCAGAAGAAACCAAGCGCGTGTCACTAAAAACAATCAAACGGTAAAGGCTGACTACAGTACAGGCCTGGGCGCGCGATGTATTTTGTGACCAATGACTTGATCGATGCGCGATCAAGTCATTGGCATCGAGCATCGATGGTCGCGCGCTTAAACTTATACTCACGTCGGCTGAAAAGCTTTAAAATATCAATTTAACTATTTTTAATAACGAGAACTCCAAATTATTGTTTTCTATTTTATTTTTTGAAGTGAAACTTCTTTACGCGCGTCATGCAATTTCGAGGACCGGCGTAAAACCGACTCATGACCGTCGCGAAAAACCGTGATCATTTCGCTATAGGAGCCTAGCTAATATTATATACATAGTTTAGGTCACTCTCCAAACTCAGCTTCGCGGTCTAGAGGCAGAGCGCCCGACTGTCGTCGTGAAGAACCGAGGTTTGATCCCCGCTTTAACTATTTTTTTTTTCTTTTTGTGATTTTTTTAATACGAGGAAAAGTGATAAAATGCTCTCGTGCTGCGACTTTTAGATATTTTGACTATATGATATTTTGGTCGAAATATAGCTTACAAATCGAGCCGGTAGAGTCGCTCGGTATTTTGATTAATTATTTTTATTTTGAATCATTAAAATTACTAATCAAGGCCGATAACGCGACTAATTACCCTCGCAGACGTGCGTGACAAGTTTTTTTAGTAAAAAACACAGCCGTAAGTGAGTTTTTCAAAATTTAGAAATGTTTTTCAAATTCAGACTCCATACTGGTGTTAAAACACGATAGATCTTTTCCAAAACGGACAAATATACGGAAATATTTTGAAAAACGACAGATATGACTACACACTGCCGATATATCTTCGATTCGACCCTATATAAAGCGTTAACGAGACGTTATGTGATATTATTCATTTGCCGTGTTTGAAAACGAAAATTTGCGTTTACACGTTGTATACGCGGTTCTCGTCGCGCGAGATACCTCTCCTCGCGGTCTAGAGGCAGAGCGTTCGACACTCGTTATGCAGGACCCGAGTTCGAATCCCATATTTTTATAACTTTTAATTTTTTTTATCACATGCTACTTATAAATATGTCAATAGACAGAAAAAAAGAGAGAATGAAATGAAAAGAGAGAGAGAAAAATACTAAAAGTATCACTTCCGTCGTGCGTAGGCTTGCCACACACTGTATTTTTTATTATTCGACACTTTCCATCAGGAGCTATGGTGCTGTTAAATACCAAATGACATTCTATTCCTGCTGACACACTGCTTCGGCGATTTTGTGCAATAAACTCAAATTCGCTTTGAATTTATGTCCAATTTTTAAAATTGGAACTGATCGTATGAACCTACCCATAATATAAAACCCTGCATTATTTCGTATTACATTACAAATATTACAAATAAGTATGGAAGCCGAACGCTTAAATATTTAATACCAGAGATTTTCAATAAATTTAATAATTCTTTTAAACCTCAGAATAATGAGAGACCCTGCCCCAAAAACACTAAGGACGGGTTGTTTCGGAGAACTTGAACAATTCTTCAAATTTCAAAGTTGATTTTCAAGTTCTGTGAAAGATATTTTTAAGTTCTGTTTTTTTTTCAGTTCTGTCAAGCAACTAGCCTATAATGATGTAATAACAGAATTTGAATAGGACTTTCACAGAACCCGTAAATGAACGTTGAAATTTGATGAATTGTTCAAATTCTCCGAAACAACCCGTCCTAAGCGTTGGCTAATAAGCGACGAATCAATGTATCTCTGAACTTTATTATTGATGTATTCCTGAACATCTCAACGTACCTGCCTAAATAATTTGTATATAGGTATGTACTTTGAGATATATTATTTTGTGATATTGTTTATTGTATAATTTTGTGTCATACATGTATTAAAAATTAAAAATGTTTATATATATTATTTGTAGAACCTACAGACAAGCCGTCATGTGTGACAGCTTTGTGGGACTGCATAAAACTTGTATCTTTAAAAATTTATAATAAATAAAAAAAAAAATTAAAAAAAAATTAAAAAAAATAAAACATATATTCGTCAATTATTGTTCAATAGCAATGAAAAGATTTCGAACAATTTTTGTTTTTTTTACACTAGCCCCACCCGAGAGGCCCTGAGGAAAATAATTTCTCTCGTGTCTTATGTTATCTTTGGGGATGATAAGTGAACGGTTTTTTTTAACAACGATGAACAGGTATGAAGGGTGGGTAGAAATCTTAGGGTCAGTGTGTCCAGGAGTGAAAGGCGCACTAATCCATTTCTCCAACTGCGGTGGGGGGCGACGGGGCGATAGATTCCTGTTAGAGAAGTCAAAGGGTCTCAACCAATGTCTGCCTATCCAGCCAGCCACGCAGTAGGTAGACCTAGATAAACCCTCACCCCATGAACCCGGGCACCCCTGCTAAGTCACCAAACACTGCGAACCGCTATGGGTGACATATAGCAGAGGTGTTGGTTATCCAATAAATGGCGGTACCCATACCCACCTACCAAATTAAAAAAACTAATAATTTTGAAATAGGTATGCAGGATCATGAAAAATACATTGCTAGTAGTTTGTCGTTTATTAATTTATGTTTTCACGATATGATCTTTTAAAATAGTATAAAGTAGGGATTTTTACAGCTCTTTACAGATATGGTAGATCAGTATCGTCATGGTGAAAGGACACCATTCAGATCAAAACGTTTCTTGAAATTATTATATTGATGTTTGGTGACCACATCTGAATAGCCAGGTACTTCCCCACCTTCCTCTTCCCCATCTCCTTCCCTTCCACAATACCTTCAGCCTCATAACATACCCCAATAATTGGGGATGCCATAATATCACTGACTCCAGACGGTTAGGAGCAGTTGGGAATCTTTTAAAAGGAGAAAAAGGTATCGCTAATTTATTAAGAATTACAGCATCAGGAATCAATCAAGAATCAGGCCTTCACTAATGAATAAACAATGCAAATGATAATATATTCGTAATTTACTAAAAGTTTATCAGTCAACCTGTTAATTCATTCGTTAAGGCCTGCAATCCAGTTTTTTACCGGATTACCAATAATTTGAAGAGATTATTAATTTCACGGAGAAGAAAGAGTAATTAGCAACACTCGTTATTTTCCGTGTAATTTCGAGATATAAGGGAGTGTGATTTTAATATAAAGAATTCAAATCTAGGACGAAGCCGGGTAGGAAAAACAGTTTTCAATATTTTCATAGTTATTTCATGTCGGTAATATTAACATCGCAAATGTACGTACGACAGGCCGTTGACCCATTGGTTTATTGATTTTTCCAATCGAAACATTAGTACTTCGAAACAATTACCTTTCCACAAGTACGCAGATGTCGGAATTAAATAGAAATGACGACAACTTTTGTAAGTAATACCGATAATTATTCCAACAACATTTTCGCATGCCACAGTTACTTAGCATTTTAATTTAATGTTTTTATTGCTTTCTTGATAGCCTCCACGTTATAAATAGCGATGATATTTAAAAAACATTATTTTAATGGTAATAAAATGTCTTATAAGTAGGTACCTAAAAATTGCGCGTTATTTTTCAGCGAAATTTGTGTATTTTTTGGTGAATTTCTGATTTTTGAATGAATGATTTTTCAGATTTTTCCGATTTGGCAACAAAAGTATCGTTAACATTTTGGTATTTTGTAACAAAAACGTATTTTTAAAAATACGAAGAAGATTACTGAATTAAATGAAGAAGATAACTGCAATCTATTTTATGGCTATTCATTTAAGGCTGGCCGCATACATACGTTTTCCGTATTCGATTTCCGAATTCGTTTTCCGTATTCGGACATCCGAATGCACGGAATCAGTAGAAAATACATTAACTGCCGCACACGTTCGTTTTAGTTCCGAACGGAACAAATTCCTTACGCACGTTCCGAATGCGAGCCGGTGCGTTCGGAGAAACCGAATGGAAAAACCTAATGACGTCATGTGGAACGCAGTTATTGCATACAGTTTGTTTGTGCCGACGCAAACGTACGGAAATTTCCGTTCGTAATTCAGTGTTGCCAACGGATCTTGACCTAATATCGCCGTTTCTCATACATAAGGTAGCGTAAAGTAGCCGAATTTGCTGTTAGGTGGGACATGTTTAAAATTGATGTTTTTACGTGAAAATAAAAATTTCGTGGGGGGAGGGGGTGGCTAGAGAATTTCAAAAAGATAAAATTTGTCCCCAGAAAATAAAAAAAATTCATGTGGAGGGTGGCTAGAGAATTTCAAGAAAATATAAAATTTGTCCCCAGAAAGGGGGGGGGGGGTGGCTAGAGAATTTCGGGACATGTTTGAAATTGATGTTTTTGAAGTAGCTTGATTGGCGACCAGTCGCCTTTTAGATTTTTTCGGCGCCGATTCTCGCTCTGAGTAGCCTAAATGGCGATATATCGCCCTTGTTGGCAACACTGACGTTTATACATTCCGAATGAAGAAAAACGAACGTTTGCGCTAGTCTCACGGAATTCCGAATACGGAAAACGAATTCGCAAATCGAATACGGAAAACGTATGTATGCGGCCAGCCTTAGCCAAAACCAAATACAAGGACATATTTGTTTATATTTTATATATTTCTTTCTTCGTGTGAAAAATAAGAAAATTAGCGTTATTTGTCCGATTATTGATCAGAAGGTTGTCACCTAAAAATAAGACCGAGCTGTTGAACTCAAGAACGAGTCGTAGAAAAGACCCGTTCCCTCGTGACAAAGTTCAACTATGTACAAAAGTACTATCATCATAATCACCTTCCGAAGTTTGTGCACTTTACCCCCGAACACCTTGTATTTATATCTTTCCAATAATTTATTTTAATTTTGTATGTACGTTTCATAAATATAATTGCATTAATTCAAATGTACTATAAGGCTGATATAAATTTCACGGCTAAAAGTATTATCAAAAATAACCCATACATTTTTGGGTTACTGAGCTATGGCGGCTTATCTCTTATCCGCGAAATAATTCAATATATACTAGTGTTTCATTCAACAATTACTGCTTATTACATTTTTTTTTTCTATTTTTTTTTTTTTACATTTTTTTTTTCATGTATCTTTTATCAGGAGATTTTTCAATGTGGATGAGTGTTTCAGGCTAATAATTATTGCTTACAAAAATAATTGTTACCCTTTGTGCTATGCATAAAAAATCTTGTGTTAAACATTAGTTTACCAAAAAAAAAATAATAATTAAAATAAATGTTTAAAAAAAATTATTCTTATATTTGGAAGGGTAATAAAAAGCGAGAAATCAAAATTTTTATTTTTTTTCATCATATGACCTTTAAAATGATTTTTTTTCAAATTCACTCGGTTTTCAGCGCGCGCAGAGTTTTGTGAGTCCTTATGTATGAAATAAAAATACAATTAAATTCGCATTTAGTTCGTTCCAGAGATTAACATACCTATCCACAGAATATTAACAAATAATCGTAGTACTCCAAAGTTTCCTCGCAAGCATCTCTGAAACACGTGCGCTTAACTATAAATCCCCTTAGACGTATAAAAGCGTCATTATGCAAGTTCCTCGGCGGAAAGTCGGCATCCCAGATGGCATAAATCACTTGAACATTTCCCAGCAACTTTAAAAACTTGCCCACGCCCGCAGTCCCGCAGTCCGCATTCGCGCCCTACAGAAACAAACAAATTATGTACCGCGCATGGGGGACAGGGATTTATCATTTTGTACTAACAGATTCCTAAAAGGTACTTGTACTAAGTTGAATTAACTGCGTGTATAAAATTGCATTTTGAACACAAGTCATTACGGTATCAGCATATTCCAACACTGTTTTTATGATTGAAACAATTGAAAAATAAAGAAGAACAATATGGCTTCTCTAACAACATATTCATCAAAGATCCATAGATCACAATGAAAATGACGTTGTGGGCTAAAATATAGGGTTATCCAATAAGAGGTGTTTTTTTGAATAGCCCGCTATTTCGGTAGATGTTACTTTTGAAGCTGTCATTTTTTGACATTTGACAAGTAGAAACTACGCCATTAATAAAAATGGAACGATACACGCTTTGACAACGCATTGAAATTATTAAAATTCACTTGAGTGAATCAAATGCAAATCATCTTGAGTGATGAAGCCCATTTCCACCTCGGTGGCTTCGTCAACAAGCAAAATTGTCGCATCTGGGGCTCGGAAAACCCAAGAGTTATTGTTGAAAAGCCTCCTTATCTTCAACGTGTGACTGATTGGTGCGGTTTATGGTCCGGCGGAGTCATTGGACCTTACTTTTTCGAAAATCAGGCTGGAGCAACAGTTACGGTGAATGTATTGCGCTATCGAGAGATGATTAATGATTTTTTATGGCCAGAATTGGATGGTATTTTTCTGGACAACGTTTACTTTCAACGAAACGGCGCTACTGCCACACAAGCAACGAAACCATTGATTTTTTTCGATTGAATATCAAAATAACACCTCTTATTGGAAAACCTGTAGTTCTAGATAGCAAAAAAATGTAGTCAGAAGTTGTCGTGAAAATATCTTGTTTCAAGATCTCATCGTTTGAGTGCATACAGTTCGCAAATATCTATAGTAATTTTTCTTCTTGAAAGTAGTTTGTTGATTTTTTAATGTGAATTCTGCTCAAGAGTCCCAACTTTCCTCCACCATTCTCTGAGCTAGATGGAGTATGTCATTTAGCTGAATGGAGTGGGAGAAGAAAGAAGATGAGGAAGAGGAGGTTCTAAAGTACCAACCTAGCTAATCAGATCTGATCACCAAACAGAACTATAGCCATCTAAAGCAGCGCCAACGTTTCAATTTTGAATTATTTATTTACTATACGCCCATAAGAGCTTTTACAAACATTTGATAGTATGAACATAATAATTCCGTGAAACAGTAATTAATATTAAAATTTGCATTTAAAATTATACAGAACCCATACAGAAAAATGGTATTATGCTAAACTTAATTGTTATTATTACTGAGGTATGTTATTATAGCCATCTTGTAACTATATTCCGTGCAGTTGAACACATCTATAATTTCTGAGAAAACATTGCCAACTGCATGCAATCTAGGTACAAGCGAGTACGTAAATGACTAAATTTTTATTGAAAATAAAAAGAGTTTTGGATCGACTAGTTCTTGTAGGTATATGGAAGGTAATTAGACTTAATAAATCAGGACTGTCTATAATACCATTAATAATTTTATAATGGTCTTTCATCAGGACGATACTGAAAGTATCTTACAATCTAATTTGCTTTACTCGATGAAATTACCTATTCGATTTTGTACAAGTACCTGTCAGTCGAGGTTAATAAATTGTCCATTATTTTCCTGTATCCAACTCACAAAATTTAAATGTGAAACTGTTTCTGAATGTTGAACAGTTCGAAGTTTTATTGTGACAAGTTAACATACATCATATTCTGCTCGTTCGTACAATCAAATTACGTTGCAAAATTCCGGAGAAGAAATTGAATAAAGTCGCGTTGGGTTATAAATTTTCAATACTGCTGTTCATTTAATGCAAAAAGATTCATGTATTACCGATCGAAAGGACTCTCAAACTAAAAAATAATTATTATTCGCTTTTTACAAATGCGTAGAAAAGCAATTATAATAATATATTAAATGTATTAAATATATCGGTTTTCTGCTCAAAGTACGTGAATAAAGTGTTGGTATTGATAAAGTGGACAACGTCATAATATAATACATATTCTCACCATGAAGAGGCACATATTCGCTATTTCATTCAAATTACCCGTCACTCAGAAATAATTAAAATATTTTAGGAGCGATGGCCTATAGTTGTTTCTATTGCGTAGTTTAATGCGTACGTTTATCATTTTGCAGCTGAATTTGTCAATCGAATAAAACTGTCATTATTGATTTTTAACTACGCAATAATGTTTTGTTTTGATATAACGCTACACAATAATGAACTTACTATTTTTTATTATGTTCAACAAAATGGGTTTATTGAGAACAATGGCACCCATGGTAGTGGTTTCCGTGGTAGTGGTTTCCGTGGTAGTGGCTTAAGTTGGAAATTTCTAGTTCGTACTGTTAAACTGACAAAACATCCGCGTCAGCAATACGCAATCGTGCATTGTTCTAAAAGGTAAATTCAATAACCCATGTAGTTACTTTCTGATGAATTAATTTCAGTTTTTCTTAGCATTTTTCAATCTATCTGTCACATCCATTCAGTAGATAAACGTAGACTCTTCTGAACGAAAAAATAGTTTTCAGCAACAGAGTAAGTTTGTTTATTTTATTTATTTATTTATACGCCCATTGGGCTTTTAGATACATAGTTTAAAGTACTAAAATTTAATGATCTTATCCGAAAAAACATAATAATTCAAATAATAAAAGAAAAACAAAATCACAGTTTTTCAACTGAAAGACGTACTCGTCAAAAACATATATTTCCAATACAAAAATGTAACACCTCATTTGCACAACATCATTACACATTTCTAGGCAAAAAATACTTTAATAACCTACCTGATAATATCAGAAAAATCGAAGACGACAAAACCCTACTCAAAGCGATCAAAGAACATTTCAAGGTAAAAAATCAAAATAACGAAATTGGTCAATTAAATAATGTAACGTTATAAATCGTTAAATTGTACATTGTTGAACGTTGTAAATGTAACGTTATAAATCGTTAAATTGTACATTGTTGATATACACTTATATTTTTAATATTCTTAACTCCTTAAATTATTAATAAGAATACTTACATAAATAATGTTCATCTCGATACTCAGCATCTCTTTTAAACACAAGCGTCTGCTTCCATAAAAGAGAAACATCAAAAAAATTGTGTTTACTAATTTTTATATATCATTATTGTTAGCAAATATTATTATACATTGTAAACTGTTTAATTATTACATAATAAAAATAAAAAAAAATTAAAAAAATATAAAAAAATTTAAAAAAATTTAAAAAAAAAGTTCTTAAGAAAAATATGCTGAAGATTGTAAGTTCACAATAGTAACAGTAATAATACATTTAACCATATCCGTTTGACATTTGATAACAGCAAGTAAATAGTAAATGCATACAACAATTGTTTGTAGGTATAAACCTCTTGTACAAAAATAAGAATATGTATTGTTAAAAAAATATAGAGCGTTTGACTGGTTATCGTGGCCTGTTAAATCGAGGGCGTTCGGTCTGCCATTTTACATACATATTTTAAATAGGTTATATAAAAAATATTGTGAAGATTATAAGTATAGAATAGTAAAAGCAATAATATAACCTTCGCCATTGGACATATAAAAGCAAGCAAAAAGCAAAGGGACACATGATAGTTTGTAGGTATAAGCCTGTTGTAAGAAAATAAGAATACGCCTACTTCTAAGGTATAAAGATGAAAATTGTTTATAAAAAAGTTTAGTAATACTAGGTAGTAGTTGTATTAACATAATATGTTTAAAGAATGTGAATTTATAATACTTCCTAAAAGAGATATAACGTTATTAAATGAGTCAGTTAATATTTACCAGTTCGAAGGATATTATGGTTAAAAATTGTATGCCAAAACCTATTGTATCATTCCGCATATAAATAAAAAGTATAGATCATACGCACAATACAAAATTTAGTCAAAACGAAAATTGGAGCAACGAACATTCTTTAAGAGGAAAGTACAAGCCAAAAATGTGTATATTCTTGGTATACCTTATATCGTAGGTAATAGGCATTAAAATCGCTTAACAAACGGAGTCTAGAAACGTTCGATTTCAATCAAAAAACTGGTTTTTATTTATTTTGCAAATAATTTTATAAGAAAGCAAACAAGTCAATCAAGTGAAACTGTCACAGATAATCTTGGCTATAAAACTGTATTTTTTAAAAGTTGTTTCCTTTATGCGTTCATACATTTCTATTGAAAAAATATTTTTTTTAGTAGTTTGCATTTATATTTTTTATTGAGTAATTTATTTTTTTATTTGTGTTTTACACAAGCGAAGCGATAGGAAAACCTTCAATTTATCTAAAGCATATTTTTTGGTATTCATAATGTACACCAACTCGCTAAGCTTCGCCTTAAAAAGCGAATCGAATTGCACCACTGAACTCAAAAAAGTGGTGAAAAAATGGTAAAGATTTTTTTAATATTGTAATTGTTTTAAGCACCAATACATTAGTATCCATTGATTTAGTGTATGTAATATTATGTATAAATATGAGTGTGTTTGAGTATGTTGTATGCCTTGTGTGTGTGTATGCCTATGATTATGTAGCCCGAGGTATCTTTATGTGTATTTTATGCCTTTATATTCTTCTACATCTATTTTTTATATTGTGGCTTCTTGTTATATGTGTGTTATAATCAATATTGTGAAACTGGCCAGCTGTTAAGCGGGTGCTTATAATGAAAAAAAAATCATTTAACATGAATACCTATTATAGGAAAGCGGAACATAAACACAATACTAAGTTCACAAAGAATGAAGGCATTATTGTACCAAAATATAACAATAAATACGGACAGCAAACTCTGGGGTACAAAGTGTCTGAGATATTCAACATATTACTAAATAATAACGAAAATTGTGATTTACCCACTAGATTCAGAAAAATGTTGAAAACATGGCAACTAAGTAGTGATACTTTATACTTAGAAATTCAAATGGGATGGGGATATAATTTCAGGCATGTGTAAGAGAGACAGACCGCGTGCTAAATGGTTTAGCACCAGAAGTAACTAAGTCGCATTGTTTTCCATTCAAATCTATATGGAAGGCGCTTCTAGTTTTCTTCTTCATTCTATAGATGTGTCAATGACAATAAATTTTACATTTATAGTTATTGTAATATTACGTATAGTTGCATTTCCATTGTTATTAAACATTCTGTGGACAAACTGCTTAATTGCAGTTTAACCCCCGTAGTCGAGGAGCTCTCGAATAGCAAACCGGGTTCAAACCCGGCGTGCGCAAGTAAATTTTATTTGAGTAATTTGTGTTATTTCACTATTCATAATATCAAACATATTTGCGGCGAGTCCCAGAGTGGGAGATACTCTCAGTATCGCCCCTGCGCCATCACCGGTGTTCTAAACCACCACGTTTAGAACACCGTTGATGGCATAGAAGTGAAATGTTGCTTGAAATGGCTATATTCGTGTTTGGTGACCACATCTGAATAGTCAGTTTACTTCCCCACCTTCCTCTTCCCATCTCCTTCCCCTCCCCGTTTCTTTTAGCTTCACAACATATCCCTATTGCGTACACCATAGTCTTACTGGCTCCAAGCGGTTGAAAGCAGTTGGGACTCTTGTGCGATAATCACATAAAAAAATATTGTAATACACAGAAAAAACCTACTGATATGAAATATCACTTAAAATTATTCGTAATCCTGTTAAAAGCGGGACTACAGGCCCTAAACTAATGAATTTATGGGTTTCATGTTAAACTTTTAATAAAAAGGGAGTGGAATAACGTGAAGTCGGAACACGTGTTCTTAAAAATCATTATATTTTCACATTTCGTCATTATATATTACCAGGGCAAAAAGCAGGTGCATAAACCCGTGTTCCCATATATTTGGAAAGTACTAACATTTTATTGGGAAACGGCCTGCTATCCAGGTTTTAACAGGATTTTAACAAATATTTTTTACATTGCCCACTCTCCGATACAACGACTTCACACCATGGGTAATCATTACTTGGGTGATGTTGACATATTCAATACCAACTTGGCAAGTTTTGTGGATAATTTAAAACATTTATTTCAACAATCCTCCTAAACACATCATGTAAACCTACAAATAGCTGTAATTTTCTGTTTTTTTTCTTGTGTTTGTATGACTTGTTGCATAGCTTTTATCAAATGTAATTTTATTCTTATTTTTTATGTTTCAAAGTATCTGCAAATTAAAATTATACTACCAACCATGTAAAAGCCCTCTGGGCGTTAAATAAATAAATAAAATAAAAATTGGAAAAAATCAGAAATTCTCATTTTTCTCTGTGTTCTTTAGATAAAAGACACGTGTCAATTACAAATAAAAAATCATTACCAGAATAGTTAGAAAAACAAATACGTGACGAACAAGTTACGTTTGACTGCTTCGGCTATCTTTTCCATCGATTACATTGCTTAGAGAAGTACAATATCTGTGGTGATTGAATAGGCTGGGTCGCACAATAATTCATCCCTAAAAATGGACTAATCCAACCAAAACCACCCTCCGCAACCTTCAACTTCCATTCAATTCAACTTCAAAGTAACCTTTTCCTCGAACCTCCCGACGTTTTGGTAAAGGTGACTGGATTCTGTCAAAATAATATAAGTGCGTAGATAAAGGGAAGTCAACCTTTAAATAAGTTTAAAAACCTAATGATTTTTTTAACGAAAAAGATCAGATTCTTCTGATGTTACCTTTTTTCAACAACTAGAATTTTACATGTAATTTGGATTAAATTTTATACTATGTTGAGACAATTGAGATTTTACATGTTAAATGCCCTAAGCTATTGCATTTTTTGGTTATCTATCTACTGCTCCGAAAACGTATTGTTTTTTTTTTACTTCAGAATATGTTATGATTTTATATGTATTGAAAATCAAAAGCATCCCATAGTTAAACTGTCTGGCAAAAGGGCTTAAAGTAATAATATGGTGTGATACCGACTATTTCTCTAAGCGTAGTTGATGAACAGCTTGTCAGGCAACAATGAAGTTCAGCTGAATTTACAAAAAATAGTGTAACGCTTTGTCAATTATGACTGCTTGACAAAAGCCCGCGAGTGTTCAGCATTGGAAGATATTTTCCGATTACGAAATTCTCTAAGAATGCAGTCTCCAATATCAGGCGATGGTGGCGTTATTTAACGAGGTGTCGTGTTCGTCGTCCGTCAGTCCAAATGTGGCTCTGGATGGCTTAATGCTTCGGGTTGTTGTTCAGAGAATGGCAGCGCTTGATTTTAGAACTGCTCAGGTAAATGGTCCTAAAATTAAACAGGTGTTGTCTTCAGAGCGCAGGTGTGGAACCGAAGTGTTAAAAATATTGCAGGGTTGGCAATCTAACAAATGCAGAATGGTTAATTGAGCTCACCGAAAACATAGACATAAATCAACTAGAAGGAACCTATACAAAAACGTCTTAAAAGAATATTGGATGACTACGTTATTGTTCACTTTTATTATCGAAGTTGATCTCTGACTATCTCTCACTAGAAATTTTAAAGTTCTGAAGTGTATTTTGTTTTTCATATTTTCTCTCAGCAATCTTTAAAATATCCAATAGAGCAATATTAGTCAATATGTATCTCATGCAAAGTCAGGTAGAAAATCTAGTTTGTTTTTCTTACCCATATTGTATAGGTACATACACCCAAACCTGAAAATGTTTTCAACCCCTACCGCAATGACTCCACAAAGAGGCTTCCACGCCGGAAATCGATTTGTTTGACGAGCGCGCACAACGACGTGACATTCATTTACTAATGATTGATTTGTTGATAAAAATGACACGTACTAGCAGCGACACCTTATTAGCAGGACTCCTTATCAACCGGAGTGATTGGAAAATTAAAACGTTTTCCTGTGGCGCCTGTCACGCCGTAAGAAATTGGGCATTACGCTGTGATCGATTGGTTTCCTGAAGAATTACAACTGTCCATAATGTGAAAATAAACCAATTTCACTTTGAATTTTCTAACATGTCGGTCTTTGTAATAAATTTAAGATTGGTATTGTTGGTTATTTTTGGTACGCTATTAAACAGGCGTCACGTAACAAATGTAAAAAAAAAACCGTAAAGTAGTCCAGTGAGACATGGTATCCCTAATTATGATAATTTGTGACGTTGAAGGTAGTGAGGAGGGAAAGAAGACGGTAAAGGGGAAGGCGGGAAGTACTCGGCTATTCAGATTTGGTCAACAAACACGGCTAAAGCCGACGTTGTGATTATGAATGGTGATCTTTCATCAGGGCGATACTGAAAGTAACTCTCTGGAATGTGACGCAAATATACTATACATTACATTACATTGCTCATCGGATGCACCTAACTTAAAAGCTAATAACATTTCGTTATTTTTTAATGATAAACTAATGTGTATAAGACAAGATTTTATGCATAGCATAAATGATAACAAATAATAATTAGTCTGAAATACTAATATAAATTGAAAATATTAAGAGCCGACATAGCTCAGTGGTTACAGAGCACCTGACCGGACATCATAAGGCACGGGTTCAATTCCCGTTGGCGGCATTTATTTTTACTCGGGAGATATTTTCAATTTGTATTAGTATTTCAGACTAATTATTACTTATAATTATTTAATAACTTTTCGATTACCAAATCGTAAGACAAGGTTTCCAGGGCCTCGATTCTCGACGAAGTCATTCCACTCGACGGGGATTGGGGAGCTGCCTGGATTGGAGAATCGATACCGTGAGCTGTTCTTCGTTTAATCATCGAAAACATAATATTTCATTCGGTTCCATTAAACTCATCTAAAAGAAAATTTAATACACCTTTAAAAAGTGGTAAATACAATAAAAGCGATGAAAAAAATGTATATAAACCTAACCCAGGTAACCTATTAATCTAGTTTTTGTTTAATCACTTTTCGTGACTTATTATCACTATTGAAAGGTGTGTTGAATTGTCATTTTGACGAGTTATCCGGTCACCATTTCATTCATTACGCATTCCAAGGCTAGTCCCATTGACATTTTCATTTATTCCATACTAATAATTTTGGTCCCTAATATTATTTCTCGAAATCTGTAACTTTATTTTTTATTTTAATATTTAACATATTATTTATACCTTACTAATTATTTTAATGTTGATTTTTGATATTTACTTTAGGCAGGTATTATTTGTTATTTTTTATTGATACACATTTACATAATGTAGTTATACAAATAAAATTACAATCTAGTGTGTACCAAAAAAATTTACAAAAGCCAAAGCCTATGCGTGGGTATTATAGTACTTATTATCACAATTCTATTGTAAAAATAAAACATAAAATTAAGGTGTACGTTTGCTTTAATGATAAGTAATATAAAATTATGTTATGAAAGTAGAAAAAAATGATGAAATGAAAACAAAAATTACATAAAATTTGATATTATCTGTGGAAGATTAAACCAGACATAAAAACATAAAAATATGTTACCTACTGATGTTTTTCAAAAAGAAGGATTAGTTTTTCAAATAAATTATGTTATTATTTCTATTATTATTATTTTACATAATTTTAATGTACTAAGACTTGTTTAATGTAAAAGTCCTAAGGGCGTAAATAAATAAATATTATGTGAAACAAATCAATTAAATAAAATTCACTTTCACTCGCCGGAATGTAAATCCGTAACCACGTAAGCCGTCAATGTCATGTTTTGTCATGAAATCACATAAAACATGTCTAAACTAAACTATTATCTATTTACTGTCTAATGTACACATGAATATAAAACAATAATGTAAATTTACAACATCGGTTGACATTTTCAAAATACCCAACAAGAACAATACGTCCAATGTCTTTACGTCTACCGCAAAGTGCGGCGTGTAATATCATTTTCCATTTCCCCTGGGAACTTGAGAAAGCAATATTCCTGTGCTCACACGGCGTGTCAGAGAGTTGACCTACATGGGGAATATTTCCTTTGAGGTTTCCAGTCTATGGGAAAACTACTTTACGCAACAGTAGCGGCTATGGCGACGGAAGGGAGATAAACACAGTGACCGGAAATAAATATAAGTCACACAAGAAAAGGGACAATTTGTACTATGTTCTTATACCGTAAGATGATAGGGTGGTTATGTGGGAGACTGTTTCTGGTAGGGCCCTTGTACACCTTTCACTCCCACCACTAAACTTAAGTTATCTTCAAGAAAATCGAATTCTTTTCATTGTTATAATTTTGTTTTTTACTCAGTGCCAGTATTTCAGGCTTGGTTTGAGAGATGTTTATGTTCGTCAAGTCATCCTTTAAAATTTAGTAGTAATAGTTTCAATTTTGGAACTGCTACCCCGGGAATCCTTTATTGGATAATCAACACCTGTCGTAGATCATCCGAAGTGGTCCGCTACGTTTGGTGACTTATCAGAGGAGATAATGCTTGAAGGAAACCCTGTGACCTCTCGTGCTTTTCACCGCACCGGGTGAAATGGATTCATACGTCTGTCACTCCTGGACATAGTGACCCCCAGATACTTTTTTACTTCCCAGAACTTTCTCTCCTTTATTTCCTTAAAAAACCCTCGACACAGCAACCCCAAATATGATATAGGCTAGTAGGGAAAAAAATTTCGTCTAGGCCTCCAGTGCTCAAACTCCATAATGCCAGAAACGAAGACTCTAAATAGCTTATATTTACATTTTGTGAAATGTTTATCAGATATTTTCCCCACATTGTTTATTTAGATTGTCGCTTCAGCAGTATTCCCATCGCAATATCGATTATTTCTATGTGGGTTAGTGGGCAGAAAAAAAAATGGTGTCCCGGATGTTAGTCCCCATCTCGCGGTGATTAGTGAAACTAAACCTGTTGCACTGGTGGGGGGGTATTATTAGACGGGGTAGGATCTGAAATATCTGGTTTCCTTATGGTTAGCTAGTACTTGGGGTGGCATATTAGGGATGTTCTATATCTGTGGGCGTTCTGTTGAAGTCTTCTTGTGAATTTAAATTCGTTTATTTATGTAGCTAATTATGTTTGGAATGTTTATCGGATCTTAACTATAGATTCGTGTGTTAGTAGATACGCGTTTAAGTTGTAAATGCCATGACACCAAGAAAAGAAATAATACAAGAAATCATAAAGTGGAAGTGAGATACATTTTTAGTTATGAAAATGTTAAATTTTGTATATTTCATTACGTCTCAAAGCAGAAGATTGTATTTTCATATCTTTCTCTTGTAAGATTACAAATCAGAATGGAAACGTTGAGGTACTAGTTGAAGTGACTTTATAAATGTTTAGCGGCCCGTTTTAAATAACCAGATACTTGTAAAGCTTTCTCTATCGACTTATGTTTCCACTTGTAGACTGGAATTGCACAATGTTTTTTTCCTCCACCGAATTATAAAACCGCGATTTCAGAGTCAAATAGCGATCCGCTCTACCACAGAGGTAATCAGTCATTTCTTTACAAAATTGTAATAATTACTAGTATTTAACATCATTTCAACCATGTAAAATAATATAATATAGCATATTTTCGGCACGTTCCAGAGTGGTGTACTAACAGTATCACCATGGAAAGACCACGATTCAGAATCGAAATTTTAATTGGCTTTTGCAGATTGAAATAGCCAAGTACTTCGCTACCATCCTCTTCCCCATCTCTGTCAGACATAACTGCACGGAAGGTAGGTACAAGAAGTCATCTTATCTTTTCAATCAATATTATAGGGCTGAAATCATGGCTTGGCCTTTTTTCAGCATATTCCTCACCATACAATCCTAATGGGAATGGGAATGACAATATAGCGTGGTCTGTCCCAGGCTTTAGTTTAACCTGTGTCTACCAATATATTTTTTATGTACATGTATCTCTTAATTTTATATCCTTCAAGAGCTTGCATTCATTTGATAATTTCTGATATCATTTTTAGTGTTCTCTCATGCTTGTATTTAACTGTGATATGAAATTATTATTGTTTATGGTATAATTTAACCATTGATATTAAATCCTCTTCTCCTTTCGACTTCTCACAACCGCAATTGGGGTCAGTCCTACTGCCTTCGATATCGAATAAAAAAGAAAAATTGAATAATCTGTACCACCCCTTCTATATCAATCATTTAAATAACTTTAAAAAACCGTTGATTAATTTCTTCGCTATAATTTCTCGACTTTCTGCAAAGCGACCGCATTGAGGAAATTTCGTACCTAAATATTTATTCTCATGGAATATTCGTTAGGAGGAGATTTTCGTAATCAAAGTTTTAAGCCCGAGGGAAATATTAGTTAGTTATTTGCATAGAAATTACTTTCCCAGGACTTAATGAAGTACGTTGTAGAACGCAGAGCTTAAAGTGTTAACAATTATAAGTTTAATACGTACAAGTAAAAACTTTTTCGGTAAGTATCTGGTCTGTTCATGCGGGACCTTGTTATATACACAACCCTTACAAGTCAAAGTGTAAAATTTATATATATTCATAGAATATATACGTATTTAGATATATTCAAATAAATATATAAATATTTATATATTTTATAATTAGTTTAGAGAAAATAGATTAATAAGTCTGGATTAAATAAGGTAGATTAAAATTAATACATTAGGTGATTTAATATAATCACTTTTTTAAATCAGCTATCAAAGCGCATCGCTAGCGATCAATCGTGTGTTCTGGCGTTATTCAGTTTGCAATTTTTAAACATTTATTCCATGCTTTTCAATGCATATCTCGGAAGCAGCCCAATAGTAAAACTCATGTTTTTATAACTACTAGATGAAGTCCCGGCGTTGCTCGGGCTTTAAGCGGAATTTTTCAAAATCATATTTTTATACAATAATTTTCCTCCTATTTCGAAGGATTGAATTGTGCAAAATTTCATCAAAGATTATAAAAATTCAGCCTTATGAAAAGGGGATGGGGTAGTTTGTCGAAATCTCATGAGGACAGTGACCTTCCATTTGAAGTTCAAGATGTTTTGAAATTCAAGTTTAAGTGTGCCAAATTTCATCAATCTTGGAATATAACTGTAGATTTTTATAAAAAACAAACCACAAGGCCACATATACTTTTATTTGTGTAGGGTGTCCGGAGATGAATCCGAGGGGTGATTCTACATGATTTTAAAAGTAAAAAAAAGTTATTTATCTTTTTTACTTCTACTATCATGTAGAATCACCTCCCGAAGTAAGAGCACTTTACCCCCGGACACTCTGTATATATTACTAGCTGAAATCCCCGGCTTTACGTAAAGTTTTTCGAAATCACATTTAAACAGTGACCCTACTCATGTTCTGGAGGTCGAGTGTGCAAGATTTCATCAATCTCGGAATAAAACAGTAGATTTGTATGAAAACCAAATCCACGCCTCCAGCCACGGACACTTCTCATTTATATACATAAATTATATAGGATAAATTGATTGTATTTTTAAATTCCGATTACTAAAAAAATATTGTTTTCCTTTCGGACATTGACGGTGTTAACTGACTGAACAAAGTTTGCATCGCCCCGCTCTATCGAACTAGGAACGGCGTGGCTAGGTGCACCCCCGAGTCTTCTTCACATAGTTCTGACGTTCTGACCCCAATGTATACAAGCAATGCACACACAAGCCCTGCTTATTTATGGGGGTACTTCAAATACTTATATCATGTAATTAATAACTGTACTATATTCAATATTGTGTAATGTAATTCATGTATCTTTTTTTTAATTATAAAAAAAAAAAAAATGTAAATACGTAGGTACTCAACAAGGGTCACATTAGCCCGTACGCAACATAGACCTTAGACTACTCGTTAGTAGAGAGGCTTTGCAAGACTAGTTTAGACCTCGGATTAAGATATTTTTAAAACCTTTTTCATGTATGTATCTCTGAACGTCTGATACCCCCCACTTAAACACACCAGCCAATAACAAAAATAGTTCATAAATTAACTCTTCACCAAACAGACGTGTTGTTATTTTTGAATCCTCTAGATGCTGACCGCTGACTCGTCATATTCCACTCACCAATAATAGATACCTAATGCACGAGTACACCTGAAGTTAAAAGTTATGAAAATTAGATTTTCATGACGCCAGAGTTCACTTTGCAGAATTTTTTTGACGAACGCACGGTAAATTTTTCTTTCAATCAACCTCTATCGATTTCTTTGCATTTTAGCATCCAATTTTCCCTAAAATATACCTATCTTTACATTTGTTACTACATATCTTTCCAAGTTTCCGTTAAATTCTTCTCTATCCCGCAGCCAAGTGGGGGAGTAGGTAGTACCCAAAATTAATATCCTTCTTATATTAGCTTAAATACTTGACATTTCATTTTAGTATTTTACGTTTTACCATTAATAATTGACTGAATAATAGAGATTTCTATAGTTTAAAAGCCCATAAGACAGAAAAATGCACGGGGTCGTCGGAAGACCCACTTGATTACAGACGTTTTGTTTGGCATCTTGGCCTGTCAAGAGTTAAAAAAAGTGTATAAATAAATCTCATCGAAAAAATTGTTAATCAAACTAGTTCTCCCTAACTACAGAAACGGTAGCAGGAAAATCTTTTATCAAATAACCTAAATCATTTCATATTCGAAACTAGTTTTCACGTTAGCACTTAGCAAAAAAAGTAATTGTACCTAAAACAACTCCACAATATTCAATTTTCCATGTTATTCTGATTTTCCATTGTTTTCCACGCATGAAAAATATCGCATATTTATGAAAGCGGTGATAATAAAATTCTGCTTATGAGGGCATTTCAACTCATAAAATGTAAATCCATATTATATAACTTAATCTCCATTTATATTTGCGAACTTTCTGTTTTTATACGAACCATAAGAAACGGATTTATATTTACATATTCATGTTGTGGAACAACTTACAAAAGCTATATTGCAAATATATTTGGTGAAATGGCTATTCTACTAAGCTATAAGTGCCGCAAAAAATATACCTTCGAGGCATTGTTATTCTTTTTAAATTCTATACCTGTAGATTGAGGTTTTGGTCATATAATTTCTGGATTTCCTCGTATTCAATAGGATATAGAATATTGTGAGACTAAAGAAATAGTGATAATTTACAAGGCAATACTGAAAAAATGTTCTACTAAGCTTTAAATTAGAATAATTTTATTTTTTACAGGACTACTTTATTTTACTCCTTGGTGGAAATTGCTAGCAAAGCATACGTGATTACACTGAATAGCAGGAAGGCAGTAGACGCGATCAATTTCGTCCAATTTTCCGCAGTGATGCAAACCTTAAAAACGCAGTAGGTCAACCTTGTATGTTTGTTATGGTAAAAGTATAGATAATATTTGATTTCCCCTCGTAATTAATCGGTAGTTTTGTAAATCTTCAAAAAATTAAAAAATACTTACGCGTTTTAATATTGACGGATATGAGAAATTTTTATTGAATTTTTCTTATGGTTTAAAAACACATTGAGGAGTTTATATCTTGCTGTCTTGAAATATATATTTAAACAAAAAATAGTCATCTCTAAACACCCCTTTAACATCACCTATCCTACACACTCCATGTTAGGTGAGTCAGGGTCCTTCAAGACATGTATAGATAACACGGCCAGAAGCTGTTTTGCGAGATTCATCGGCGCCACGGTTCCCATAACGCGAGGGATCGATACGAGACGTCCCGAGGTACCGAAGTACAGGGGTACCAGGGCCGCAGGGAGACAAGGAGACGAGGCGACGGAGACACGGGGCCCGCAGACTGTAGGTGGGGTAGGTAGAGATTCCCGAAGGGCGCGCCACAACTGACTTAATCGATCATTTGCATAATGTAATAAGGGCGGGTGGCTCTTTCGAACTGTTTGTACATATATGTCTAGATTATCTGCTAGTATAATCATATGGCGCTGTCATTGAAGATGTCGGATTACAGTTTTGATAAAACGACGCGTAAAAAGAATTTTTCGCGAAATAAAAAAAAAAAATCTTCCATCCATCTATCTTCAATCTTTTGTCCCGCTGTGGGTTTGTTTTTTAAACAAATCTACACCTTTTTTCCGAGTTTCATGAAATTTTGCAAACTTGACCTACAAAATAAGAGAATTGTGACTGTCTAATAATATTTCGAAAAACCACCCCATATTTCCGTTTCCAACCCAACAAAATAGATTTTTGATATTTCTTGATTATATTTTGCACACTCGCACGCTGTTCAAGTCAAGTTTGCAAAATTAACATCTGATTTTGAAAAACTCTAATAATTTAAACAAAAAGAAGAGGTTCCTGGTGTGGGTTTTTTTAAGCTACAGTTTTATTTCGAGATTGATGAACATTTTCAAATTGGCCTTCAATACAGGAGGGAGGTTACCGTCAACATGAGATTTCTAATAACCACCAACTCATTTCCCACCTCCCAAAGAAGAATTTTAGTATACTTCTTGCTAAAGTTTTGCACATTCAAAATAAGAGGAAAATCTTTGCGTAAATCAGTTTATTTATATTAATATTCCAAACCGGTTTCGTCACAACCGTGCCTTCGGTAGAGCAGATGTGATTGATTTTTTTGTTTTTTACAACGTAATTACTTTATGGACATTTGTTTCTAGTGTGTGTAAAAATAATAGTTTTTTATTGATAAAAACATACTATGATATTTTATTTTTATTGTACATTCCTGTCACCTACCTCAGAACAGGTTAGTGAGGTAGGTAATGAAAAGCATACAATTAAATTAGACTACAGCTAAATTTGTTGTTTTTTGTGTGAATTTCAATTAATGCCGATTTACGAACACAGAACTGAAAAACAGTGATATAATCGAAGATATTAAGTTTTCAATATAATTCTTTCACCACGAAGTTAATTATTTCAAAAATATCAAATATCCGCTGACTTCCCGGGAGTTGCCCGGGCTTTACGCAAAGTTTTTTGAAATCTAATGTATACAGTGACAAGTTTGTAAAATGTCATCAACCTCGGAATAAAATTGTAGATTTCCATTTGATGTTAACAACTAATTTTCTGCCTTTTTTATGTGCTTTTTTATCATGTTACTAATATCTTGATTTTTGATTAGATTGCCGTACTGAACTCCATCGTACTGTAGTGTCCATCTCCCCGTCACGGGGGCGGATAGACCCGGTTCCTGCATCCATTCAGGTGACAGTAATACGGTGCGGCTGTTCCACAAACCACGGGTGCCTCCCCAGGCGTAATGAGCGGGCGGGATTCTGGAGGGTCTAGAATCGTTTTAAATATAAATATAACTTCCTTTTTACAAAAAAATGAGTCCTGACATGTGCGGCTAAGGAGGTTAAACCATCAGTTTCCTTACATAGCCATTAGAAAAGTGATGGGTCTCATGCAACGCATGATTCCTTAAAAATCAAACTCACGCCGCCTGTCCGGTGTCCGCCACAGACCCTCTTCTTTACATAAATCAATATTATTAATTCTTTATTAGTTGATCAAATTAAATTTATAATATATCTTCCGCAATGGATTTTGTGTGCCAACATCGGTTTTAGCGTGTTGGTGTTTTCGGTATATTAATGTCTCAGATGGGGAATTGCTTGAGGTAGGCGAGGCAACCACATTTGGGATGAATATATTGCAGTCTGCAAAACATGTCAGACATATGTCAGATTACAGCACTAGCTTATTGCCGGGGTCCATCTGACGGTGAAAAACATGTTTTTCGGAGTTTGTAGAAAACAGCTACCGTGCTTTTTTATGGTGCACATTTCAAGGAAAATGACTAATGCTTATTGTAGATTTTAAAAGCAGGAGTGGAAATTTAAAAAAAAACTTTTCTAATACAACAACTTGAAAATTAAAACCAATATTTAATGAATCGAGTAAATTCTACCTGACGTTTCAGCAGTTTTCTTTTTTTTATTTTTTTTATTAACGACAAATATAATTACAAAGTTAAGTATATTATTCGCAGTCCTCCTCACTAGGTATTCCTGTTCCGAGGCGGACTGTAGGTTTTTGTATAGGTGTAGATCGTGATTTCCTTGTTAATTTCTACAAAAAAATAAAATAAAAAATTGTCTTCACATTTGTTCAGTTCATAATTTTATTGATTTCCTCATCTTCATGTTTACTTAGCCATAATTTGATGTCGTTTTTAAATTTTTGTGTCTCCGCTGTGTTTTTGAGTTCGATTGGGAGGGCATTATATAGTTTTGTAGCATGGAAATGATGATTTTTCTGGCCAAAAGACGTGTTTAATTTTGGGATGTTCAATAGTTTTGAGGATTTCTTCCTTGTAATATAGTTGTGTTGGTCAGCGGGGTACTCATATTTTTCTGTAAATTTGATTAGAGCATTTTTTGAGTATAGTTTTATTATATTGAACACTTTAAAATTTTTTTAAATGTCTTTTGATGGAGTTCTTATGGGTACTTTAAGAATTATTTATATTATCGCTTTTTGAGTTTTAATAAGCTGCTTCATGTGGATGTTTGAGGCAGATCCCCATCC
Organism: Hesperophylax magnus; assembly: GCA_026573805.1. Taxonomy (NCBI): domain Eukaryota; kingdom Metazoa; phylum Arthropoda; class Insecta; order Trichoptera; family Limnephilidae; genus Hesperophylax; species Hesperophylax magnus. The sequence continues at coordinate 13,847,457 of JAIUSX010000012.1, forward strand.
AATAATCCCATACTCTATGCATGATTGACAGAGAGCGTAGTATACCTTATATAAATCATTTATACTTAGTATATTGCGTATATTTCTAAAGTAGTATATAAGCATTTATTGTTATTAAGTTTAATTTGTAGAACTCCATTTTATTTTTTATTTTTTATATATTCAATAATATTATTATTGGGTTTATAAAAACAGTTTATTTTTAAACAAGTTCTGCTGTGTAATTATTATTACGCGTGACAGCTGTTTCGCCCTCTGAAGGCATTATCAAACTGTGGGTAGCCCACTTACAGACGATACATTTATATTATTTCTAGGTAGGTATTTTAATTTCAATTACTGATTTCTTAATTGATTTTTGAGTAAGATATTAGAAATTATTAATGGTTATTACCCCAGCAAAGTTTCCCCAATTAGTGTAATGTTAAAAATTTGACTGAATGTCTTAATGTTAAAAAAAAAAAAAAAAAAAAAAAAAAAAAAAAAAAAAAAAAAAAAAAAAAAAATAGTATATAAGCTTTGTGAGTTTCTTTGTAATACTATTTATGTGGGAGTCCCATCGAAGATTTTCATCAATTTCAATGCCGAGATATTTTATACTTCTAGAGTGTGTTATGGTGGGGCAGTGGCATGATTGCGTTTCGTTTTTTCCTTGACAATCATGTAATTTGAGAGCATAATCCTTTTAATAACAAGGTTTAATTTCCGAACTACATTAATACTGTAAGTGATCATCATAAAAACTAATTTCGTTTGTGCATCTGCCCCGTGTAACTCTGGTTCAATAAACTCTTGTCACTCGGATTTTGCTTTAAATTTAAGTCTATTTTCAAAATTGGAACTGATTGTGACGATAAAGTACCTACCCACCTATAAATTAGTTTTACCATTTTCGTGAATATTTTTTACTGATATTAAATTTCCCTTGTTCTGGTGTGTTTTAATAAACTTTCAGCTTCACAAATCCTTTAATTATAATATTCCATGATTTGTCACAAGTCTGTGGTAGTTAATAATATAACTTTCAACTATCGTCGTAATACACCAAAATTGAACAACTGCAAAAACTGTGAGATTTTTTTTGTTTAGCTTAGTTCCAAATTACCTTACTCGAGTCTTACTTTTTATGTCGTGATTACTTAAATATTTTATTTAAAAACAGAAAAAAAAAATAAAGCATGATATAACAGTTAACTGATAAACTGAATACGAAACAATATTAGGAAAACATAAAATAATATAGAATATATCAATAAAACTATAACAATACTATATATAAGACAAATCACGAAAATTACATTACCAACGCTACTATAATTTGTAGGATTCAACAAAGTGCTGGTATAGATTACGCTTAGTTCTATAAATGGAGTCAATTAATATATCAATAGTACCCCCAAACTTGTTGCCCAGATTATGCATCCTATTAGTTGGTGAGTGTGTCCGATAGTTGGTAGTGTATTACAGAAGAATGTTACATTTTGTCTTGTGTCCCTAGTCGGTACATTGAATTTAATAGTGGCAACGATGGCAGGACTGTCATTTTAGTTGTTAATGACTCTATGTAACATAAGCAGGTCATAATTCTCCTGTCAGACAGTGACAATTCAGATAATTATATGTAATTGATGTAAAACTGACATAATTAATGAATTCAATTAGTATTTTGAGCTTAAAATTTAAGTACTCGTACTTAAGAAATTTGTGCTAAACTCTTTCTGTGTTGTTAGAATGAACTTTATTCAAAAGGGACTAATAATCAATGACTAAAGTATTTTTAATTTTTGTATGAATATATTATGTAGCTAATTGTATATCTGAAATTGAATAAGTTTCGTTATAAAAAATTAAATAAATAGAAAACAGGGTGCTTGAATATAAAACGTTTTTTTCACCACAGAACATGTTTATCGGTCTTCCGTATATAATTTGTCATGTTATTCAATTTCGACTGAATGGCATCGATAAATCAACACACTACTCTATCCAATCACACGTCTGTCATTAATTCTATCCTAGATTTTAAATGAATAGTTCATCTTGATAAATGTTTTTTTCTAATTGCTGCTGACCACTTTATCCGCGTAATATTGTCCAGTTTACCAGATTGTCAATATTTACCGGTTCACATTATTTGGGCAATATTGTTGATTGGTGGGAAACGGTCGGCTGGAGCGTCAGTTATTACAACAGCATCCCTTTAGTTGGGGTTATAGACCGCCTTATAGAATCTGATACAAGCTCTGCGGAAACTTCTCTAATTTTTTTTATTTCGGTATCTATAATCTAAATAGGAATACCTACATAATTCTTTTAGATTTTTCTTTGAGGGAGTAGTACCTATTTCCTGGCATATTATTACTTCGGATCTTATTCAAAGAAACGGGTTTATTTACCGGAGTTTTTCCGAAAACTCTTCGGTTATCTGGTCTGAAGTTTTGGAGAGCTTAAAGTTCACAAGAAATTTACGTCCACATTGGTTTTTACCATAAAACTATTATTTATTTATATTGTATTATACGCCCATACCGGCATTTACAAACATACGTATAATCTGGTCTGAAGTTTTGGAGAGCTTAAAGTTCACTAGACTTTAAAAATTTACATCCACATTAGTTTTTACCACCAAACTATTATTTATTTATATTACATTATACGCCCATGCCGGCTTTTAAAAACATACGTAGATAAAAAATTTAGCCCAACATTATTAAAGAAGTAGTATCATTAAAGAAATTATAAAATAGAACACATACAAAAGAATAATAAAATAAAACAAAAATATTTATTTATGAGGTTTGCTATTATAGCCTTCTTGATTCTAACTTCAATGCAGTTGAACACATCTACTATTTCTTAGAAATTATTGCCGACTGCAAGCAATTTAGGTACAAGCTAGTATCTGTATGACTAAGTCGTTCAGTGTTGTTGCAATTAAAAATAATTTTTGAACGTATATGGAAGATTAATTAGTTCGATTCATTTCATATGATGTGTCACGTTTTATTTATTTATTCATTTTCGGGAAATCAACAGTTTACATTTAATCAGTTTGTACTATATAGTAAAGTATTATACAGTAAAATAAAACTAATTATGGATTTCCTCCTTGTGACTTTACCTCTACTGAGACAGCATAATATGGAATAAGTAAATTAAATTTGTGAGAAAGGAAAATGAATTAAAAAATTTAAATAAAACAAAAGATTATATAAGACGAAAAATTTACAAAACAATACGTTTATAGCCATGGAGAGAGGTTGTAGATATAAATCAAATCATAATAGAGATATAAACAATAGAGACATAAACATTATTCACAAACTATCAGAGAAATATTCTTTTATGGACCTCTTGTATTTGATAAGTTCGCAACTGAAAATATCAACCTTGGATAATACGCTATTTTAATTATTGCATAGTCTGTTCAGGCAAGAATTCTGCTTAGAGTTCGTTTTGCTTTGATCAACCCTGAACAGGACACAAGAGCGTGTTGAACGCGCAGGTACATTGAATGGAATCTTGTTTACCAACTCTGGGCATTGAATATTATTGTTAACTACTTTATACAGGAAAAGTGCATACTTATGATGCCTCCGTATACTCAGTGAATCAATTTTAAAGTATGAAGCTGCCTCTGCATAATAAGGAAGTTGAGTGAAAAATATTTTGACTGATAAAAAATATGTTCATGTAGATCAAAAAATATCGATTCTAAATATATAAATATATTTCTATATTATCGTTCTTAGAATTATTTAAACGTTCTTGAAAAACCATTAAATAGCAATAAACTGAATACGCTCCACGATTGGTCGAAAGAATTCTGACGTCACATGAGTCGTTGCTCGTAGAACGGGTCACCGCTGTGTGTATGGTGCATCTCTTTCTATTACATGAGAGATGGTCGGTTTAGATGAGAGAAGTGTATAGGCCAAACGTTTATTTGGGTCAAATCAAGTTAAAGCTTCCAAGTAAGTATATCAAATTATTACCTAATTGTGTTCATTTGTACGTTACGATAAATATAATACATTTTTACAGTATAATAATAATTGCGTATTCTAACCATCTGACATTTCGCCATAACCTAACTAGTTTTGTGCAGGTATATTTATTGATTTCGCATGACATGATAATTATTCTCTACTGATTATAATATATATTATAATGTGGTGATGGCTTTTAAATATTTCATCTTTTGTTTACCATATAATAAGGCACTGCTGAAAACCAGCTGCATTCCCGGAGAAACCGCTTTATCAATAGGATCTATGTGTAAAAAATAGTTCCCATCTATTGTCAAATATATGTAGGTATTTGTTGTTATTATTATATGAAATGGATTTCTAAAGATACATATTCGTATAGTGCTTTATTATAATATGTTGTTTATTGCATCGCTTAGAAGTTTTTATTATTATACATGTCACGTTACATGTGATTACACTTCAGGCCGCCGCGCAGATAAGTATCACAGTGAACTGGGCTGTAAACCGTTATTTTTCTGCGCGGCGGTCAACAAATAGCGTCTTCAATACCGTGTTGGGCGGGAAAAGCAAATATTCTAACTTAAAATATTAATTTAACTATGAAATCTTAATCAATTTTCTTTTTTTTAATAACATCAATTCTAATAGACGGTTAACATTGGTAAAAAAATTACTGGAATTCCTTATTGAAGAATTAAATTTTTGTCCATACAAAATGTTTAAGCGACGTGGTTCTCACAGTTTCAATGACGTCACACCCACACCCCGCCTCTTACCGCTCGGATTCCGCTCGTTTTGGCGGGCTTAATAAAATTTAAACTTTGAGAATTAATTTGATTATGAAAACAGACTTAAAAAAAAAAAAAATACCAGTATTTAAGTTTGAATGCGAACATTGATAAAAAAAATTTAAAAAATGGACTCAACTTCCTTATTATTAAATCCTACAAATGACTTGTAACAAATATATTTTGGAATTTGTTTTGAATTGCTTCGATTTTGTTTATATGGATTTTGTAAAATGGAGACCAAACAACTGATGCAAATTCAAAATGACTTCGTACATAGGCAAAGTAGAGTTGCTTAATAATATCGATGCTATTAAAAAGTTTTGTGTTTCTTATGATGAAGCCTAACATTTATATCTTTGATTCATTTCATATGAAGTGACGCGTTTCATTTATTTGATTCGTTTCAAATGATGTAAAATGTTTCATTTCTTTGATTCCTTTCATATTATGTGACATGTTTTATTCATTTCATATGATGTGATTCGATTAATTTCTTTGACTCGTTTCATATTATGTGACGCGCTTCATTCCAATGAACTTTCGATAATATTTTCTACTGCTTTTTACCACCGCATTCTGAATTTCTTCAGACCTGTAACGTACTTCCCTTGAACACGTTTTCTTTAACAAGTTTTTAAGCTCTTCTAAATATATGTGTTAGATGCCAAATTCAAAAAGTACATTATATTAATATACCGAGATAGAAAAAAAATCGACAAGCAAGTTCTGAAAATTATTAAAAAAATCAACTGGTTCTGTTATTTAATAAGTTATAGGTTTTTAAAAAAATCATCATGTTTTTTTAAATGCTACTTAACGCAGTTATCGAGAGTATTTTAATCTATATTAAATAAGTTGTGTGTTATTAAATATTTTTATAACAGTTGCTTACGTCTTTTCATTATAATCGTTATTTTTAATATTAGCTCGTTCACTTTATTGTTAGTATTTACATGAATATCTCCCTTTCAAACTATCATCCAAGCCTTAAATGGGTACTTAGTTGTACCGTTTTATACATAATATATCAAATTTAAAATGATTAATACAGTTACATCGCAAAAACGTGAAGGCAGACGATTGTAAAATCTGTCATTTCAAAAATCAGATTTGTTGAACTCGTGTAACTCTGAAAATATTAATTTTCGTCACGAATTCAGAAATATTTGCCCAAAATCACGCGTGTAACATGAACAAGCGAACTGAAACATATTCTACAAAATACATTTTTTCGATAAAAGGAGAGAATGAATCAATGAAACACGTTATTTTTGCGTGATGAGCGATTGAATTTCAGGCAAAACTTAATATTCGCCGTATTCAATAAATCACAATACGAGTAGGTAGTGAGGTAGGTATGATATGCGGACACGCGAAAAATGCATAACCAGAACTGAACGCAAAATAATATTGATAAAAACACCACATATGGGTTGGATTTTGGTTCGTGATGCATGGAACTATTCATGTTTAGGTGTGATTAATGTTAAGCGTAATATAGCCGAAAGTTCTGCCGGGGGAGGAGGTACGACACGCGACGGGTTAAAGGTATGAAGAGTAGGACCGAACTCAACGACTGGATGTAGAATAATATGGTATTTTTTTAAATAACCAATTTGTGAATAACGCACAAGGGTCCCAACTTCTTCCAACCGTCTGGAGGCAGTGACTCTAGGTCGTCCCAAACCGGGTGTGTTGAGAGGCTGAAGGTAGTGGAAGGAGACAGTAAGAGTACTTGGCTACTCAAATCTGGTCACCAAATACGGCTACATCTATTTCAAGTAACGTTTCAACTGTGAATGGTTGTATGACAATACTGAGAGTATATCCCACTCTGGAACGTGCCGCAAATATTCTTTATATTATTTTAAATTATTAAAAAGTGAAATAATACAAATTTCTCACATAAAATTCTCACGTGAGATTTGAACCCGTGACCTCCAGATTAAGGTTTACCCAAGCCTTAGTCCTCAATGACGGTGGCCGTCTACTGACCTAGTTACTTAGTTCTTAGTTCTCAGTGTGGGACTTCATAAGACAGTGAGATTGACCGTTGATTTGTATACGCAGGACGTTATCACCATCGTTCCACATAACACTTATTTGTATTATACATAAATGGCATTTGTATTATAAATAAATGGAGCTTCATAAAAAATATCGGGCATTTAAAACTGAAATTCGATTAGATATTTTTGCATCAATTTTAAGACTATTAATTTATGTTATAAATCCAGTGAAACCTAAGAACATCCATAACCATGGTGCCCTTATGAGTAAATTCATGTTGAGAGAAAAGATGCTGCCAGCGTTTTATGTAGTCAATGAGAGCCGCTAAAAAATTGTCGCTATCGGTTATTAGTCATTATTTTCTTAAAATTAACAAAATTACTAGAAAATTGTAAAACTTTTGACTCCATTATTCACAGGGCATATAATTTTATAGCTTACAGACTCATCAAAGGTAAATCCGGCACTGGATATAAGGTAGCTATAGGGATAGGGCGATCCGCAATACGGGATCGAGCGGAACAAACATGTCAGACTTGTGCAAAGCAAACACAAGAAAACAACATCTGTCTCGATCGCAACGGTCAGAAGTTTCCCTCAATAACTTGAACTCAAGAACCGAATGTCTTTTTTCTTACAAGAGCTCCAACTGTTCGGTCTGAAGGAGATTAATATTTTCATCGTGTGACAGAATATTGTTGATATATACCTACATCGAGGGGAATAATGGTGATAGTTATAGAGACGCAAAGCCACAGATATGATATGGATTTGCGTCTGATGCATTTGCAAATGATATTATACTCGAAAGAGGCGATTACTCATATGAGGAAATTGAACAAACTTTAAACCTATCTTCATTAGAAAAACGTAGAAAAGACTCCGATCTTTTTTGCATATTTAAAATAATCAACAGTATAACCGACTCACCTGAACTGCTACAACTCATTCAATTCAACACCCCATCCCGTAGACTCCGAAATAATGAATTGTTGTTCCTCAATCACCACTCAACTAACTATGGGTACTATTCTTCTTTGTCCAGAATGTCGAGACTTGTAAACTCAAGTCAGAGCATTGAATTTTTTGGTGTAAGTCTAAATGACTTTCAAAAAGCAATACGTACCTAATGTGTAATTTTTCACAACTTAATCGTTATTGATGCTCTGACTTGTAGTTATTTTCTATATGTACATTTTCTATTTTACATTGTCTTTGCCCTTCACATTCATGTACTCTCCATTCACTGTCATCTATGTTTTCTTATTCGTGTCAATATTATGGTTTTAATGGACATGTTGTCCGTAAATTAATAAATAAATAAATATTTGGACAATAAACCTTGTAGGGCAGGATTGAGGAATGATTTGAGTAAGAGAATTATTCAAGATTTGACCACTGAATCTGAAACCATTTGCTACGTTCATGAATCTTCCAATCTGAAACTGTGCCGATTTGTAAAATAGGTAAAATATGTAATTAAATCCAATGGTATCATCTTGTTTTGTTTTATTTGTATTTATTTATTTCACGCCTATTAAGGCTTTTATGTATATATATATAAAGAAAGGTTGGAAAAACTGGATATGAAGTCTTGTCAGAAAATAAAGCCAAATTCATTTAAAGCACCTTTTCGATGTAGTGGTTAACTTTTATCATGTGGGTAGGGGACTTGGGCCCACAAATAATTTAATCCGGGCCTGATTCATTGTCTATCCTTTCTTTGACCTGTGGACTAGACACATTACGCACATATAAATATATACATCCCTGGCTGGTAACACAATATACCCGCATGTGTTTATGTCAGTAGGGGACAATGGAGGTTTATCTGACTCCGCCATGACTTCATTTTCAATAGGTGATGTCATTTCAATGGAATCGCTGAAGCTTTTCATGACACATAAAATATGCAAGTTTATCATTTGAAAGGAATGGAGCCACGAGACGTTGGCTTGCCGAGACTTTTCTTACCATTTTCTCATTTTCCATAAATAAATATGTAGATTACGGTTGTTATTTGAATATAATATTCTGTTAGCTATCTTAGTCTCTATACGGAAGTATTAATCAAAACTTTTAGTTACTACCCGATTTAAAGTACAATTTCATCTATTTGCAATTAAAAAATAGATAATTATAGGGTTTATTTATTTATTTAGAATTAAAAAGCGCCATTTATATACATGATAGTTATTGACAGTCATCGTATAATATAGAATAAAGAAGGAAAATTATAAGATTATATGATTATAAGATTATAAGAGTATATAAGTAAACGATAAAATACATTGGTAAAAAGTTCACGATTGAAATGAAGAAGTAATAAAAACAAAAAACCTGATGTACAGTGGCTTCGTTAAAATATGCATTGCTATTTTTTTTAATTAGTACTGCTTTATACTTCAATATAGGTATATTAAAAACATCAGCTAACATAGCATAAGAGTCACCAATGGCCCATTTTTAAAAGATTTGTAGCCTAAAACCGCAGTCTAATTGATACAATAATACATAAAAGAAATCTAATTGTTACAATAATACATACTAAAAACTTGATTGTAGGATCTTGAAAGTTAATTAACATTTAATATATCAGGGCTATTCAACTGATAATTTACAATTTTATATAAATTATAAGACCAAAAATGTTTCTGCTGTCACTTAAATACAACAATTTCAAAGAATGTAATAAAAATCGTCTAACATAATCTATTAATTCTAAATAAATTCCAAGTCTAAATTAATACACTTCAAAAAAGTTCAATAGCTCATGACGGGATTGAGGTTTTTATCAAATACTTCTGGCGTTCACCCTTCAAGGGCGTTTTAGGTCTAGGCCATTATTTTAAATTATGGAGAGAGGGAAGGTGAATTTCTATATTAATTTTATTGAAATGGGAAAATTTCATGATTCTATGAAAGATTGGAGTCGAGTTCTGGCTTTGAAGAGATAATATGTTGAACGGAGGGGGGCAATTTTAGATAAGACTTGATAGAAGAGATAATATTTTTTAGAAAGGGAGAACTAAGAAATATGGCAAAAAAAAATTATCTGGGGATAAAGCAAGAAAATATTTCCGATAAGTTCACGACAGATAAAATATGTTAATAAATACGCCAGAGCTCACCGTCTGTCACTATATTCAGAACGAATAACAAACAGACTGAAAATCTGCTTTGGTGTTTTTTCCGAATTCAAAAATTTTTCAAAACTTATTGAAATTTTATCATTTGTGTGGCATAATATCTTATTTGGATTTCTCAATGGTGGAAAATAAAGCTGATTTAGGCGATGCACTACGTCGTGTAATATTTTAAATTGAGCCGCTATCAATAACAACCCTTACGTAGGTTTATAAGGTTTAAATTCCCGCTTAACACCATCCGCCTGTTTTGATTTATGCAAGAAAAAAACATGGCCAAAAAGTGCCTTTTATTTTATTTTGTGGATGTTCAAGCATAAATATTTAATTTTTTTTTTACCATTTTATAAATAACTTAATTTGCCACATTATACAATAAAATCATAACCGAAAATGGGTTCGTAAGTAGGAGATTTTGAACTTTAAAGCAGTTTTCATATGCCTTTACATTATTTTTTTCTGGGCTTATAAAAAGACTTATCTAAAAAATACTCGAATATTTCAAAGACCAAGATGTATTCTACTCGCAGTATTTAATTAAAGCATCTGAAAAATTTCTAGGCGACCAAATTTTCAAACCAAAAACACATAATTTTGCATTACTACGTATGGCATCGCCTTAAAAGTAACCTTGTCGACATTATATTATGCACGTGTTTGAATTTGAACGCCCTTTTGTGGGCTTCATCTAATATTTATACATTTTTAATATTGTTTGTAATGTAGGTAATGTATTTGATAAGCATTTCAACAACATTTCTTAAGCACTACTCAAATAAACTTATCTACATTTCAACAGCCAATAGCTTCATCCAAAATTAGATTAGGCTCTGTTGACATAATCTACAATGCTTTAATAAAATACGATACAACCAAACCAACCAACCAAATATATGGATCGATTACGTATTTTTGATGTAACATATTACACTTTGTTTCCAAAATTAGATACGATTTATAAATTGCTAATCCTTCAAAATTCAGAGATAATTTGGTAATGTGAGTTCAGCTCGGATAGAGCTGATTTCTCTTGTTGATTTTGTCAGGTCGATATTAGTTCCTAATTAGCCATATTTCCTGTACTAAACAACTAAACGCTGCAGAGCAGACAGATTAAACTTTTATGAAGCTTGGCTGACGTTTAAATGCGCACAAGATTAATGTGGATCTTTTTTAATAATCAATAAAATCTATTGTAGAAATATCGAAATCTCCAACACAAGTCAAGTGAACCAAAGACCAAGGTCGGGCCCTGTCAAGAGTTTGACGTGAATAAGTGTGTTTTTTTCCGATTTGTTTGGCGGTCCGTCCTCTCTGCCTACCCCAGAGGGGAAACGGCGTGATGGTTAGTGGGTTCGTTTGAAATCGCAGGAATTTATAGGTGTTCTATTCTAATTCTAATTTTAATCATTTATCAAACTTTAATGGTGGCCAAATGAAATCGAAAAATCCACAGTTTGATAATGGCTTTAAACGCCGAAATAGCTGTCACATTAATAAATTCTAAAATACTTTCAGAACTTAACAATAATAATGGATTTTTTTAATCAATTTTTTTTAAATGTAATATAAATATTTATGTAATTGTAAAAAGCATTCACTTTGTGGCTCATCATAATTTATAATAAAAACACATAATTTTTTTTTTGACCACTTTAGTTTTATTTTCACTCTACCGGTTTCGGAAGATCCCTTCCTTCGTCAGGAGAATATTTAAAACTGATCTACTACACAAAATATTGACATATAAATACAAAAATGTTAAGTGTTTTGTTTCTTTTATGTTTTCTTTACTTTTCACAATCACTTATTATTATCTCCCATTCTTACTTTTATATTATTATTGTCATTATTATTGTCTTCGCTCCTCATTTATATATGCTCTCCTTTCACTGTCATCTCTGTTTATAAAACTTATTCGTGTAATTAATATGTTGTTAATGGACTATTTGTCCGTAAATAAATAAATAAATAAATGATTTTCGTTTAGAAATCACTAATATTGTCTTCAATATTTAAATATTACAATTTGAGGTTTAACTCAATAAAGTTATTCCGAAAAATAAATAAATAAGTGTTTGAGGGAGGGGTGGACAAAGTGGAAGGGGTAATTACCCCTTCCACAATATTCTCCTGACGGAGGAAGGGATCATCCGAAACCGGTAGAGTGAAAATAAAACTATAGTGGTCAAAAACAAATTTATGTGTTTTTATTATAAATATTTATGTATTAAATATTGATATATAAAGAATCTTTGAAGTCTGAAGCAGACAACAATCTCAAACGGTGAACTCTGGCGTTCTCTCACTCGACTCAACGCAAATAATTTCAATCTGAATGTCGTTTACAAAAAGCTTGTGACATACCACGCTACAGCGTGCTATATTCTCGTGGCTTTGCCTATTTCAGCATATCGCTCGCCATACATTCCAATTGGGATTGTATAGCGAGCGATATGCTGAAATAGGCCATGGCATGATGCGTATAATGTAATCTATCAGCCTCATTATGATCCATTAAACTGTGAAGGAATGAGACACGTCCTTATACATGAAAATTGTTCTTTACTTTTCACAATGCAGATAATAAAATCCATAGTAATCAAAGTAATATTATCACCAGTAAGATTAAAACATGAGCAATTTAGTAGATACATTAAAAAGGTTCGCTTTCGGTGCATTCGGAAGTTTTGTTGGTTTTTTTTCCACACTATAAAATATTCACTTCTCCCGCAATTCTCTCAAGTCAACACAGAGACGGTCGGTCGCACCGAACACGAAGAGAACCAGTCAAATAGCATTTGTTCTCCTATCTGCTATCACTCAAAGAGACCTACATAATATCATACTCCGTCGTTGGAGCTACATAAAATATTTATTAAACTTTTTCCCTCGCTTTGGGAATTCTGTGTTTTGCGGCTAGTACCTTAAATCCTTTTCTACCCCAACCAACCAATATGGATAATAATCTGAATATCAAAAAACTTTTCTCATTTTATTTGTTTTTTTTTATTATACTATTTGCATCATATTAGTAAAAATGGCCACCACACAAAAAAGTGACAGATAGAGCCACGTTATTATATTATTATATACTAGCTGATATGTACCCGCGTTACTCGGGGTTATGAATGGCTAAGACTAAAGTTTTGAGGTTGTGAATTCCATGTGTATTAATTACGGCCGACGGAAGCCTTTGTCGCTTTTGTTTTCAACAAACGTCGCTAGATGGCATTTAATACAATTTTTTACGACAGTCATTTTTTTTTCCTTTTTTGTTTTATTAATAGTAGAATGGGCTCGGAAAGGGTTAAGATTTCAATCAATCACGTTTATACCGGCCCAGTCAATGACTCATATAATTTTTTTACTGATAATAAATTAAACTACACCGACATTAATTCAACTATCTATCTCATTCCAGTGCAGAGATAATGATTGCAATCTTCCTCGGGCGTTCCCGACTTATTCTATCATTCAAACCACTTTCAAAAACTCCTGGCACTAATAAGAACAAACAGTATTTATTTAAAGTTTATAGGGCACATTCATACGGACATCGCCTTACTTATAGATAGATGTTGTTATTTTTATTTATTTATTTGGTTCAATATTTTTTACATTTTAAGTTTTCCAGTAATGTAGGCCTCACTGGGTGGCTTGCCCGTGCTGAGGCCTTCATTTTATAATATGAAAATATAATCTACATAATACATTTAAAGAGAAAATAATACATTTAAAATTAAAAATACATAATGCATAATAATATATTTAAAATTAAAAAATAATACATTGAAAATAATCTTGTGTGTTTGTGAGTGATGTGTGTTTATATTGGTTTGTGTGTTACGTGAAGGTTTTATTTTTATTTTATGCTATGAAATTTTGGTAATATTGTCTTTTTTGTTATAGAACGTCCATGTTGTAATTTTGTGTGTGAATTTATTTTTATTTTCCTCAATTTTAATTTAAAGTTTTACACTGTTGAAAGCTTTTATAGCATGGTATTGGTAGTGTCTTTGTCCAAAGCTTGAATTTATTGTCGGAGTTTTTATGTTTTCTTTGTACGCTTGTCTAACTGGTCTGTTAGTGTTATGATCTCCATACATAGTTTTTATTAGTGGTCGATGAACAAGTGGATGCAATCTGTTAACCATATGTTGATAATCGTTTGACTAGTTTGTAGTTAGTAAGAAGATAAACCATTGGGCTGTTTTTTTACAAAAACGGCGCTATATTATTATTATTTAGGAGACGCAATTGAAAATCGTTTACCTCCGGGCCTACGTCATCTTTGATGATGCTGTGTGTAGGATCTTTTGAATAAACCTACCTACCGGCTGCGCCAGTTTGTTGTGAGAGGATCTTGATAATAAAAACTTATTCTTCACCACAAAAATGGTGTCTTTATTAAGACTTAAACATTTATAATCATGCGAGAGTGAGTACGTCTCTATTATCTTTTATGCCCAAGTGGAGCAAAAAAATGATAATAAAAAAACGTCGCAGGTTTTCAAGTCTGGCAGTGAACCCGCCATTATCAATTTTTAAAAAAATCCTCCCGTGTTTCTATTGTCTGTTGATTTTCTGGGTAGTTTATAAAATACTCGTGCCATTATGCGCCCTTTTACCAAATAATTGTTGAAAACCATTGATTAAGACACAAAATTGGATGTAAAACTGCACGCTGTAAAACATGTGAACAGCACAGGTTATCTTGGCGAGGTGTTCACAAAACATTACTACTTAACCATTTACTTAATACGAGTACCTATATAGTTACTGATTATTTTACACTCTACTACCATTATTTAAATTAGGAATATGTTTGTACTACTTGCACTTTTCATCTACAGGATTTTCCAATAAAAGGTGTTATTTTGAATAGCCCGCTATTTCGGTAGATGTTACTTTTGAAGCTGTCATTTTTTGACATTTGACAAGTAGAAACTACGTCGTTAATAAAAATAGAACGATACACGCTTCAACAACGCATTGCAATTATTAAAATTAACTTGAGTGAATCAAATGCAAATCATCTTGAGTGATGAGGCCAATTTCCACCTCGGTGGCTTCGACAACAAGCAAAATTGTCGCATCTGGGGCTCGGAAAACCCAAGACTTATTGTTGAAAAGCCTCTCTATCCTCAACGTGTGACTGTTTGGTGTGGTTTATGGTCCGGCGAAGTCATTGGACCTTACTTTTTCGAAAATGAGGCTGGAGCAACATTTACGGTGAATGGATTGCGCTATCGAGAGATGATTAATGATTTTTTATGGTCGGAATCGGATGGTATTGATCTGGACAACGTTTAATTTTAACAAGACGGCGCTACGTGCCACACAAACAACGAAACCATTGATCTTTTACGATTAAATATCAAAATAACACCTCTTATTGGAAAATCCTGTATTTACCTGCAAATTGTATAGAATACTTATACTATTTATAAATGTAAATGTACCTGAAGTCCTCTCTCCGTGGTCGTGAGCGTGCACGCAAGCGCGGCCTCGGCGGGCGCGGTTGTCGACAGTCGCAGTGCAGGGCGCACAGCGCGGCCGACGTGGCCAGCGTCAGCACTAGCGGCGCGGCCAAGAACCTCAGCACTACGGCTACCTGCTCAGCGCGGTCATAGTGCGGGAGCGCTACACTACCGTCCGCGCGCGACCAGTAACACGGAAACTGCGTGCCTTCTGTGCCGTACGTCTCCGTGAAGTTAGCGCAGTTCACTGTAGGGGGATACCCACATCCTTTGATGTTGATCAAAAGCAAAGCGTTATGAGTTCTGCCTTCGGCGTCGTATTTGACGTGCACCCGCGTACATTTGTATAAGTCAGCCGTGCAACCTTCTCTGCAGGATGCTAGCATACATTCCATCAAGCCGTTTCGTTCTTCCTTTCGGATGGTCGTGCAGATGACGGGGGTGGAAGGGAAGTCGGCTGCCAGCGCCGAAAGCGCGGGGTCCACGTAGAGGGGCACGAGGAAGAGCAGCGCTCCTCCGCCGCCCGCCGCCAGCGCTGCCAGTATCGCCGTGCCGCAGCGGGCGGCTTGCTCGCGGAAGCGCTGCGCTCGCGTGGGGGGCGGGCGCGGGGCCGGGGCCGCACCCGCGCCCCGTAGCAGCAGCTCGGAGCTGCCGCTGCGCATCTTCTACCGCATCCTCCTCCCGCCTGGTGCTGACCCTAGGCGTCCTGCCTCACCACTGCCTCCGTACTGCTACACTGCGACACTCCACTTCAATGTCCACTTTTAACTTACTCCAACACGGATCCAAGCCTTTGTCTTAGCAACCAACCTATGTGTGCACTACACAATACGCACTTGTTTAAAACATATATCAAACAATATTATATTTCATTACTAGGTGTATTATATTACTACCAAAAGTGTGTTTTGTAGCGTGTTTGGTCATAATTTACAACCTAATGATTATACGGGTATTTTAGTGGGACGCGATAAATAAAATCATAACCTAACCAATCCCAACCTAACCTAACCTACATTCTCAACCAAAAATTAATTAAGGGGCCATCAACACGAGTAAGCATTCAGTGTGGTCTATAATATCTAATAATATGGTTATTGAATCAATAAAAATAAAATGAACTGGACAATTTACTACAGATTCAAATAATCTAATTGTGTGTATATTTCCTTAGCAACCCTTATGTGGACTACACACAGGCACTTATTTTAATAAAAAATATTAATCAATATTTAGATACAGTATTGTTGAAAATGTAACCAATAAAAGAATTAACCATAATTTAATCAAACCATCACACCACTTAGAGCGGTCAATTATACCGACCTTCTATTTTTCTTCGGCACGGAACCAAACCCTATTACCACCCGTAATAAAATATTGATTTATGAAGTGTGTAAATATTAATTAGGAAAACCCTATTCTCAATAAAATTTTTGTGACAAGCAATTTTTTTCCTTAACGTCACCTCACCTAATCTAATTTTACCAAACACATCCATATCTAACGTTAAGGCGATGCCATACGTAGTAATGCAAAATCATGTGTTTTTGGAATGAAAATTTGGTCGCCTAGAAATGTTTCAGATGCTTTAATTAAATACTGCGAGTAGAATACATCTTGGTCTTTGAAATAATCGAGTATTTTTTAGATAAGTCTTTTTATAAGCCCAGAAAAAATAATGTAAAAGCAAACTGCTTTAAAGTTCAAAATCTCCTACTTACGAACCCATTTTCGGTTATGATTTTATTGTATAATGTGGCAAATTAAGTTATTTATAAAATGATCGAAAAAAAATTAAATATTTATGCCTGAACATCCACAAAATAAAATAAAAGGCACATTTTGGCCATGTTTTTTTCTTGCATAAATCAAAACAGGCGGATGGTGTTAAGCGGGAATTTAAAACTTATCGCCATCTACGTAAGGGTTGTTATTGATAGCGGCTCAATTTAAAATATTACACGACGTAGTGCATCGCCTTAATACGTTTTCTAAATCTATCTCTAGCTACCTTTGAAATATAATTCAACATAAAATAATTTAATATGGACAACATTGAAAAAGTGTTTTGTTTGCTCTAAAAATTTGGAATGATGAACCAATTTGGAAGCTTTTTTAATTTAAAATAAATGATTTTATATCGTTGTTATTATTAAGTTCTGCGTGTACGTTTGTTTTTATTTATTGTGACAGCTGTTTCGGCGTTCAAATCCATCATCACACTGTCACAATAATAAAATACTAACATTATAAAATTTGATTCAGTTTTAATTATAACAATAAACAAATTTGCTGTTCATAATTTCAAATTTCGACACAACAAAAAATTTTTCAAGATATTTTATTTCCATAAATAAATCACTATAATCCTGAGACAGTATTTTTTTAATTACAAATAATCGGTTTAAATAATTTTTTCAATGATGTATTTACGATTAAATTGGAATTATTAGAAATAATCATTTGGAAATAATAAAAAAATTGAAAAGTTTTTGTTGTGTCGAAATTGGAAATTACGAACAACAAATTTTATAATGTTATATATTATTAAGTTATGATAATATTTGTGAAAATCTCAAATCATATCTAACTCAAGACTGTTCTAAATATTTGCCATACCGTTTGATTAAAAATAATCGTCGGGTATTTTGTTAAAAATTCTTGAACAATTTTTAAAGACTTCAAGTGCATTCATCTTAAGCAATCTGTACTCTTTTAGCATTTGATAAAATATTAGTCAAGGATATTTATAATGGAAATTAATTATGTATTGAACATATTTTTTCTTTTTTTTTCCAAAACAGGTGTATTGAGTGGCTAGTCAGTATTTTTGTCCTTAGTATACATCCTACATCAAGAGATTCACAAGCTATTCTTACCTAACCTTAACTAACAAAATGAAATCAAACCTTACCTAACCTAACCTAATAGCAAAGCCCAACCAAATACCAATCAAAATAACAATGTGAAATTGTACCTATTAACTGCCACCTATGTATTGTAAGTTCCTCTCGTCCCACAATGAGTTTTGTAACTCATCGGGATTGCTCTAGCAAGAAATTAAAAAATTAAAAAATAATATATAAAACCTTCATAAACTAAACAATATTTAATAAAACTTTAAAATAATGGCTCAGAAAGTGTAGAGCACCCAGTGAGGCCAACATGAATACATGTTTTTTCATAATTTAAAATCGATAAATTTTCCCAAGCAGCATGTAATAAAATCCTCTACGCTTTGAGTTTACCTCAGAACAGGTTACTCTTAGTGAGGTAGGTAATTTAAAGCATACAATAAAATTATATAGAAAATTAATTATGATGTGTACTAATATTATCGTTCTTTTGTGTGAAAATGTAAAAATTTTATTCAATAAACGCCGATTTATCGTCACTGAACTGAACCTGTTAATTTTATTGAAAACTTTATTTTGTTTTTAAATATTAATAAAAACCAAAACCCTGCATAAAAAATGGTAACATTGTATCACGCCTTGAAAAATGAACTTACATGAATTAATAGGGGTTACCACTCGGGACTCCCATTCCAAGTATTCTTTAATGACGTCTCTACTTCAATTTTATTGGATTCAATATTGAACAATAGATTTTTTCCAATTGCTAGACGTCAGGTAAACTAACAGTGGGTATAAAAGCACGTAGGTCACACCTAACAAAGGCTAGTTAAACGCTACGGACAGATTACACCCGTTTTATTATAATAGCACACCTTTTTTACCTCCGGTGCTAAAATTTTACATAGGCCATCAAATAAATACTACAATAATTCAACGAAATCGTATTCCCAGTCTCAGGAGAGAATTTCGCAATTATCATTTTATTATCAATAAAATGATTGTAAGGAATGATTTAAAATTGTAGAAATATCGTCAGTGGAGTGAAAACACCTTCAAACGTTAAATTATTTTGTGAAGTTGACGTGGATTTCTGAATGTTTTCAATTAAATACATTTTTCTGTGGAGAGTTTTGAGAATCAAAAGGCTATGCTTGAATATTCAAGGTGGTTTAATTCATATGTCACCCAAGAGATGTGTATGTAATACCGATGTGTTGTATCCTTAATAATTGAGTAGGTTATAATGTGTATCAAAGTTAGAGCTTTTAAACAAAGAGGTATCTACCAATTATTACTACCGTGAATATTATTAAAAAATAATTAGTAGTTACAGTATCAATAGCGAATTTATAATTAAATTATATTAGATTAAAAAGGTTGGTACATCTTTGAACAATGTTTTGCAGATTACAAATAATGACCATATCAAATGGGGTGTTCAGGAATCTTGGACAAATAGAGGTTAAATCATTATTAAGTAAGATATGGAAATAATGCTATCGGTTTTTAAACTTAAATTTGAGACCAAAAAATAATGTACATTCTTTAAACCACTTATTTTATTGGTTCAATTTAGGAAATAATGTAACGATAGTTAATGATTTATTAATGAAGAAAAAAAATGTTTTATTTCACTTAAATTTACATTAAAAAACACTTTTTTTAAATGAAGAATTAATGTTTATACGAAAACTTGTTGCTTAAAACTTTCAAATAGGTTTAAAAATTAGAATCAAATATATGGTTAACATACAATATGTTATTAGATGTGACATAAGATACCGTAAATTTGCGAAGTGAGCGGAGAAGTGGTGTTAGGCAAAATGTGGCCAGTATACGCGCTTGGGACGGAAACAAGCGCCTTGTGACACGCTTGCTAACGGCGCCCAGCGGTCCAACTGACGCGAACTCAAATATACTGAAAGAATCCAGCTGAAATTCTGAAAGGCGGGCTCCACGGGGAGAGGGATTAAGGAAGGGGTTTAAATTAAGGGTGGAGGGTAGATGGAGACTTTCTCCAAGGTAATAATTAACATAATTCACAACCATTGGTGTTTATGATACTATTTATATGAAATTATCGGCAGCTTTATGATTAAAATAGAAAAATTATTTTTTTATTAAATTTAACTGTTGTTATTTAGCTTAGTATAAATTATTAACTGAAGTACTTTACACAGAGTTTAGCGAGATCTAATGTCGACAGTGAACTTCATCATGTTTTGAAGGTCAAGTTTGCAAAATTTCATCATTCTGTGAATAAAACTATAGATTACAAACACACATACAAATCAAATCCACGCCGCCCGACATAGACAATCTTCTTTATAAAAATAGATACACGGAGAAAAATAAGTATGGCTGATCTATTCAAATCTAATCAAATATATTCAGGATATATCGGAACACGTGTTCATGCAGCTGCGCTTATCCTGATAAATATAATGAGATGCGAAAATATTAGACTCTTTATGAACACGTGTTCCGACATCCTTATAAAACATTCGTGTTTTACTGACAGTTTGACTTTTCAATTCATACGTTAAAGGCGCCTGCAGTCCCGTTTTTAACAGGAAATTTCACCAGAGTTTTAGTAAATTAGTAATATTTTATATCAGTAAGTTTTCACTGTATAGATGACATAGACTCCATTTTATTCTTTTTAATGTGATTATTGCAGTACTAATCTTGGCAGTTTTTATTCTAGTTAGATTAAATCGTGTGATAATATTCGCGCTGGATTATGTTTTATTGTTATGGGAAACAATATTTAATTAAATTTGAATAGATCGGGTTCATGAGTTCTTAAATTTTTAACATAATTTTATGATATTTTTTTGATTCCTAACATTGCTAAAATCATCCACATAAAGTTTTTTTTTTTTTTTTATGAGTTTTATTTTTATTTTGGATAGATAATTACATGGTTAATGTTTGAAATTTTACGCAGTATACGTACATATAAAATATACGTACTTTTAAAAAATCTCAGGTATACTTGTGTGACATAAAATTGTAGCATCATTAAAAATTCTTACAAAATAAGTTTGAGTTTGACCGTTTTTACCCCGTGGCAATACTGAACGCGTGGCCACCTGCCGGCCAGGCTGCGAGGCTCCCGCGTCCCCGCCCCCGCGGCCTGCGCACGCGCACCCCTGCCCCCGCACCCCTTACCAGGGTAGCAGGGCTACCGACAACCGACGCCCGTCGCCCGTTGCAAGGACGAGCGCCGCAAACGCCCACGAGCGGACGCCGCCGGAGGTACCGTCCCGGGGGAAGGAAAATATTACACAGACTCTTTAAAGCAAAGAGATACACAGCTCATCTCATTCCGTTTACACACTCGAGAAATAGTGAACAAAGAAAATACATTACATACTTATTTACTGACTATCAACCAATAATAACACAGTACAAAGCATATAATACGAGCTGAACAACAGTAGAAATAAACGAAGAAAATGGTAGGTACCTGGCTATATATTAGCTACACCTGAATAAAGCAATAACAAATTGCACAACAACTTACATCAGTGAACTTTAAGATGTGCAAATTCAGACTGCAAAACTCGAAAAGTGGTCAACCAACACTACGAGTGTTTTAAGAGTGGTAAAACTTAAAGCGATGCACTACGTAGTAATGCAAAATCGTGTGTTTTTGGTTTGAAAATTTGGTCGCCTAGAAATGTTTCAGATGCTTTAATTAAATACTGCGAGTAGAATTAATCTTAATTGGAAATCACATATTAATCAAACCACTTCTAAACTAAGATATCTTACCTACATATTTTATAGACTCAAGGAAATTTTAAACGCTGAAAAATTGAAAATGATCTACTTCTCCCTGGTGCAATCTGCAATCACTTATGGCATAATAGGATGGGGTGGTGCACCTGATACATTTATTAAGCCTCTACAAATAATTCAAAAATACATAATTAAAGTCATATATAACAAAAATAAAACATTCTCGACCGACCTATTATACAAGGAATCTAAATTATTTAACATTCGTAAATTATTTATATTACAAACTATGAAATATTTATTTAAAAACCAAAATAATTTCAAAATAAATGAAAACAGAATGAGCAAAAGAACAAATAATATATTTTACACCCCCCAAAAAAATACTAAATTAATGCAGACACATAGCAGTTTCATTGGTCCTCGTACATTTAACCTTCTACCACTACAAACTCAAATGATAAATAAAAAGATAGAATATATTAAAGAGGTAAAATTATGGCTGAATGACGCAGATATTGAAACGCTTTTACTATAAATTTATTGATCCTTTCTACAACTCACTTGCTGAAACTTTATAAACTATTGTACATAATGTTTTCTCTTTACTTTTTATAATAACTATAAACAAAAAAAAAACTTTTTCTACTAATGTATATTATACTTTAGGCACTTGAAATATAGTAATCGTTTTATATTACCCACACTCAGGCAGTGCCTTAGTGGGTTTTCATTTCTTGTGTATACTATTTGGTATTATATATTATGTTATTATATACTATCTATTTATATGTATAATATATGTAAAGAAATGAAAATAAATAGAGTAAAAAAAAAAAAAAATACATCTTGGCCTTTGAAATAATCGAGTATTTTTTAGATAAGTCTTTTTATTAGCCCAGAAAAATATAATGTATAAGGCCTATGAAAACTGCTTTAAAGTTCAAAATCTCCAACTTACGAACCCATTTTCGGTTAAGATTTTATTGTTTAATGTGGCAAATTAAGTTATTTATAAAATGATCGGAAAAAAAATAAATACTTATGCCTGAACATCCACAAAATAAAATAAAATACACTTTTTGCCCATGTTTTTTTCTTGCATAAATCAAAACAGGTGGATGGTGTAAAGCGGGAATTTAAACCTTATCGCCATCTACTCTACTAAGGGCTGTTATTGATAGCGGCTCGATTTAAAATATTAAACGACGTAGTGCATCGCCTTAACACAATACCGGAAAGAGATGAGGTGTGGACTTAAAGTCGATGTAATGTAATGTAGTTTTTTAAGCCCCGCATACCTAATTTCTACCGATGTATAACGAGTCTCTCGTTAACTAGTTTTTAAGTTTAAAAAAAAATATTATTATATTTTGAAGATAATATGTATACATTTGTTATGCCGAAACGTTAATTACATGAAATTTCCTCGATAGAAAAAAATCGCAAAGTAATTTCCGAAAATTATTGAAAACACGTTTTGTGCCGTTACTTAATATGTTATAGACATGAAAAAATGCACAGTGTATGTTTAAATGCCATTAAATAATTTGTAGAGAGAGTTATGCTCTATTTCAAACGAGTCGTGTTTTATTAAATATTTTCACCGTTTTCACGTAATTATTATCGTTTTTTTTAATATTAGCGCGCTCCCTCTAACATTCGTATTTAAATTTTTCCTTTCAAACCATCTTTGAACACTTACTACTGGACCTTGACAGTAACATTGTGGTATATAGTAGTAAATGGTGTAAGATGTCGGAAACGCTCGAAGAAGCATTGTGGGGTCAACTACAAGGTTTTCCAATAAAAGGTGTTATTTTGAATAGCCCTCTATTTGGGTAGATGTTACTTTTGAAGCTGTCATTTTTTAACATTTGACAAGTAGAAACTACGCTTTTAATAAAAATGGGACGATAAAACTGTACGCTTCAACAACGCATTGAAATTATTAAAATTCACTCGAGTGAATCAAATGCAAATCATCTTGAGTGATGAGGCCCATTTCCACCTCGGTGGCTTCGTCAACAAGCAAAATTATCGCATCTGGGGCTCGGAAAACCCAAGAGTTATTGTTGAAAAGCCTCTCTATCCTCAACGTGTGACTGTTTGGTGTGGTTTATGGTCCAGCGGAGTCATTGGACCTTACTTTTTCGAAAATGAGGCTGGAGCAACAGTTACGGTGAATGGATTGCGCTATCGAGAGATGATTAATGATTTTTTATGGCCGGAATCGGATGGTATTGATCTGGACAATGTTTACTTTCAACAAGACGGCGCTACGTGCCAAACAAGCAACGAAACCATTGATATTTTAAGATTGAATATCAAAATAATACCTCTTATTGGAAAACCCTGTAGTATTATTATGATTTCTGAACATTGTTGTCAAGAAATACATATTTCATTCAAAATCATAAGTTTTTATGGTTTCGGTGTAGTTCAGCCCGATGAATTTGATTCCAAAGCAAAAAAAAACAATTTCGTGCATAATGCGTTTTATTTTATTTTTATTTAATGTGTATAAGTGTTATTATGTTTTATCAGGGTCGATTTTAGTTCCTAGCTAAGCAGATAGCCCGTTCTAAGGAACTAAATGCTAATGAACATAGTTATGTTGAAAAAAAATTTTTAACTATCCACCAAGTTTTTTACTTGTCATCAATAGGTGTATACTTTTACTTAGTGTGTCATCAATAGGTGTATAATTTTACTTAGTGTGTCATCAATAGGTGTATACTTTTACTTAGTGTGTCATCAATAGGTGTATACTTTTACTTAGTGTGTCATCAATAGGTGTATACTTTTACTTAGTGTGTCATCAATAGGTGTATACTTTTACTTAGTGTGTCATCAATTGGTGTATACTTTTACTTAGTGTGTCATCAATAGGTGTATAATTTTACTTAGTATATCATCAATAGGTGTATACTTTTACTTAGTGTATCATCAATAGGTGTATTCTTTTACTTAGTGTGTCATCAATAGGTGTATAATTTTACTTAGTGTATCATCAATAGGTGTATACTTTTACTTAGTGTGTCATCAATAGGTGTATAATTTTACTTAGTGTGTCATCAATAGGTGTATACTTTTACTTAGTGTGTCATCAATTGGTGTATACTTTTACTTAGTGTGTCATCAATAGGTGTATAATTTTACTTAGTATATCATCAATAGGTGTATACTTTTACTTAGTGTATCATCAATAGGTGTATTCTTTTACTTAGTGTGTCATCAATAGGTGTATAATTTTACTTAGTGTATCATCAATAGGTGTATACTTTTACTTAGTGTATCATCAATAGGTGTATACTTTTACTTAGTGTATCATCAATAGGTGTATTATTTTACTTAGTGTGTCATCAATAGGTGTATAATTTTACTTAGGATGGATTGTGTTATAAAATTTGAACAATTCATAAAATTTCAACGTTAATTTTCGGGTTCTGTGAATGCCCTATTCAAGTTCTGTTATTAAATCATTATAGGTTAGTTACTTGACAGAACTGAATAATTAACAGATTTTGAAAATTAACTTTGAATTTTGAAGAGTTGTTCAAATTCTCTGAAACAACCCGTCCTTAGTTTGTCATTACTATGTGTATAATTTTAAGTGACATTATTTAATACTTTTCAGACAGCCCTCTACCCAAGCAAATTAACCATTTAGTTATTATTGAACCGATGTAGGACACTTTTTGCATGTTACAATATTTAATTCTACGGGGATTTTATTATATAATTTCGGACCCAGATGCGTAAACGTCTTTTGATACTCAAGACCATGAGATTCTTTCTGATGTGACTGATTGTAATATATATTATTTATGGTCCATTTTATTAAGATTTTCTGGGTTTTGTGTATGTATACAGTTAAATATGACCAAAGGAGATAGGGTCCCATTAGCTCAGTTGGTAGAGCGGTGCCCCGGCAAGTCATGGGTCCTGAGTTCGAGTCCTAGATGTGACCGTATATTTTTTCTGATTTTTCTGTTTCAAATATTTGTTTAGGAATTGCTTTGGAATGTCTTCAATAATTAGATATTACAATTTGAGGTTTTACTCATTAAGTTATTCCAAAAAATAAAATATTCATCCTAGACTTGCAGATAAAATAAATAGATGTCGCACATTAAAATTGAAATAAGATATATTTATCTAAGACAATGTCTAGATTGCGTTTTAGTTCGAGTTGAATCTTGCGATCATAAATAAAGATAGCAGCCGGTTCCATGATAAATCAACACATCGACAATTTAACACACCTTTAAAAAGTGATATAAAGTCATTAGAAACGATGTCAAAAAAATTTAAACCTAACCTAACCTAACTTAACCTAACCTACTTAACCCAATTAATAAAGTTTTTGTTGCATCACTTTCCATGACTTTATATAACTTTTTAAAGATGTGATGAATTATCATTGTGATGATTTATCCGGATACCCTCAATGCCATAGTCTCACTGGCTCCAGACGGTTGAGAGCAGTTGGAACTCTCGTGCTGTATGCACATAAAAAGCTGGAAGCTAATCGATGTGAATCAAATAGCAAACAAAAGGTGGCGGTTACCTGCCCAACTGCGGCTACACCTATTACGGGAATTTCCTATCCCGTTAGGGACGGATTGATATTTTTATGACACTACCTGTACCCTGTACCTGTGAGATTTTCTAGTGAAACATTGTTAAACACTTCCAGCTTTACTCATATATTCCTTTTTATATACATCTTTGTATTACAACTCATCGCACCTACCGCAAACATTTACATTATATTTCCATATTTTGTATTTACATTATTTTTCATCAGAACATTTATTTATATCACCCGTTTTTATTATTTACATGATTTGAGAGGTCTGCTAATTTTACAATTCATTATTTATAATTGTTTTTAGTTTTTCGTGCCTAATCTCCGTTTCTAATTCGGGTCTCTGCGTTTATATGCATTGATCAGCTTTCACAATGTTATGTCTATCTATTCGAAATTAATATCAAATAGCACTATTTTTCCTAATCGTGTACGGAAATAGTTGTTTCTTATTGTCATGAAGTTTAATAAAAGGTTTGTTTTTAAAAAATGCGTATTAAAAACGAAAGTTGTAAGTAAAATTTACAATAAAAAAATGCTTCTCGTTTTCACTAAAAACATACAAAAATGTATGTAACTTTATATTTTATTTTATTTTTATTTCTTTAGTAAATTTATGACAAAACGTTCTACTTACTTTTTATATTGTCGTATAAAAAAAATTGAAATACATGGGGAACATTTTGCGCCATTTCTTCTTGATCAATCTTCTTTGGTATTAATTAAACATGCTGTACAAATAAATTTCCGCGGCTGCGTTAGTTTCAACGTCCATGTTGATCAAATTGCCAATGCGGAATTAGCCAACAGCATTGGCGACGGTGTTCACACGTTGACGAGTTGGCCACATATACAAGTGTATGATAATTCTGTACCGCAGTGAGAAGTAATGTGAATACTCATTTACAAAGTGACGAGCTTGATATCCCACTCTCCTGACAAGCGGGTTTGCCGATGCATACGTTCTACCATACCCACTATAGGTGCTAAAAATTCCCAAATTGGGGAGAAAAAAATAACAATTCCCCACAAGTTCCATACGAAATTCTCCCTCCAAAACGAAACAAAATTCCATTGAAATTTGTATTTATTTTTAATAATGTAGTTCTTTTTCGTTCAGGCTTTAAAAATAGAATTCTCACAAGTATTACTAATATTTTTATTCAATATGGTTGGATAGTCGAGAAATGTCCAGAATCTCGCATTTTCCCCACAAAAAGGTTCTCCCTGCAAACATTCGACGAGTCGGAAGAAAAAGTCGGACCTGTATTTCAGCTCTATGCAAAAGTAGGCACCGCGCGCCTTCAGACAACCAGTTCGGTAATAAAATAGGCCACGCCCTTCCGATTCTGCTGACCCACAGTGGACTGTCTAGAACAAGCCAGCTTGACAAAATTGTTTTATAGCATATTAAATGGTCATTTAAGAAGTGTCATAATTAAAAACCACCAACGCTTGTTTTTTAACGATATATAGACTTATTTTCAGATTTTTGAAGGCACTGAAATTTCAGTAATTGTAGAATAATTATCTTGGTGCATTTTGAATGGGGAATTATTATAATTATAAATTGAAATTATTTCACACTGTACATTTATCTAGATTCTAGATGTTTGTACCTATATAAGTAGCCATAGATTTAATTTTGAAAAGAAAAGTTAAATAAAGCATTTTCAAATTTTATTAAACACAAATTTAAAAGCTTTTCTAAAAATAATCTAATTATATAGATGTATTTGTGAACTAAGAATCAAACGCACTAATTTACTCAATTTGTAACGATATCCAACTGAAATATTCAATAATTATTTATTATTATTGCACTTATAAATTATACTTAAAATAATAACACCGATAATTGATTTCCACAATTTACATTTGAACATTATTTGGAAGTACTTAAAATATAAAACAGAGGGAATAAGAATATTTTAAGTACTTAAAAAATAAAATAACTTTGACAAAACTCGTTTCTGAAAAGTGAAAAAAGTTTTATTGGGCTGCAGTGGCAAGTCGTGTTATATGAATTTTGGCTAACGATAAGATATTCTTTCATTTGAACACAAAATTTAGCTGTCTGTATAGTAAATATTTATTTTTTTAATTATCTAGATAAATACCACATTATTTTATAAAATTAAAGATTTTATTAACTAGTTGAATTTTAGTTATAATAATATGCGTAAAAAAATTCAATCCACAGCTATGCACAAAAAAATGTATTCAACAATCCCTTGAAGTGTTCCAATAATCGATTTGCGAATATCGTATATGACTTTTGTCGAGCTGGCTTGCTCTACACGGTCTTCTGTGCACCCGATCCGATGTCGGATCGGATTTTTATTCCCGGCATTCGTATTTTAAAAATCTAAAAGTTGGTAGATAGCTTTCACAGCCAGGTATCTGGGTATCTATTTAAAAAAATGATAATAATATTTTTGAAACTTCCCGCGGACAGCTATGTTGTTCATTTGCAAGCTAAAATAATGCTTTCACCGTTATTCAACAGATGGTTTCGAACGACTTTTTTTTCAAAACGAGTTTGGCAGTTTCGTTAAGAATATCCTTTTTCGCAATTAGCCTCGAAATATCTATTTGTAAATTATTATTATGTGTTTGTATATTTAGTTAATATACATATTTTAAATCATATAGGTATTTTATAACGGTAGCAATCAAGGTTCGTAGAAAATATGTTAAGGCAATGCACTACGTCGTGTAATATTTTAAATTGAGCCGCTATCAATAACAACCCCTACGTAGATGGCGATAAGGTTTAAATTCCCGCTTAACACCATCCGCCTGTTTTGATTTATGCAAGAAAAAAACGTGGCGAAAAATTGCCTTTTATTTTATTTTGTGGATGTTCAGGCATAAATTTTTTTTTTCCGATCATTTTATAAATAACTTAATTTTCCACATTATACAATAAAATCATAACGGAAAATGGGTTCGTAAGCAGGAGATTTTGAACTTTAAAGCAGTTTTCATAGGCCTATACATTATTTTTTTCTGGGCTTATAAAAAGACTTATATAAAATTATATATTCTACTCGCAGTATTTAATTAAAGCATCTGAAACATTTCTAGGCGACCAAATTTTCAAACCAAACACCCATGATTTTGAATTACTACGTATGGCATCCCCTTAAGTATATATTTTCCCTACGAACCTTGGAAAGTAATGCCTGGTAGTAATAGGTTCTGCCACACGTGCACCGCTCCAGACCGCCGCGCCGCGCAGTAAAGTCTCACAATGGACTGCGCTGTAAACCGTTACCTTACTTTCGGACGTTATTTTTCTGCACGGCGGCCTGGAGTGGCGCGTGATACCGCCGCTCCGAAGTGTACGTATGGGAGAGCCTAATGTCAAAAGTTTTTTCACGGCGGCGCATGATGGTCGCGTTTAAAAATTTTATGGATGTTTATTTTAGGCATATTTGGTTTGTATGTATTAAATATCAGTGTGTTCGTTCTTGAATTCTCTGCTAAGGCGACACAAGACTCTAATAACGTGGTTTGCTCATAGCTCACATTTTAATTAATTTCGGCGAATTCGTAATGATTACATATATTTTAGAGCGACCCCTACGGATATAAGCTATTTATATTTAAGATTAAAAACAGTACCTTAGGATTAAAATATTTTATGTAAAACGGTGTGAAAATTGTATAAAACGTTTTTCGAGTATAAAATTAGAGGTAAGATTTTATTTTTCTAGACGTTGAATTAGTAACTGCCGAATGATTTCTCTAAAAACATCTGAGATTTTAGTTATACGTTCATTAGAAATAATAAAAACTACTAGCATTTTTGAAGTTACTAAAGTTATAAATGAATTAAAAATGTCTTTTTCCTGTGGTATCGATGGCTTAAGTATAATGGTGTATAAACAGCATGTTTATGAGTTAGCTGGTCCTACAACTCATATTGTTAATCTTAGTTTTAAGAATGGCATATTTCCTTCCCATTGTAAAAATGCCAAGATTATACCTCTTTTCAAAGGTGGAGATCACGAAAATGTTAATAATTACAGACCAATATCTTTGCTCAATACTCTCTCAAAAATAATAGAAAGACTGGCTATGTCAAGATTAGTATCATTTTTAGAAAAATACAAAATACTCTCCGACAGCCAATTTGGTTTCAGAGAGAACAAAAGTACGAGTGATGCTATATTAAAGGTATTGACCAAAGTTATAAACGCACTGGACTATGGCAACAAAGCTATAGCGGTATTTTTAGACTTATCAAAGGCCTTCGATACGGTTTCCCCCGAGTTGCTTCCTAAGAAATTATTATCTTTAGGCATTATAACAGCTATGGGTTGGTTCAGATCTTACCTTAGTGATAGAACACAGCAAGTAGAAATAAATAAAATGTTAAGCGATAGTAAATCTATCTCATTTGGAGTACCACAAGGTAGTGTACTCGGGCTAATATTATTTCTTATTTATATAAACGATTTATGCAGTCTAAAAATTCCAGGTAACATTGTTAGTTTTGCAGATGACACTGCCCTAATATTTGAGGGTAAAAATTGGAGTGAAACTTTTGAAAAATGTGATACAGGTTTAGGAGTAGTTAATAATTATCTGAGTAATAATATTTTAACTTTAAATATACAAAATACCAAATACATCACTTTTAGCATTTCTTATAAAAGTCAGCCATCTACCTCTCATAATTTGATTATTCACAATTGTTAGGAGACTTATCTATATTTTTAAAGATCTCAGACATGTACTAGACAAGGAAAAATTAAAAACAGTGTATTTTGCTATAATTCAGTGCCTACTTTCGTATAATATAGTGTGCTGGGGTTCCTGCCTGAAGACTGTAATAGAACCACTTAATATTGCCCAAAAACTGATTCTCAAAGTTATGTACAAGAAAAAATTTACATATCCTACACAGTTACTTTATAAGGAATGTAATATCATGAATTTAAAACAACTATTTATCCTACAAACGCTATGCAGATTTTTTAACAATATTAGTTCTGCGAAAAGAACGCAACAAATTCGTACTACAAGAATTGGCTCTGGTCTGAACTTTATGGCAATTCACCCTAAATCCTCATTTGGGCAGAGACATTATTTGTACCAGGCTCCACTTCTATTTAATAGCCTTCCAGATCACATTAAATCGTCAAATTCCTTGTGTACATTTAAAAAGAATGTTAAATTATTTCTGCCATCCGAGGATTTCCAACATATTCTTTCATCTTTGTCCTTTTAAATTGTGGCATAATATTTTGAATAAGTGAATAAATAACTTTTTTAATGTAAATTTTTTTTTCTCTCTTTCTTTCTTCTCTGTTTTAAAAAAAAAATAATAGTTTGTTACATTTTTATTGCAATTAAATATCATGGTCACCCTACATGTTTACAGCATTATATTGTAATGAATAGGCTGATAGGTACCATGTAGGTATCCAATTCGCAGAAACGTCAATGTAACAATATTGTTATCTTAATATTCGATTTTTTTTTAATATTTGTACTTTTTTAAATCTCTTATAATCTTTGTACTTTTTTAGATCTCTTATAATCTTTGTACTATTTTTTTAACATTTTGTAAAATTATTAACCTCAACACAGGCATGTCCTAGTGAGGTTAAAAATTATAACTTTAAAAAAAAGATACAATGTAAAGAACGATAAATAAATAAAATAAATAAATAAAATTAAAATAAACCTCACGGAAAGATCAATTTTCTAGGGAAAGTGGTTTATTTATGTTTCTAGGCCTGCCTGAGCAAATTCGAACGTAGGTTTGTCCATTACGACGGGCCGCGCGCTGAATATTTATTGACACGTCTTCTTCACTTATGTCATTAAGATTCCGACTTTATTTTGTAGGTATATCAGGGCCGTGCGTCGCAAATTTTTGTGCATGGCTTCCTCATTTGCTTCGTTAATATTCCGACTTTATTGTTGTCCCGAACAAACATTCATATTTCACGCATTTTGATGTTAAAAAAATAATTCAATTACAATTAATGATTAAAAAAAATTACATATGTGAAATAATATAAAAAACATTTTATATGTATTTAAAATTACACAGTGTTTAAAATTAATTTCCTCACACAACCGTCTAGCATCCAGAACTCGTAACATTTCAAATAATGCATCTCTGGTTATTTGAGGATGACCCTTAATAATGATTTTTGAGCTTTTGCTCAAGTGGTCCAAAACAGGTCCAACACACCCACACCTACGGTTGCATAGTAGGAAGTCTAGTAGTGACCCACACATAGCGCCGTAAATGAGTTTCAGTTCTTTTTTACGTAGGATATTGCTAATTGGCTTTGCTTTCTAACCTTTGTGATGACTAGATCTATGTCCGTCCCATCTCGGGTATTAGTCAATTATTATAATACCCAGATATTTTATACTGTTCACGCATTCTAATTTATAACAATTACAGGTAGCTGAGTCAGATCATCTACGTATAAAAACATCATATATAATTCCTTAGGATGGCTCGCTTCCGTCGCTCTAAAACGTATGAATTTCGTTTTTCTCCGAGTTAAGAGTCAAAAGATTATAGTTTAACCACTGGACCTTATTTGGTCACATTTTGGAAATTTGCAAACACCCCCTTCTTCACGCTGGCCAAAATATGGGCAATTTTATAAGATATTTTAAAACATTTATTGGAATTAATTCATAATCTTTAGCGCGTTGAAATCTTCGATTAATCATAAAGCTAACTTAGTAGTTTCACATTCTAAAAAAAGATGTCTATCATCTCTACCGACTTATTTGTTATTGAAATTCCATGAACCGAAATTATTGAAATATTTTTTCTTACAAATCATTGATCATGTGTTTACATATTTAAACAATCATGGTAAAATTTAAATTTATAGCAGTGCTTAACAGCTAGGTCATACACAACATACAGAAGTAATATTTAATATTGCTCCAAGTAGGTACTACAAAGATAATTTTAAAGATATTATTATTATTTAATTAAATAATAAGTTGAATTCTCGCTTTATAAATTAAAAGATAATTTTTTCTTGAATCCTAAAATATGCGATAAACGAACAAATTTAGGTGCATTCAGTGACTCTCAAACCAAACACTAAAAAAATTCCGATCGATCAATTGATTATATGGCAGAACACCTCCACCTATAAATATATACCAATAACACCTCCAGTGGCAAATCACAACTAGTAAAAACCCTATCAAAATCCGTTTCGTAATTTATAAGAACTAAGCTAAGAATCTG
The DNA here is from genome assembly GCA_026573805.1 of Hesperophylax magnus. NCBI lineage: Eukaryota > Metazoa > Arthropoda > Insecta > Trichoptera > Limnephilidae > Hesperophylax > Hesperophylax magnus. The sequence continues at coordinate 13,881,330 of JAIUSX010000012.1, forward strand.
GAATGATGTACGCTGGAAAGCAGAAGTTGGTTTAAAACTTCGGTAATGGCCGTTTTACATAACACTTTTTTTCATCCAGTTTGTCTAATCGGGATGAAAAAGAGGAAGTGTTCTATTTTGGTAGTTGGTACCGTGAGAGACGTGTATATGTAAATATATATAACTAACTAACCATCACGCCGTTTCCCCGTAGGGGTAGGCAGAGAGGACGGACCGCCAAACAACTCGGTCTTGGCACACACTTCTTGCCTCATTCACATTCATACATCGTCTCATACATACTCTTCTATTATTCTGACTCTTGACATGGCCCGATTCGAGTATCTGATTCACTTGATCGTGCCATGTCTTCCTCGGGCGTCCCCGACTTCTGCTACCATTCGCATTTGCATCATATATCCTCCTTACACTCCTATCTTCACTCATTCGCTCTACATGCCCAAACCATCTAAGCGTCCCTTTCTTAATCTTACTCATTACGCTTACATCAGCCTTGCACTCTTTGCGGATCTCCACATTCCTCACACGATCAAACATGGTTTTACCACACATAGTCCTCAGGGATCTCATTTCAACAGCATTTAATCTACTTTCATCCTTTCTTTGCCAGTTCCATGCCTCACTTCCATACATCAAGGTAGGTACCAGCACTCCGTTGTGGACTGCTAACTTCACTTCTTTGGACAATTTTTTGTTAGCGCCAACAGCGTTCAATCCTCAATTAACGGAATTACCTGCATTTACCCTTCTTTCAATATCTCTGTCAGCCTTCCCATCTCTCGTAAACATACTTTCTAAATACACAAACTCATCCACCTGCTCCAAGTATTCCTCATTCACAATTATATTGCACACTGTTTTCATACTTTCTCTTTCAAACACCATTACTTTAGACTTACTTACATTCATCATTAACTCATTCTTCATCCTAGACACGAGAGACTGTAGATCATCTATACTATTAGCAATCAGCACCGCATCATCAGCATACAACAGGCAACATACTTTAAAATTATTCAAATTCGCGCCCAATCCCACCTCTTTCAATTCTTGCCTACAATTATCCATGTAAAGATTGAATAACCACGGTGACATTACGCAGCCTTGTTTATCACCTTTTGTGATATCAAACCACCCCGTAAAACCACCGTTTACCCTAACACATGCAACGCTTCCCTCATACAGAGACGCAATTGCCTGAGTCAGATTTGTATTCTCTCCATGACTTGGACAACATCTTCCATAGCTTTTTCCTGTCGACTCGGTCGTATGCTTTTTGTAGATCTACAAAGGCACAGAAAAGTTTCTGGTTTTTTGCCAGAAACTTCTCAGTGAGCATACGCAATGAGAAGCTCTGGTCCATGCACCCTCTTCCACTCATAAAAGCACCTTGCACATCCCATATTTTATCCTTTGTTTCCGTTCTTACTCGTATTATATTTATAGAAAGTAGAGAAGAGGCAATGTTTATCATAGAATTCAAAACCTCACTCCAGACTCCAAATCATTCAAAACCCCGAGCAACGCCGATTACAAGTCAGTTAGTGATATTTAAAAAACTATTTTATGCATAATGTGTCGGCACCCATAAACAAGACAATATGGCAATATTATAATGATAAGCCCGCCGTCTCACTGGCTCGGTAACAGTACGAAAACGGCAAAAACCGGATACCGTGCGCAGAAAAGTAAAGTTCATTTCGGTTTGCAAAGCAGCCACTGTGGGATTGATGAGACAACGGGCTTAATCAGCACTGGCCGGGAAAAATCGCCCGGTAACCGGCTGTAGTCTGCTAACGTGCTTATCCCCCCAACAACAATACAATCTCTTGTGTGCTAAACATGGATAAACCTTTGTATTATGTTTTTTCTACGAAATAATAATTTATAGTGACTATTTTATTTGGTCACTGCATTAATACACAAAAACACAAACACAATTTATATTTGTTGATCAATTTGTGTTTATTATTTGTAAAATTTATTTCCTCAAGTGTTTGTGTATGAATAAAATATTATTGCTTGTCGATCAAAACATTAATAATATTCAAACATCTGGCCAATATGATTGTAAAAATAAATCACAAAAGGGATGTACGCATAGTAAATATTTTAATTTTGTATTGGCTCTAAATTAAAATATTTTGATGTATACAACGAAAAATACGTTAAAGTTTTTCTAGTCACAGGTACAACATAAATAAATAAATAATATATGTTTGATACAAATTAATACGTCGTTTTCTCAATACGAATGAGCTCTTCGTTTTCAACAGATGTATAATAAAATTTAACGTAAGAACTTTTATTTTTAGAGGTGCCTGTTCTGCGAATAACTAAACGTAACCCTGGCTACGTTCAAATTATATTTTAGTTCCATTTTATGCCACGACACATATATAAAGCGTTTTTTATCCATTTCCGCCCACTTCTCTGGACACACGCTTACCGGGCGTACGTGTGCAGTAATATTTCTTATTTGTCTCAATATAGTTGTAAAGTCGTCGCTACTAGAAGAGGGAACAGTCTTTCTTGTTTGTATTAATTGACATTTTATAACGTATAACCCATAATGTACGGAAATAATCGCGGAATGGGCATGGGAATGGGAGGACCGCCTCAGCCCCAGAGGCAAGGCGGCGGTGGTAATAGGCGAAACAACAGGGGCTTCAATAACAGGAACTCCAGATTCGATCAGCAAGGATTTCCCGGAGGCTTCCAGAACCAGCACCAGAACAATAACCAAAACAGGAACTTTAACAACCAGGGGGCCCCCAAGAACGTCAAAGTGGTAAGCGCATTTCATTTTATCACATTTTTGATAGTTACAAAATGGCGGCCGGAGCGTCCATTTTCAAAGCGTCACTTCATTTTTATGTATCGTGTTTTGACCAACTCGCGTAATTATATGTTGTCCGATTTTGAATAATATGCGTAATGCATAACTCCGTTCGCAAAATTAGTGTTATCCTACCTCGTGGGCATACTAATTACGATTTATCTTTTGTTCAACGCAGTGGGTATGTACCATGGCCATTTATAGGTCACCGCTTAGATCAAATAATAGCAATAACTTAAGTTTTCAATCCCCGCCGGCCACGTGGCTTATTGACATCGATTGTTCCCGGAGTGAACATCAAACCATTTGGTGACGATTATTCATAGATAGTAAAAACTTGTAACTTATTTCGCCCCTATTTTACGCCACGCTTTGAAATCTTCAAAATAGATCTACAAAGTGCCAATATGTGGGGTAGATAAAATATAACCTGCTTCGAAGGAATCTTATGATACTCATTTGTGTTTAGGATTTTCAATAATGTATGGCACAAAACGTTTCACACCAGTGAATATTTCCGTATTCTGGCGCTGGCTTCGAGGTTGATAACTTGAATTCTTTCGTCTCTAGCTATAATTATATGAAACGCAACTCATCGATCCTAAAATATGTATTTTTTTTACAGCAACAGGTCAAGCCTGAGCCTGTGGTTGCCGCTGTTGTCAACAAGCCCGAGCCAGTGAAGGAAGAGGTTGTTCAACCAGTCCAGGTTGTCAAACCCATTGTTGCCCCTGTTGTCCAACAGAAGGTTGTGACTCCTGCCAAGCCCCTACCCCAAGTCACCACCCCCGTTCAGAGCAGGCCTGCATCGGCTCAATCTAACCCCCCTATTAACCAGGCCAAGCCCAACCAGTCTCAGGTTAATCAGAATAACCAAGCTCGTCCCGCTCAGCAGCAACAACAGCAGCAGCAGCAAAATGTGGCGCAAAACCAGAACAGACCTGCAGTTGCCCAAGCAGCCCCGGTCAACAACCAGCCAAAACCTAACAACCCCCCTCCCAATCAGAATACCCAGAACAATCAGAACAACCAGAACAATCAGAACAGGCCGCCTGCGCAGCAGAATCAAAACAATCAGAATAATCAAAATAACCCGAATAATCAGATGCGCCCACCCGGACCACAGAATAACCAAAATGTAAGTTTATTTATTCAATGAAATATTTTTAATTAAAATTATTATGCGAGATATCTTTGAAATTTTGGTGTTGGAGAAACCTGACAAACTTGGTTTCCTATTATTTGATGTGATAGTTCAGAATGATGCTAGATGAAAGTAGTTTGAGCATTATGTATAGTGATGCCTATGATGCCAATTTAAATAAACTGATTTGTAAATTCACCAAAAAAGGTTATTTAAAAATGAGATAAATTTACTAATGTTATAAACTTTTCAGGGCCCCAAGAATAACAACAGACAAAACAATGCTCCCAATAACCAGCAGACCAAGCCCAACCAGGCTGCCAACCAGAATGCTCGTCCCGCTGGTCAGAATACTGCCAATATTCGCCCGCTTGTCCAACCTGGTCAACAAAATGTAAGTATCAAACACAACTTTCTAAAATTACATGTAATCTAACCCCAAAAAATTGCGGAATTTTACATCTTTTTAAATGAGACAGTAAAATTGGAATTTGGGGAATATTGAAGTACCAATAGGAAACATGATTGTTTTGTGCAATTAATGTGTCGACATTCGGTAAACATTTATTCTTATTTTACACCTGATCATCCATAAAAAAAACATCTTGTTCCACCGGGAAATGATATATATTTTAAGGTTAAAATAGAAATATGTTCTAAATAGTTCATTTTTTGTTCAGAACCAGTTCCCGGGTCCAAATAGTAACTACAGTAGCAACACCAGCATCAACAAGGCAGGCCAGGAGGGAGGTGGTGGGGGCTCCCAGCGTGGAGGCGTACGTGGTGGTCGCAGGCCCCTGCAGGGAGACAAGGGGATGCAGGGCAACCGAGATGTAAGTCACAATGCAATATGACGCAAAATAATTCAATATGCTCCATGACCTCTTGCTGGACGCAGGTAGCTCAAGCCAGGGGCAGAGTGAACAAACCACCCTTGGGAATTATACTGACGTATGCCAATGGAATGTGCACAATATTCTGTTTAAAGCATTTATTTCTTGTAATGGTACAGCTGCAAATAATGGAATAGGAATAAAGCAATTGCAGTTTGGCTCATGTATGTATACATAGAATTATATGTTAGTTTTGTATTTTCCACAGGAACATTTCATGAACACCAAGCTCAAGGAGCTGTCTGGCTCCATGGTTGATCTGCCCCCACTGGACCTGACTGAACAGAAGTTCTCTGGCAGGAACCGCCTCTACATCGGCAACCTGACCAACGATGTCACAGAGGAGGAGCTTCTGGAGACCTTTGGCCAGTTTGGTGAAACATCCGAGCTGTTTGTCAACAAGGAGAAGAACTTTGCATTCATCCGGATTGTAAGTTCAAATGAAACATTTTATTTTACTATTACATTGGATAGCGATTTGCCCCTATTTTACGCCACGCTTTGAATTCTACATGATAGATCTACAAAGTGCCAATATGTGGGGTAGATAAAATATAGCCTGCTTCGAAGGAATCTTATGATACTCATTTGTATTTAGGATTTTCAAATATGTAAGGCACAAAATATTTGATTATTTATACTTTTCTTTCATTGAATATTGTCCACTAGGATTATTTCTTGAAGTTACTAAAAATGTTGTTTATGTTTTAGGATTACAAAGCCAATGCGGAGAAGGCGAAACGTGAGGTAGATGGGAAGATGCGTCGGGGCCGCCCTCTGAGGGTGCGCTTTGCTCCGCACAATGCCGCCATCCGGGTTAAGAACCTAACCCCTTTCGTCACCAATGAGTTGCTCTACAAAGCCTTTGAAATCTTTGGAAAGGTATGTTACTTTTCCACTAATAAATAAATGTTGAAATTGCTTACATCATTTTTCTTGTACTCGGATCTCATAGCCGTTCTGCTTGATTGAATAATCATGTAGTGTCTCCCTCCATAAGTAGTAGTCTGCTTCCCCTGATATTTGCCACACTTCACATTCTATTTATTGGAATGATGAGGTGCCAGTTCAGGGGTAAATTAAATAACAATCTAGGAACCTTTATTGTCTAATCCATGACATTCATTGGGTCGATGATATGTTGACAATCAAATGCCAATACTCTTACACGTTTTTGAGATCACTGCATGAAATAAGTAATATGGATGTTGGATGAATTTGTGCAGGTGGAACGTGCCATTGTGAAGGTGGATGAGAGAGGGAAGTCGCTGGGAGAGGGAGTGGTTGAGTTCTTCCGCAAGGCCGCTGCCTTAGCTGCCACACGTCATTGCACAGAACGCTGCTTCTTCCTTACTGCGTAAGTTTATATATCATCCCATCCATTGAACCCCAAAAAATTGCGGAATTTTACATCTTTTTAAATGAGACAGTAAAATTGGATTTTGGGGAATATTAAATTACCTACAGGAAGCATGGTTGCTTTATGCGATTCATGTGTCGAAGTGAGGTAAACATCTATGATTTAGTTAATTTATATCTATTTAGTTATGCGCAAGGGTATTAAATCGATTTTATTTTAGTTTTAAATGATTTTTTCAGTTCCCTGCGTCCCGTTGTAGTGGAGGTGTTTGATGAAGTAGATGAGATGGATGGATATACTGAGAAAGCCATTCCCAGGAGGGGACCAGACTTCCTTCGAGCCCGAGAGGTAAAATGAACAAACAATTATTTATTTGATATAATCCATACCCTGCTCAAATGCACTATCCAAAGGAAATTTGGTTTGTGTATTTCAATTTTAAGGGGTAAGATTGACTTAACTCTCTTTCAAGGAAGCCACGGTGCTCATTTAAATATACGCCCGTAGCGATAAATTGATGAATTTACAAATTCAAGTTATTCATAAAATAATATAGTCATTACAGGGACATGAGCCCCTTACTTCCTTTTTTTTTCTTTGAAAACTTCCTTATTTAAATTGCACATTGTTTTGTTACTTATACGCTATCCCCAGAAAAAAATATATATCATGTATGTGCAATGAATAACTGTTAAAATGATGTTATTTAGATGGGTCCACGGTTTGCCGAGCCCAACAGCTTCGAGCACGAATACGGCACCAGGTGGAAGCAGCTGTATGAGTTGTACAAGCAGAAGGAGGAGGCCGTGAAGAGGGAACTGATTATGGAGGAGGACAAGCTTGAGGCTCAGATGGAGTTTGCCAAGTACGAGCATGAAACAGAGCTTCTGCGAGACCGTAAGTGCAACCTTCCATTTTACCAATATGAGAGGAACCCCAAAAAATTGCGGAATTTTACATATTTATTATTAAGATGGTAAAATTGGATTTTTGGGGAATATTAAATTACCTACAGGAAGCATGGTTGTTTATACAATTTATGTGTCGAAGTGAAGTAAACAATCTATCGGCGCAAGTTAAATAAAATAAGTTAAGAGTGTTTGAGACAATATGTAAATAAAAATTATCTCTACAGAGCTGCGTCAGAGGGAGCAGGACCGCGAAAGGACTAAGCGCTCGTGGGAGATGGCGGAGAGGCAGGCCGATGAGCAGCGCGAGAAGGAACGCGAGTCAGTCATCCGACAGCAGGAGGAAATGTCCACTCGCATGCGTCTGCAGGAGGACGAGCTCATGCGCCGCCAGCAGGAGAATACACTCTTCATGAAGGTGAGCACTTCATCACCACCACAAGCACACTCACACTCCCCTTACTATTCTCATTCTTTTCTGATGTTCGTACAGTCATAGAATTGCATTAAAGGGGAATATAAAGTTATCCTAAGGAAGCATCGTTGTTATCATATAACTGATGTGTCGATATTTGGATAGACAAACAAACTCTCTCTCGCCAATACATGACATGATTCAAATAAAGTTTCCCTTGACTTAATGATTATTTGTTTTCCAGGCCCAACAGTTGAACCGAATCCTGGACCAACAGGAGCAGGGCATGGGGGGTGGCGCCGTGGGTGGCCGAGGTGGCTATGACAATAGCCTAGTGGACAGCAAGAGGGGGGGAGGTTATGACATGGGGGGCTTGCAGATGGTGCGTACCTATATTTAATATTCTCACTCACTCCATTTCTCGTGATCCCCTCAGGCTCTTGTAAGCAAGTCTATTTATTATCCTTGACCTTGCTTATGTACTATTTTTACACTAAAATATATATCTGAGAGTTACTCTCTGAGCTAACATTCATTATTAGTAGAGATGGCAAAATTTCGTTTCAACTAAAAATGCGAAAAAATATTTATGGTTCGAAAATAGGGCATTTATAAGTTTTCTTTGCGTTTCAAGGCATTTGAAAGTGTTTCCAGTGATTTCAATTTCGCGAATTAACACGAAAAACGTGATTTTGGCCGTATTTCAGCTAAATTATTCTATTTAGCCAAATAGGCGCGAATTTCCCGAAAATACCGGGTATTAAAATAATATGTGAGAATTTCAAAAATTCGATATTTATCAGCGGAAATAACTGATTAAAAATCATCTCTAACTTCAGCTCGCGCTCCCCCGACTGTGTGCGTAAGCTCGGGTTTTCATAACACATTACTTTCTCGCTGGCTCATCACCGCATTCCGTCAGTCGTTGCCTTTTGATATTACACAAATTGTGCGAAATAAATTATGCCTATTGATGTTAATCGCAATCTGCATTTGTTGTGTTTGTGTTCGACCCGTACTTAGAGTTTCCTTCCTTATTAATTTAATATTAAAATTAATTATTTATAATCTTTCACATAGAAATACTTGCAAATGAAGGTTAAACATATATTTTACCAAAAATACTTAAAATATTCTCTAAAAACATTCAGGAAATACATTTTTTTTTTTTTTTTTTTTTTTTGCTACAAAACACCAAATTATGCCTCAAAATGCTATAAAACGCTAAATTTCCAATTGTTAATGCTAAAAAATCTGAAAATTAATGCTAAATTTTGCCATCTCTAATTATTAGCAAGTCTAGAGGTTTTCCTAAATATAACCCGTTGAGAGGTTAATTTGTTTTGAAGACTGACTTGTATCATGATGGCAGGATTCCACCCCGCCTGCAAGTTTTCACTTTATTATTAATTCTGTAACAAGGGTTATATATATATATAAGATTAACCCCCCATATAACATCTTCAAAAAAATATGTTTTCAAACAATAATTTTCAACGTGAAGTATTTTCGGCTAATTAAAGTTTTCCTTGAAACCATTTTTTGTCACAATTTCTTTTAGCACCTCGAATTTTTAATTTAATTATTGTGTAAGCATAAGGCTGGAAATAGTGGGACACGTGCAATCAGTCGGTGACCACCAGTTACATGATGTCTTAGTGCTGTACTTTATGTGTCTCCTGGGTACAGTAGTCTTCAATTAATTTATTCTTATTAATATCATATTTACACAAGGAATTGAAAAGATGCCTCCCACATTTTAACTTAGTCCCGCTTTGTATAAATTACTAGATATGTACCATAGTGGAGGGCGGAGATGTACATACCTCTGTACTAACCCACTTGTCAATTTTGTAAAACCGTGGACATGTACTCCACTAGTTCACGCGAACCGCGCCGCACTGAATGCCCTCACACTCTATAGAAAGCGTATCAGTTACAGCGTTGCGCTGGTGAGCTGGACCGATTGCCCTAGTACGCAGCTTGTTGTAACTTGTGACCATCAACATTTTACTACAACTCTTCACCTACACATTACTGTACGCACTATTTTCAGCCTAAGTACTGACAGTTCTATAAAACGGGGTATCTTGTAATATGCTGAAAGTGTTCTATATTTACATATTCTGGATATTACCACTATCCACCGTGCATATCTTGAAGAATGGTATTGATTACTAACATATTTCATAAAATAATTTCTTGGCTCATCTGCGGGTAACTGCATAGGTACTTCATTTTGGGGGCTGGGTTTTTTCTTATAATAAGATTATTTCCAAAGGAAAATCTCTGCTGTTTGACAGCAGTCATTTTTGTGATACAAAGAGCTCAAACTCTAGCTGAATGCCTAGTTCAACATGTAGTGTTGAATTATTTTAAGACTATGACCCAATTTTTTTGCAATAACAAGGCCCTGGCTGTTACACCACACAAATGAAAAATACGTTAATTATCATTATCAAACGATTCAAAAAATGGTTTCTTGGTTTAAAACATACTATTAAGTTTTTCTCTATCATTTAATCTTATTAAACATTCTTTCCATGCTGAGACTGAAATGAGTTGTATTGCAATGTGGTTTCTCATTCCCATGGAATGAATATTACTGAATATCCAAAACTACAAAATAATCTGTGTAGTTGAAGCTGAATTGACTTCCTACAAATAATATATTACCGGTAGGGTTTCTAAAGCATTGATTAAATTAAATTGTGTTAGTTTTACGAACAACGACTGCAATTAATTCTGGATTACCAACATTTTTACCTCAGGATCTTCACTGACATTCATAAGTTCCGTTTTGCGCTACACAAATTAAAATTTGTATGGCTTTCTGCACTATACCAATTTAAATTGTAATATTTCATGACTGCCTGTTGCTATTCTCACTGATGTGTAAAAAAATCGTTTTAAATAATTTCCGATGGCTGGGGCTGCCCCAGCTCTGTTATAAAATATTCTGCTCCTTAGTCATTGAATATTCTTAATACCTTATATTTGACCAGCTACAGCTTACTCTGTTCAAACATAATTTTATTTGAGACTTTAATCTATCCATAATCATTGCATAAACTGTTATGACTATACCTGCGAGTCCATCCGATATCAAGAACCACTAATTAATTACATCTATAAAAAATGCTGTGTTTGAAGAATGTGTTGTACCCTCGTTTGGATTTATTGCATTGGCATATGTTCCCCTGTTATTCTTCAGTGAATGTTGGCAACCATCTGCCCCGTCAGCTTTTATTACGTATACTTTCTGTTGCATCGGAACTATGAAGTATGCGCCTTTTCCTGTCCAAGAAAGAAACTATTATTAATAATTTGGTGTTTGGTATAGATCTAACCAACTCCAACTTCTATAACAGTTTCACTATTGGGCAAGAAGTTGCATCTCGGACTTTTATCAATATATCCCTGACAAGAAATTGTTACAGATAAGCTTTTTCTGAAAGTTTTCTTAATGATTCCTGGAATGGAATAGAAGCGACTAAAAAAGACGGACTAATCCGGATACGTTGAAATATCTCCCATCGCATTGCAATATGGCGTCTAGGTCAACAGTCATGGACAGGGTGAATGTGCGAATTGTCTCATTTTGGGGTTATTGTAAAGTATTGTTGTGAACCCATCAAATATAGGATTCAGCGTACGGCTTGGATAACTACGACTCCATGGGCGGTGGTGGCCGCATGGGGTATGAAGATGGACCGGGTCGCTGGGACGCGAGGCAAGAAGACTTCCCCAACAAGAGGCGGCGTTACTAAACAAACAACTAATCGACACCTGCGTTGCGTCGTGACAGTCAACTGTCTCTGTCTTTAACTTCCTCACGTTTTATTTAATCAACAGTGGGATATTTTTTCCCCGCTTACCGTATTATCGGAAGTTGACATATCTAGTTTATTTTTTTATCTGGCTTTACGTTATATTTCATCCTTTGGATATTATGATTTTCTCGAGCACTAGGAAGAATTAACACCCATTATGACATTTGAAATAGGCAGGTTATGATAGTTTTGACTGCAATTGTAATTTTAGGATAGTTAAGGTCGTCGATAATACATTTTATTGTCTCGCAAAAATAGTTAAATAATGAGGTTAATATTATTATTTATCAGGCAAAAGAGAAAAGATACTGAAATTAGTAGAATTAATATAATATATTAAAACCCAAGAGGTTCATTGTGACCGGGAGTGATGAATGTGATTTCTACTCTGGAATCTCGAGCCACTGTTGAATATTCCACTTACATTAGTTCTTTAAATGTGTGCGTGTGCCGATTCAATTCTGACTGCAATATATCTTTTATAATAGTTTTTATTATCTTCCTGTTTAAAATAGATATTTTGTTTTTATTCGGTCATGGATGAAAGGATTTGTAATTTTATTTGCTGATAAAATAGCTTAGGATATCTTAAGTATTTGTGGTTCTCTTTTTAATCCACCTAATAATAATAGTAACAATTATTGTATGTTTATAAACATAATACACAAATTAATTTATACGTATTCCAATCTTTTATTTTCATATTATTTTTATTATGCGTCAAGATTGGTTTAAGTGACGCTGCCCACTCACTTACCAGTACTAACGTTATTAAATATGCAAGTAATTCATTTTCCCAACTTCAGAATTTTATTGCAAAAAAATTGTATTCTAATTTTTTTTTTGATACGTTTTTAAATACCTTTTTGGAACTCCAGAATTCATTCTGAAAAAAAAAAGATCTCATGCAACCTGTGACTTTTCAGTTCACATTTGGGGAAGAAAAAAACCCAACTAAAAAAAAAGTAATAAAACTAAGAAAAGACTCCATGTAGGTCAAGGTATTGGATTTCTTTTATCATCTTGGGAGAATATACTTTTTTTATGAACTATTTGAATTATTTCTAAAATTAGGTTTAACTTGATAATTTTGGGTTTGTGGGTTGTCCCTTTATTTTTTTTTGATATCCTTAAAAAATAAATATATATTAAAGCCATCTGTCAAAATTACAACCACAAATCAAGAAGAACCACACTAATGTTCTATTTTTTTATGGTGGACCATACTTATCAATACCAACTGGATCTTGGGTGTCTTACTTTTTGTTGACGTCCTTCAAAGTATGTACATTGATGCCACCTGCCAACATTATTAACAAGTACAAATCAAGAACCACACTAATGTTTTGTGTTTATGGTGGAGTATACTTCCTATCAATATGAACCGGATCTTCTACGGTTAGTGCATTTATGCGCGCAACAGACCTTAATTCCTTATCCTTCAATGTTTATTTTCTCCCACTACTGGAATGACATCTTAAATAATCAATTGTTAACTGTGACTTGACAAATTATTAATTTATTCTTTAAAATCTTTTTTTTTATCCATGACTGACATTCCCAACTATGAAACTTCAGACTTTCAAATGAAAAATGACAATTTCTTTAATATCAAATAATTCACCCCTCCTTATTATATGGCTATTTTGTTACTGTTTTTGATTTTCAGGTTAATGGAAGGTCCTGATAACCTTACATACGGAAAATAAATTAATCACGATCCTTATGTGTTGCTAATGATTTAATATTATTCAACATACATTAGTTTCATTAGTTCTCACATTGAACTCGCTATAAGCTGATTGTCAGACATACTGATTTAACTCTTAGACTAAGACCAACTGCAATGTGCAATTCTGGTGCACTACAATCTGAATTAAAATTTCGTTTTTTCAGTAAAGTTATCTTATTTGTAGTGTCCTGTCTTAGATGGGAATATTTTTTTGTAAGCCGTTCGTTATCTTGCCATGATAATAAATGTATTTAATTAATATTATAACTTGTATCTTTCTAAAAACTTGTTTAGCATCGTGAAGATTTATAAAAAAAAAATTCTAGCCGGAGTTCTAGAACACAATTAGAATAAACTCAGTAATCCGCTCCTCAATTATCTGACTACTACTAAATTATGCTGTTATTTTTATTGTCGGTTCATATGGCAATCTGCCTTAAGTGTGAACATGACACCTTCACTTTAAACCAAAATATGATAATTTACTTATCTATATTTTTTTAAATTTCTTTTAACTTGAAGAAATTTTTTTTACAGGATACCTGTTTTAATGTTTAGCATATTATGTATGCATGCATGCACGATAATCCGCCGCTTTCACTTATTGGACACTTGCCTGGTTTTTGGCATGGCGGATTAGTGAGAGTACTGTAATTATTATTGTCCCTAAATACTAGAAGGCAAATTCATCAACAAGATTGTGTATATTTTTTTGCCTAGTTATTTATTACTTGCTGCTTTGGGTGACTCGTCAATCTTGTCTTCTCCCAATAAATTCCATTGATTTTTAGACTAAAATCTAACAATTTATTATTATGTATTTCAATTTCATCTTCTTGAATAATGAATATAAAAATAGCTGCCCCATTGTATTTTAAATATGATTTTTCTTTCAGGATATTTAACAAACTTTACTAAGCAATATTTGAAAAGTGGTCTTTGACCATTGTTTCTAATTAATACATTTAATGATATTGAGATGCACTCAATCTTATATGAATGTATCGAAAGCTAATTTAAACTGAAAATATAAGTGGGGGATGGGGAACATTGAAATGAAAGTGATTTGCTACTCATAGATTGAATTCACAGTGCATTAAGCATCGTTGATTTCGCTGAAGAAGAGTAATTATTTCACTGATGACATGGCGGACAATATTGCATGAAACTGCATACATATCTAATTTATTTTATCTTTCTACAATGTTCTCCGGATTCTATGACTATGATTGTCATTTTGGGTTGCGACGTACCATTATTTTCTGGATAACTGCATAATATTTTAATGTTGATATTTTGGGCACACAAATGTATGTGGTCCATTATTTTTCAATATTGTAAATAGTACAACAAAAAAATATATAATTTTCCCGATAATCACTTGTGATCAGAATGTATGGAAATGGGTCATAAAAAATAATGATCGAATCGTCGTCTACATAATAATTCCACTGGAATAAAATAAATGCTATGTGAAAAAGTGTATAAGGCCCAGATGTTTCACAGGATTTAAAAAATTCATTAACTTATGTTATCATTTCAGTTATGTGAAACAACTCACCAATAATCGGAACTTGAATAGAGAAAACCTTTACAGAACTTGAAAACTATCTTTGAAATTTGATGAATTGTTCAAATTTTGTGAAACATCCCATCCTAAGGACGGGTTGTTTCGGAGAATTTGAACAATTCATCAAATTTCAACGTTCATTTTCGGGTTCTGTGAAAGTCCTATTCAAGTTCTGTTATTATATCATTGTAGGCTAGTTGCTTGAAAAAACTGAAATAAAAACAGAACTTGAAAAAATCTTTCACAGACCTTGAAAATGAATGTTGAAATTTGATGAATTGTTCAAATTCTCCGAAACAACCCGTCCTAAGACTTAATATCTCAAGTAAAATTATCTAAATGCTGACAAATACGGATATGTGGGTTAGGATGGGTTGTTTCACAGAATTTGAACAATTCAACAAATATCAATGTTAATTTTTAAGTACTGTGAAAGTCCTATTCAAATTTTGTTATTATCATTATGGGTCAGTTGCTTCCCAGAACTTTGAAAAAAATTAACTTTGAAGTTTGATAAATTCTGCAAAACAACCCATCCCAAGTGTATGTTGAATGAATTATGTAATGAGTGAATCCTTTGGGTTTGGTAATATTGTGTGTTCAAGAGAACTTAATGATTTATTATTAAGGACAGGTTGTTTCGGAGAATTTAAAACATTCATCAAATTTCTATGTTAATTTTCGGGTTCTGTGAAAGTCTTATTCAAGTTCTGTTATTATATCATTATTAGTTAGCTAGTTGCTTGACAAAACTGAAATAAAAACAGATCCTGAAAAAATCTTCCACAGAACTTAAAAATTATCATTGAAATTTAAAGAATTGTTCAAATTCTCCGAAACAACCAGTCTTAAAATACCTGCAGAACTTCATAATAAGATTCATAAATTTGATTTGATGTAAATAATTTTTTTTTTCTAAAATAGCTGCACGAATCCAGCTTTTATTTTTGATTTGATGGGTAAATTTAAAATATGGGTATCCCAATGTCACGTCAAAGAGTAAATACAATTGAAAGGCTTGTTGATTGGAACAGATGAAAAAATGGAATAAAAGACTTTTGCAAACTAAATTTTGGGTCAAGAGTTTATACCCTTTCTACTGAAACATCGGTCAAGCTGTTAACTCCGGCTCATGGTAGTCCAGTCACTACACGTGCGGCCCCAACAGTGTGGTTATTGCCCAAGTATAGTTGCCAGTGTTACTGATATGTTAACACACCGACTCTTGGAAGTTACGGTGTCTTCATTAATTTAGCATCTGCCCTGTGATACAGTAGGTGAGTGAAATATAATTTGTTTTGATCGTAAGCCATTGTTATATTATACTTTTAGTAGAAAGTTATGTATTATACTTAAGTATTGTTTTTGGCAAACCAATGTATGCGAAAATCTTTTTTTTAATTCGTGGTTTACAACAACCAAACTAGAAATTTATAGAGCGTTATAAATAGTGGACAGCATCCCCAAGATGACATAGGCCATGAGGGATTTATTTTCCTCGGCCTCCTGTGTGGTGCTAATGTTAAGAAAAAATGGAACATCCGTTTGAAACCGTTCGTTTGCTGCAAAGCAGTCTTGTTGTTACTGCTGTACACAACTTGTTTGTGTTTTTTTCATTTTTTATAAAAGTAAAAGTCTTATTGCCAGTCATACCTTTTCCGATTTTCCATATCTGGAGAGTGTTAGTTCTATACCTTGACTCATATTTGACAATGTATGATATTTTTATTGAGTCAATTCGACTGCATTTGATCAATCAAGCAAGATGAAAGTTACCTTAAATATTTGACCCTGCAGTTTTCCATATGTATACATTTTTAAGTTATTGCCCCTCTTTACCCGCCTCGTCAAAATGTTCTGAACGCTCATATTATTTATGGTTGTCGAAAATGATCAGAAACTCTTAATTATTTTCTCAAATCACACGGATAGTATATCCATATAATGACCGTACCAAGGAGTTGTTAAAAAGAAAAAAAACAAAGAAATTACGATTGAAATACGGATGTCCTTATTATCCTAATAATATAGCATTATTGACCCCGCTTTAAGTATCTTAAAACACAAAAGTGACTATGAGTTGTTAAATTAATCTTAACTTAACAGATCTAGTCTCTTCTAAGTTTGTTTCAATGACCGCAGAAAAAATGAATGAATGTCAGCATCTCGTGATTTTCATCTAACCACGATCGACTTGTATCTATCTGAATAATATTGTGTTTTGGTTGGTGAAACAACTATGTTAATTAATACATATCTGGAAAAATAATATATTTCTTAAAAATTACCTTTTTCCTTAAAATTATTTTTGAAATAGTTTTCACTTAAACCCAACCGTTTCGACTAGTTCTGTCAATGACTTGTCTTCTTTAGACTATCATTTATCACCATCAAATTAATATTTTACTAAGTGCTACACAATTTTGTCAATTTCAGAATAATATTAAGTAAATTGAATTTAAAAAAATCTTCATTAATATTTTTGTTTTACAGATGTGCACTATTAGATGTCAGTAATAAGATGACCATACAATTTGAACCATTTTTATTGGGTAAGTTTTTTAAAATACTATATTAAAAATACTATATTAAAAATATTTGTAATTAATCGGCTGTTGCCACTGATTTATGATATGTTGTATTTGTTGTCTTTATAAAATTGTTTTCTTTTCCCATCGTATTTATGATACAATCTGAGCCCAGTAGAGTACAGTTCGGGAGGAATGCAGATTACGCCAAACTGGGATAAAACTCTAAAGGGGACGCGAGTGGGCGTTATTAAAGGGTCATTTTTTTGTTATAGAACATCACAGTTAGGTTAGGTTATATATACATATACATAAATTAAGTATTTACAAGATTTTAAATAATAAACTACCAATCTGGCAAATGATATTTAATTTTCAGAATTTTCCATGCATTGATATTATTATATGGCAACACTTTTTATTTTTTGTTTGGCACTACTGAAATTTCAAAAGTATTAAAAAGTTATTAATTTGATTTTCTTAACAGTGACAAAATATGGCGGCGAATATGGTGTCCGAATATGGTCATAATATCAGATCGCGAAGTGCAATTTTATTAAACTTTGATCGGCTGTATCTCCCTCAATTTATTCTTCCGCGCCTTAATTCTTTTTTTTAATGAGTTTCTACACACTTTTCTCATCTAGAAAGTGCATTTTTATTCAATTCCCAGAGTTTGGCGTAATCTGCATTTCACCCTACAGTTCTGTAGAAATGTTCTAAGAATAATAATTTTTTTTATTTTCAGAAAATTTAGGAGACTCATCATTGCTCCCTAAAACCACAACTGGATTCAGACTTGGTGGTATGTTAAATTCTAGTTGTGATATATTATTATAATCTAGTAGACAAATAAAATGTGTTAGTGCATTTTAAATGATGATATTCAATATTTTAAATAATGTCTTCTTTTCCCGTCATATAAATGATGCTGATGAACACAATCTGAAGCAAATAAACCCAGTTATGCAAACGGTGAAATATTTCCAATTCACTATTTAATTCAACCTCTTTTTGTTTTTTTAGGATCGTCTCTAAAATGGGATTCAGGTACATCCACACTGAATGAAGAAAACAAGACTTTCTTATTTCTGAGGTAAGAAATTAAAGTTATCCTTTTATTGTACTCTATATTATTCTGAAACTATTCCTTACATGATGAGAAATGAAACATTTACTTGCCGACTTTTGTGCTGACGACAATTCTTTCATACCCACAGCGCTCTGATGATTACTATAGTCTGGAGGTTGATCCTTGAACCAAAATGAATGAAAACTGATTAATGAATTTTTTTAACAGATACGACGGAGCTGAGAATTGTCTAATTGCCAATTCATCATTTCCACACAGATGCTACCTCTGACATACACAAAACTAGTCCAGTTTATGGGAAACAACAAGGTAATTTTACCTATATGTATGTAATTGTAAAAATCTTTCACAATAATCTCAATTATACTTTGTACTGCTAAAAACTGGTACAACTGTACATGATGAGAAATGAAACATTTACTGGCCGACTTTTGTGCTGACGACAATTCTTTCATACCCACAGCGCTCTGATGTAACCGACCCTCCTCCAACTTCATGTATTTGATATGAATAATTCCCTACTTAAACATAAGTACATGATGAGAAATGAAACATTTACTGGCCGACTTTTGTGCTGACGACAATTCTTTCATACCCACAGCGCTCTGATGCAACCGACCCTCCTCCAACTTCATGTATTTGATATGAATAATTCCCTACTTAAACATAAAATTCTCTTTTGCAGGTATGAAGCGGCACACTCACACAGAGATGGTGGTGCAGATCTAACTGGTGGATGAGAATAAGTTAATGTAAGTTGAGACTTGTATTTACGGCCTTCATTAGGTGTATTTGCTGAGGGCAATGCATTAACGAGTATGTACAGCCGTACGCAGTGGCGCAGACTCGCATCCGCTCAGTTGTGACTGCGGTACGGTTTCAGCAGGACAGTATTGCAGCAGGCAATATTTTGTACACTACGCCTGCTTTAAATTCTCACAGATGACCAGCGCCCATGCAGGTACAAGCTGAACGTGGTCTCACAGTACATGCTGGTCAGCGATTTCTGCCTTGTCTGTCGAATGACATTCCTGCTCTGTACTGATCTCATCCTTGCCCTTTGCCATGATAATATTTTTTCTTGGGCTTGTAAATCTCATTTTTATGATGAAAATAATTACCGTTTGATAAAAATGATACAAATTCATGGCTGTAATTTTAAACTGATCCAGTCTTTAAGAAAATACTTACCGTGTTTGAGGTTAAAATTTTTTCTTTTATTAATAATTCTTTTCATTCTTTTGCAGATCTCCTAAGATCATCAGGAAGATGACCATACATGTTTTGGACAGTAAACTTCCCTACCATGAATTCTAAGGTACATATATTTCTAAAACTACATATTTTCAAAATTTTATTTTGCCTTTCTATGATGATAATAATTACCGTTTGATCTCCATGATACAATAGCATGGCTGCTTTATTTACTGAGTGCTATTTTCTAATAGTAATTTTTATTATTTTATGTAGTCATTACTCTAAAACTTATTCATTAATTTCGTTTATTTACAGAAAACTGCCAAAAATTGAATCTTAAGGGGCCTGAGAAACAATACGAAATGAACAATTGTGAGTATTTTAGTTCCTCTTTAATCTTTCCACCCCAAGACTGATTAAATTCTCTCATTTAATGATATTTTTTTTGTAAAAATCACTGCAGGGGCTGTTTTTTTATTATAATAAGATCCATACTTCACGATGATCAACCAGTTCTGCTTCTGAGTAGTGTTGAAGATACCCATACCAAATTGCTGATTGTGCTAACTTCCAATTTTACATTCCATTGATCTTCACTTTTTTTTAATAAAAAGTTTTATTTCTCAGATTTTTCCAACGTGTGTCTGGTCTAAGCAGCTACTCTCCAGTCTGACCCCTGGAAATATTTTAGAAAGGTGAGAAATTTCATCAATTAAATAAAGAAAAAATAAAAATTGACATGTATCATTTTCTCCATGCAATTAATTACTAATATTTTTTTTTGTGAATCCATATATTTTATCCACTAAATATTTTTTTTTCCATGATGATCAACCAGTTCTGCTTCTGAGTAGTGTTGAAGATACCCATACCAAATTTCTGAGGTTTCAAACCTCCACTATAATATTCTATTTATGGTCTTTCCTTTCTAATAATCATTAATTTTTCTCAGATACTTAAGCTGATGACAGAAGTGACATTTCATGACGATATGGGAATAACACTGGATGTGCATAGAAAGTGGCCATAGGTAGTACATTTTATCAACTAATCTGCATTTATTCATTTGCAATATTTCACTTCAATTAATTTCCTATGATGATAATAATTACCGTTTGATCTCCATGATACAATAGCATGGCTGCTTTATTTACTGAATTTATTTTAGAATTATCTCATGATGTTGGTTTTGCATAGGATCTGTTGAACTGATTTTGTCTTTCGTTCCAGATCTGCTGTGGTGGTTCTCCTGCAATTCCATGAATTTCTACAAACCATATATAACTGATCTTGACAATGTATGAAATTGATTAATAAAATAAGCCATTATTCTAACTTATTGATTTGTTATTTCATAAGAACCCTCCTCAATTGCCATGTCGAAAACACAAGCCTGAAGAATTTTTCTCATCCATACATTTACATATCTGATTCTAACTACAAAGCTGAGTTCGACTCAGGAAGTTATTGTAAACTATTCTCTACTCGACAGTTGCCTGCATTAATATCCATTATGGTATAAAATTATGTATGCATAGCTCGTGTGACGCAATGTGACAATAAGCTTATTTTGAAATAGCCTCTGCAACCAAAGTTACTAATATTAGTACTGAGCGAGTGATGATTTGGTGAATCCTGTTACTATTTTCATTAAACTAATGAAGGGGACTGTAAATTTCCTGTAAAGGAATTGGAGGAATCAAACAACTATAAATACTAATACTTGTGGCAGAAAAGCTTTTCAGGAATGAGACTGAAATTAATAATGTTTTGCCTGTGGTAGGCTTGGCATAGTCAAATGCGTGAGTATTTGTCTTGTCAAGAGTAAATATCAAGACAGCTACTATAACCTAGAGAAAAAAACAAGTTTGTGGCGGTCTATCCTCTCAGCCTACCCCTGTGGAGAAACGGCGTGATGGTTAATATAATCTGTTTTCCTCCTTGATTGAATCCGGGCCTCTTTGACCCGCATTAATAAATCCCTTCCTACAGATATTATAGTCTACACTGTCACCTAAACACCTACTTGAAGTAAAAATCAAAGATATTAGAAGAACGAGATGTGCTATGAGCAGTTCATACTGTGTGGAATTGTTTTGCTGAGTGTCGCCGGTTTTGTTCACCAATACTACTGCACACCTTCGCTTCCGCTAAGGTATCCGCACGAATACATAGAACAGATTTCTGTGCGTACACGTCCCGATACCGTTCAAAGTACCCTAATTAGGTAGTACTTCGCCTACGGTCTGGCGGCCAACATAGCATATCTCGTTCTTCTAATATCTTTGGTAAAAACCATGCGGCTGTACCCAAGGCTCCTAGTGCATATGCTACGAATCTTGGGCTGTACCATTCAAGGATCGTAGAAAATACATGTTGAGTATTATATATTTTTACATACCTTGACCATAGCTATAATAAGCGTATAAAACAAAACATTTTCAACTATTTTACAGGGATTGAAGCAGGAACTAAGACTGGGTTCAGACGGTTCAATTTTTTAGTTTATCAACTTGACACTTGAAAAATATTGTATAATAATTAAATAATATAGTTTAGTGTGAACCTTCTTTCAATAAAGTTGAAGTTTTTAGTTAGAACTCTGTTCAATCAGTTGATCAACTAAAATTGAAACGTCTGAACCGCCATAGCGATTGCTTCGTGGAACATCATTTTAGGTTTTATCAAAAAATCTACACTACCAACGCAACCGATTGCAAAGCTGACATTGTAAGTTGAATCAGGTAAACATTACCATGGCAGCGATATTGTTTATCATCAATAAGTTTGCTTTCAGTATTGTGCTGTTTATCATCCTTAACCTGAAAACTAATTCTCTAAAAATGGTGATTCTCACGGTAAAAAAGGGTGACGAACCGCAATTTCTTTTTGAAACTACCGTAGACAAGTCGGTAGATGAAACTGTTAAAGAATGCACCGAGATTTACAACGGAAGACTAAAAGTCAGTCGCATTTGTTTTGGTAAGAAATTATTAAAATTATTTGATAAAATATGTACCTAAATATTGAACCAAAAGTACTGAAGTCCAGAAATAACATTATTTATTGTATACATATTATTTAGTTCAGGTCATAACTTTATTACAGTTCACTAAACCCGTCGTCCCATGGGTCTGTAAGGAATCGACATAAACCGTAATACTCTGCGAACGAAAGTCCCACAATGGCTGCACTGCAAACGTATCGAACTTTATTTTCTGTGCAGGCGCAAGGTTCAAGCGCTCGGTTTATGTCGATTCTTTACCGGGCCGTGGGACAACGGGCTAAAGTGACTGCTTTAAATTATATTATACACTAAATAAATAAATAAAATATTATAATACGTTTTATGTATTGAAAAAAAGTATTTTTTTTTATATTAACTCCACACAGGAGGCCCTGAAGAAAATAATTTCCCTCAGGGCCTATGTCATCTTTGAGGATGCTGTGTGGAGGGTCTTTTTGTGGAGAGGAAGGAGTGAACATGGGTCTTGAAGAGTCCCATGTTGTAGGAGGGAGGAAACACAGAGGCCGGCAGTTCGTTCCACAGCCGAGCTGTTGAACTTAAGAACGAATCGTAGAAGCGACCCGTTCTCATGTGACAAGTGTCAACTGTGTACAAATGTTGGGCACGC
Organism: Hesperophylax magnus; assembly: GCA_026573805.1. Classification (NCBI taxonomy): domain Eukaryota; kingdom Metazoa; phylum Arthropoda; class Insecta; order Trichoptera; family Limnephilidae; genus Hesperophylax; species Hesperophylax magnus. The sequence continues at coordinate 13,904,477 of JAIUSX010000012.1, forward strand.
GTTTGGCGTGTATCCCGACTACGCACCGGTGCCGAAGGGATCAATGACGCTAGTTCCTCAGAGCATCTTCCATTGTAATACCGATAGAACAAGGACAGCATACCTACCTGACGCCTGTGCTCTAAAGATTGCAGTCCGTTTGTTAAGATTGGGGAATCTATCAAACGGACCGCCCGTTTTTGCACAGAGTCTAGGGTTTTTTTCAGGTATTTATGGGCTCCGGACCAGAGATGGCTGCCAAATTCGACAGTAGGGCGCACTTGCGATTTGTACAGGGTCAGCAGTTGTGTATTATTACTTCGCACCTCCCATATTTTATTCCATCAACACATATCAGTCATAGTGTCATCATGTAATCTCAAGAAATGACAAAAAAAATTACAAATCTACTTTCTCTATGAAAACAAAATTGTAGCCAGCTCCAATGTGAGCAATCTTATTATCAATAATAGTTTTATATTTAGGACCCTACGACCTTTTTTTAACCCGAAAATGAACGTTGAAATTTGATGAATTATTCAAATTCTCGGAAACAACCCGTCCTCTAGTTGATGTTGTTCCTGAGGAACGGCTGCGCGACATTTTCCATACAAAACTTTCATTTGAATTTGAGGCCGAAATATTTTTGGCCTCAAAAATTCAAATCCAAATTTAAGTTTTGTATGAAAAAGTAGTTATTGTGTGTTGATTCCCACTCGGCCTCATAAATAACACTAATTATAAACCTTAGTTGTAAGTCACTAATTACGTAGGTAAGTAACAAGTGATTATATCTAGTCGTCATTAGTTATAAGATGGTTATAAGTCTAAGTGATAGATTATTTGTAGGTCAATTATGTTGCAAAGGGCCCTCAAAGTGACTTTCTCACGAAAGCGGCTCTATAGAAATTATTTAAATATTATTATGATTAAAAAATAATGGATTTTGACCAGCAGCGCTGTTGCCCGCTACTAAAGTTGCTCTTGTGTCCTAACTCTGCCCTGGAAGCTCGTGGGGAACTTACGAGGATTTCAATCTGTTTGAACATGTGGAGCGGATAAACTGAGATGAGTTCAAGCAGAATATTTTATCATGAAACCGAAGTGAATAGTAGGAAAAGTCAGAGACCCCGAGGAAGACATGGCACGATCAAGTGAATCGAAAATTTGACTTGAGTTGGATTATTTCTCAATAAAAAAGTACCTATGTGTAAGGAGTGTGTGCTGGTGAGGCAGTCTATCCACTCTGCCTACACATCTGAGGATACGGTGTGATGGTTATGGGATTATTAAAGACGTTCATTGTTTCCGGCCCGTAACCGAGTGACCGCTGTTTGAGGAAAGGTGAACGTAGCGAAGTCCTTTTCTAACTCGACCATTTGGCATTTCATCGGTCTGGAAATTTGTTTTTTTTTTTACTTTCCGGCTCAAGATAATGGCCGTGTTGGATACTACCTTTTTATCCCGCCAGAGTTCGCATGATCGTGGTTCTTACTAAGAGCTGTCAAATCAGAATAATCAATATTATGGTACCTACCGGCCTGAAGAAAGTTTGATAAAATAATTGTTATAGATATGGTGACATTTCTTTTGACAAATTGTATAATAAAATTTCTTATCTGAAACTTTTTTTAAAGTTGACTAAAATATGTGTGGTTTATAATTAAGTAGGTAGGTATTTAAGTACCTACTTACAAATCTTATGATTTCAGAGGAAATTATGGTTTTGATTTATTAAATAAAAGAAAATTAGAAACTATTGGCTGACGTGTACCCGGCGTTGCTCGACTTTTCTCTAATTTGTATGATTTAGATGAACTAAGCGCACAAACAGACAGACGCGGATAGCGACGTTAGTCCTAGATGTACCCCACCACGCGTTTCTGTGGATCAGGATGCGCAGAGAGAGAAAAAATAGCGCGTATTGCTTTTACGTCTAACCGAAGGCGCTGGTTAAATAAAAAAAACATGTTTCTACCTGTCACAGGTGAAATCTATATAATATATGTAGGTATATAAAAACACACGCGTATTCTAAAGCAACATTGTGTAAAATTTTCAATGCGAAGAAATTTCGCAGATTTAAGATGTTTAACAAACGAACATTTACATTTTTATTTTTATAGATAGATAATAAAGAAACTGTTGAAAGGCTCACTGTACTAATAATATATTTGTAATGTGATGACAGAGATCGAGGAACTGGCTAAGCACGGCACCATGCTGCCCCCCGAGATCCTGGGCCTGACCCCGGATCAGGTGGCGGAACTGGGACTACGGGACCCCTGGGCGGAGCGCTGCGCTCCCGCGGGCTGGGTGCAGAACCCCGAAGCCGTGGGGCGCAGGTGTGGCCGCCAGCCCGGGCCCCAGCACCAGAAGGTGCTCAGGGATGCGGTGGAGACTGCGAGGGAGATGGTTTCTAAGGTAATTGTTATATCTCTGCTTAATCTCTTGATCTGGTAAGAGGGGACTGCAGCCGGGCGTTCCAATCCAAACTAGTTGAAAAACTTTTTCAAAACAAATCCATAAACAACGTGTTCTCTTTAAATGCCTTTACCTAATTAGAATTCAAAACTTGGAAATCGATAGAAAAATGTACATATTTAAGTTAGGGAAACGGTGATGGATTTTGATCAATATTCATTTTATTTTATTTTCTAGAAACTGTGTGCTGCTGGAAAAGCAGTGACTAGGTCTGACGTGTCCAAGGCCCTATCAGAGCTCTCTGGCGCCGTGACTATCGTGTACCCGATGGGTCTACCGTCCCACGACCCTGTTCGCCAGGAGTTGGAGAATGTTGAAGATCTTGATGGAACTCAGGTTACTATAATTAATTTCATTCAAAATCATGCTAAAATGGCAGCTGAACGGCGGATATCCAGTCTGATGACAATCAAGGATGTGTTTAGTTAAAATCAGAACCGAGTTAGAAGCGGTGCAAATAGGGTATCTGCCTCGGGCGCTATTGACCATGAGACTCTGTTTCAAGACCCATGTTTACTCCTTCATGTCCTCAAAAATTCCCTCCACCCAGCATCTCCAAAGATGACGTAGGCCCTGATATGAGGGAAATTATTTTACTCAGTTCCTCCTGTGTGGAGTTAATGTAATAAAAGATAAATCATTTCTGATCACATTGAGAGAACGTTCTTGTGACCTATTCGATTGTCAGAAAGTAATTTTAGCCACCAATATTTTTTTAAATAAATTAGTAAGCAACAATTCACCTAATATTTTTCAGACAGATAAAAAAAATTGATGAAAAAAATTGCCTGTGTAAGAATCAAGTACCTACTTATTTGTTGTATTCAATGGAAACTCGATATAGAAACTTAGATGAATTGACAGAGTGACGATGCATACTGAGACAGCGAGCGTGATCTCACTAAACTAAGTCGAGTGGACATACTTTAGCGGGCCGTTCATATAGCAATTTCATTAGTACACAGATATTCTATGAATTGCTATCCTTTTCAAGCGGTGCTACATTTTTTGTTCGATTAGTATGAATATATTTTGTTTTGTAATTTTATAATGTCATTGTTCATTGTTCAGAAATTAATATTGTATGTATATATTAATTAAGATACCTTTCCCTAGAAATTCATTGAAAAATGTTTTTGCAGTGATTTTCACTTTACCATGAACGGCCCTTTTAGCGAAAATAGAAGTAACAACGGACTCGGCTATTGGACCACATACCTTCGGCGTCTTCCTGGGCAATTAAAGGAGCATCTTAAGTTAAATATAGGTCATTCAATACCCGAACGTTGAAAAGGACACACGTAATTATTCATGTGCTAGAAAACAACCCCTTAAAATGGACACCACTTCTGACGAAGCCCCTCAAGTGGTGGCACTACTGCAATCAGGGATGCGACAGTGTGATATTGCTCGGCAACTAAATTTAAGCCCTTTTGCCGTTTGGAGGGTTTTCTAACGGTTTCGCGAGACTGGTGGCTTCAGGCACGGATCACGGCGAGGATGCTGCACATCTGAAAGAGGCGATCGCTTTTAAGATTTTATAATAGGTGCGAATTTTGTGACGCCCGGATGTACTTGGAAGGTAAACTAAATAAATAGTTAGCAATATTCCCATCTTCCTATATCCTAATTGATTGATTTATTTATGAATCCAGGCTTCGCTAGAGGTGATGGATCCAGCCACCACAGTGATGTGGTTCTGCGGGAAGCAACTTCTGCCCGGGGCTGCGCTTAGTAAGCAGCTTGGCAGAAACGACAAGTGCAAAGTAAGATTTTGTCCCTATTTCAACATACATTTTAAAATATTTGTTTCTACAACCAGTCAAAGACCTTTCGCCAATAAAATAAAAAATGTCATTCAACATAAGTGCGGCTGCTTGAGGAATCTGTTGTTAAATGTTACCCCGGCGAGTTTTCAATTGGCAAAGAACGGATAAACTTATTTTCACAGCCTAATGTATAAGATTCTGTTCATAGGATTTAGTTTGTTGACATCTTCTGTCAATACAATGAGATTATTTGAACTAAAACCATAAAATACTGTTATGGTATTATATTCGAAGGTTCGGTTAGAAACATTTTAATTGTACAGTAACTGGAATTTTAACCAAAAACTTTGAATACTTTTGGGTTTAGGAATGTTTCTGAACATAATATGATCATCAAAAATACTAATTTTTGTTGTGTGTCTGTCTGTTACTCTGGTTCAACGAATTTTAAAACCAAAATTTGCTTTGAATTTAATTATCATTTTCAAAATTGAAAATTATTGTGTTAAAAATTCGTACAAGCGTTTAAGTAAGTACCTCCTTACTTATTGCATAATATTTTAACAGAAAATAATGTCATTTGTCTTTTTATTTAAATATTTATTTTCGGTTGTGAGTAGGTACCTGCGTAGCATTCTAAAATTCTTATTTTCAATAAATATATTGAATTTATGCCCCCGTTCTTAAAATGGTTGTGTGCGTATGGTCAAAATAATTGCCTTCCAAGCAGTTGATCGAGGTTCGATTCAAGGCCTTGTAATTTTATTTAAATTTTTTATTTTATATTAAAAAATGTGATTTTTCACGGGTCTGCGCTGGTAGGTACCTGTATAATAATAATTATGTTGATTATTGAAGGTGGTAGTGAAGTTGTGCAAGCGAGGAGAGGGTGCCCCGGCCAGGGAGCCAGTGCTTACTGAGGACGACAGGAGGCACCTCATGATGCAGGCCTACAGGCGCCAGGAGGAACTCAAGGTTAGTGCTAGTGCCCCTTTATTCATTTAAGTTGATCATTTTTCCCTTATAGGTAAGATGTATATTGTAACAGATATTATAATCCCATCAGCTGACGTCTTGAGAATTTTATTTATATTACGGGTATAATAAACAAAATATGCATTTTGAGTTCTGCCACGAATATGGTATAACAGTTAGTCCGTATCCTCACTATGCACTCTTACGACATTCCTCGCACAAATTTAAGCGAGCTTAATTGGCCGCTCGAGCCTTGATCAGCTGTAGAATAGTTTTCTTTTAGACGCCGAGGTGCTAGCACTGACACATGTCAAATCTGACGTTTACGTAAATCAATACATACTTCCTTCTCATCAAAATCTACGTATATTGCCTAATTTTATCAATGTGGACTATTATATTCATCGCACGATTGAGGATTTTAAGGTTATTCATTGATAATCAATCTTAAATAGATAAATAGTCTGTTAAGATATTATAAGAGGGATTTTTAACGTCAAGACTGTTTATTTTCTGCGGTTTATTTGCCATAATTTCACAGACATGTGCACTTACTACAGCCAAACAAATACTATTAAAAATTAGTAACTCGCATATTGCACCATGCTGATTGAAGTGGGGACTTTTCAATCAACTTGTAAATTAAACCCGCCTAAAAAATTTACATTTTGAAAGATCCGCGATCTCGCGATGCTATTAGACAGCATAATATGCCACTCGCGTAGACGGTAGTTTGGTTATACAAAGAAAAAATAAACACATACCTCTTTTACAAATCATAGACAAAACGTAGAATATTGATGAAATCTAGACTTGCGACTCATACCCAGATTATGTTCTAAGCCGCGCTAAGCCCGACACTCCAACCAAGCCGAGCTTTAAATAAACTGATGTATCGGGCCATAAACGACTTATCTGTAAGGACTCACCTTATTTTGTAGAATAATTGCCACATCCCAGGCTTGGTGGCAACTGACAACTATAGTGTTAGTATTCAACAGTAGAAACAACAATACTAAGTGTCCCAGTGATCACGTAAATTTTTTTGCTCCACAAAAATTAACAATTGTTTATCGATTTAAGAACATTTATTGGTGATTTACACTTGCGAGTGCTTGACCATAGTCTAATTTAACACTGTGTTTCAATAGTTGCAGCTGCCAAACTGGTAATTCGTTATTATTTAACTTTATATTTCAACTGTCACCAGAGTGCAATAGATACTCACATACAACGCCGTACAGAAGGAATAAAGAGTACATACAAACGCCCATCTACTTTCTCGTTAGTGACAACGCAGGAGCAGGGTTGTCACCGCATCTTATAAAAAATAATAAATTACTAAAACTAACTTGCAAGATGAGTGCCACCGATGCACTATCATATATTAACAAGGCCAAGGAAGAAATCAGTGCATTATATAGTAATATTACTGATCCAGCACTAAAACTAACAAAAGATCAGATGACAAAACTTCTCAACAAACTTTCCAACCTCTCTGGCACCATGCTGGATGTTGGTGTCAAAGTTGGAATCCTCGAGGGACAGGTTAAGTCGTATCAACACATGGTCTCCTCAAAATTGATAGAATCAACCTCACAACATGAATCATCATATTTACCAAATTTAACAATGTGCGAAGCTGCTGACGAGCTCGAGGAGAGGAAAAAACGTTCAAAAAACATTATCATTTTCAACTTTCCTGAAAGCTTGGCCTGCTCTCAAATTGACAAAATTACCGATGACACCACAAGAATATCAAATACACTAACGGCCATTAACTCAACCATCTCTAAAGCCAACATCACAACCTTTCGTCTGGGGATAAAAAAACGGACAAACCCAGACCTCTAAAAGTGATGCTTGACAATCCCACCCAAGCCATAGATATTTTGAGAAAAAAAATAGCATAACAGAGTACCCTGGCATTAAAATTTATTCCGACCAAACTCCAGCCCAAAGAAACTATCTCGCCAATTTACGATTAACCCTAGACCAAAGAACCCAAGACGGTGAAATAGGTCTCACAATCAAATATAAGAACAATAAACCTGTTATTGTAAATACAAAAAACTCCCCACGAAACTAACATTTTACTACCAAAATGTTAGAGGTTTGCGCACCAAGCTCAACACCCTAAGGTGTAATATTCCAACGATAAATAACGATGTGTACTGCCTAACAGAAACCTGGCTTCATGAAAAAATATCTTCCCCTGAATTAGGCTTCACCAACTACGATGTTTACCGGCTGGATCGTGAAAATATTATTGGCGGCGGGGTTTTAATATCTATCAGAAAGATGTTCCATTCAAAACTATTAAAACTAAAAAATAAAAACATTGAACAAATAGCTATATTAGTGAAACTCAAAGCAACAAAAATAATCATTGTGTGTGTATATCCCCCCCCAAGTTAGTGCTGATGTGTATTGTAAACATTGTGATGAAATTGAATCTTTGAAATTGAAATATCCTGATGCAAAATTAATAATTTTTGGGGATTTTAATCTCCCAAATGTAAACTGGGTACAACCCACTGAGTCTTCAAATCCCATTTCTGCTAAAGCCCAATTAATCATTGATATCATCAACTTTCTCAACCTTAAACAATTAAATCATGTTAAAAATATAAATGAAAGAATTCTTGACCTTGTCATATCAAACATAAAAAATAGTAATGTCAGCGAATCGCGTGAACCAATAGTATCCATTGACTCTTATCATCCCCCTTTACAAGCGATCATTTATTTGGCACCCATTGAACTCCTCACTCCCCAACCTCCCGTTCACGAACTAAACTACAAGAAAGCCGATTATAATCAAGTGCGCTTATATCTTTCTTCGCTCAATTGGTCCCGCATTTTTATGTCTGCAAACGTAGAAGAAGCAAAAAATGTGCTCAACTCAAACCTTTATGATACTATTGAAAATTGCATACCAACTTCTATTGTAAAACGTAACGACTGTTACCCAAAATGGGTTAGTACTGAACTAAAAAAACTCATTCAATGTAAAAAAAATTGCCCACATTAACTTTAAATCCAATAACTCCACTGAGTGCTATAAATTTTTTTCTGTTTTACGAAATAAATGTAAAAGTCTATCTAAAAATGCTATTCAGATTATATTACAGATGTAGAGCAGACTATCAAGTCAAATCCAAAACATTTTTGGAATTATGTGAATTCTCTTAAAGACAACAACGGCTGTCCTAGATCAATGTATTCAGGGCGAAAACATGCTGACAGTGATCAAGAAATAGTTGACCTCTTTGCTGATCATTTCTCAAGTGTTTATGAACAGAAAAATGATAATGTAACTATACCTGAATTTAAATACACCAATGTAACTGACATATCAACATGCCACATTTCTCTGGATGATTTTAATACAAAGATCAGATCTCTAGATTATAAGAAGGGGTCAGGCTCTGACAAAATTCCACCGGTATTCATAAAGGAATGCGCTCAGTTTATAGCAGCTCCACTTCAACACATATTCAATCTGTCACTTCAAACTGGAATATATCCTGATCCTTGGAAACTTAATCACTTGACACCTGTATTTAAATCAGGTGATAAAAATTGTGTTTTAAATTATAGACCAATTTGCATACTGTCTACCATCCCGAAAATGTTTGAAAGTATTGTCTTAGATAAAATTGCTGTTAAGTTTAGGCATATTATTACTCCAGAACAGCATGGTTTTGTGACCGGTCGGTCTACTACAACCAATCTTCTATTGTATGAACACTATATCTGTGAAGCTTTCACGTCTCGTGCACAAGTAGATTCAATATATACTGACTTTTCAAAAGCCTTTGATAAAGTAAATATTAATATCCTTCTCGCGAAACTGCAAGCCTTTGGTATACATGGATCATTCCTAAAATGGTTGAATAGTTACCTCTGTAACCGCGAACTGATGGTAAAATTAAAAAATAAAGTCTCATATAAATTTAAAGTAACATCGGGAGTTCCTCAAGGATCTCATCTGGGCCCACTTCTCTTCGTATTGTTTATAAATGATCTATCTTTATGCTTCGAAAATGTCAAATTCATTCTATTTGCAGATGACCTAAAGCTTTTTAAGATTATAAAATGTTTAAATGATGCACTTATCCTTCAGCATAATATAGATAGACTTGCTAGCTGGTGTGAAATAAACAAATTATTCCTAAACGTAAAAAAGTGTTTCCACATGTGTTTTTACCGTTCACGGACTCCAATAACCATATCGTATTCAATTAACAATAATGAAATTGCATTAGTACCATTTATCAAAGACCTTGTGTTATTTTTGACAGAAAACTTACCTTTGATCGTCACTGTGAAACAATTTCCAATAAGGCCTTGCAAATTCTAGGTTTTGTAATGCGTAACACAAGGAGTTTTCAAAACATTGAGTCAATTAAATTACTCTACTGCTCTCTTGTGAGATCGCACCTAGAATATGCATCTCCTGTATGGTCTCCGATTTATACCTGTAACTTACACCGCTTGAAGAAAGTACAAAGAAAATTTCTTCGATACGTTCAATTCAAATTGAGACAGCCTGTAATTGATATCTGCTACAATACTTTAATGTCTGGTCTAAATCTACCACTTCTTTCTACCCGGCGAACTATTAATGACATTCTTATACTTTTTAAATTACTGAACAATCTCATAGACTGCCCTCAAATGTTAAGTGTTATAAATTTTCGTGTCCCTGTTAAATCAACTCGACTCCACCACCTTTTCCACAGTGACAATCATAGCACTAACTATTTGTATCATTCACCGTTGGCGCGTTTTCACCGCACTGCCAACACGTATACAGACCTTTTTGATATTTTCAAAACCTCACCGTCTTGCATCAAGGCAAAAATACTTGGTTGTGAATGTAACTGATATGTTTGTGAAATGTTAAATGTGTGTTTGTACTGCATCATACTGACATGTTCTTCTTTATGTGTAACATATGTATGGTGTTCTTATACATTCCACATATATACATATATGTGAAATGTATATGTATAGCATCTATATAAACTGCTTGCTTCAGATGTCTTATAGTGTTGGCTAACGGATGTATTATTTTAATAAAAAATGTTACTTTTAATTGTCAAATCTCTGACAGCCCTGAATTGTTGAAGCTACTTTGCCATAGTGCCATAGCCAAGTGAAGATAAATTTGATTGTAACAATAAACTCACTACTATTTGCGCTGTTATAATATTTAGCTAGATTATATCTGTTGGTAAGTCACCTTTTCTGTATATTTTATCCTGTTTAAATGAAGTACTTTCTATGATTGTAGCATTCTATGCCTTAAGAAAATTTCAGCTGTATCACATTCAATGTCGTTTTGTATACATATTGTTGTGTTCTTAAATGTAATACTAATATTCGCTTATGTACCACTGTGTACTTATAATCTATGTATCACATTATTGTAAAAGCCTTTTATGGCGTTTAATAAATAAATAAATAAATAAATTCAAAAATGGTTGGATATAGTGAAAAAAGGCTTATGGCGTACTTTACAAAGAAAAAACAACTTCGCTTTGTGGAGGTTTAACTAAAAACTATCATTAACTATGTGATTATTTTTTTTTACACAACAATGCGTGGTTATCAATTCGAATTTTTTAAAGAGCCGCTTTTTTAACTTCAAAGACCAAAGGGGTCCGGAGACGACCAATGTCAATTGTCTTTTGTCATTGACAATGTGCATCGACATGCGGTCGACGGAACTTCAGTCGACCCATCAATAGTTTCGCTTCAGTTGCTTTTGTGAACGTTCGCGGAAACATAACCTAAAGTGTGCGAAAACCATTTGATATTTTATTTAGTCATTGGCGAAACCAGTAGATTCTTTGGTTTATTCTTTCAATAATTCTGGTGCGAAACATGTTAAATACACATCGTTTTCCTAGTCGCGTCACTGGGGATTCTCAATTGTCAGTCGCTTCAATTGCCTCAGTAAACGATCAATCTGATAGTATTATTATGCCAGCGTCTGGACGATCTAGGCCCTCTGATTGGTCGAATTAAAATTGTCTGTTTCGGGTAAATTCAGCTAACTTGAAAATTAGACACGATTTCATACTAAAATAGGATCGCCTCATAATAATACGAGGTTTCTTTAAAATCATCGTTTCTGCTCATATAATTTTTGGATAATATCGAAGAAAATATGTTTTAGAAAGTTCATAATCCATTAGATTAATTACATTACAATGAAAATTATCCACAGTTACGTGATTATGTTTGACGTTTATAAAAAATCACGCGTTCCTTATTCAATATGGCCGATACGCGTGGCTATGGATGGCCGACAGAGCGCACCTCTGGCGCTTTAAAAACGAACCAAATGAATGGCGCGAATATTTAAATATGCAGCTCACAATATTTGACTACTTACGAATAACAAGCATTTAATAAGATTTCTTTTGGAAGCTTATCACTTTGTAATGGCATTTTTCATTATTATTTATATTTTTTTTGCTTATTAATTATAACTGATTTTATATTGACATGTTCTCTAATTTCTAAAATTTCAAACTTATTTATTTGCGATGCTTTATAGGAGTTAGTATACATTGAAGTCAAAAATTAAATATAGATTACAATTGGAAAGAAGAAGTGGAAGGAGGGAGGAGGGGTAAGAGTGGCCGGAGTTTTATCAGAATTAGGAATTACAATATCGTTAGACGGGAAAGACCAGTTGAGTGGGAAAATATTTAAAAGAGGGTTTATAATTTTTTTTGCTTATTAATTGTATCTGATTTTATATTGACATGTTTTCTTATTTCTAAAATTTAAAAATTATTTGTTTGCGATGCTTTATATCCTGAGTGAAGTATTTTAAGACCTGAATTTTTATCGAAAGTGTGATCATTATTCAAAAGATGATTTGCAAACTCAAATTCACTATTTCCATTTAGAGCCCTGCGATATTCTTTAGTTCTGACTTCAAAGTTTCTATTTGTTCTACCTTTGTAAAAGAAATTACAATCATCCCAATTGAGTTTTTAAACTCCTGATTTTTTTGTTTGAATTTTGCTATCTTTATTATTAAGAATATATTTCTTCATTGTTATTAGTGTAAAACGCCAGTTGAATAGTACCAGAATTGTTTTTATATATAATTTTAGAAGTATCGTTATCCACAAACAGAATTCTACGCCATTGTTTATTTCTATCTTTAGAAAGACCGTTAGAAGAGAATATTTTTATTTAGTATTTCAACTATCAATTTATTAGAATAACCGTTATTAAATGCTATTTGTCTTATGAATATATTGTTTTATGGATATATTCTATTTGTTTTTTTCAGGTCTTAAAATACTTCACTATAAATAATTTTGAAATTTTAGAAATGAGGAAACATGTTAATATAAAAGCAGATATAATAAACAAGATTTTTTTTTATAAATTCTCTTTTAAATATTTTCCCACTTAACTGGTCTTTCCCGTCTAACGATATTGTAATTCCTAATTATTATAAACCCAGCCTACTCTTACCCCTCCTTCCACTTCTTCTTTCCCAATTGCAATCTATATTTAATTTTTGACTTCGGTGTATACACAATAAAATGTAAACATTATATTTATTTATTTATTGGACAATTTGCATAGCGCCGCTTTTGTGAGATATCACCTCAGGGACGCTATATTGTAATAATCTACCTTTATATATAGATTTTTTCCCTCCTGATAAAGGTGTATATATAATCTAACTTTAAACTTTATTAGATACAGTAACATTTGTAGGTAAAGAATTACCACCAGTTGGAGTAAAATTAACACCTTTTTAATTAAACCGACTGCTAATCTCATCGCACAATTACCCTCCTTTTATTCATAAACACGGGTACAATTAATCAATATGTAATAAACTATTATTTAAGTCAACTTTGTTATAACTATCTTTAATTGTGACAAACTAAACGATATTGATTAAACTTATAGACATTGACGGTTGTAACACATATTTAAGCACTTCAAGTCTCCTATGAGCTAATTATATTAGGTACGATAACAGTTAATATCAGTTGTAGACATGTAGTCAATAATAGTGTTTAATTTGAAATAATCCATCACAAATACGTAAAATTTCATTTATTCAAACAACTGTCATTCTTATTATGCGTAAATTTAGCATGTTATTATTAATTAACTACTTCCTGTTCCGTGTTTTAACAATATATATACTCACCCTCTCTCTGTGAATGTCCTAATATCTATCTATTAAATGTAACTGTTGTTAATATCACTTAAAATGGGCGAAGCCCAACTAAGAGCCGCCCGCAGGGCCTAGCAGAAAAAAACCCACGGAGCGGGTTTTTAACTGCTAGTTAGCAATTATTGTTAATCGCACCAAAGACATAGATTGACGCCACTACTGAAAATTGATGTTGACGTCTCTCGGACGCTTGGTAGTTCGAAACGAAGTAAGGAGATAACAATTTAGTCGGTAATATCTGGGTATTCGTTTATTTTAACAGTAAAACTACCTGTCCGTGTACAATTTGGGAGATATTGTTTCTATTTATTGGTTATGGGTGAATTATCGAATCGCTTTGTGAGGGTTTAATGGTGGCTCATTACATTTATTAATTTATTTGTGCTGTCCATAAAACGGTTATGCACAATATATATGCAAGATTTAAATTTTTAGGTACAAGTAAGTATAAAAGGCCATGCAGGCAACTGTACAACTGTTTGTGACATGCGTCCAAAGATAGCTGCTATACTGTCTGTAAGTGACGTTAAAAATGTCGATGGTCAAAGAAGAATCGTTTAGCAGTTGAGTCGCTTTGTTGATTGGCGAGTTCTGATAGGCAAAAGTCCTCGATTTCGGAGCATAAAAAGTGCGTGGGATCCCCCACGAGTATACTAGTTAGGCACATATAAGTTAACCTAAATCAATGCATATATATCTCTGTACCTGTACAGTTTATATCGTTCAAATCCATCAATTGAATAGGGAATATATAACTTCAGTCTTAAATTATATTATGTCATTTAAGTATGCATATGTTTAAATAAATCTGTTTGATTTTTTTGTATTAATCATTATTATTTTGTCAAAACTGTAAACTTACATTGTGTCAAAACTTGTCGCAGGTCGCAGGATGAGAGATATTAGGTTTGAAGTTTTAACATTCTGGCGAAAAAGTTTACTCAATTTTGGAATGGGTAAATTTTGACAAAATTAGATGTTTATTTTTCTTTCGTTCAAGGTCTCGAAAATCAAAGACATTTCCTTCAATATTTGTTTCAACTTATTTATTTACTAGGCTTGTACAATATAATGAACATCAGTTTCTGCATTTTATGCAAATACAAACATCAAAAGCTAAAATAAAATGGACCTTCTTTTAAACCAAGTATTTTTTTGTAAAGACGAAGAACTACAAGTCATTACACACATAAATAAGACACATCGAATGGTATATTAGGATATAATACCTCCTATGAGAGGCTTAATAATTATTAACGTAAATGTACGTGTAAAAGTTTGTCGCCACACGAGCGATGGAGATTTCCGGGTGTTTGGTTTTCGATTTATTTAATAAATATCCAAATATTAATAAAAATGTGAACTGCTTACTGCCGCTTAAAGCCAACGAATCCATCTAGATTTCATCGTTTATCCCATATTTAACTAATTTGAAATCCATCGCTCGAGTGCTTGGAAGATTAAAATTTAATAAGATGGTAAAAAATAAATTAAAAGCTTTATAGTAGATAAAGAGTAAGAACGTTATAAAACATGAGTTTATCAACAGTAGGTATATTGTTGCGTATGAAAGCAAATTTTATAATTTTACTTGAATTTCACCATTATTTTTCGAAAACTTAAAAAAGGTACAAAGAAGAAAAAACAAAGTGAATATTTCAAAGATCTGTAGGATATACACGAAACAGGGTTGCGAAATTGAAGAGTAGCTGCGTTAATTTAGAAATTCCGGAGAAAAAAAAGTGTTTGTTTCATAACGCCAGAGTTCTCTGTTTGAGAGTTCCTTGCTTCAGAAAACGAATTTTCTACTTCATAGTTAAGAAGGGATCTCTGGGTAACTTATTAAAAACTAATTAAAAATATGTATATATGTACTTGGTGGCAGTGGCGGCTCGTGACTTTTGGGTTACTAGAGTGTTAATATTACAAAAAATGGCGTTATTGATGTTGTTGTAGCTCAAAACGACTTTTTAGTTTTTTTCGAATAAATATTTATACACGGCTAAACTGTAATTTCCTGAAAATCTTCATACAAAAAATCGGTTTTTATAAAAAAAAAATCGTTTTCAGCTGCAACATCAGAACTGCCATTTTTAATAATATTAGCACTCTAGTACAGTGGTCTCTAACCTTTTTGTCGCCGCGGACCGGTCAACGTCTGAAAATTTTACCGCGGCCCGCTGAGGGTGGTTAAGTTTAAATGTTAATATTCTAGAACGTTTTTAATATTTTTTATTGAATTGTTTTCAACGGTATTGTGTGGGCGGTTACTTAGCGTAAAGATGTTTTCAACAGAATAAGTATTATTTCGCGGCCCGTTTCCATTTGCTGCACGGACCGGGGGTTGGGGACCACTGCTCTAGTAAACCAATAAGTCACGTGCCTCTGCTTGGTGGTTAGCCCACTTCTAAAAATTATATTCGGTTTTGTTTTATTTCTTATGTGAAACGAATTTTTATTTTTACTGGTTGTATTTGATACCTATTTGCTTTTGGGCATTGAGGTTTTTAAACGATTTTTAACTTTTCAACTTTGATATTCATGTAAAATATAGGAGGTAATATGGCAAATTCTGTTTAAAGTAACTACACATTATAATTTTTTTTTTAATATTTCATAAATGCGTATTTACTTAATATACAATTAGATATTAATTCTACTTTTACAAATGTTTTCACAAATATCACATACATTTTAAGCCTTTAATAAATAATTTATTTATAATATTTTGGTCAATAGCATTAGGCCTTTGTGTAAAATAAGTCTGTAGTTTAGCCAAACAACTTGCTTCCTTCTTTTGAGAAAACAGCCCATTAGTTACTACAAAAATATAAATATTGTTTTCAGTTTCGTTGGAGCAGTATTATTCATACATTAAATCTCACACACAGAGAATATTTTATATCAATAGCAATATCGATTGGCAAAGCATATTATTAAAACATTAACGGCTTAGGTATTAAAAAACAGTACCATTTTCTTAAATTCACTTTAAAACTAAGCATTACATTTGTGAAGTAGCACGACATTGCAACCCTGGCTAAAGATATAATAAAATAAAATTAGTTTATAAGTATTTTGTTTCAACCACTAAATTTATTTAAGTGTACCTCAGTTTCTGAAGATTTTGCTCTTTGTCCCCCACACTCTTATGGGTGGTAAGTAAAATCACAGTAAGTCCCATTGGAGTCATTTTCCAGAAGAAAGGGTCGAATTTTTATAGTTCTGTTTAAGCTTTTAACATATTTATAATTGACCTAATGTACTGATTTTTTTGCCAAAACGCTTATAGACACCTATTATTTGTTATCATTAATAATTAAATGTTATAAAAAAATAATGTCTGATGAAAAAAAACGTTTTTCCATTTTCACTCACTGGTGAATGTTTTTGAAGTGCCTGTGGTAAGTAAGAAGGCAGTATAATGTTTTACTACGTTTATACTTACCGAGGTTGAATATTTGTCAAGTGATTATGGTAAGTACAAAAGTACAGTTTTTAATATGTTACTGTGTTTTTTACTTGTGAAAAATCAGGACATATCATTTCTCACTCCAACACTTACGTACATACTACTACTTACTACTTAGGATACATTTTCTGAATGTTTTGTCACTTTAATTTTTTTCTCGACGAAGAGTTGTATACAAACCGGTTGAAAGTATAAATAAATTTAGGAGTAAAAACCTCATAATTTAATCTAGTTATGGCAAACTACATTTTTAACGAAAATGTTAAGTAATATAATTTACTTTCTCAGTTCAACATTCATTGCATATTATTTTAAATATTAAGTTTTTATACATCTGAAATAGTTTTGGTGGAACATCAATAAAGGAATGAAAATGTACATAAATATATAATACATATTTTTTAAATGTAGTATATTATAAAATTTTATGCTATATATTTAGCAAAAGTCATAATTTTATTAAAATTAATACACAGAAGGCACAACGAACATTTAGTATAAAATTTACGTCCAATGAACAGCGTTAGGACTTAAGTTAATTAGGTCAATTAAATTTTTTGATTAAAAGTTTGTTTTTAGTGATCAATGAGTATTGAAGAATTTTTATGTCTAAACTGTATTATAATAACACCTATCTCCCATGAAATAAATATATCATAATAAAACCTATCTTCCATGAAATATATATTATAATAACACCTATCTTCCAGCAAATATTTATACATAATAACACATACCTTCCATGAAATATATATATAAATATTATAATAAAACCTGTTTCCATGAAATGTATATAAATTATAATAACATCGGTCTTCCATGAAATATTTATATTATGAAAGGATACTTGTTGAAAAGTGTGGCAACGGGAATAAAAGATATATATTATAATAACACCTATCATCAATGCAATATATATTATAATAATACCTATTTCCATGAAAATAAAAATATATGTATGTATTATAGTAAAACCTATTTTCCGTGAAATATATATATTATAATAACACCTACCTTCCATGACATATTTATAATATAATAACACCTATCTTCCATGAAATATATATATTATAATAACACCTAACTTCCATGAAGTTATAAATACATATATAACTTCATCGAACTTACTATATAGGTAAGTTTTTAGATTCTCACGGCCAAAAGCATTTTTGTTGTTTGTTTTTGGGGTGTTATGCCGTGTTGCGCTAACTCCTTCTTTAGCCGACGTTTCGGACAGCGTTGCAGTGTCCATCATCATGATGGACACTGCAACGCTGTCCGAAACGTCGGCTAAAGAAGGAGTTAGCGCAACACGGCATAACACCCCAAAAACAAACAACAAAAAAAAGAACTTACTATATATATATATATATATATATATATATAGTAAGTAGTATAAGTTAGTTATATATTATATTTCGAAACGATACATGTTGAAAAGTGTGGCAATGGGAATATAATAATATATAAATTCCTGTAAAAATTTTACTTTTTTCAAATTTTTTTTTCTTTACAAAGCCATCAGTTTAATTTTGTATATTTTTTCTAATAAACAAAATTTGTTGAAATATTTTAACAATCACCTGCTGTTATTGAATCAAAATAGAACCTGACTTAAGTTTATTCTGCGGCTTCGTGTTCCGTTGTCGGTTCTTCTGTTGGAAGCCTGAAAGGAAAATATTTAAAAATTAGTTCGAAAATTAATTGTAATTACCAAATTCACTGAGATTTTTGATGACGACGTCTCTGTTATCCACTCGATCGATTTTTAGCATATTATGTCAAGTTTGCAAAAACGTTTTGAGCGATCGCTCGCCATAATGTGCCAAATTAATAAAACCTAAACATATGGGATAGGCGGTGAAATCTAGGTGGATTCCTTGGCTTTAAACTGCAGTAAGCAGTTTCAAATGTTTCCATATTAATATTTTGAGGAATGGAATTAATTAAATAATATGGTTAATGTTTAAATGTGATACCAATCGCTCCAGTGGATTTATAGTATATCAGATTGTGAATGTACCCAAACAACAGAGTTCTTATTTTCCTGTACGCATGGGGATATTTGTGACTTAAAAGCAAGTGTGGATATTTGAGAAAGTGTCGAATATCCCAAATACAATACTTCTCCATAATTACAATCAGATAACACGAATACAATATTATAGCGCAAGTATAATGGATATAACCTTCCATAGTGGTGCTAAGTGGGCGTAGGTTGTTGCACCTTCTGGCGGCAGCAGGACAAACATCGCAGCTTTGCATCGTCCCCGACCTGAAATCATAAATCACTTTTTAATCTCATATCGAACGTCACATGTCACGTACAAGCTTAAAATTACCAAGTGTTATAAAAAATATTCTTAAACGTCTATGGGCCGAATATCAGTAAATTTTAGTAATGGTATCACTAGGCTTATCTTGACAGGACTCCAGACTACCAGAGATCAATTTGACTTACGTAAATGTCTCACAAGCCGGACTTAAAAGCAACTGATATACCGACCATAATGCTACAGTACCTGCCCTATGTAGGTGGTACTGTAGCATTTTTGGAAGATTGCATTTTTTTTAATTTGTGCAATTTCAATAAATGAATTTTGACATCATTTGTGTTTATCTTGGCCTTATTATATATGTTGATTTTTAGGGTGTTGGGTTGTATTTCGTTTTCTACACGCTGTTTTTCCTTAGATGATATTCACCTCCTGAAGTATCACGACATGAATATGATATTTTGTGCAAATTTCTATTTCAGTCTTTATTGTCGCTTATTGAATGTGTTTAATCTGACCTTGACGGATCTGTTGATGATGCACAGCGTGGTGAGGGAAATAACGAAGAGTATGGATGGAACCAGTACCGCCACCATTAGCTCGCGCCACGTCTGCGTCAAGTCGAACCTGGCGAGCACCAGGAACGGGTCGTTCTGCAACACGATAAGTGCACGAACCATTAGATATATTCAATGTCAATAAATCTTTTCAAATTAGTGAAAAAACATAGAGGAATGAAGGCTGGCGCATAGAGGACTTAGAATTTCCCAAAAATCACCATAGATTTAGATGAACTTCGCTCCCATGTAACCAGAATGTTCACTTGTGTCAACATTATTTTTGGAAGATAAACAAAATTTACATAAACATTTTTTAACCAGGGTAATTTAAACGTTTTCAATGTTTCTCATTTCCGCGTTTAATGAGAGCTATAACAGCCTACAACACCTAATAAAACATTTTTATGGTAATATTTCCCATAAACCTTAATAATTATACTCTACACCCGAAATAATGTAAAATAAACTGCCAGTGTAAATATTGCCTGAAAGATGAATAATTTAAAAGCACTCGTAACAGCTTTCTAGTATTACGAGGTGGACTGACTGCGTAGAGGGTGACTGTAGCAGGATGGGTGCAAGATAATGGCTCTTTCAGACGTATTAAATGGTCAGATTACCAGAGAAATGATTAGAGAGAAGTGTAGGCGAAACCTTCACTAATGTTTTAACTCCAGATGTCAGTATCATCAAATCTACTATGCATTTCCGACTTACTATCAAGAACTCTCGACCAAGGAAATCAAGTAGATGTTACATACTTTGACCTTGAAAAGGCCTTTGACAAGGTCGATATCGATGTCCTATTAAAAAAAATAGCTACGTTTGGCTTTTCCAAAAAACTTTTATTACTTTTTGCTTCATAATTCACTAATCGCAAACAATACGTTTTTTATAAAGGTTCTCACTCTGCTGAATTCCTGGTTTTTTCTGGAGTCCCGCAAGGATCAATTCTTGGACCGCTATTATTTTTGTTGTTCATCAACGATATTGGCTCAATCATCACTCATTCCTCTTATTTATTGTTTGCTGATGACCTAAAACTCTACCGCATAATAAAAAATCTCGCTGACTGTGTCCTCCTATAAATCGATGTGAACTCTGTCGCAAACTGGGCAAAAATTAACTGCTTAAGCTTCAGTGCACCTAAATGCAATGTAGTCTCTTTCACAAGGGCAAAACAGACGATCATATTTGAATATTCAATTAACGATAACATTTTTCATCGCTTTAGTCAAATAAAAGATCTAGGGGTTACTTTTGACAGCAAAATGACATTCCACCAGCACACAAATGACTTATGCAACAGAGCATATAAACTACTGGGCTTTGTCATTCGCAATTCACGCTCATTTCAAAACCCACTAACAATTAGGCTACTTTAAAACTCACTTGTGCTAAGTGTACTGGAGTCGAATTGTATTATCTGGGCCCCATTTGAAGCATCCTATATTTTAAACATTGAAAGAGTTCATAAAAAATTCCTACGTTTTTTATTTTTACGCCTCTATGGAACATATCCAATTATCCATATTTATATTCATCGAGATTTATTCTAGGTATGACTAACTACCATTCTCTAGAAACTCGTAGATGTTTGCATTGCTAAAATATTTCTTTCAATTAATCAATGCCCTCGTCTCTAACGGTGAGATTCTGGCGCAAATCAATTTATTTGTCCCAGAGTCTCACTCTCGGGCACGTCACCATAACATATTATATTGCCGATTGAGTCGTACAAATCTGTACCCGAATTCGCTCGTGGGAAGAGCGATACGCTATTTAAATATATTAGATAAAAATTTCGACATATTCTTCGGAAAATTCAATGAGTTTGTAAGGTTTTTGGCGCTACATTCTCACTGTGAAAATGGTACTTTTACAATTAGTTAGATAAAATATCAGTAATGTTGTAAAATTTTTTGTACACAAATAAAATAAAATAAAATGAATAAAATAAAATAACATAAACAAAGATCACTCACCGCTCACCAGTCACTTCTTTGGCTTCTAGGATCGATCCCTGCAGCGGCAGCACTAAATTTACAGCGTTGTCTCTTAGCGGATTATAAATATTCGATAATGATACATTAATGAATGCGAAGTCCTCCATCCTTAATACAGGTTTGGTTAAACTCCGATATATTACACAAACAATGGGAATATCTAGAAACTGAAGATGAAAGGCTACGGACAGGATACAGCGTAGATCACCTGCAGTCTGACATAGGCCCAGAAATGTATCGCCGAGAAGAAGATGATCTTCTGACTTCCGTGTGAAGTGAACATGGAGAATTGAAGGTTCTACCTTGTTGTAGAAGCAAGGGTAGCGGCTCCTGGCCGTGTGCTCCCTCCCGTCCTGCCCGTAGTCCAGCAAGAACTGCTTGCACTCCCCCTTGAGGGTGTTGACACAGCCCGCTAGGTTGATGTACAACCTGCTGGGTGTGGGGAAGATCTGCAGGGAGATTCCGTGGGGTAGAAGAGATGAACCTCCTCGAGGTCTGCAAATATTCCATTCACATCAAAATGATTATACTTATCAGGAACAGTGGTAGGATATATCTACTAATGTAAACCTTCAATCTTTTAAAAAGTACATCAAATCTTGGCTAAAAAACACTGAACTAGATATTTTTTTCTTATAAGTTTTAGCAAAGCTATCTGTAACATTTATATCCATGTATATATTATTTTTTATTATTTCACATACATACAAAACAGCGGATATATTTTATTATTTGTAATGCTTTGTCTGCTAATTCACCTTTTAAGATGTCTTAAAAACTAGTATTTACCTTATTTTTTGTCTCATTTTAAAACTTTTACATATTACATGATTTAGTTTCTCGTATTGCATCTCTACAGTATCTCCACTTAAACCATAGAAATAAAATAAAAATACTTATAATACCCACACTCAGGCTTCGCCTTCGTGGGATTTTTTTTCAATTATGTACATTTATTTCAATATTTTTTATATATTTTTCAATATTTTATGTAACCATGTATGTATAAAAAAAAAAATTCAATAAAAAAAAAAATGTAAGTGTTTTAAGTTATTAGTTATCGGTAGAGATAATAATTAGGTACAGGCAAATATTTTAAAGAGCCCTCGTATGAATGTTTTTTGGGTACATCGGTTGAAATCGGTTCGAAGTATGAGTTGTCAGACTAGCAATCCGAAAGTGGCGGGTTCAAATCCCGGCGTACTCAACTAAATTTGAATTGATTAATTTGTGATATTTATCAATTTGTAAATTAAATGTACGTAGTATATTTGCGGCACTCCAGAGTGGAAGATACTCTCAGTATCGCCCTGATGTAAGAACACTATGCAGAATTTAAACGTTATTTGAAATGACTTTAGCCGTGTCTATTGACCAGATTTGAATAGTCAGGCACTTCTCAACCTTCCTCTATCCCATCTCCTTCCCCTCCCTACTACCTTCAGCCTCACAACATATTCCAATTGGGGATGTCATATTCTCACTGGCTCCAGACGGTTAGTAGTAGTCGGAACTCTTGTACGGTATTCACACTTAACTAGCATATAAATAAAATTCGCTCTCTTACCCCGCAGAAAGCAAGAATCTCTTTAAAATGATTCTACTGTACCACATAATTCTCCAGAAATAGGTAGTATTTTATCGCTTGTCTGAATTCCTTACACAGTCAGTTCCAATTTTAAAGATTTTGTACTTTTCCGGAACGTCCTTCGTATTATTTTTTATCGGAGAGTTGATAATTAAAGGTTTTCAAAATTTTATTTAAACTTTATATCCGATATTATCTTGGCAGCTACCGCTTTATGTCTGGGCAGAGGTTCGCGCAGGTTGCCCACATTTTTTAAACTCGTCGGCGACGCCAGTCTCCCGCGACTGCGAGGTTCTTCTCGCTTTCGGCGTCGAAACTCTTAACATCACTTGCGTCACACAATTGTGACAATGCGTGTATTTAAATCAATGCTTAGAACTGAATAGTCAACAAAGAATGACAGGATGTAAAAATGACAGCTAGATCCACTGATTGGTTGTGAGTGAGGTTATGAAAGCAGTCTAGTTTTTACATTTCAACTCGTGATTTCAGTAGACACGTGTACGGACTGTGTGCAACAAGTTCTTTGCGACGTGAGTTGTATACAACATGAGTATCGGATCTAGCGTATTCCTGTGGAAAAGGGGCGTTAATTAGTCACTTTTACCACGAAATTTACTGAGACACTATTTTGTATCATAATTATTTTTTTAATGATTAACTAATGTTTATAAGACAAATTTTTATGAATAGCACATTATTGCTTATACTAATTTGTTATATTTTGTGCTATGCATAAAACTTTATCTTATAAACATTAGTTTATCATTAAAAAAAATAATAATATTTAACAAGTCAAAATATTTGACCAACAAATGTAGATATAATATGTCTCGACGCCATCTAGTGGGAAATTTGGCACTAACAAAGCCTTTCCTACAAAAATAAAGTTGGTTTTTTACAGGTGAAAAAAAATATAATAAGCAGTAATTGTTGATTGAAGTACTAGTACATATTGAATTATTTGGCGGGTCGGAAATAAGCCGACGTGGCTCAGTGGTCCAGAGCATCTGACCGGACATCAGAAGGTGCGGGTTCAATTCCCGTCGGTGGAATTTATTTTTACTCGGGAGATATTTTCAATTTGTATTGATATTTCAGGCGACTAATTATTGCTTATAATAATTTGTTTTATCATAATCTTTGGATTCCATTTTCCTATCCGTTTCCATTTACTATTTTTTTTAAAAAGCTGTGTAGCATCCAGATTTGGACATAAGCTTCCCTGAAATAATGTCTTCAGTTTTGCCAATAATTGCTACTCTCACGAACCCAAAACCGGCCTCTTCTTCTAAGTTCTTTTTTTCATCCCTTCCATCCGTGGTTGGTATCCTATGATATTGTAATTCTAACTATCATTAGTTGTGCTACTTGTCCACAACAGTCACAAACCAATACTCATAAGTTAAAGCTCGGGATATCTGTTATGCAATTACTATTATCAATTGAACTGATGTCATTAGACGATGACGTCGTTCGGCCGATAAATTTGATCGGCCAGCTCAAATTACCGAGCTCGGTCAATCAATCCAATTAATGGCGCTGTTGATCGATGATATTTATGGATATTGATTGTTAAAGGTTGATTGATTGGCTGTTAATAACTCAATTTTGTCTATTTTATCTCCAAAATGGATGTCGGGAAAAGCTATCTGAAATGTTAGCACATTGTTTTGGAATATTTTTGAAAGGGATGTATTTTACGACCTCCGTGGCAGAGCGGCACGATTCTTGGCTCTGGATACAGATCGTTAAGAGATTAATAATTTGGTAGGCGGTTATGAATGTCCCCGCCCCGGGGAACTATTTACTGTACAACCTCTGCCATAGGTCACCCCAGGGTGCCCGTGTTCATGGGGGTGAAGTTTGTTCATGTCTTGGTGGCAGATGTGCCTGCCCACCAGCTGCATGGCGGGCCGGATCGGGAGAGGCCAGTTGAGGGAGTCCCTTTGACATCTCTAGCTGAACTCTCTCGACCCATCGCCTTGCACTGGAACGGTAGGGAAGGATTCATACGTCCGTCACTCCAGAACACACTGACCCCCTGGATTCCTACTCTCATTCCTACTTTCTCTCTTTCCTTTCCTTAAAAAGATCCTCCACGGAGCATCCTCAAAGATAACATAAGTCCTATCATTTTCCTAGGTGCCTCCTTTGTGAATTTTATGTAAAATAAGAGATTTTTGGATGGTGAGCGGCAGAGATGAAATCCATTAGAACAAGTTTAGGAGAATTTTTTTTTTTTTTTTTATTATTTATTCAGTGAGTTTTATGAATTACAATTTTTGTGTACTTAATAACTCCCACACTAGGCTAATGCCCGTGTTGTGGTAGTCATAATGCTATAAATTACAATAAAACCATATGTTGTAGTAAGAAAAAATAAAACATAATATGGAAGGAAAAAAAAAGAAAATAAACATATTTAAGGAAAATATAAAACAAAATATATGTTTTTCATACATGCAAACATACATACATACACATATATATATGCTCAGATATATATACATATACATACATACATAGACATACATAGATGCATACATAAATACATTCATACACATCTATATATGAACACACACAAATATAATGTGTATTCACATATAAACATAAGTATACAGATACATGGTTAATTGTATTATAATGGTTTAAAAGTTAGGAACTCATGTATTCTTTAAAAAAGGCTCGTCCCCTTTCAAATATCCAGTTTTGGACACGTATAATAAAAAGGGATATAGTATTAGTTGATTTTATTTCCCTGTCCAACGCGTTGTATATTTTAGGGGCGATGTACCAGAATTGTCGTTGAGCGAATGTGGTTCTAGTTTTTGGCACCACGCATCCCAGATTTGATGAAAAGCGGGTGTTTACTTGGTGTTGAGGAGCCACTATCAAGTCATTTTTTCGTATGTAGCATAAGCTTGTCTTAATGAATAGCTGGCGAATATCTAAGACCTTAATTTTAGTAAATAGTATTTTGGAGGGATAGGTAGGATGACATTTAAATATAATTCTGAGAATTAGTTTTTGTACTGTAATTATTGGATTAATGACGGATTCTGCACAGCCACCCCATCCCAGAATACCATATGTTGCTATCGATTGAAAAAGGGCAAAATATACGCATTTTAGAGTCGTTAGGTCTAAGATGGATCTAAGAGAGCAGAATATGTGGGAGAGTTTACGAAGTCTTTTTGTTGTTTCTTTTATATGAGTTTCCCAGCGTAGTTGGTCATCGATTATTATTCCCAAGTATTTAACTTCCTTTGAAGATTTAAGAGTTGAACACGTGCATTGAATGTTAGGTGAGGTTTCAGGAGTCTGTATGTTGAGTGAACACGAGTGGATGGTAGGTTTGGGGCAGTTATTGGGAAAGCTATGTTTGGGTATGGAAAACGTCATGTATTGTGTCTTGTCGATATTAAGTGTGAGGAGGTTTGTGTCTAGCCAATGTTTAACTTTTGTTAGGCCAATATTAGTTTTGTTTGTAACTGATTCCCATGTTTCATCATCAAATATTAGGACTGTATCATCGGCAAATGAAATTATCTTGCCTCCAATATTCATAGTGCATAGTGTGTTGATATATATGAGAAATAGAATTGGCCCTAGTACACTACCTTGAGGGACCCCATAGGACATGGATAATTTTTTGCTCATATATATTTTGTCAGAGTGGATAAGGGTTTGTTGTGTACGATTTGCTAAGTAGTTTTTAAACCATGTGTAGGCTATCCCTGTAATGCCGACCTGTTGAAGTTTTTTAAGTAGTAAGGGATGGGAAACCGTATCAAATGCTTTTGCGAGGTCAAGGAAAACAGCAAGTGGTTTGCGACCTTTGTCAAGATTTTGGGAAACAATTTTTGTGAGAGCAGCTATTGCATCAGAGGTATTCCTCCCTTTGCGGAAGCCATATTGGTTATCCGATATTATTTTATTATTTTCAAGGAACTTACAGAGTCTATGTTTCACCGCCTTTTCTATAATTTTAGAAATTGTGCTGAGTAATGATATCGGTCGATAATTATTAACAGATAATTTATCACCTGTTTTGAAGATAGGGATTATTGTGGCCTGTTTTAAAGAGTTGGGGAATATTCCAGTTTTAAAGCTTAAGTTGATAATGTGTTTAAGAGGTGGGGCTATAAATTTTTGAATGTGTTTAATAATTTTTGTTGAAATTTGATCTTTCCCTGCAGAGTTACTGTTTTTAAGAGATGAGATAAGTTCTATTATTTCTAGTTCAGTGGTGGGAGTGAAGTGAAAAGGGTTATAGCTGAGATTATTGACATGTATATTTTTTGCAAGATCTTTCTCCGAGACGGTGTTTTGGTCTAGAATATTTTTTGCTAATTTATGTCCGATATTGGAGAAAAATTGATTGAAATGGTCGGATATTTTTTCAGGTTCGGAATTGACATGAGTTGTTTGGTCTTCTATGTTAATTTTAACAATGGGTGAGTCGATTTTATGAATATTGGCTATATCTTTTATGATATTCCAAATTTTTTTTTTGTCATCAGTAGCTTCACTGATTTGTTTTTTGTAGTAATCTCTTTTAACATTGTTAATAATTTTTTTGCAGTTGTTTCTATAATGTTTATAAAATATGAGTGAATCATAATCATTGGGATTTTTTCTACAGAAGTTATGAATCTTGTCACGCTTTCTGATACAGTGAAGAATACCTGTAGTGATCCATGGTTTGAGTTTTGTGTCGGATTGGTTTTTTTTAGTTTTTGTGTATGATGTTGCATCGGCC
Organism: Hesperophylax magnus; assembly: GCA_026573805.1. NCBI lineage: Eukaryota > Metazoa > Arthropoda > Insecta > Trichoptera > Limnephilidae > Hesperophylax > Hesperophylax magnus. Next base: position 13,932,584 of record JAIUSX010000012.1, read on the forward strand.
AAGTGGTTTTGTAAAGTATTTGTAAATATTTCGCATGCAGAAGTGGTATCGGTACAAGAATAGACAAGTTCCCAGTTTTCTTTAGAGACAGTATTTAGGAGAATGTCATAGGAAATTTTTTTTTGAGGGAGAGTATTTTGAGGTAGTTTATGAATATTTTGGTTGATGGAAGTGATGGTTGCATAGTGATCTGTGACAGTTGATTGATATACAATGGATTTGCTGCCTAGTTTACTCTTAACAAAGACGTGATCTATACAACTACTAATGTTTAAATCTGATTCTCTAGTTGGGGCTGTGACGGCTGGCAAATATCCTAATAAAGTTAGTGTATTTAGGTATTCATTCGCTTGTGGATGCATTCTGTTGATTATATTAATGTTGAGATCACCAATAAGATAGGTGTTTTGGCGGTGTTCTATATTTGTTAAAATTTCATGCAGAGATTGTATGAATGGGGTTATATTATGTGTGCTTGGGGATCTGTATACAGTAATGATTGTTATATGATTATCAAGTTGAATTTTAAGACAGTTTGCGTTCTTAATTGTGACCTCTTTAACTGAATGTATGATGTGGTTTTTAATGTAAACAATAACGCCATCATTTTGAGTTTGGTTTTGTAGTGTATTATAGTGATTGTAGTTTTTTATCGTTTTTGGGACGAAATTTTCTTTAATCCAGCATTCGCTCAAAACAATTACATCGAAATCTGAGGCAAGGTGAGTGAGAAGAATTAAGAGTTCATCAAAATTTTGGTTTATACTTCTTATATTCATAGAGAATATCGTAAACGTAGAGTTCACTAGTAATAATTGACGTACTACTTCAGTGTCATTAGTAGTTGTACATGGAATCGGTGTTATGTTATCTAGTAAGTCTGTTATGTCTTCCATTATTTGTTTTTTTGTTTTGCATTAAATTTAACTTTCTTGATTTTGACAGTAGCTAAACATGTGTTATAATTCAAGGCATAGGGGATACTATAATTATAGAACATAGTAAGAGATTTACAATTGGTTATGTTACGACAGTAAATGTTGTTTAACAAAGCAATAAATATAATACAAAATACAAGGTAATTGATTTTGACATCAGTAAAATATTTGTGATGCTTGAGTGCAAAAGGTATAATAAAATAGTACAATACAATAATTGATTTAAAGTTGGACATGTTAAAACTGTAATTATTGTTTAGAAAGGCAATGAAAAGAATGAAAACTTTTGAGTTAGTTCGCCAGTTATTAAAAGCAATAACAAAATAAGCAATGTATATAATTGTATAAAGCATAGTAAGTTGTAATGGTTTTGGTGCAATTACAATAACACGTTTTTTACATGATAAGAAAACTAGATTACTGGAAAGAGGTGATTGTATTAAGTTATTTGATGGATTAAAAACAATGATGGGGTACATGCTTTTGTTAAATGTCTTTGGGCTAGAAAAATCCAATAATATGTTTTTTGTAACAGAGAGTATCAAGTAATATATAGATGAATATATAATAGTATACAGGAGAATCAAGTAAAATAAAAGTATACCAAGGGATGAAAATTGATTATAAGTTATTTGGTGAGGGAGATAAAAGGTTTTTGGTTTTTTCATTGATAAGTATGACGGGCGTCCCAACGTCTTTGCGTACATATACTTGTCCCCCTCTGGTCCAGGCAAACTTAAAAATATTGTCTCGTGTAGCCTTACGTGCAAGAAACCAATGATGTTTAGCTCGAAATGTCAAGTGTTCATTGATATAAATCTGGGAGCTCTTTCCTGCCATTCCTATGATATTTGTGTTTAGTTTATCGTCCCGATTTGCAGATCGCTTGTTAAATGTTTTTATGTTATTTAAGAAGATGTCACGGTCATCGTTTGTTTTGAATCTGAGGATTATCGGCCGTTGTAAATCCTTGTTGGTTTTTTGTCCAGTACGGTAGGCTGCTTCCACGTTTTTCACTTCTGTTCCGGCATTTGTAATTTTTTGGATATTGAAAACAACATTTTTTAAGTCTTCTCCGCTTATTTCCGGGATTCCTCGTATTTCTACGTTTTTCGATCTGTTTTCCCTGTCTAAATTTTCAAATTGTCCTTCTATTTGCTCTAAGCGCGCTTCAAGATCACAGTTTTTTTTTCAAGTTTTTTGTTTATATTCTCGAGTTCGTGGACTCGAAGTAGAATATCCTCGTATTGTTTACTCATTGCTGAGATTGTGGCGAGAATTTGGGTGTTTTGGTCGAGTATTGCGTTTTGTTTTAATAGTAGTTCATTGTCCAAAGTTGAGGCACCGCTGGCAGTGACATTGAAAGCCGGAGTGTCAGATAGGCATTTCTTACATTTAATTTGGGCGCGTCGCTCCTTAGTGAGTCGACGGTATGAGGTCTCTGCCACTCCGCTGCAGTGCAAATGGAATATTCCCTTGCACACGGCGCAGGTAAATACGGACTCGTCGGAGAGAGTGGGTTCTGAACAGGCATTACAATTATTCATGTTGTGTTATGTAGTTAGTTAGGTGGTAAAGTTGTCCTTGCGCCTGTTGGCAGGCAAAATTCGTAACACGAGTGATAAATTTTGGTTCTAATGTTTTTGTCAGGCGATCTGTTCCAGAATAATTGACGTACCTACAGTACAGCACGCCTCGATTTGTAATCAAAACACAATCGTGTCGAGTTTTATTTTACTATTATTTTGATTATTAGGGCAAATTAAACGTAGATAATTATTCACTGGGATTGTATTTATTATGTACACTATATATATATATATATATATATATATTTTTTATTCCCGCAGGGTTAATTTTTAATCAAGGAGATGATAAGAGAGGTTATCTGTATGTTTTGAAAATGATTATTTAATGTACAAATGTTCACTAAAAAGGTGCTACTCAAGTTGAGATTAGTTCTGTTGGGTAGGCAAATGACACTTTATTAGGGATTATGACATGCACATGTCTCACTGCACTTTTTAAAGTTATTTAGTTTAATTTTTTACGTCCTTATAGAGACTGAGGTGTTTTGTTATTGTCAATGTCACTTTTGTCAGAAATCACTACTAAACTTCCAAGTTTTACGCAGATAATATTTTTCGCGTATTGGTTAGTTAATATGTTGTTTTTAAACTTAATAAACAATAGATTTGACAGGAGGCGAACCGGTTGACAGTTTGACGTATGTATCTATCTATCGACTCAAATCTAGAATACAGCGGATGTGGAATAATTTCCCAACTCATCTCTTGTATAGCCTCTTCTATAATGTTAGCAGTAAACGAACAGAAATTATCTTACTGAATACTATCTAGATGCCGATTTCAAAGGTCAACAAACAGCGTTTCAAAACTCCAAAACGTTACGCTAGAATGTATCATTCATCAACCATTGAATAAAGAAGAACACCAGAATTTAATGTTGGGTGGGAGTATTTTGTGTTCCAAAAGTCTGATCATTCTTTACTTAAATTTTATATGCAGAATTGTGTTTCACCATCATTATGGCATTCAAATGAGATGGCGATATACGATGTTAGGCAAGTGAGAGACAGAGAGACATCAAAGAGAAAATTCCTAATAAGTAAAAGCACTTCTAATCACCATAAAAAATGTAATAAAAATTGTCCAGTGTAATTGTACATTTACTTTTGCGATTAATGCACGTGTTCGAATAGAAAAATAGCCATTTTTGAATCCACATTTCAAATTTGAACATTTCAACACAAAAGCTGACCGAGTGCGAAGAAATAATAATTAAGAAGGTGTGTTTAAGGCGATGCCATACGTAGTAATTTAAAATCATGTGTTTTTGGTTTGAAAATTTAGTCACCTAGAAATGTTTCAGATGCTTTAATTAAATACTGCGAGTAGAATACATCTTGAACTTTGAAATAATCGAGTATTTTTTTATATAAGTCTTTTTATAAGCCCAGAAAAAAATAATGTATAGGCCTATGAAAACTGCTTTAAAGTTCAAAATCTCCTACTTACGAACCCATTTTCGGTTATGATTTTATTGTATAATGTGGAAAATTAAGTTATTTATAAAATGATCTGAAAAAAATTAAATATTTATGCCTGAACATCCACAAAATAAAATAATAGGCACTTTTTGGTCATGTTTTTTGCTTGCATAAATCAAAACAGGCGGATGGTGTTAAGCGGGAATTTAAGCCTTATCGCCATCTACGTAAGGGTTGTTATTGATAGCGGCTCAATTTAAAATATTACACGACGTAGTGCATCGCCTTAAACGAAAAAATAAGAAAATTATATTAACTTTTTTATTCGGGTGCTGACGAAAAGTTTTTTTTTGCTAATATTTCATTAATTCGCGGTATGAACGTGGAACATAGTGTATTTGCATATATTTTTAATTCTCCGATATTATTGAGCTTAGTGGCATTACATTTGCTAAATCCATTTTGTTAGTAAGTAAGTGTAAGGCTAGTCTATTACAACCATTACCTACCGTTGGTTATTCCTCAGTGGTTCTCCTTCCATAGCCTTCTCCCAGAGCACTCTTAGCTGGGTAAAGTTCATAGCGGGCTGCGGCAGATCAGCCGGTGGGATCACTGTTCCATTGATGCAATCTGTTCCCCTGGAAAAAAACAATTATTTTATATTTCCACCACTGGAAAGTTTGGTTTACTGCAACAGCCACAGGCAGCTTAATCATGCGTCGGTGCCAGAACCAAGCACTTCCCGCGTGAATTGGAATACTCTTTGAATTTTTATTTGTATTGTATTGACCTGACAAATGCCCTCTTAAGTAAAATTGTAGGTAAGTGTCAAATTGACAATAGAAAACGAATTAAACCTTACAACTACCCTTATTGTAGATATTTTATCACTATCAAAAATTCATGGGTCCTTCATGGATTTTTGAAAAAAATTGACAACAACTAACAACAACAAGCTTAAGAAGCATCGAATCCATAGGTAAAACAAAATAAGTTCGCATACTATATTTTTTATTTATTAACACGCTTCATGCGGGTGAAAACAAGGGTCCCATTCAAAGCCTACTTTAGTAAAAACGACTCCATAAAGTCAGTGTTGGGCCATTTAGTGATGTTTTATTTGTAAAAAAGTACGTATAACAATATATATATTTTTTATTTTCGCGTGAGTCATTATAAAAAAAAACAAAAAGTTTCGCATCTTCGGTGCGATAGAATTTATTATCCGTTCTACGAGTTTAAATATAGTTTGATAAAATATTCTTCCACACAAAAAAACAAGAATTTGTAGATGGGGAAGACTTGGTTCAAATTTTTAAATACATATACATATTGTTGGGACATTCATAACGAGATGGATCTAAAATAATTGGATGAAATTATCGGACAACAACGCCTTTTCCGCCATTTAACTAGGACCGGCGTTGTATTATTTTTCGATCAATTAGATACCATTAGTGCCACCTATGAAGGTTGGGTTATAGTATTTACGAAAGGTTCTCACCTCTGCTATTTGTTTGTATTTAAATAGCGTCGGCAAGGAAAATTCCTGTATAACTTACTTTTTAATTTGAAGTTTGTCATCTGTCTTGGTCATATAAAAGGTTAGGTTTCATTAAAAACGCTCTCTTGCTCAAAAACAACCAAAGGTTTTACCTTTCCTAAAGAATCACAGGACTGGCCTGTATCTAGAGTATTTCACTGTAAAAAGTGCCTAGTCATATCATGTGAAACTGTATATTCATTTGTGAATAAAATAATTCAGTTTGCTCTCAAAAATATCGGAGTTTAATTTAAAAGGACCCTAATTTATAACAGGCGTAAAAGTTAGTCCTACCTACGGATATGAGACTGCGTGCCTGAGTGAGACAGATGAATAGTACGTAAGTTGTCCACTGTCTCTTGTCTCAGATTCGGAACAACAACCTTACATTATAAAACGCATAGAATTAAAGAACGTTAAAGTACCTACTTATCTTATTTATCACAAATACTAAATATGAGTAATTCGTCGGCCATGAAAAATAATTAGGTACTGCATTACCCTTATATATTTTTTTTCAGTACATAAAACAAAAAATTACACACATGGATGTTTTAATACAAACAAATAACAAAAATTATAATATTAACAAACATAGTAACCGACAAACGAGAATGGGTTAAGGATATAATACAAATATGTCCATAAACAATTTATTATTGTTACCTGTACTCAGATATACCATTAATCTGTTCTGATGACACATTGAATTGCTAGGTACTATATTGTCTGTCTTTAAAACAGTAATCGTTGTATATGTGTTTTTAGGTCCAATTAACATTAGTTTTGTTAAAGACAAAACATTTTTCCATATTTTAGTGTTAAAATGCGTCGATTACTGCTTTTTAAATAATGGAATCAGCTTGGAATAAATGACTAGACCATTACCCGTACATACATAACTCATTTTTCAATTTCTGGCCGTATACTGCATTTTACTCATGAGGGCAGTATATTTTATGTACATACTACGGGTGTACTCAGTTTATTAAGCGCAATAATATCATAGCAGCAAAATGTGAAAAATTCGTTCTTACACCGGCAAAGAATTAAAAATACCTATTCGAATAAGATGCCCGTTCATCTGCAATTAGAGTATTATGAACTGTTATCCAACGAGTGTAGATCATAACAGAGTTGTTTGGTTTTATTTCTTCTATCGGTTCAATTTTTATAACTATAAATCGCGTGATATTTAGTAAGTTTTGATACAATGGCACATTGATAAAAAAAAATATTTGATGGTATTAAGATTAAGATCATAAGCATCCATGTAAATGGTAGACGGGAAAAAATAGTATGGTTGCAGCCGGTTTTTACCTGCCAGTAAATCTTTATCTTTTACTTATCGAACAGCTGATGTAATTTTTAAAATTAGAGAAAGATACACAAAGAACGATGGTAAGCATGAGATAATTTTATAATAAGTAAGCCTGATTTTTTACGAGATAACAACCGAGTAGTAATAGCCAAAGAAACAATGGATAATGAGCCATATTGTTGTTTATGTGTAATAAACAAAGGGTAGTAAATCTTATAGAGGGTGTTGATTGTTGACCTCTTGGTGAATGAACTCTTACTAAGCCAAGGAAATATTACTTAAAAAAACACTTCTTTTATGGAAAATTATCTGGGCTGTATTTACCCTACAAGAAGCCTTGGGCTAATCCGCATTGGGAGCCTGAGAAGACAATATTATTTAACCAAATTATCTTAAGTATTTTTTTGTTTATGTTCTCCTGTTTGCAAAATTATAATATCTGATAATTCTTAACCATTTTTTCCCTTTTTAGACTCAAGAGTAAATGTTTAGTTGGTCGATATAAACCGATGTTGTTATATTTTTTAATTTTAATCAAGATATTGCGGAAAAATACTTTTCTCATTGGCAATTACTTACGGGCATCCCTAGAAAATACTTTTCTTACTGGAAATTACTTAAGGGCGTCCCTAGAAAATACATTTATTATTGGAAATTACTTACGGGCATCCCTAGAAAATATTTTCTAATTGGCAATTACTCACGGGCATCCCTAGAAAAAATTATTCTTATTGGCTCTTACTTACGGGCATTCCTAAAAAAACTTTTCTTATTGGCAATTACTTACGGGTATTCCTAAAAAAAAATTCTTATTAGCAATTACTAACGGGCATTTCTAGAAAATCTTTTCTTATTGGCAATTACTTACGCGCATCCCTAGAAAATTCAAATTCTTGTTGGAAATTACTAACGGGCATCCTATAAAAACTTCCGACGCAATTTAATCGTTTTACGTACATAATATTGAACTTTTATAGGCTATTATCAAACTTCACATATTTGCAATATTTTTTTAACTTGCCTTGAATCAACTCACAACATTATTATTGTTCTATTAACCTAATCACTGTTCACTGTAGTTTTTTTCATGGATTTTTAATTTGGTTTCTCTGAAAATCTGAAAGAGTCTCTTTCAGATTTTAGCTTTCAAAAACCTTATTGACTTCTATATTAAGAAGCGTAGTGCCTGGTATTCCTCATAATGATTTCATAATGCGTTTCATCTGCTTTCAAGAACCTTATTGTCTTGCATGAACAGTATTTTATTTAGTACATTCATAAACAGCGAATTTATCTGAAATCGAACGTAAGTGCTGTAAAAATATTTTCCACGCTTCTCACGTGAGACGTAAATTGCAAAATTTCCGAAATTAATCTTAACAAGTATTGTAGGTATGAGTAATAATAACGAAAAATAGTGAAAAATAATAAATTGGAATAAGTGTGTGGAGAAATGAAGAGAAATTTATAAATCGAGAATTAAATGCTCACGAATTGTAATTGGCTATTAATAAGAGTTTAATGAAAAGTTAAGTGAAAGTAATTTTAAGGTAATTTGCATGACGTTAAAAAATTAAATAAACTGGTTTTGTATGTTTGCAAGGAATCATGAAAAATGTCTGTGTACAAATTTTTCGTGGTGGGTAAAAGTTGTGATGGCGCGAGTAATTTGCGAGTTATTGGCTTCTATACGAAGAAGTGGTGCCTGGTATGCCTCATAATTAAAAAAATGACAATTTTCAATGTTAATTATAAAAGAAAGACAAAATTCCCGGGTTACAAATAACCTGACGATATTTGAAAATCTTCTACTACCACCACAGAAAGCTGAAAATGTTGGTTGTGTTTTAATAGAGGATTTAGCCAGCCGAGGAATTGAACACGCTACGCTTAGGTGGGACCCAAACGCGATGTCAACTCAGCCACCAACCGGTCTGATAATAATTTCATAATGCGTGTTTTAATTCACATAATATTGAGGTAAGCCAAATTAATATTTGCCAAAATTATTAAAATGAGAAGTAGATCGGTGAATTTCAATCTTAGAGTAACATATATGAGCACCATCCTACAAATTAGCCAAAAATCAACCCACACTAACATCAAGCTACTTTACAATCAAGACATCCAAAATAACAATACTTGGAATAACAATAAATCCGCATTCCTCTAAAACACACTACAAAATATGTGATAAAATCTCTTAACTACGAGTATATTGCCTACACACTCTATAACTCTCTTCCAGATTTGTATAAAAACAGCCAGCATATACTAAAAATTCAAAGTAAGGCTTTAAAATATTTTTATATAAAAACGAAAATACGTCAATCTCGTCGTGTTGTATTTTGTCTTGTTTCTTTCTCTCTCCTTTCCTATCCCATGTATTGGCAATCGAGCACAATCTATCTGTACCAATGTATTAGTGGGTAAGTACCTTCTTGTAATTTCCTACTTTGGCTTTGTGCTTATGTGTATATCTCTGTATGTGTCCTTTTTTGTTTCTTCTTGTTTGATCTACTTAACCTCCCTTTTTCTATTTTTGTACTGTTTTGTACGTGAAACATAAAATTTTTACATCAAAATACCAATGTAAAATTGTACATATTAACTCCCACTTATGTATTATAAGTTCCTCTCGTCCTTCAATGAGTTTTTCAACTCATTGGGATTGCTTTAGCAAGAAATAAAAAATGGTTACTTTAAGATTTTAAAATATCCGTTATCGGAGTCGTGTTCCATTAAATAAGACATTACAAGCAACAGTGTTCGAGATATGTGAGTTTAACTTGGCCGAGGCCAATTTAATGATTTAATTAATTAGAGTGAGCCGATAAAGATAGCTATAATATAAAATACAGCGTAATGAGTGTGCTGTTCCAGCCTTAATAGCACTTCTACGTAGACGCCGACTGATTAGTGTTGACAAGAATATGTTTACTTTGTATTAAGTACCTGATCGATAATTGTGGAAGCATTTTTAATAAGCATGGAATTTTATGGTTTTCTGAACTAACTAAGTGAACGTTTCCTTTCTACAGAGGTTCCTAAGCTTTTTCGCAATTTAGACCACAGCAAGTCTTGCCGATTTTTTTTTCAGAATATTGAATATTCCTAACGTTTCCTTCATGTCAAACGGGTTTTTCATTTTTTTTCGCAAAAAGATTTGCTACCGTACTAAAAACCTTTTCCATAAGGTATAAAGATGGAAATGCCATAAAAATTTATCTTTAATAATCACATTAATATATGTAATTGAAAGATTCCATTGCAAATTTTTGAGGTGACTTGGATCCCTTGATTATGATTTTTTATAAAATTCATTGAAATTTTTGAAGTAAGGTAAAAAAACATTTTATCTCGTATTTTAATACAAAATTTTAAATTATCATGTCGATTCATTTTAATGTTCCTACCATTAAATCAAGGTTCCCTAGTATGTATTATTGTAACAATTATACTAAGGTTGCAGGCTATATTTATGTTATAAATAGATTACACTACATTGGTAACTCTTATGGTATGGTAGCTGATGTTTTCAATTTACCTCTATTGAAGTATAAAGCTGTACTTATTAAACCTTTTAGCAGTGCATTTTTAACAATGTCACTGCATAAAAAGTTTGTTGTTTTTGTTTCTTCTTCATTTCTTTCATTAACTTTGTACTAATGCAGATGTTTTTTTCTTTTGTGTTGTTTTCTAATAATTTTGTCTTAAAATTTTTTCTACCTATTTCTACATTGCACTATGACTGTTTATAACTATCATACATGTAAAAGGAATTTGTGCCGTTAATTCTAAATAAATATATTATTATGATAAGTAACACTATTTCTTTCTGAAGCTAGAACTGCAGATACGCCTCAGTTTTTCCGGTCAAAAATATATCTAGTTTTGAAGTCTGCGTGTACATTTATATGTTGAATGTAGGCCAAAGCGTTATCATAAAATCCTGGAGTTTTGGCAATGATAAGTTGAGTAACTGGGGAAATTCGCGCCTTTCAATGTTCTGCTTCAACATAATACTAATTCTTGCAAAAAGGAACCAAGACTCTAATTATGTGTAAATATACCTCTAAAAACATTATATGTCCATAAACTATTTCATGAAATATCAAATAAGTATTTTTTTATTGATTTATTGTTATTAAGTTTAATTTGTAGAACTCCATTTTATTTTTATTTTTTTATATATACAATAATATTATTATTGGGTTTATAAAAACAGTTTATTTTTAAACAAGTTCTGCTGTGTAATTATTATTACGCGTGACAGCTGTTTCGCCCTCTAAAGGCATTATCAAACTGTGGGTAGCCCACTTACAGACGATACATTTATATTATTTCTAGGTAGGTATTTTAATTTCAATTACTGATTTCTTAATTGATTTCTGTGTAAAAATGTTAGAAATTATTGATGGTTATTACCCTAGTAAAGTTTCCCCAATTAGTGTAATGTTTAAATTTGACTGAATGTCTTAATGTTAGTTATTCCCAAACGATGACTCATAGGGTTATTTTAATAGTATAATTAAGTACTTTAATGTGCACTCGTATTTGCAATAGGTTTGAAGATATCTAGTAGGGGTGAACGAATTATATTGGTTTGTTCATTAATTAGAATAACTTTCGGATTATTAGAATTTTTGTTAATTTCTAACTGCTCTAAAAGATTCAGTTTACGGCCTTTATTTTGTACGTGTAACGGAGTTGGTTTATTATTATCATTAAGTGAGTGATTTTCATCTAGGAGATGTTTGGCAAATTGAGATTGTATTTTATTATTATTTTTAAAAGATCTTATATGTTCTTTGAACCTAGTGTTAAAGGACCGGCCCGTTTGTCCAACATAAACAGCGTTGCATTCATCACACTGGAGTTTATAAATGCCACTATTTTGTAATTTGAGTACCTTACTTTTTGAGTTTTTAAGAGATGATCCTAAGTTGTTATTTGTGCGGAAGGCAATATCTAAGCCACATTTTTTGAGGACTTTGGCAATTTTATTAGATGTCTGTCCGATGAATTCTAAACACCCGAATTTATTATTCGTCTTATTATTAGTCGCTGGGTAAATTGATTTAAGGTTATTTTTGTGTTTATTATTATTAATTATTTTTTCGATGTCTCTACCCTTGAAGCCATTATTTTTAGCAATAGTTAGGATTGTATTTTTTTCCTTCTCGTATGCTTTCTTGTCGAGTGGGATGTTAGTAAGCCTATGTACCATTGAGTGGTAGGCAGATAATTTATGTGACCATGGATGTAAAGATTTATAATTAATGGTCGTATCTGTAAACGTAGGCTTACGGAAAATTTCGAACGTATGTTTATTATTGTCTCTACCGATTGTTAGGTCTAAAAAATTAATTTTCTTATTACACTCTCTTTCAACCGTAAAGCAGATTTTACGGTTGATGGAGTTAGCAAATGTGACAAAAAGATCTAATTGTCTGTTGGTACCTTTCCAACAGACCAAAATGTCGTCAACATAACGAACATAGTAAATGATGTGTTTGCTAAAGCTTGAATTTAAAATTTGTTTTTCAATGTAATCCATGAATATTTCTGCAAGAAGTGGACTGAGGGGCGATCCCATTGGTAATCCGTCGTTTTGTTGATAGAATTTATTGTTAAACTCAAAGTAGTTGGTTTCCACACAAATTTTAAATAGATCGAATAAGTCTTTTTTAGTAACTGGGTTTATATTAGATTCGTCTAAAATATCTTCAATGATTTTAAGGCATTCTTTAATAGGTATATTGCTAAAGAGGCTTACTACGTCTAAAGATATGAACTGGCAATTGTGCGGTAGATTTATGTTTTTTATTTTATTTACAAGTTCGAGAGAATTTTTAACGCTATGCTTTGGGGAGAATTTAGTATGTTGTTTGAAAAGAAAGTTAAGTTTTTTGGCGAGTATTGTCGTTGGGGCGTTTATAAAAGAAACAACGGGACGTATGGGGATATTATCCTTGTGAATTTTAGGTTGTCCGTATAATGCAGGAGCCCTTGGATTCATCACCATTGCACTTCTTCTAGCGTATTTATTTGGAAATATTGATTGGCAATTATTTATTAGGTTGCGCACGTTTACTGAAATTTTGTCCGTTGGGTCCTTTTTTAAGATTTCAAAGTCTTCTGGTTTTAGGAATGCTTCTACTTTATTTAAGTAATCAATTTTGTTTAATATAACGACAGAATTCCCCTTATCCGCTTTAGTAATTGTGAGGTCGCTATTTTTAATTTTGGCTTTAATATCATTTAAAATTTCCGTTTCTTTTATATTGAATTTATTTTTATTTTTACTGGTTGATTCCAAAGTTTTTCTCAAGATATCCGCTGTTATTTGTTTAGGTAAGCCGTTATTTTTTATTTTAGACAGAGAAATTTCTGTGTCGATTGCCAAACATTCAATTTGTTTTTTAGTGATATCTGAATTTATTTTATATTTGAAGCCTTTATCTAGTAAATTTATTTCATCTTCTTCAAAAGTTTCGCCTGATAGGTTAATAGTTTTTATATAAAACTCCGTATTTGTATTAATTTGATATTCATTGACTTTTACATTTTTATTTTTAGATTCGACAAGTTTTTTAAGTTTATTTTCCTGAGTTTTGAATTTATCAGATATAATTCCTCCGATGTGTTCACGAGTATCGTAATCCAGGGTATCAAATTCCCATGGATGCAGTTTAAAGGTTAATTCCGAATGCAATACCTTGATGTAGTGAAGTATTGTGTCCCTTTTCCTTTTCCTTTTCCTTTTGGGTGTTTAGAATTCATCGGACAGACATCTAATAAAATTGCCAAAGTCCTCAAAAAATGTGGCTTAGATATTGCCTTCCGCACAAATAACAACTTAGGATCATCTCTTAAAAACTCAAAAAGTAAGGTACTCAAATTACAAAATAGTGGCATTTATAAACTCCAGTGTGATGAATGCAACGCTGTTTATGTTGGACAAACGGGCCGGTCCTTTAACACTAGGTTCAAAGAACATATAAGATCTTTTAAAAATAATAATAAAATACAATCTCAATTTGCCAAACATCTCCTAGATGAAAATCACTCACTTAATGATAATAATAAACCAACTCCGTTACACGTACAAAATAAAGGCCGTAAACTGAATCTTTTAGAGCAGTTAGAAATTAACAAAAATTCTAATAATCCGAAAGTTATTCTAATTAATGAACAAACCAATATAATTCGTTCACCCCTACTAGATATCTTCAAACCTATTGCAAATACGAGTGCACATTAAAGTACTTAATTATACTATTAAAATAACCCTATGAGTCATCGTTTGGGAATAACTAACATTAAGACATTCAGTCAAATTTAAACATTACACTAATTGGGGAAACTTTACTAGGGTAATAACCATCAATAATTTCTAACATTTTTACACAGAAATCAATTAAGAAATCAGTAATTGAAATTAAAATACCTACCTAGAAATAATATAAATGTATCGTCTGTAAGTGGGCTACCCACAGTTTGATAATGCCTTTAGAGGGCGAAACAGCTGTCACGCGTAATAATAATTACACAGCAGAACTTGTTTAAAAATAAACTGTTTTTATAAACCCAATAATAATATTATTGTATATATAAAAAAAAAAAAAAAAAAAAAAAAAAAAAAAAAAAAAAAAAAAAAAAAAAAAAAAAAAAAAAAAAAAAAAAAATCAAATAAGTAATTTCTGTGTCTATTTTTTTAATTTTTTTTATTTTATTTTTTTATTTTTTTTATTTAACAATTTTTTATATAAGATAATGTGTCCTTACTGGGGTACCCCGTTCTAAGGACACATTGTACATGGTTGTGTGTTTGAAAGAGTATAAGTACATATGTTAAAAAACTATATAGAAAATTAAAAAACAATATTTAGAGAAAAATAAATCATAATACAAGCTTTAGTCTTTGTTGGGTTGCAAAATTATATCTATTTTCATCCTTCCCTTATCCATAATCCATTTCTTAATGTTTCTTTTGAAGTCAGTTATTTTTTTAAGGTTTTTTATTTCAAAGGGGAGGACATTAAATATTTTTATAGAATAATACTGCATGTTTCTTTGTCCAAAAGTTGTTTTAGTTGTAGGTTGGTGTAACATATGTTGTAATGTGGATCTTGTGAGTCTGTCTGAGTTTGTCTGTGTAAAGTTGTCCTGGTTTTTGAATGCGTAAATTAGTATATCTTTTGCGTATAATTGTTTTCGTGTCATTACATTCAGGGTTTTAAAAACATAGTCGGTAGGAGTTCTGATGGGGATCCTAAGTATAATTTTTAGAATTGCCTTTTGTGTTATGAGGACTGGTTTTATAGTGGAATCGCATGAGCTTCCCCATCCAATAATACCATATTGTAGTTGAGATTGGGCTAGTGCGTAGTAAATTTGAATTAGTTGTTCTTTATCTAAAATGTTTCTTATTGTTTTGAAGAAATAGATTAGTTTTTTTAATTTGTTGCTCACATTTTCTATTTGGGAGTTCCAATTTAAGTTTTGATCAATAATTATCCCAAGGTATTTTATTGTTTGAATTTCAATCAATTTTGGGCAGTTGCAAGGAATTTCATAGTTCGCGGTTAAACAGTTTTTATGAATTTTTATGTTTAGGTTTGAATTGACATTATCTGTCTGTTTGTTGTAAATTTTGAATTTAATATATTTAGTTTTTGTATCATTTAATGTTAGTGAATTTGTATCAAGCCATTGTTTTACCTGATTCATCCCTTCTTCAGCTTTTACGAATACAGTCTCCCACGACTTTCCATGGAAGAGAAGAACTGTGTCATCTGCGAAACTAATTACTGAGCCGTGACAGTTTAGATTACATAGATCATTTATATATATCAGGAATAAAATCGGCCCTAAGACACTGCCTTGTGGAACTCCGTATTGAATTGGTATTGGTTGACTTGATTCATTTTTAATCCTGACTAGCTGTGACCTTTCTGACATGTAGCTTTGAATGAGATTCAGTTCACGACCTACGATTCCAATCTTTTTGAGTTTTTCTAGAAGACATGGATGATCAATTGTATCGAAAGCTTTACATAGATCTAAAAATATTCCGATACACTTATTACCACTATCGAGACTATGTTTTATACTTTTTACAATAGAGGCGATGGCATCGGAAGTTCCCATATTTTTTCTAAATCCGTATTGATTTTCAGATAGTATGCGGTTTGTTTCAAGATATTGGGTGAGCTGTTTTCTTAATAACTTTCTCTACTATTTTTGAAAGATTATTCAATATTGTTATCGGTCTATAGTTACTTATATCCGCTTTATTTCCGGCTTTAAAGATTGGTATAACAGAACCCAATTTAAGCGATGCAGGAAAGATACCATCCTTGATACATCTGTTAACAAGGTGGAGAAGTGGTTGGATTAGTTCATCTCTAGTTGATTTAATTATTCTCATTGAAATGCCATCTGATCCGGAAGTGAGTGTTGGTTTCAAGGAATCTATAATGATTTTAATGTCATCTGCCGTAACTGTATTTAATTTAAAGGTGATATTATTAGTAAGTGCGTTGTTATTCTCATTAGCAGTACGAAGAGGTTTAATGATTTTTTTAGCTAAATTAGAACCGACATTGGAGAAATATTCATTTACAAATTGGACTATTTCCCTTGGATGTTCTTTCATATTTAATTTTTGATTTGGTGTATCCAGTTCGGAAATATCACTGTTTATATTGTTGTTAGTATATGTCATCTCCCTAATAATTTTCCAGACAAGTTTACGGTCGTTATTACAGTCTTGAATCTGACTTTTATTTTTTTTATTTTTTTTTTTTATATTTACTCCACACAGGAGGCCCTGAAGAAAATAATTTCCCTCAGGGCCTATGTCATCTTTGGGGATGCTGTGTGGAGGGTCTTTTTGTGGAGAGGAAGGAGTGAACATGGGTCTTGAAGAGTCCCATGTTGTAGGAGGGAGGAAACACAGAGGCCGGCAGTTCGTTCCACAGCCGAGCTGTGTTTATAATAGTTACCTCTGGCATATTTCAGAAGTTTGGAACACATATTTATATAATGTTTATAAAGATTTAGTAATGAAAGATCAAGTGGGTTTTTTTTAGTTTTCAAGTGTAATTTGTCTCTAATTCTTATACTTTTTAGAAGTCCTTGGGTAATCCAAGGTTTTTTTATTTTACGTTTGTGTGAAGTCTGTGTTGTGAATGATTCTGAACATTTATGAATATTTGTTTGAACAATGTTTGTAAACCAGTGCCAGCAATCTTGAAAATCTTTAATTTTAAGTAATTCTCCCCAATCTTCCAATTTTAATAAATCCTTTAATTTGTTAACATTAATTCTTTTTTTAACGAGTGTGTTTTTAATATATGTTTGTGTATTTTGAAGTTGAATGGTGAGTAGTAGTGTAAAGTGGTCAGTAATATTGGAATGGTGAACGGCGGTACAGTATGGTTTGTTTGTTTTTACCATGATGTGGTCAATACAGGAGGCAGATACAGTTTGAGCGTTTTCGTTATATCCTAATCTTGTTGGTACATTAACTGCACTGATCAGTCCATGATGCAGCAAAAGTAGTTGGTAGTCATCACACTGCGGGTGTTTCTGTCCTGTATTTAGTAGATTAATATTAATGTCCCCAATTAAGTACACGTTCCGAACATCTTGTAGTAGGGTTAGCTCATCATCCAGGGAATTAAGAAAGGGAGATTTTTTTTTTTTTTTTTATTTAATATTAAATTTACAATTACATGTTATTACATTACATAAAGTTTTTTTTTTTATTTTTTATTACAGTACATCGTGATACACCTTTTTTTAGAGCAGATGCTCGTGTTAAAAAGGCGGAGAATTGCGTGTAAATAGTAATTTAACATATTTTTTATCAAGATAATGAAAAGAATTTTTATTTTTTTAATATAACAAAATAAAAATTTTATATGCAACAAAATTTTATCAAATAGAAAAGAGAAAATAATGTAGAAGAAGGAAAGAGATAATAATAAGAAATAAGAGAAAAGGATTTCAATATAATATTAATTGAGAGATTATATTGTATTTTTAAGTATAAACGATTTTAATATGCTATTGATATAGTGTTTTTATTGAGCTTTTGAATTTTTTATAATTCGTTTCCAATCTTAAGTTAAGAGGTAATTGGTTAAACCATTTGACACCAAAATATTTATAAAATTGTTGGGCTGTGGTGGTGTTACAGCGCGGGATAGTTATAGAGCCAAGAATACTTTGTCTATTGCTGTTCGAAAAAGTTGTTAAGTTGTCAATGTTGAAACAATCTTTATGTATTTGAAAAAGAGTTATTTTTTTATAAATAATATGAAGTGAAGGGACTTTAAATTCTTGAAATAATCTAAATGTAGGGTAATCATACGGTTTTTTCATGTCTTTTTTTTTTCATGTCTTGTTTTTTTTTTTATGTCTCTTGTTGACGGTGATCTGTATATCCCGAATATTGAGATGTCATTATTAATGTTTATCAGTAGACAGTTTGCGTCTCTGAGTTGAATTTCCTTTCCATTTCCATGGATCTCATTTTTAAGATAAATTATCACTCCGTCATTCTGACTTTTATGTTGCGTGGAGTTATATACCTTATATTTGTCCAGATGTTTTGGTGAATATGTTTCTTTTTTTATACGACATTCTGTGAGTATGATAATGTCGATTTCCTCATCAAGTTGTTGTAGCATCACTGTCAACTCTACGAAATTTTTGTTTATGCTTCTAATATTCTGGTGGAGTATTTTTAATGTTTTTGTTTTTTTGTTTTGTATGTGGTCATTAATTTCTTGTATTGTTGAGGTTGTGATGGTTTCGGGAGAAGGGTAATCGAATTCTATATCAGTTAATGGATCCATTTTTGGTATAAGTGTCCAATATATTGTAGATGGTTATGGAATTTATTGTTTGTTTACATGATTTTATTTTCGATGTCGTAATGATTTTTTATTTCAATTATTGGAGAGTCTTCGGATTTTCGTGCTAGCAATTTTCCATTTTTAAACCAAATGAATTTGAATTTTTTTTCTTTTGCCCTTATTTTAGTGTTCCATAAAAGATTTTTGTAGAATGGCGTCAGGGCTTCATTTACGTAAACCTTTTTATTGACATCTGCTAAAAGAAGGGAGACATTGTTATTTTTTCTGGCATTCATCATTTTTTTTTTTTGTGTCATCTTTGAAGGTAAATATTAGACGTGGTGGTTTTATTTCAGTAGGTTTTATATATTTGAATTGGTCCACTGTTTCTAAATTAATTCCAAAGGCTGAGCTAATTCTGTTGGCTATTTCTTGTGGTGGTTCGTTCGGCGATACTCTGAATCCGTTGACTTCTACACAAGTTTTTAGTTCCCTTTGTTCAGATTCGGATATTTTCGTTTCAAGAGCAACTATTCTTTTTTCTTTGTTTTCCAAATCTTCCATTATTTTTTGGTGTTGTTTCGGAAGGTCGAGAATTTTATTTAATTTTTCATTTATGTCATCATATCTATCGCTCACAAATTGAGTTGATTTTTTTAGATCGGCTAATTCCGTCTCTAATTTTGTAAACAATTGTGATTTCAACTCACCCAGTTTACGATCAATATATTCGGTGAGCGAGTCCATGATTTTTTGATGTTCAATTGCGGATCTTGTTGCTGACATGATGTTTGTAATGACACAATTAAATAATTCCAATAGCTTGTGGAGTAATGCACTGTAATCACACTTAGATTTAGAAATTTTGCGCCTGTCAACTGGCAAGTAGGCAATATGGCTAACTTATCGGTCAGCCTGGAGATACGTATAGAGGTACTTTGCGTGTTGACAAAAACAATGACGCCTTGATACGCTTCGAAATTTAAATGTTTGATATTTTAATTATTTTATCGATTTGAGCACTCTTTTTTGAATTATGTGTTCTACTGAAATGGTATGTCCACTAGGTACTTCACTGATATGAGTTAAATTGTTTTTTGTAGAATCATAAGATTGAACAATCACTTTGTTTTGTCACTGAATGTATATTTTTAAATGCAGATAGTGCCGGAAGGTGATATTCTTTAGAAATAGAATTAAGCACAAAGTTTCACTTATGTGATGTATTCACTATTTCACTAATATTTGTTGTTGGTTTCCTTGTGATTGAGAGAACCATAAGTTTGTTTATTCTCTTGATTAGTAACTGAATGTATGTTTTTTTTATGGCAGATAATGCCGGAAAGACACTTTATTTCGAAAAAACTCCAACCACAGGCGAAGCGCAATCGTCGTTTTAGTGAATTTAGCACTTTACACTTGTTATTACTTGAAATTTTAATACTTTTATAATCAGTAAACTAGGAGATGATAGACAAACGTCAGTTCGGTAGTAGGTAGGTGTATTATATATTATTATTATGTACCCACAATCTCTGTTAGGTGTATTACGACTTTTAAGGAACGCTTAACGCTTCCACTAATTTGTACCCCCGTACGCCAATTTTTTTCTCGCTTACATAAACCCCTAGCAAGTCGATATCGACCTCTGGGGTTCCATGTAGACCACTTTGGGAACCACTGCTTTAATAGTTTGTTACTCAAAGTGTATTTTGTTCGATAAGCACCACATTATACAGGTGCTTTTCATATATTACATCATATTCCGTTGACAGTTTAGCCAAGTCGCATTAATGAATGCTATAGTTTACGAATTTTCTTCATGCTCAAATGGATATGCGATGCCAGGTAGATGCCATTTATACGGATTATTCTAAAGCATTTGACGTGTTAATCATTATATTCTTTTACAAAGGTTATTAGGTCTAGGAATTCACGGTGACCTCTACAGATGGATCGCATCATACGTCAATAATCGGCACCAAATCACGGTTGTCAATGGTTTTGCATCTTGCTTAGCGGAAATCGTATCAGGTGTGCCCCAGGGGTCGCATCTTGGACCACTCTTATTTAATATTTATTTAAATGACATTTATGTATGCTTTAAAAATAGTTACTTTGTTTTATACGCGGATGACATGAAAATTTATAAAGCTATACAATGTTTACCCGATTGTATGGAATTGCAAAGCGATCTTGATAATTTGTGCATATATTGTGAATCAAATTTATTGTCCTTAAACATATCTAAGTGTCACTCGATTACATTTACTAGAAATAAAAACAAAATCATCTATCCACACAACTTGAATAACAAACCTTTACAACCTTTGTCTACGTGTAAAGATCTAGGTGTTTACTTAGATAGCAAATTAATTTTTGACAAGCACATTGAACACATTATTTCAAAATCCTACAGAATGCTAGGTTTCTTATTCTTCTTCTTTATGTGCCGTATCAGGTCCCCCCGACGTTGGCGATCACTCTAGAAAATGTCTCTTTGTCTTGCACTGCCCGGAATAGCTCCTCCACACTTCTAATGCCGGTCCACTCTCGTATATTTTGCAGCCAAGACATTTGTCTCCTACCAGGTCCTCTGCGACCCTCTATCTTGCCTTTCAATATTAACTGGAGCAAGTGATACTTCTCCCCTCGAAGTACATGACCCAGATATGAAATTTTCCTGATTTTTATTAAGAATATAAGTTTTCAAAAGTGCTAAGACTGTGAAAATTTTGTTTTGTTCATTGGTTAGAAGTCCACTGGAGTATGCTTCCACAGTATGGAATCCTCAATATAAGGTATACATAGATTTAGTAGAAAGTATACAGAATAAATTTTCGAAACATTTACTCAAGAAATACAACAAAACTACAAATAATATGTTAACTTTACAAAAAAGACGCACATTGTCAGACCTGTTGTTTCTACATAATTTGCTAAATAATAAAATAGATAGTCCCGAATTGCTATCCGTCATTGGTTTAAATGTTCCAACGAGGCGTACCAGGCACACTACACTATTTCATATTGAAGCCAAAAATACCAATGCAGCAAACAACTCGGTAATTACTCGCGCAATCACAACATACACCCATTACGAAAAATTACTACATTTAGACATCTTTCATGATTCCTTTCTAACGTACAAAACTAACTTATTAAATTTCTTAGCATGACATATTTCAAAAATATTTTCACATCATTTTTCAAAACTTCTATGTATTAACAGTCAATTACAATTCGTGAGCTTATTATAATTCTTGTTTTCAATTCATTTATTATTATCTATCCACACACTTCCTTCCTTTTATAACAATCTCAGGCGAAATTACGTAATGATATTTTATGGACATACGTAATAGGTACTACAACTATGTAATAACTAAAAATATCTAACTGTATCTTATTGTACTGTGTATGTCTTAACAAATACATAAATAAAAATAAATAAAATAAATAAATAAATAAATAGTGCGTATTAATGCTATGGTCATAGGTTCGAGTCCTAGATGTGACCGTATCTTTTTCTGATTTTTCTGTTTCAAATTTTCGTTTAGACATCGCTAATATTGTCTTCAATAATTAAATATTAGAATTTGAGGTTTCACTCATTAAGTTATTCCAAAAAATAAAACAATTTTATTCATTTTAATTCGTTTTTAAATATATTTTTTATGGAAAATTCTTTCATAAATATGGACGGTGGATATATCAACTATACTAGTAAAAACAGAGTTTGCCTTTTAAAGGCAGCTTCATTGATGCCAAAAATGTCAATATCCTAATTTATTCTGTTCAAAAGCAAGATTGCTCTCCCCACCGGTATTGACAAGGTCTTGCACGCCGGAAGATAGAACAGTCTATGTTGTCGGTGACGGAGATAACATAGAATGCTCTCCATGATAAACGAGTTTTCAAACCATCCACGAATCAGTCTGAAGAAATGTGTAGCAATGCGCACATCCCTCCTGACCCGTAGATAGTTCAATCCGAGCATACCCAATAGAAAATCGGTAGGATAGAGCCACGGGTAGTAAGGCAGATTAGACTTACGAGATTGTTTCATTGGCGCGCTCCACCGTGTGGCACGTGACCAACAACACGCCATCTGAAGGCAGCCAGAGCGGTGCGCGCGCCGGCGTGCCGGGCGCGCCCACCAGTCCGCGCGCGCACCGTGCTGCCACCACGCTGTTGGCACGCGCGACCAGCACGTTGGTAGTGACGGCCGTGGTGCCAATCCGCGGGCACCAGCGCTCACACTCCAGGCGGTGCCTGATCTTCAGGCAGCGGGTGCCTGTAAATCATAATTCAACGAGAAACCATGGTCAAATACATCTCAATTCCGGGCATATATTAGGTTGAAAAATATGTGATTTGTGAAAACCGCATCGGCGAAATTAAGAGAAGGAAAACTTTAAAATATGCAATGCATTGCTAGCACTAGATTGTCTACGTGTAGGACACTCTAGAAATCACGAGGAAATGGAGGGATTGTGTTGGTGGCACATAAGCTGCGTAATGGGCCCATTTGCAAACATGATGTCCTGGAACGTACTACGCTTTATGTCCCCGATAACTCCGACAGAGCTAGGCAGCACAGGCTCTTTATTTTTTCAAGAGGCAGGACTAACCTACTAATTATCATGCTTTTCTGGAGAATGGCTGCACTCCTAAACCACCTTTCTTCTAAGGTACACATTTTCATTTGAACTTCAGTGACTTCAAGATGGCAATACATATTTTGTTTAACACAGGGCTACATCTCTAACTGATGTTATTTATGTAATATTATATGATGATCTGTTTTTTTGTGAAATGTTATCGGATTCACTGTATTTCACATTAAATAAATAAAATATCTTCAAAAACAAGTAATACCTAAACATGCATTTATAATGTAAAAATGAAATTTTATCAATGACACTATCACAAAAGTGGACACAACGTTAAGAGCTGTAGAAAGAGCCATCAGAACCATATTTTGCTTGATAGAAAGAAGGATGAATGGATTTAGAAAAAAATGCAGGTTACCGACATAATCTACTGTCGTTACAATGTTTAAACTCGGGTGAAACTCTGCTTGGCATGTAGCATGGGTAACAGATATCTGCAATTGAAAATCCAATATTATGGAATGGCGTCTTTGTTTGGGAACCTGACACAGGTGTCGTTCACAGATGAGTATAACCGACGATTTCCGCTAATTATTAGCTATTAACCGCTAGTTTCGGATGGGTGAGAACCTTAAAAAATTGTGAGATCACACAATCGGAGAAATTTTATGGGAGATCAATGTCTAAAACTGGACATCAGAATGCTTTCAAAGGAAAAGAACAGTGCGATGAATCCCAACAAGTGACAATAAGGAACTGTAGTGAAAAATATTAAAGCCTAAAAAAAAATTCTCTTTATCAATAAATGCTGATTTTGAATGTATAAGTTTTATAAGATATTATTTAACATATAATTTACAAATCTTCATTCAAAAACTAATAAAACACCGTCCCATTAAAACACACCGTTTGGTGTGTCTACTTGAGTAATATATCTATTGTCTACAATGTATTTTTCTTTCGTAGTAATGCAGGTTTTTAAATACCGGTATATTGTTTGTCAGTTGCGGTCATGGATGTATTTTTGCACTTTGGTTCAATCCAATATCATTAGAAAGGATATGCTAACATTATACCTCGTGTTCTTCGTCGTTAAAAGCGGGTAATCTTAAGAATAAAAAAAAAACGTTTACCTCCCATACAAAATGAAACGGCGCTGTTGAAAAAAAAAGTAGGCTGTTGAGATTGGTGACGTCACACGTCATGACCATAGATTTGGTACGGTTTCGGGAGGCTCGAAAAATTAAAACATAATTTTTTTTTAAAAAGAAGGACTGGTTTTCCTTATTGAAATTGAGAACGGAACTAGATAGAATAAAACAGAGAACTCAGTTTTCAGTAGTTTAACAGTGTTCATCACCATGACACTCGTACTGCCCCGTCAGCTTGCCGCTGTCTTTGTCCACATCCACCTCGGGCTTCTCTCCGCGGTTGGTACACTGCAGCAGCTCCGTGTAGTTGGAGCAGTGTCCTAGCGAGCAGTTGAACAGTCCCTGCATGGCGGTGCACTGCGTCGCATTGTTGCAGTTGGCCTTCACGAGTCCCTCCAGATTCGCCTGAATAATACAATTTAAGGGTTTACAGCGTATATTATACCAATCTTCACCAACATAATTCTTCTTGTTCGTATTATTATAAATTCGATGATGGCTATCAGTGGGATGCACAGAATTTTTATTCAGGGTAGGTAGTAGGAAAAACAGAGAATTAATTTACCATTTTCCTACAGACGTGGCATTTATTTATTTTATTTATTTATTTACACATAAACGGCACAACATGTGCCATTAACATAATTGACATACTTATAATAGTACAACAACATGAAGAATAACAGTATAAATGTTAGTAAAATTTAAGAAAATAGGTAAAAAGTAAGGTAATAAGTAGTGTATAAAAACTATAATGTATAAAAGTAAATTGTAAAGTGAATAGTTTAAAATATAAAGTATTAAAGTACAAACCATAAATTATTAGGAAAAAGTAAAAATAAAAATTTAAAGATTGAAATAAAACAATAAAATGTACCAATAAGATACCTATCTCAAGGTACCGACAAAGATTTAAATATAAAAAGTAATAAATCCTGGATTATGTTAACCGATATGATAAATTTTACAAGTACTTATGATTTCTAGTGCATTAATGGTTTTAGAAGTACTGGTAGGCATATTATGTTTACATGATGTATTTACGTGGTACTAGCAAACAAATTTAGTTTAACGCATCTTTTGTATGAAGACAGATTACCGGCAGCGTGATCAATATTAGCATATTCATTGCCTAAAATATGCAAGCGATTTATGGTTGAGTTTTGTTCTGCGTTCGTCATAGTATTGTCACAGTGGAAAGGTGTTTTGAGTCGAGTCGGTCTACTAGGTACATGGTAATTTATTAATGAGACCAATTCAGGGGAGTCAAACCAGTTATTGTTTATTTTAAATAAAAAAATAAGATCATTGAGTATTCTTCTGTCTTTTAACGATAAGAGTCTCATTTTTTGTAATAAAGATTCATAGTTTATGTCAACCGCGGGAATACCTAATTTGAAATTAATTGATCTAAGAAATTTGCGTTGGATTCTTTCAATGGAGTTTGCATGGCTTTTGTAGAAAGGGTTCCATATGGGGGAATTGTATTCTAAATGACTCCTAACCAGAGTTGTATATAGTATTTTAAATGTTTGGATATTTTTAAAATCTTTACAAATTCTTACAATGAAGCCCAGAATTTTCATTGCTTTACCAGTTATTATATCAATGTGATTGGTAAATAGTAGTTTAGAGTCGAAGGTTATTCTAAGGTCCCTTATTACAGGTACTGACAATAAACTGTGATTGTTAAAAGAGTAACTATATTTGATAGGGTTTTTAATTCTATAGAAACTCATGATTTGACATTTTTTTATGTTAAGTGTAAGTTTGTTAATGGTACACCATTCTACGAATTTTATAAAATTGGATTGGAGGGACAAGCAGTCGTATATATTTTTTATGATTTTATATATTTTCATGTCATCAGCAAATAATAATATGTTAACATCAGTGAATATGGAAGTGACATCGTTTATGAATAGTATAAACAATATTGGACCAAGGTGCGAACCCTGAGGCACACCACTAGTGGCTTCAAATTCGTAAGACAGGTGTTCTTTAATACATACAGTTAGTACACGTTTTGATAAATAATTCTTAATCCAACATAATAAATTACCACTTATTCCTAATTTAGACAATTTATTTATAAGAATTTTAATGCAAACCTTATCAAAGGCTTTACTAAATGTTTTGTTTTGGCTAAGAATAATTTAGCTGCAAGCTTAGCCGATATTGGTTAGGATTAACAATCGAATAATATACATATATTATATTATTATTTACTAAAATAACATTTTGATGGGCTTACATTTAAAGTAAAAACGACCCATTTACGTCGGAACACAAATTTGTCGAACATAAATTAAAAATTTCGACTCAAACGTTATTTTTTCAATGTTATATTTTATTTACGCAGTAGGTTGGGCTAGATATTTTTTTAAATAATTACTAATAGTATTATTTTATATTTTAAAACACAAATAAATAATTTTTTTTTTTTTGGTAAACTATTGTTTAAGACAAGATTTTTTATGCATAGCACCCAGGGTAACAATTATTTTTATAAGCAATAATTATTAGCCTGAAACATTTCATTCAACAATTACTGCTTGTTACATTTTTTCACCTGAAACAACCAACTTTATTTTATATGAGAAAGGCATTGTAAGTGCTAACTCTCTCACTAGATGGCGTCGAGACAAATTGTCTACATTTTTGGTGAAGATACTAGAACTTGTCAAATATATATTTTTTTTTTTTCAGGCTAATAATTATTGCTTATGAAAATAATTGTTACAAAGAAATAAACTAATACATATCCGTACTACACATGTGCTATACTTTTTGATTAAAAAAATAGTTATTAAGTTTGGCCAAATATTTTGATCTCAAATCCAAACTAAAGTTTTACATGAAAGCCGCCGAGCCGTTCCTCCCTTACACACAGGACCATAATCAACCCATAACATATGAACATTCGCCAGGTTCAGTTTTCTCTCTTCCACACATAATATTCATTAATAGTTTGTAAATATGGTAAAATTTTATTCGCTTCACGGTACCTATTTATACAATGAACAGTCTAGTCCTTGAACTTTCAGTCATTCTTTTCTAAAGGCGGTTAAAACTTTGCAATGAAATCCAGATTTTTTTATTGAGTATCGCAAAGGGAAGAGATAAACGAAGGATACTAAGCAGACCCTGACCCTAACAACATTCGGAAGATTGCCGGAATTACATTATTGAATCCGATTTACGGACGTTCTAACTGCAGAACCTTCGTGGATTGTACCGCAGTAGTAAATAAAAAAATAATTTCTTAAGAATCTCTGGGGTCAGTCAACATAATATTATCTAAGTTGGTAAAGTCATTCTTTTCGACAGGCTTTTGGTAATAGACGTGCTAGAGTGGCTCTCAGTAGTATTCAAATCCCAGCGTATGCGACTAAATTTTATTTTATCACCTGTTTTGAATTATTATTATTTATTTCTTTTCTCAGTTTGATTGTTAAAAATGTATTCATTGAAAATAATGAGGCCATATTTATAACCATATTTGCGGCACGTTCTAGAGTATTAGATATTTTCAGTATCACCCTGGGCACCATTCTGAATCGAAACATTGCTTAATATGGCTTTAGCCATGTTTGGTGACTAGATCTGAATATTTAAGTATTTCCCACTTTCCTCTTCCCCGTCTACTCCCCCTTCCCGTTACGTTCAGCCTGACGACATATCCCAATTGGGGATGCCATAATCTCCCTGGCTCCAGACGGTTGGAGCAGTTGGGACTCTTGAGCGGTAAATACATAAAAAAACGACAAGATAAACCTTAATCTAATCCTTGGAGTCGCATTAATATTGTTGTATTCCGGTTAGAATTTCCCAGATAACTAGACAAATTAATTCGTTTTGATAAAATGAACCGACGGTTAATAATGAAGACAACAATCAAGCATGAATATTCCAGTAGCAGTTGGCCAGGTTGGCCGAGGTCGCTCTATGCAACCGGCCCACGGGACCTCTCATGCTTAGCTTTAATAGTTTAACTTGCTCTAACCCACTTTCGGATAGTTCAGGGATCGAAAAGCTATGAAGATATGAGAGTCAAATTATATAGTAAACATAAAAAACATAATATCAGCGACTTCGGAACCATTGCCATAGCTGCCTGTGGGAAATCCTGCCGTTTTCCTGTTGTATCCTTCCAGTTTCTTATGCAATCTTATGTGCTTTGGCCTCCATATCACCGAGCTATGTGGTTTAACTTACTATCCTCGTCCTCCAGATATATTAAAGAGGAGTTAGTCTTGGGTCGATCGCGAACTACCCGCTCATTTTAACCTTCACCCGAACCACTAATATTGGTGAGCAAACATAGATGTATGCATTATGTGGACCGGGCTTCTCGCATTTCGTCCTTGCGACAGACAAAGAGAGATAGTTCTGGAAATCTAAAATAGTGTGACGGGAATTCGTGTCTCGGGTACGGCATGGTACTTTCTTCTCTGCTCTATGACATGTTTTTCCACCCGATCAAACTCGGATCACTTCGCCAGTGGGTCGTGAGCGACCCGGGTCGTATGAAATCGATCCAGCTGTGATGTTGCGTATACACGTACGAACCAAAGCGCAAGCCGAGCCATGAATTATGGGAAAGGAACGAAGCAAGTTCTGTACGAATAATTTCCAGGAAAAATTAATAACGTAAGGCTATTTTCATAAATCTTACTAGTCATTTCAATAAAGAAAAAAAGTATATAAATTTTAAATGCACATATTATTATCACAGCGAATTGTTAAATAACAGAGTATCCGAATAAAATGCAATTATTAAGATTTTGGACGGATACTTTCTCGGTTCGGACACGGTTCAGTGAAATCGCGCATGTTGTCTCAGTAACGTAGGATTTTCAATTTATTAATTAATTCAGGATAATGCGACTAATTTTGGGAATGTTCGCGTGCAGTTGAGTGTGTATTATCGATCCGTGAGAATGGGTGGGAGAAGTGGGCGAAGAAACATTTCTCTACCCCCCACCATAAATGTACCTACGCATTGGAAATCTTCCCAAACGGCTTTGCGTGAGTCATTTTCTTAGAATCTTTCGTGTATTTTATTATGCGTTCTGCGTAACTGTTCTGCATTGCTAGTTGCTAGGGCAGTTTATGTAACATCTGTGATTTCATGGATTAAAGCATAGAGCTATACAATTAGAGGCGCTATTGCGTACTAATATCTAGTCGATACGTGTTCCATTATTATAATGCCATAAGCGGTGCACGTACACGGGATTCGGTAGTTTTTTTAAAGTCTTTGGTGCGTTGGAGGACAATTGGAGGAGAAAAAGTAGAACCTATTTCAAATTAATGGGTTACGGTCAGGAATTCAATTGAATAGAATATAATTGAATAGAATTGAATATAATTGAATAGAATTGAATAGAATTGAATAGAATTGAATAGAATATAATTGAATTGAATAGAATTGAAAAGAAATTAATAGAATTGAAGAAAAGAAGCTGCAATTCAAGGTCTTATTTTTTTAATGGCTTCAAGTTATTTATTTACAACATCAAAATTAAGTATTCGGCTCTTACCGAGTCTCCACGCCATTTTAAGGTATTGTTTTTATATATTGAACAATTTTATCATTGAATTTTTATTTATTTCTAAATTGGTTTTCAGTCTTTAAAAACAGGTAAATTGTTGTTTAGAAGCTCAAAAAATCACAATGGAAATGCGATCTATAAAAAGATGCTTCGAAAATTCCAGATACCAAATAATCTGTCCATATTTCATTACGCCAGAGTTTGCCATTTGAGAGTTTTTGTTGCTTAGTACGCACAGATTTTTAACCTTAAGGCAAAGAAACGTGTCGTGTAACATTTGAAATCGGGCCGCCAACAATAACACTCCTTATGTAGATGGCGATTAGGTTTAAATTCCCACTCAACATCAGCCGCCTGTTTTGATTTAATAAATAAAAAAACATTGCCAAAAGTGTGTTTTATTTTATTTTACGAAGTTCAGGAACAAACATTTAAATGTTTTAGGATCAGTTTCAGGAAAACATAATTTGTTGATGGGTAAGGCTTTCGACTAGCAATCTGGAGATCGTGGGTTCAAATCCCGGCGTGCGCAAATAAATTTTATTGATTAATTTGTGTTATTTCACAATTTATTCATTACAAATAATATGTAGTATATTTGCGGCACGTTCCAGGGTGAAAGATACTCTCAGTTTCGCCCTGGTGTAAGACAACCATTCAGAACTGAAAATTTCCTTGAAATGGCTTTTTTAGTGACCAAATGTGTTCTATTCGTAGTAATTAAATAGTAATTTTATTTTAAGGGATCAAATTTTTAAACAAAAAAAATACAGTGTGTGGCAAGCCTACGCACGACGGAAGTGAAACTTTTAGTATTCTTCTCTCTCTCTTTTCATTTCATTCTCTCTTTTTTTTTGTCTATTGACATATTTATAAGTAGCATGTGATAAAAAAAATTTAAAAGTTATAAAAATATGGGATTCGAACCCGGGTCCTGCAAACCGAGTGTCGAACGCTCTGTCTCTAGACCGCCAGGAGATGTATCTCGCGCAAATTAAAGTAAAGGTAAATTAACAAATTTATGTAATTTTTTACTACATTATTATAAATCGTTGATAAATAAAAATAATTAATCAAAATACCGAGCGACTCTACCGGCTCGATTTGTAAGCTATATTTCGACCAAAATATCGTATAGGTACCTTAAATTAAAGTAAAGGCAAATTAACAAATTTATGTAATTTTTTACTACATTATTACAAATCGTTGATAAATAAAAATAATTAATCAAAATACCGAGCGACTCTACCGGTTCGATTTGTAAGCTATATTTCGACCAAAATATCATATAGGTACCGTAAAGTAAAGTAAAGGTAAATTAACAAATTTATGTAATTTTTTACTACATTATTACAAATCGTTGATAAAAAAAAATTAAAAGTTATAAAAATATGGGATTCGAACCCGGGTCCTGCATAACGAGTGTCGAACGCTCTGCCTCTAGACCGCGGTTATTACGTATTCGACCAAAATATCATATAGTCAAAATATCTAAAAGTCGCAGCACGAGAGCATTTTATCACTTTTCCCCGTATTAAAAAAATCACAAAAAGAAAAAAAAATAGTTTAAGCGGGGATCGAACCTCGGTTCTTCACGAGGAGAGTCGGGCGCTCTGTTTCTAGACCGCGAAGCTGAGTTTGGAGGGTGACCTAAACTAGGTTTATAATATTAGCTAGGCTCTTATAGCGAAATGATTACGGTTTTTCGTGACGGTCATGAGTCGGTTTTACTCCGGTCCTCGAAATTGCATGACGCGCGTAAAGAAGTTTCACTTCAAAAACACAGGATTTTGCATTGCTGCATAATGCTTCAGCTTAAAGATAAATTAAATGCAGGATTCTTCTGTTTTCCTGTATTAAAAATGAAAACTGTCTCTTTGTTAAGGAATTAACGAAATAATAAATGAATTGGTACCATCGCCACTGGTAGAGCTAATTAAACTATGTAGGTTAACTACCGACGTAATTGTAAAAAGGCTGTTAGTTCAAGGCGACCGCAGGCTCTAAAAAAAACAGTACCTAACTGCCCAACCTTTACGTGTTTATGAATGTGTTCTACCACTCGTATTGGGAGCTATTTTGTGGACAGTCATAAATATTTAACGGTATTTTACATAACATAAAAAGGTAACATTACTCGTCTTGTACTCGTCGAGTGAGGAGGGATGTCATGAGATTATAAATCAAATTTAATAATGTCACCGGAGATCAAAATGCATCCACATATTTTACTCTAAATATGCTTAAGAATCGCTGTTTAAAAAAGTTAATTTTGTACTAAATTCATTTTGCACTAAGTTCATTTTTTACTATGTTCAATTTGTACTTGGTTCATTTTGCACTAAGTTCATTTTTCAGTAAGTTCGTTTCATTTTCACCTAGTTCATTTTGTACTTAGTTCATTTTGTACTAAGTTCATTTTGCACTATGCTCGTTTTGTACTAAGTTCATTTTGTCGACCTTTTTAAAAACTCTAAATCTAAGCTGGAATAAAGGCTTCCGCGTATGTCCTGATACTCCCTGTATAAACAAAGTGGAGAAAAGGTCACATATGAAAATTAATATATCACAATTATTTTGCGTTCTTGGGGAGAATAGTGATGCGTGGATTGTCAACACGTATTCTGATTCTGTTTAGGCACTTCGTAAATGTCAAAGTCGTGATGACGTAAGACGCCATTTTACAAAATGAGAGCATATTCCAGTAGGGCGATGACTTTTGCTCCACCTTTTACAGATTTTTTTCTTGAACTGTTTGTAAAAGCTTGTTTTCAAAATGTGTACACTTCGCTTATGTAATATTAAAATGTGTGTAAAAAACTTAATCGTAACAACTCAACCCGTAGAAACAATTTTTTATTTTATTTAAATAAATATATATATGTTTTCAAATTTCTTTTAAAAATTAAAAATACAAATTTGGTTTGACTGAGTATAGAACCTTTTTACCCAGACCAACATCGTCAAATGCCAATCGGGCACGGAGAAAACTTACTGACATGAAATATTGTTAATTTATTAAAAGCCTTGACAAATTATCCGTTTTCCTGTTAAAAACGCGACTGAGGCCTGTAACGAATGCATTGACAAATTTCATAACAAACTATCAGTAAACCATGAATATGTTATGAGGAAGACAAGGCCACCTGCGTGAACACGTGCTCACATATATTCTGAATGACTAATATTTAATTTGGAAATGTTCATGCAGTTACATTTTTAACATTACCTTGATAATTACCAGTGTAGCGCCCTTCGTGGCAGCCGGACTCGTCCTAACGAGTCCTGACGCGTCCTAACGCGTCCTAAGCGTCAACCGCTTTGTGTTTTTTTTAGTATTTTCAAGGGAAATGAGGCAAAATCCCTTTGAAATTATTTTTTAAATCAATCAATCAACATTTTAAATAACCTTAACAACCATTTATTAGAACTTTATAATACGTGATTTGAGTGCAGTGTGTTAAAAGTGAATATTCGGATATTTTGCTCAAAATATTCGACATTTGAAACGAACGTCGATCGGTAAATGCACCCCAGATGTTTTCAACGAAATTCTCGGAAACTATGAAGGGCCTAGCAAGTGTTTCGCTGCTTTTTATTGCGGGCAGAATGCACTGCTTCAACAATCACCAGTATGGACTCGCCGAACGTCTGTCAGTGAGGTGTCAGCGCTTTATTAGCAGCAGACACATACCTGGACGGATGACGAACCTTGTGCTGGCACTGTTGGTGGACGCGGTGGACTTTTTCGCTGCAGCAACTGGTCCAGTTTCTTCACCACCTAGGATTCTTGCTGCAGAGTCTCCATCTTCTATCTTCGTGTCACCTGTTCCTATACTTAACTTAACTTCACTTTATTTTTGTAATATTTATATTTTTTGTAATACCTGTTTCAACTGTAAAGCGCCCCTGAGGTGATATCTCACAAAAGCGGCGCTACACAAATTGTCCAATAAATAAATAAAAGAGCCGTGTTCATTTTTCTCCGTGGGTAGGACCGACATTTATTTCCTATATCAACTGCTGTAATACAACCTATCTGAGATAAGTACGTGATTGTCACCATAAGTGGAAGAATGTATTGTTATAAAAAAAGAGTCTATCTAGTGAGTTTCAGCTCTATTGGATGTCGGAATAGGTTAATTTCCCCTTCCAAGATTTGTATTCGTTCTTTCCCGAAAACAGAAGTAAAATTTAAATAGATATATTTAAAAAGATTGAAAACTGTGTTTTAAAAAACAGAGAAAATAATTTACCTTCGTTAACAGTGCAATAATAATTATTGCGCCACTCCTAAAATTCATCCCCATTTCCATAAAATTATCTCTACATCATTTTTACTACTACACAGTTCTACTGTTTGCTACTACCCTTAAAGGAAAACATGATATTTTAATTATGAGGATACCCATAGCCACTCCTCAATGTAAATATACTTTTCGAATTGATCTCGCCGCGAGTAAAGGGTGGAAACCCTATTAATAGTTTCAATATTTACAAGAGTTTCCTCTTGGCAGGTAGTAAGCCGATAGCCCCTCCATTAGTCGGGGGTAGTAATTATTTGGGGCAGAACGCACCCATTTGCGATGCATGCACTAACACCCACTCACTAGCTATTTCTACAATACATAACCATCATTCATTCAACGGTTTTAACGTAAAAAAATTGTTCAACACGCTTTCCCCGCAGATGGAATAACGCAAATGTAATTTGATTAATTGAATATTGAAATGATGTTATTTTTTCACATTAATTATTCAACCTTTTAACTGTTATACCGCAAGAGCAAATTCTAATAATCATGTTCAAGGACCTAAAACCAAATCAATTTTGTTTCCAAATGTTTTTTTTTTTCTATTTTGTTAAACATATTACATATTACGCAAACAAATTGTTTTTAATAAAGTAGTATAATAATATCTATCTATTTATATAAAGGAGTGTCTGTAGCGTGGATTTGATTTTTTACATAAATCTAGAGTTTTATTTCGAGATTTATGAAATTTTGCAGACTTGACCTTCAAAACAAGAGGAAGGTCTCTGTTTACTTGAAATTTTTAAAAACTCCTGCGAAAAGCTCGGGCAATGCCGGGAACTTCAGATAGAACTTAAATTGTAATATTTTTAATGACATATTACGTCAGTTTGTGATATTAAAATTTGAGGGAACCTTTCATCTGTTTTCAAAAACAGTATTTCATTTTGCGAAATGTTAAAACACAACGAATGTTCTTGAAATTTGAATATCAAGTGAGAATATTTCTAAATAAAGCTATTTCTAAATAGGAACTAGCGTCATTGATCCCTTCGGCACCGGTGCGTAGTCGGGATACACGTCAAACGCGCGCCCAACATTTGTACACGGTTGACATTTGTCACATGAGAACGGGTCGCTTCTACGATTCGTTCTTAAGTTCAACAGCTCGGCTGTGGAACGAACTGCCGGCCTCTGTGTTTCCTCCCTCCTACAACATGGGACTCTTCAAGACCCATGTTCACTCCTTCCTCTCCACAAAAAGACCCTCCACACAGCATCCCCAAAGATGACATAGGCCCTGAGGGAAATTATTTTCTTCAGGGCCTCATGTGTGGAGTTAATATAAAAAAAAAAGATAATAATCTCACAAATGATTATAACTAACGTGATTCCATATTATCTAGACTAGACCCGAGTGGTTAAGGCTCCATCATAGACTTTCAAAAAGAAGAAGAAGATTTGTAAGGGGGATATGTAAATAAGAATGATGAGGGAGGAATGAGAGGGAGCGCGATAATATAAAAAAAACGATTATAATTAGAAGGCACAAGCGACTGTTATATACCTCTAAATACAGCACAAACCTCAGGTCATTCATTAATATCATAAAGTAACATGCTTTTGAAGAAATAGTTTGAATTTTTCACACCCATGTCATATCGTCATGTTAAATAACTGAACCAGATTTGATTTTATAATTTTCGTTCAATACTGTCCGAATGTTAAATAATTACTTTTAAACTCGGTTTCTGAATGGAGATTATCATATAAATTAACATATATTTTTTTAAGAACTTCTTATAATGATATGTCTTATTTAGTCAATGGCTTCATAAATTAGAGTGTTCAAGGGAAGTATTCTTTGTGTCGGGAAAAATTCGGGATTCGCAGTCTTAAAAGCAGTGTGATCTAAACACCACACGCATACTTATTCATAATTATTATGAATTGGAAAAGCCTTGCCTAAATCTGTAGTGTATAATATTATCATTTAATAAATCACCTCATTATTAACCCCTCGTACCGGGGCCCTACATTTGCAGTGTTGAAGAATTGTACTAAGCACAGCAATTGTAGTGTCGACCTTTTAAATTCATTTTTGCTTTGGAACTTTTAGTAAGTTAGTTAAGGCGATGCCACACGTAGTAATGCAAAATCATGTGTTTTTGGTTTGAAAATTTGGTCATCTAGAAGTGATTCAGGTGCTTTAATTAAATACTGCGAGTAGAATACATCTTGACCTTTGAATAATCGGCCGGCGTGGTCTAGTGGTATACGCTTTTGACTACAGATCCGAAGGTCGCGGGTTCGAACCCGGCGTGCGCAAATAAATTTTATTTGATTAATTTGTGTTATTTCACAATTAATTAATCAAAATAATATATAGTATATTTGCGGCACGTTCCAGAGTGGAAGATACTCTCAGTATCGCCCTGGTGTAAGACCACCATTCAGAATTGAAACGTTGCTTGAAATGGCTTTAGCCGTGTTTGGTGACCAGATCTGAATAGCCAGGTACTTCCCCACCTTCCTCTTCCCCATCTCCCTCCCCTCCCCAATACCCTCAGCCTCACAACATACCCCAATTCGGGATGCCATAGTCTCACTGGCTCCAGACGGGAGCAGTTGGGACTCTTGTGCGGTATTACTGTAAAAAAAAAAAAAAAAAGAGTATTTTTTATATATGTCTTTTTATAAGCCCAGAAAAAATAACGTATAGGCCTATGAAAACTGCTTTAAAATTCAAAATCTCCTACTTACGAACCCATTTTCGGTAATGATTTTATTGTATAGTGTGAAAAATTAAGTTATTTATAAAATGATAAGAAAAAAATTAAATGTTTATGCCTGAAAATCCAAAAAATAAAATAAAAGGCACTTTTGGCCATGTTTTTTTCTTGCATAAATCAAAACAGTCGGATGGTGTTAAGCGGGAATTTAAACCTTATCGTCATCTACGTACGGGTTGTTATTGATAGCTGCTCAATTTAAAATATTACACGACGTAGTGCATCGCCTTAAAGACAAAAATTAAAATGTCATTTTATCAAGTATGGTATTGTCTACATGTTGGCTTTACAAAAATGTATTTTTATTTATCAAAGATTCTTGCCGGCCTCTACGGGTTAAACAATAAAATTTTGAATTTTTGTACGTAACATTAAAAAATATATCATTCTTATATTTACAGTACCTACATATAATGAATTTATGCCGCCTTATTTTATAATTTACATAAAAGCCTTTGACTCCCAGCCTTTGACACCAATACAGTTCAATGAAAATAATAATCTGCTGGCATACGAAAATGCCAACAATACAGTTCTGTCGGTTTATCTTTCAGTGTATATTACGTAAATGCTCCATTATTACATCGCGGAAATGCATTCTCAACGAGGGTTACAAGGGAGTGAGGGCGAGGCCATTTAGAACTGTCATCATAAAATTAATGCACTTCAGTTGCGCAATAAGTTTTAGCAGTGAGGCTAATGTGCTGGTAAATACTTGGTCCATCCGACTTCGAAATTACTTTTTAATTGGGTAAGTTTTTAGATTCTCACGGCCAAAAGCATTTTTGTTGTTTGTTTTTGGGGTGTTATGCCGTGTTGCGCTAACTCCTTCTTTAGCCGACGTTTCGGACAGCGTTGCAGTGTCCATCATCAGGGCAGATCCGGTAGATCCGAAGATGTGTGAATTTTGGTTGTCGAGTTTGTGCTTATTTATTTGTGGCCTGGGCCCATCCAAGTGCGAAATGCCAACGGAAGTGGCGACATCTTGTGGCGAATTCTGAAAGCTCAGTATTTATGTTAGCCTGGGTCCCGTCCAAGTGCGAAATGCCAACGGAAGTGGCGCCATCTTGTGGCGAATTTTAGATGTGTTATTTGCGTTTAGCTTTGGTGTAGCCGTCAATTACCGGATACCAAGAGCTGTTGAGCTTAGCTCCGTCGTCTCTATTGATATTAAATGGATTTTTGTAGATTTCAATTGCCTCCATAATCAGGCGTGATCTATAAGTTTTGGGTCTTCCCAGGACCTCGGGAGCAAATCCAAAGTAATGGCCGGTTTCAATTAAGTGTTCGGCGATTGCCGATTTATCAGGGTGGCCAAGTTTACAAGCACGAAAATGTTCTGCTATCCTTTTGGAAATCGTCCGCTCTGTCTGGCCTATATAAACCTTGTCACAACCAGAGCAGCTGAGTTTGTACACTCCATCTGCTTCCAGAGGAAACTTAGTCTTTGCAGACCTCAGTAGGTCTTGGATTTTGGCCCTGATGATGGACACTGCAACGCTGTCCGAAACGTCGGCTAAAGAAGGAGTTAGCGCAACACGGCATAACACCCCAAAAACAAACAACAAAAATGCTTTTGGCCGTGAGAATCTAAAAACTTACCTGACTAACCTCTATGGGGAGGAAGTTCACACGATGGTACGCCGTTTGGAGAATCTGAGGAAGCGTAGGAACCATTTATTGGGCAGCCTGGCTTTCCTCAAGAGATGCAAGGAGGAATCGGTCGTACCAGTACACATCCGTATTAAAAGACATATCGCATCCCGGAAAGCCGAGAGGGTGTTTCAAAGAGCAGAAGCAGCGCTACTAAGGGAAAGAATCCATAATGTGCGCAGCGAACTGGATGGAACATCTCGGGACCTTTTCAATTTACACCTGCATCTGAGTACAATCCTAGTCGAAGAAGATTGGAATAAAATTGACAATATAACTTACCAACAAGCACTAAGGTGTAAGCAGTCAACAGATGCGAGACAGAAACATAAGTTTGAGAGGCTCAACCAAGCCAAAAAAGGAGATCGAAAACAACTTGATCAAAATAAAGTAGTTATCAACATTTCGACCCTTGCGCTGAGCCCAGATGCAACTTCAGTGCTTGCTAAGGGCATGAACTATGCAGTTGCCCCCAAAAAGATACCTGTGGAATCTATCATATGTGGTGTGGAGACAGCACTACATACAATGATGAAAGTCCACAAAATGTCAGAATCACAAGCAGAGAACATACGACAAGAGACTAGCCATATTTTGAAAAGGGCTGAAATACCCCGCCCAAACATCACAAAAGGAGAGTTTGCGGCCCTAAAAGAATTGCGCACCAATGAGGAAATCTTGGTTCTGCCAGCCGACAAAGGAAATGCCACTGTCGTGATTAATACGGTAGACTACATAAAGAAGATGGAAGACCTCTTGTGCGATTCCGGTACCTACAAGAAGATCAAAAACAATCCTACTAACAAGATTGACTTAAAGACAAGGGAACTAGTCAAAGCATCTAGCATCAGAAAAGAGGATTGGTCTAAGCTTTTTGTAAAGGCCTCTAGAACTCCTGCCCTGTACGGTCTCCCAAAAATACACAAAAAGGGAATCCCAATGAGACCGATTGTCAGCGCTATTGGTGCACCTACATACAAACTGTCCCAACACCTCTCGAGATTACTGCAGATGCAAACTGGAAAAACCGAATCGTGGATTAAGGATTCAACAGATCTGATCAGTAAACTTAAGCAGGTTAAGACTGAGGAAGGAGATATTTTGGTCAGCTTTGACGTCGTGTCTCTTTTCACAAATGTGCCTCTAGAAGACTCAATGACAATGCTCAGTGAGATATATGAGGAAGACATCTGCAAACTTTTTGAACACTGCCTCAAAACGGGATACTTTGCGTTTCAGGGTGAACTTTTTGAGCAAGTGGAGGGAGTTGCAATGGGCAGTCCGTTATCGCCAGTAATAGCCAACTTCTTTATGGAGAAGTTTGAGGAAGCGGCACTTGATACAGCTTCAGCTGTCCCTAAAGTATGGTGGCGCTACGTCGATGATGTCTTCGCCATTTGGCCTCATGGAACGGAGAAACTTAACGAATTCCTGGACCATCTTAATTCTCTCCACAGCAAAATTAAGTTCACAATGGAGCTGGAAAACCAAGATAAAATCCTGCCTTTTCTAGATGTGGAGGTGATGCGAAAACACGATGGTAGCCTAGGACATACCGTATATAGGAAACCAACTCATACGAATCGATACTTACACGCTGATTCACATCACCACCCATCGCAGAAGAGAGGACTTATCCATACGTTGGTGACCCGAGCGACCAGAATATGTGAAGAAACAAAACTTGGAGCAGAACTTATAAAACTGACCGATGCACTGGAGCGCAACGGTTACCCGGCAAGTCAGACAAGGCAAATTTTAAGAGCCAAATCTACAACAAACGAAGACAGAGTTGAACAAGACTCAAAAGGCTGTGCTTTCCTGCCTTTCGTTCACAATGTGACAGACAGAATTGCCAGGCTGTTGAGAAAAGAAAACATCAAAACTGTCTTCGGAACCACCACCAAAATCCAAGACCTACTGAGGTCTGCAAAGACTAAGTTTCCTCTGGAAGCAGATGGAGTGTACAAACTCAGCTGCTCTGGTTGTGACAAGGTTTATATAGGCCAGACAGAGCGGACGATTTCCAAAAGGATAGCAGAACATTTTCGTGCTTGTAAACTTGGCCACCCTGATAAATCGGCAATCGCCGAACACTTAATTGAAACCGGCCATTACTTTGGATTTGCTCCCGAGGTCCTGGGAAGACCCAAAACTTATAGATCACGCCTGATTATGGAGGCAATTGAAATCTACAAAAATCCATTTAATATCAATAGAGACGACGGAGCTAAGCTCAACAGCTCTTGGTATCCGGTAATTGACGGCTACACCAAAGCTAAACGCAAATAACACATCTAAAATTCGCCACAAGATGGCGCCACTTCCGTTGGCATTTCGCACTTGGACGGGACCCAGGCTAACATAAATACTGAGCTTTCAGAATTCGCCACAAGATGTCGCCACTTCCGTTGGCATTTCGCACTTGGATGGGCCCAGGCCACAAATAAATAAGCACAAACTCGACAACCAAAATTCACACATCTTCGGATCTACCGGATCTGCCCTGATGATGGACACTGCAACGCTGTCCGAAACGTCGGCTAAAGAAGGAGTTAGCGCAACACGGCATAACACCCCAAAAACAAACAACAAAAAATACTTTTTAATTGTATCAGGGAAAATTTATTGAAGCTTAAACCTTATTATAATTTTTAATCATTGATGCAGATAATATCAACAACTCAAAATATCAATGAAATATGAAATAGACAGATAAAAGAGCTCAGTTGTTACAGCACCAGTTCTAGTAAGACTAGAGAGGGCCTGGGTTCGAGTCCCAGTTGCGACCACTAGGGGTTACCCTCCACGTTCCCAATGGCTTTACAAGAAAAACAGATTGTTCGTTCTGTCGCCGCACACGTCACGATTCTATATTTTTTAAATATATCTATTTCAATTTAGATTTTGTTTTTGTGAATTAATGAATGCAAATCTTGGAAACGACAATTAAGCTTATGACAATCGATCGAGCTGAATCTCGGCATCTAGACTCGTTATCGATGGAAATGCATTCTATCAACTTTTGGTGGCAATCACGTACACACACGCGGAAATCTATGCATTTCTTTAAAATCGGATGACATTACAAAAGTTAATATACGAAATAAATGTCGGCTCTTCCCGATACGAATTCGGCGAAGTTGGTAGAGACTCCAGTTCCTGGGTAGGAAGTTCCAATCCTCAGTCAATCCATTTTTTTGTTTGTTCTAAGATTCAAAAGACATTTTTAAATAGATGTATTATACTTATTTTCTGTATTTGTCAATGATCAAAATTACCAGCCTGCAGTTTAATAGCAAGGTACCATAGCCAAAGCCGAACAAATAACCAATCAATAAACCAGAAATGATTAGAGATATTCACGGCTAAAAGTATTATCGTTGTTTTTTGGGTTTATATATTACGTTGCGCTTCCTCCTTCTTTAGGCTACATTTCGGACATTGGAGGGGACCCACCCTTTCCCGACGGCTGTGTGAGGAAACTG
Organism: Hesperophylax magnus; assembly: GCA_026573805.1. Taxonomy (NCBI): domain Eukaryota; kingdom Metazoa; phylum Arthropoda; class Insecta; order Trichoptera; family Limnephilidae; genus Hesperophylax; species Hesperophylax magnus. The sequence continues at coordinate 13,974,783 of JAIUSX010000012.1, forward strand.
ATTGTTTAACCTCCTTAGCCGCACACGTCAGGACTCTATTTTTTTTTTGTAAAAAGAAGCTACATTTATTTTAAAACGATTCTAGACCCTCCAATGTCCCTGCATGCATGATTGTTAGTACGAAATAATGTATGCATACTTACATTAATAGTAACACAAAATAAGAACACATATGAAATGTGTTCGCCTGGTGGTTTGGCATCTAAAATTAAATAATAAATAAGGAGCACAAATTTTATAAGTGGAAGTATGATTGAAACATAAAAATATACAAGCCGCGTATCGAGGGCAGTTTACCCCACTATTACGGGGCGGTCCCGGCAAGAATGAGCGTGGCAAGCGGCCTGACCACAACGATCCCAAGCACCCGCGTCCCTTAGCCAGTTTTCCGAGAGTACCCTCGAAGAAATTTAAATGGGGGGAGGGGGGGGGAGATACTCCCAAAGACCCTAGGGAATGAAGTGAGCCTCAGGTCACCGGAGGCAGGACGGAAGGGGACCGGGCTCGCGCAAATATTCCCCAGGCCCGCTCATGATGCCGGGGGAGGCACCCGTGGTTCATGGGACAGCCGCCCCGGATTAATGTCACCTTACTGGATGCAGGAACAGGGTCTATCCGCCCCCGTGGTGGGGAAATGAACAATACAGTACGATAGAGTTCAGTTCGACAACCTATTCATAAACCAATTTGTTAGTAACAAATAAAAAGGCAAATAACGAACGTAGAAAATAAGTTGTGATCAACAACAAATTGACCGTTCATAATAGAAAAAAAAGAAGGGAAAAAAAGATTAACATAGTATTAAAGAGCTAAAACACAAAAAGAAACAGTATTATCATTATCAACGCGTTCCTAATAAATAAATTAGGCCCAAATTCAAAAGTAAAAGGAAGAATGTGCATAAAAAAAAAAACAGTGTAAAGAATTGGCAAAAACGGTGTAAAAAGCCAGTATACACAATAAATGAATAAGAAATAATAAAACAAACAAATAAAATAATAAATGCATTGCGATCATGCCATAAGACAAAGAAAGTGAAACCAATGAGTATATAAAAATAAAAATAAAACATAAAGCAATCGCGCATAAACAATATTAAATTTGTTATTTATTTATTTATTTATTTATTTATTATTTTATTTACGCCCTAATGGGCTTTTACATGAAAATATACATTTACATTGATTACAATAATTGAACATAAGAAGATAAATGGAGTTAATTGTAAGAAAGCAACACATATAATAAAATTTTGTGCAAATTAGCAAAACACTAATAAGATGGATTCAATATAAAATATACCCAAGCATGAAATAGTAAGTAAAAGAAAGTTCAACATAAAAAGTAAGTAAGTGGGTGTGTTTAAACCCAGTATTAATTGTGTGTTTAACAAATCGATAAACCAATATAAATTAGAGTGTAACTTACTCGTGAGGTAAAGAACATTATAACAGAGATTTAAAAAAAAAATAACAAAATAAGAGTTGCACCTGTAAAAAGCAAAAACTAATAGAATTTAGCAATATCGACATGAATAAGAAATAATAAGATCTGAGATGGAACATAGTGTTATGTATAAAAAGTAGTTAGTAGGTATAAGCATACAATTATAAGTGTATAGTAGAGCAAATAAAAAACAAACAAATATGGATATAATTTACTTGAAAGGTTTCGAATGGGAGAAGATGTAATAAAATTATTAAAGCTATAAAAGTTAATTATTAGCCGATAGAATCGAAATAAGTTGCCTTTTAAAGCTCACAAAATTGTCAAAACCAAATATATCTATAAGTTCACAGTATTTATTCGCAAGGTTGTGAATTCTAGGAATTGGTGAAAAAATAGAATAATTAGTGTTGAGGTTCTTGTTAAATTTAAAAGTATCTTTACTGCGAGTTTGCCTAGCAGGAACATTAATGCAAATAAGTTCCAACAAATTAGGGCTGTCAATTAAAGATTTAATAATTTTGAATAAAAATAGCAAATCAATTAACACTCTTCTATCAGATAATTTAAGAAGTTTAGTTTCAGCAAGCAAGTTATTGTAATTTATAAATTCGATTGGAATTTTCATTTTAAAATTAATGTACCGAAGGAATTTATTTTGTACCTTTTCTAATGATTGAGAATGGACCTTGTAGTACGGTGACCATACGGTGGAATTGTATTCTAATTTGTTTCGTACTAACGAGCAATACAGATGTTTTAATGTTGACATACTTTTAAAATTTGCTCCCATTCTCAAAATAAAACCTAGTATTCTCATCGCATCGCTTGTTATTTCATCGATGTGTTCGTTAAACTGTAGACTCTCGTGGAATATAACACCAAGATCACGAATCTGTGATACACGAAGAAGATTAGCACCATTCATAAAATAGGAAAAATTAAGTGGATTTTTGCCTTTGTAAAAACTGATAATCTGGCATTTACCTAAATTTAGTTGCAAATCATTGACAGAACACCACGCACATAGTTTATTAAGGTTCAACTGCAAAATTGCGCGATCGTCATCGTCTTTGATTATTCTGTATATCTTCAGATCGTCGGCAAATAACAGGACTTTAACATTAGTAAAAATATTAACAATATCATTGATAAACAAACAAAATAATATTGGGCCCAAGTGAGATCCCTGTGGTACTCCGCTCGAGGCAGCAAATGTATAAGAAGTAAACGAATCTATCTTGACTGCTAAGTACCTTCCTAATAGATAACTCTTAAACCATTCCAACATACTCCCTCTTATTCCCAACAATTTTAGTTTACGTAATAATATTTTGTGGTTTACTTTATCAAATGCCTTACTGAAGTCAGTATATATGGAATCAGTTTGATGTGATGCATTAAGGGCATTAACAATATCATTCGTGTACAATATCAAATTGGTAAGAGTAGATCTACCTTTAATGAATCCATGTTGAAGGGGAGAGATGGTTCGATTGATTCGGGATATCAACTTATCTAGTACTAGGCTTTCAAAAAGTTTGGGTAAAGTAGACATTATACATATTGGCCTATAATTTGTTACTTCGCTCTTATTACCTTTTTTGAAAATGGGCGTTAAAAGACTAAACTTCCAAAGGTCCGGGAATACACCTGATGAGAGTGACTTTGTAAATAACTTATGAATAGGATATGACAATGTATGCATACAATTTACTAAAAACCTGGGCGAAACATTATCAGGTCCTGCGGATTTTCGGGAATCAAGACTCTTCAGCTTAGATATAATATCGTCTATGGTTACATTACAGTCAGATATATCAAGAGTTTCAACCAAATCAAAGCACGAAATATTGCTGTCTTCACTTGCATTAATGTAAACGCCGCTAAAAAAATCAGCAAAAAGATTAACAGTTTCCTGAAGATTTTGGGATAATTTAGAATCGAATGACACACTACTAGGTATGTAAGTACCATTTTCTTTTTGGGATTTAACATATTTCCAAAAGAAATTTGAGTCGTCCATGATAGAGCCTTCGACATCACTAATGTAATTTTTGTAACATTTTGCGGAGAGCTTATTGCACTCTGCCCTCAATTTTTGAAACGCAGTATAATCGATGGCCAGGCGACTTTGTTTGAATCTCTTATGAGATAATTTTTTAAGGTAAATTAAGTCTATCAGGTCTTTTGAGAACCATTTTGGGTATAGAGTTTCTCTGTAAGTCGTTAAAGGAACAAATTGTTCAATTATAAGAGGAGTAACCGTGGAGTGACAGGAACAATACGCTTGGCACCTGAAACAAATATGATTTTAATCTAAATCAGCAACTCTAAGCACAGGCCATCTCTCTACCCAGGACTTTACAAACTTTTTGAAGCATTCAAAATTTTCTCTGTTCAACACGAGATCGGCATTCCATGCCGGTCTTGTAATCCCTCTCAAGCCATCCAACATTTCCTCTCGGGCATCCTTCATCAACTCGCAGTGCCACAGAATGTGCTCGGCTGTCTGGTTAGTGTCACCACATGAACAGTTCGGATGAGGAGACAAGGTGAGACTATGTAGCCGCCCCCTGAGCTCCCCATGACCGGACACCAATTGCGTCATATAGTGATCCAGTTTTATGTGCGCCCCTTCCATTCTGCTTTTAACTGAAGGGAAGAAAGAGAAAGTCAATCTACCCTTCGTCGACCTATCCCATCGCTCTTGCCATACACTCAGCGTTCTATCTCGCATGGCTTTCAATAAGCCAGGAAGGGACACCGCTCCACCGGGTGTCAGTTCAACTCCCAGGTGGACAGCGGCCTTACCTCTTGTCAATGCCTTTTTTGTCAAAACTTCCCTTATTTCCAAGTCAATCGGCAGTGTACCAGCCAGAACCGGTAATGCATCATTAGCCACAGTCCTATATGCGCCCGAAAGAGCCAACAGGGGAGTCCGTTGGCCCCGCTTGAGGGCCAAGTGGATCAATGCATTATCCAGCCGGTGCTCCCACACAGAAGCTGCATACGAGACATGCGTCACGTAAACACCCCTATATATGAGGCGAAGTGCCGGAGTCCGCAATCCCCACTCAGCCGTTGAGAGCCTTCTCAATTTCAAGAATAGGGCCTGGGCCCTGCTAGAAACGCTCTTGACGTGCGCTAGGAACGAAGAAGATCTATCTAAAGTGACGCCTAAATACCTGGTGCTTTCAACGAAACGTATAGTGGAGCCTCCCATTGTGATGGTAGGGTTTCTAGCACGACTGAGCATACCCTTCATCAAGAGTCCCACGGTCTTATGGGGAGCGAAGTTCAGCCTGTTTCTCTTACCCCATTCAAGAATTTCACGCAGACCCTCTTCTGCTTTACTCTCCACTTCCTTTCTGCTGTCCCCTGAGACCAAAAGAAACTTATCATCTGCGTAGTCGACCGATATGCATCCTTCAGGCAAGGGTAACCTAGAGGAGTCGTCAAAAAGGATGTTCCACAGGTCAGGCCCGAGGACTGACCCTTGTGGACAGCCCATGTAATACATTTCGGACAGTGTTTAGTTTACATCTGCGCTGATTACGGAAACTGTAACGCTGTTCGAAACGTTGGTTAAAAAAGGATTAAGCGCAACACGACAGCGTAATAATCCATAAATTAATTAGAATAGAAAACTTTTTACCGACAACAAAATCGTAAATAAAAATATCTCCCATTTTACAGGGTTTTCCAATAAGAGGTGTTATTTTGATATTCAATCGTAAAAGATCAATGGTTTCATTGCTTGTGTGGCACGTAGCGCCGTCTTGTTGAAAGTAAACGTTGTTCAAATCAATATCATCCAATTCCGGTCATAAAAAATCATTAATCATCTCTCGATAGCGCAATCCATTCATCGTAACTGTTGCTCCAGCCTCATTTTCAAAAAAGTACGGTCCAATGACTCCGCCGGACCAGAAACTGCACCAAACAGTCACACGTTGAAGATAGAGAGGCTTTTCAACAATAACTCTTGGGTTTCCGAGCCCCAGATGCGACAATTTTGCTTGTTGACGAAGCCACCGAGGTGGAAATGAGCCTCATCACTCAAGATGATTTGCATTTGATTCACTCAAGTGAATTTTAATAATTTCAATGCGTTGTTGAAGCGTGTATCGTTCCATTTTTATTAATGGCGTAGTTTTTACCTGTCAAATGTTAAAAAATGACAGCTTCAAAAGTATCATCTACTGAAATAGCGGGCTATTCAAAATAACACCTCTTATTGGAAAACCCTGTACTAATATCCCCAAAACCACATTTCTAAAAGTATAATTTATAAATCAAACACTATAGACTCAAGACTCGACCGGTTTAGTTGAAAATTTACAATTTGAATGGCAGAAGAAGTCGTGGACGCTTGAGGAAGACGTGGCACGATCAAGTGAAACATAAGATTATAAAAGTAAACTTTTTAATTCTTTTTTAATAATTTAATTTAATAATTTTTTAATAATATTTTTTTCGGAATATAGAATTATTATTTTAGAATTATATTATTTCAACATGAAAAATATTAAATAAAAAAGTTTTCAGGTACACTAGAATTAACAACCTTACAACTTTACTCCAAACCATACATAACTCCGAGGAACGCCGGGTACACGTCATGCATAAATATATAATTCTTCTAGAAATTGCTATGCATGTGTCTTCGAGAACTTGTTATGCATTTAGCACTTCTCTAGATAATAAGCTCTAGCTTAAGCATACTACATTAAGCTGAGCCTAATCCGGTTAACTTAAGCTCAACATAAATAAAACATGTCGCAAGCTTCTGAAAGAATTGTGAGAACGTGATAGTATGTGAGTAAAACGATTTTATTACGCGTACGTGGAATATTTGAATTATTTTATAAAAGTTTGTAAAGGGACTACGTATACGTGAAATTTATATTCACTTTACCACCCTGTCTGAGTGAGTTCGGTGAAAATTGTGCTTTATCAGATATTAGAAAAATGTTTGTGTGTAACTTCGTATTAAGAAGGCTTAAGAATTCATATCACAGAAAAAAGACTTCAATCAGTAAATTCCTTCTTATATACCGTTACCTATATTATATCTATCTTCTGTCTACATATATAAAATGGAGTCTCTGTGGCGGAGTGGCTTTGTGTTTTATACAAATCTACAGTTTTATTCCTAGTTTGACAAGGTTTCGAACACTTGATCTTTAAAGCAGGAGGAAGGTTAACGCGTACATGGGATTTTGAAAATCCACCCACCACCCTTTCCCACATTTTAAAGTAAAAATTTTATACTTCATGGAGAAAAATTAGTAGATATTGTTAATTTTTTTTAAATCTTTTCAATTTATTGGTAATCCGGTTAAAAACGATTCCTGATAAACTTTTAGTAAATTTGTAATATTATCGGAACGTTTATTCATGCACCTGCGTTTGTTTTAATTATACATAATGACGAAATGTGAACATTTTACGATTTTAAGAGCACGTGTTCCTGCATCGTGACAAAACATTGGTATTTCACTAATATTTTATTAGGATACCTATCAATTCATTCATTAATGACCTGCAATCCCGTCTTCTAACGGATTAAAAAAAAATTGATGAGATTCTTAAAAAAATAGCAATTTATTTTATCGGTAAGTTTTCTCCGTGTTCTTGATGAAATTTGAACACTTAACGTTCAAAATAAGAAGAGAATTACTGCCTACATCTTATTTTGAAAAACCTTTATGTAAAGCCCGGGCAACGCCGGAGTTAGTAGGTATATATAAAGTTGTTGTGTTCCCAAAAAACAGTTCTCCAACTCGTCGTGGAAGGAGATTATAAATAATTGGTTCTTTGTGATAAATCAGGGATTTATTAATACTTCGCGTATTACAATGATGACTCTATAGTCGACCTAACTAGAAGCTGGCTAATTGAGATCTGAAACAGTGAGTTTGTCTGGGAGCATTCCTACTGGTCCTGGCGACTACTGGTCACTGGTTGCCATCTTGCGGACTTCCACGCAAGCTCTATGCACTGCCCTCTATGAGTGCATCTGTGAAGCTCTTACTTCCCAACAAAAGTATAATCAATTTATATAATACTTGAAGCTCTAACTGAAATACAAAATTAAAAACCACGTAAATTACAGACACGTATCACTCTACTAATTGCGCCACAGAGCGAACCGTGTCATTTTAAAGTTATCTCAAATAAACAAAGCTTTTTGTGCTCTTTCCACCCTTGGCAACATTCCACAGGTATCCGTTTGAAAGCCTTAATGAAAAGCCCAACCACTGTACGTACCGGGATTTATAGCACCACCATTGTTCTCACGGACTTTTGTACAGGAAAGAGATAAACCGATGGTCTAGACGTGTCTGTGTGCTTGAAGTAAGCACTATTTTCACTTATTTTGAGTGAAATTTTCTGAAATCGATATTTTTTCTTGAACAGAAAATCAACTAAATTGGTCTGTCTGGTCACTAGGAGTCAAAAGGTCCTATGTAAATTTGAGACATCACTGTTCTTGCTCTTTCATGTCGGCACGTATTGGTCACCCTAAAAATGCAGTTGCCCAGTATGGCGATTCAATGTATCAATGTCTTGTAAATGTCAATTAATAGCGATATATTTCATAAAAAAAATAAAAAAATAGATGTCACTTCTACTGTTTATCTCGTCTGTGCTTCTGTAGTATAAATTTAGTACAAGGGAAGACTCGGCTTCTAATAAAGTTTTATTTGTAGGAGTAATGAAACTTGTAGGGACTTTTCTTTAACCAACTAGAACTAATACAATTAGTTATAAGAGGGTGTTTATATAACATTTGTTAATATAATACACCATGATGCACGTCCATAACTTGAAACTTCTTGATTATTGTGGAAAGTTAACTTATTCTCTTGGGAGCACAAAGAAATAATTGAAAGTTTTTATTTTTATTTTGTCCGACTGACAAATGGTATAAACGTATCTTTACAATTATTTGTCTTCACCCTGCGTACTTACCTCCAAGGATGACGCACGTAAACTTGGTAAGTAAACTTTAAAGCTAGGCTCTCAATCTCAATATATTTTTCGTTTTAACCTTTCAAATTGGTCCGCTTGAAAAACTATTAAAACGCGCCCAAAAAAATGTTTTTAACTAAAAGATTTGTAAGCAAGTACTTAAATACCCACCTACTTAACTAATAAACACGACTTTTCGGCGACTGATCACTTTTGAAAAAAAGAATATTATTTACTGAACCATTAACCCGACCTATAATCTACCAAAAGTAAGTATCTTTATATGCAGAGAAATCATTTATTAATCATGTCTATAGACTACTGTCGTAAAACGTCCGCCATCTTTAACCGGAACCGAAACGTTCAGAGAACCCTCCATAACTCATAAAAGCTTAGTTTTCTAGCTATCCTGATGCAACAGGCTGTTTGCTATTAAAAATTACGTTACCAAAAATTCTTAAAAAAAATTGTTTTTGTCTCTTCAGAGAATGGAATTTCTGCTAATGTAAAGTTTTTAGTAGTCATACATTTCACACAGAAACTACGATTTTTCCGTCTCATTCATTTTATATCATTTAGAAAATTTTTCTACAATTTTCGATTGAAGGCTTTTAAGAATTATTTAAAAGCTTGCTTTGTTCATTACTGGAGCGTAGCTGAAGCACTTAACGGCGCTAAGAGAAAGTAAGCAGATATTGTTGGAAAGTTATGTTTAAAAGGATGAAGGAAGATTAGTATCGAGCTGTTGGACAATGGATTGATGACATGCGTCATTGCTTCATTACGTGATGGGGCCTGTTAAAAGTAGCCATTGTGTATCTGAATACATTGTTGTTCGTTGTGCTATGTTTACTAATCCAGATATCGATAGATAATTATTATGTTTCTTTCAGTATTGACAGATTTATACGGTTTTTAGGTCGAGATTTACGTAGAGAATTTCAGAAAATCGATAAAAGTTGGTCTTCTTTTAATTCATGTCTTTGTGCCACGGTTTTTCGATGACTGGTTTTATGGGAATTAAGCTCTCACTCAAACTAAAGTTTTATCCAAATTAATAGATGTATGTATGCAAAACGTGCAATCGGCAATATAAAATTGCGCATGGTGAACCATGCATGAGAAATAATTAGTAAACATTATTTATTTTATTGACACATCACATAATTATGTACGCATTACGCAAACATGTTATTTATTTTATTTTATATATATATAAATTACAAACAATACAAAACAAAATGATCCTTTGTCTGTCCAACTGGGAAGGATTCCCGTTTCAGGACAGCCAAATTGTTTATTTAGTATATAATATTCCTACAATGGAATGGCGATGCTGTCAAAACAAATTTTGAGAACATTGTTAATTGCATTCGAAGTGACAGGATTGTTTCTTTATCCTTGAAAGAATCGCATAGATGTAATTTATTATCAGGGTCAATTTGGATAACATTAGTAATTGCATTCAGAACAGATGAATGGTTTCTTTTGGGACATCGAGTCTGAAATTCTTTCCAGGGCATTTTGGAGAACATTAGTAATTGCATTCAGAACAGATGAATGGTTTCTTTTGGGACATCAAGTCTGAAATTCTTTCCAGGGCATTTTGGAGAACATTAGTAATTGCATTCAGAACAGATGAATGGTTTCTTTTGGGACATCAAGTCTGAAATTCTTTCCAGGGCATTTTGGAGAATATTTATGAATGTAATGTTATGTTCTTTTAACCAACATAGGTTCGGAGTGGGAAATAAATACAAAACGTTTTATTGTGGCGTAAACGGAAATATGTTGTTCTAAAAGTTAATTAATTCTTATTTATTACAGATTTTTTGTTTTGAATTCGAAACGCAATAAAAATACCTAGTTTATATGCTTCTGTTATAGTTATAAATTAAACATAATTAATTTAAATTATTAGAAATAAAAAATTATCCCCTTTAAAATCACAGCAATTTTAACAGAAAGAAGAAACTAGTGGACCACGCAATGCTTCGTTATTGCTAATGTCTTTCTCTGGCGTCTCCGATTTCTTCCACCATTCACTACTATGTGCCACAATGTTACTGTTAAAAAACTACATAACATTGACTTTAATTCGACTGCATATCTCATTTCGGTGCAGAGATATTGCGTTAAGTATTTATCTAGCGTCCCCGACTTCTTCTACCATTCAAACCACTATCTAAACACTCCTGGCACTAATAAGAACAAAAATTTAAAATTTTCAGCGATATCGGTGGACTACTTTTCGAGTTTTGCGAGCGCAAACATACGCAGGCTGAATTTTAATATATATATTAATAATTTTGACGATATTGTATTTAGCAACAATTCACCTGGCTTGACAATATTATGTAGTTTTTGTATTGGTAAAACAATAAAATATTTCTTAAATAGTGGTAAAAAGTTATTTTTTATTAATTAATTAAAATGGGCCAGAATTTTATTTTAAAAATATTGATTAAGTTTGTATTTGTCACTTATGTATGGGTGTGCTATTTTCAATTAAAAACAATTTCCATGTATAAGATAGCAAACAGAATCTTGGACCAACGTCAGTGTGTAGAATATTAATTCGAATCTTTGTTCGGAAGTTCCTTTGTTTTCAAAAACATACATGTTTTCATTTACTTTCAGTATATTATTTTAGTCAATTCAATTAAATATAAATAAAACAATTGATCGACGTTGCACAAAAATCCAATTACTTTAAACTAAGTCATATAGCTCATAATATAATGTATTGACGTTTAAGCCTTAGACACTTTACGCTATATTATTCGCACATAAATTGGGCGTGGCATGTACATGTACGTATTATATAATGGGCTGACACAAAACGCTATAATGTTCTCCAGATCAATTGGAGGACTGCCGCGGAATATCATTTCTTTATATGGGATCTGTCACCTCGACAGATGACAGATGAGAGGCGCTCCGTAAATTGTTCTGACCCCTTCTCCTACCGTAGATAGGAGAAGGAGTCGCACAGTTTTCAAATATAACCTGGCTAGCAGATCACAGAGCATATCGTCACCACGCTCCCACTTATAACATCATCCTTTCAGGTGTGACAGGTCTGTCTGGGATTGTATGGCGAGCAATATTTTTTATTAATTCAATCGCCTGATGCGCTTTTACACGATTTACTGCATATTACAGTACCAACAGAAAGTTTTTTTTTTTAAAACAACAACAAAAAATTATTGGGTTCTATAAAACGCTTTGAACCTATAGCGTAATCTGTCACCACCTTTACCGCTTGTATTCTAGGTTATGTAGATCTATTAATATTGATGAACTCTTTTTAAAGTCTTTTATTTATAGAATACAATATCTCCATATTTGTTTCAAACGGTGATCTGCGAGAAGAAAGAGGAGTTAAATTGTAATAACTACGGGTTTTATATGGGATTGTTCACGCTCCTAAAGCGAGTTAATTTTTTTCGTTTAATTGTCAAAGAGTTAATTGTATAAATATACCCATACATTCACGCATTTTACGAATAAGTTATAATAAAATTGTACCTATGTAAAAATTCTTTGAAGCTATGAACACAACTCACTTAAAAAAATCTTGATTTTTATCCAAACTCTTCATTCTATGAGTAAGTTTTAGTTTCTGTTTGGACTAAAGGTACCAGGGATAACTCCGATCGAAAGTGGGAACCGAAATATTGTCACGTCATATGATTGCCTAACTATATCCACCAATGAAAAACTCTGAAGTCTATGGAATAAACTTTCAGAGTTTTTCATTGGTGTATAGTATAACAAGTAGGCTCCGAATGAGAATTGTACTGTCTATTATTGGCATATCTATGGTTTTTTAGGACCGATTTGTTTCATGCAAAAAGCCCTAAGATATCGATCTAGTGAGTGATTTATTTATGATTATCATTGCCCCAATTACGAACTATAAACATGTGTAGTTTCAAAGGTTTAACTTTGAAATTGTAAATAATGTTGAAAATTGGCTGTGAATAAGTGCTTTATTATCTTGAGTCACAACTAATAGTGCACAACTGCTGATCCTGTAAAAATCGCAAGTGTGCCCTACTGTTGAATTTGGCAGCCACCTCTGGCCTGGATCCCCAAAATATTTGAAAAAAAACCCTAGACTCTGCGGAAACGGGCCGTCCGTTTGATAAATTCCCATATCCTAATAAGTGGATTACAATCTTTAGAGCACTGCCGTCAGATAGTATGCTGTCCTTGTTCTACCGGTATTACAATGGAAGATACTCCAAAAAACTAGCGGCATTGATCCCTTTGGAACATAGTAGATATTTGTAACATGAGAACGGGTCGCTTCTACGACTCATTCTTGAGTTCAACAGCTCGACTGTGGAACGATTTGCCGACCTCTGTATTTCCTCCCTCCTATAACATGGGTCTCTTCAAGACCGATGTTCACTCATTCCTCTTCTCAAAAAGAGCATCCACACAGCATCCCTGGAGATGACTAAGGCCCTTAGGAAATTTATTTTCCGTTTTGCGTCGAGTTAATGTAAAAAAATGAAAAAGAGTCAAAATATAAAAATGTGGATTTCTTACTGGAGGGCAGTTGACCTGCTGCGCTCTCGTGCAGCCGGTTAGCAGCAGATTGGAGCCGTTCTGCCTCACCGCCACGTGCATCTGCGGGCAGAAGCCGGAGGTGCGCGTCAGGCACCACTCCCCGCACGACACCCACGAGCAGTTGTTCTCCAGGGTCGTGTTGACGGTCTGTGAACGAAAAGGCGCTTTATTTTCTGAGGATAAAGAGTGGTTATTTTTCTGAAGAGCGAAAACGGTTATATTTTATGGCAAAAATGTTTATTTTACTAAAGAAAAGTGGTTAACGTCTTAAGTAGCAAGAAAATTTAAAACACAATGAATAATTTCTAAAAAATTATTTTACCCTCAAAAATATCTAGAGAGCTCTCAATAATAAGCGGCATGTTTTATTGCAGTTACTATGTTTCGCGTAAATCTCCCTTTATTAATGCTTCAAAACCCGCATTCCAATTTTCTACCGTCATGTAACATATTTTTCTTGAATTATGTAAGTTTAAAAAAATATGTGTTATTTTTTTAGATAATCTCTTTCAGATGCAAAAGTTGAAAAAGAACAATGAAATCCCCTCAATAGAAAAAAAATCGCAATATATGCTATATATGTATTATTTATTATCAGTCTATATTCATCTCCACTGTATTTAGATGTTCCTATTTACTCTCTTAATTGCCCAATAATTAGTATGTAACAGAATCCTATATATGTACATATGTTCCTATAATAGGAACAATTGAAACTTCTGGATTATCTATATGTCTAGTTGTACATATACAGGATTCTGTTACATACTAATTATTGGGCAATCAAGAGAGTAAATAGGAACATCTAAATACAGTGGAGATGAATATAGACTGATAATAAATAATACATATATAGCATATATTGCGATTTTTTTTCTATTGAGGGAATTTCATATACATATACTTACCTATTGCATAATGTTATTCTTTTTTCCTTATAATTAGTGTAACTCGCATACCAAGCACAAGAACCAGTTTCTTCATTGGTGAGATTGCGATTCTAAATATATTTTGTAACCATATATACTTATATTATATCACTGTACCCATTTATATATATTAAATTAAAAAAATGCTCCGAAAATTGTAAAACACGCCTGATTCTGTTATTTATCATTTTACAGTTAAAAAAATACAGTTTTTCTGCAAATGCTACTTAACTAATATGTTGCTCTATTTTTAATAAGTCATGTTTTATTAAATACAAATAATATTTTCACAACAGTCGCTTACGCACACTCCCTTTATCATTGATATTTATTTTATTTTTTTTATTTATAATGTATTACAAAAAAACATGGTAAGTAACACATTATTCCCAATGAGTTGAGATAAAACTCATTACGGGAAGTACAGACACATAAAATACATTTTACAAGGATATTACACTTTTAAAAAAATACAACATATTGACATGATATATTTACATGACTCCATTTCAAACCGTCTAATCTTAGCTTATAAAAGAGCCTCAAATCTTTTACGTTTAGCAAGAAAAGCTTTTAGTGTAACTTTTAACGACATCCATAAAGATTGTTTCAATGATAAGAAAACTAAAATCAACATGTATGTCCGTAAATTTATATACGATTTAAAAATATAAAAGACAAACTTGTATTATAATTTTACGAACCTGTAAACATCGCGCCTTTCAAATCCCGTGCTAAAAAATCCACCCGTCCGAAAAACACTCATGCTGCCCAATAGCGAGTCCGAAATGAATTCCAAATCCTATAGGTGCGTTATGAATATGAGCACCAGGTCGCTAATCTCTGGTGCACTGATATGATGAAATTGGATCTTGGGAAAAAAATATAAATGGGATGGAAAAGACCAACATGGATTCGAGAGACTTTTCCTCCATTTTTAATCTCAGACTTAACTCCCAATGAGAAAGCTCATAAATCGCCACTGTTCGGGACTCATATTGCGATAAACTAATACCAGGGCCTCTTTCCACTCGAACAAAGAGTGGTTCGACCCACTCGTTGTTCGAGTGGAATGACTTTTGGCATTTTGCGTATGTAAGTATGTACCGTCGACGAGACTCAAGAATTAGAATTTCGACCAATGTTTGTAATTTCGAAGGCGAATTCGAGGCGCTTGGATTGGAGAATCGATACCCTGGTCTACCTATAGAAACTATAAATTATAACCACTTGATGAAAGAATTTAAAATACTCAAACACTCAGATAGGAAAAAGACTTCTTTTCGTCTTCACTATTATTTTATTTATATATAATATATGCCGGTAAAGGCTTTCACAAACATGTACATAATAATTCAGTAGAGCAGTAATCAAGTGAAAAAATATTTTTAAATTATGTAGAACGCATACAGAAGATAAGTATTGTGCTCACCCTAATTGTGATTATTACTGAGATATTTTATTATAGCCTTCTTATCCCATGCAGTTGAACACATCTACAATTGCTGTAAAAGTGTTGCCAACTGCAAGTGTTGATTCAATGCAGTTGGCAATACTTTCGCAGAAAATGTATGTGTGTTCAACTGCAAGAAATATAATTACAAGAAATCTATAATAACATACCTGAATAATACTAATAATTAAGATTAGCATAATACTATTCTTCTGCTTGGATTCTGTATAATTTTAATAGCAAATTTTACTTCATGAATTCTGTTCCACTAAATTATTATTTAATATCACATGTCTGTAAAAGCCCGTACGGGCGTAAAGTTTAAATAAATAAATATAAATACACCGGACAAAACTTATAATATTTACTCACCTGGATAAAATATCAAGCCTTCATTCAGAAAAATAATAATAAATTATATATTAATTTGAACGTTACAATTTCAGTAACGTGACTACTCGTATAAACATACACAAACATGGAGAACTATCGTGTACATTAATAATTTATGTTTTCCTTTTTTAGGTGAAAGCAAATAAGATTTTTTTCATTCTATAAGTAATACTTTTCCCTGTTGCTTTAGGCCGCCTGAAATAAAACATTCACGTGTCCATGTATTTTTAATGACTGCCCTGTTAAAAAGGCTTGTATTTAAGATTGAATAAAAATGATGAAACTTGGAAAAAACATTATTTGAACGTACTGTGAATGTTATGCTTGAAAATCATATGGCGAATATAAGATGTAACGTTTTTAATACAAGGACTGTTTATTTGTATTATCTTGTTTTGAAGTGAAACTTCTTTACGCGCGTTATGCAATTTCGAGGACCGGAGTAAAACCAACTCATGACCGTCATGAAAAACCGTGATCATTTCGCTATAGGAGCCTAGCCAATATTATATACCTACTTTAGGTCACTCTCCAAACTCAGCTTCGCGGTCTAGAGGCAGAGGGCCCGATTGTCGTCGTGAAGAACCGAGGTTCGATCCCCGCTTTGACTAATTTTTTTTTTCTTTTTGTGATTTTTTTAATAATAATTTTTTTAAAGTGATAAAATGCTCTCGTGCTGCGACTTTTAGATATTTTGACTATATGATATTTTGGTCGAATACGTAATAACCGCGGTCTAGAGGCAGAGCGTTCGACACTCGTTATGCAGGACCCGGGTTCGAATCCCATATTTTTATAACTTTTAATTTTTTTTTATCATATGCTACTTATAAATATGTCAATAGACAGAAAAAAAGAGAGAATGAAATGAAAAGAGAGAGAGAGAAGAATAATAAAAGTTTCACTTTTCGTGCGTAGGCTTGCCACACACTGTATTTTTTTATAATTCGTTTCTTCTCTTTCTAACATAAAATTTAAATATGATCGAACGTATAGGGCGTTTATTTGGTAAACAACCATTAATCTAAGCAAACAAATGAATCTAAGATATAGTTGTGTATCAGTTGTATAAACTTTAAAATACGTTTATTATTAGGGGTATATAATTATCAACTTTGTGAAATAAATAGGTAAAAACATACACACCTGCCATGAACCTCAAGGGCCCTGGTTAGAGCTATTCGAGAACAATTTGAAGCCGCGGGGGAGGGAAAGATGTTTGAAAAATGCCAAAACCTACTTCATTTTATAACTAGTTTTAGGCGTTGCTCGACTTTACTCTATTTTGTATAAATATAATATGCACGTATTATATATATATATATATATATATAATCTTCCGAAAGAAATTCTCTAAAATCCTACCGAAACCCGTTGCGCACATACAGAAGACGCGGATAGCGACTATATTTTAGTTTAATAGAGAAGACAAAATGGCATGTCCCATTCCCTGTGCCATCGAATACAATAAAATCTTAAGCCGGTATATGCATTGACAATATCTATAAATAAAATTAAAATATTATTGAAGGCAATATTAGCGATTCCTAAACGAAAACCTGAAACAGAAAAATCAGAAAAGGATACGGTCATATATCAGATGTGACCGTATCCTTTCAGGTTTTCGTTTAGAAATCGCTAATATTGTCTTCAATAATTAAATATTAAAATTTGAGGTATTACTCAATAAAGTTATTCCAAGATTTAAAAATGAAAATATTATTTTTTTTACCACTTAGCATACAATTTTTTGTTGTTGTTCTGTATTATTTTTTTGTTTATTACAATATTTGTGTAAGTATTGAAACTCACTAAAATATGTATTCACTGCTAAACCAGATTAATACACAAAAGCTTTGTGATGTCATACAATAAAATACAGCGCGGTTCGTAAAACAGAATTATTTTAGATTTAGGCTGGCCGCATACATACGTTTTCCGTATTCGATTTCCGAATTCGTTTTCCGTATTCGGACATCCGAATGCACGGAATCAGTAGAAAATACATTAACTGCCGCACACGTTCGTTTTAGTTCCGAACGGAACAAATTCCTTACGCACGTTCCGAATGCGAGCCGGCGCGTTCGGAGAAACCGAATGGAAAAAACCTAATGACGTCATGTGGAACGCAGCTCTTGCATACATTTTGTTTGTGCCGACGCAAACGTTCGGAAATTTGCGTTCAGGAACTCAGTGTTGCCAACGGATCTTGACCTAATATCGCCGTTTCTCATCCATAAGGTAGCGTAAAGTAGCCGAATTTGCTGTTAGGTGGGACATGTTTAAAATTGATGTTTTTACGTGAAAATAAAAATTTCGTGGGGGGGGGGGTGGCTAGAGAATTTCAAGGAAATATAAAATTTGTCCCCAGAAAAATAAATTTCATGGGGGGGGGGGGGGGGGGGGTGGCTAGAGAATTTCGGGACATGTTTAAAATTGACGTTTTTGAAGTAGCTTAATTGGTGACCAGTCGCCTTTTAGATCTTTTCGGCGCCGATTCTCGCTCTGAGTAGCCTAAATGGCGATATATCGCCCTTGTTGGCAACACTGGTACTGACGTTTATACATTCCGAATGAAGAAAAACGAACGTTTGCGCTAGTCTCACGGAATTCCGAATACGGAAAACGAATTCGGAAATCGAATACGGAAAACGTATGTATGCGGCCAGCCTTAATTGGACATGGAAAAGCTGACATTTTCATTACGAAGCAATTTGTAGTTTTACAAAAACCATAATAATAAAATTTTTATGTTATTTCTGTCACAAAGGGTTTTATTGGTCAAAACCTTTTTTAATTAGTTGAAATTTAAATATTAATAATGTGTATTTGTTGCCGTTTTCTTATTTCGTTTTAGTGATATTAATCAAAACCTTCAATATTTTTTTTTAAAACTCGTACATAACTGAAAAATAATTTGATAAGGTTTTCGAAGAAAATGGTAGTCATGCTTTACAAAAATTAGAATTTAGAATTCAAAGAAAATTTCTTCGCTGCGTAAATTTTAAACTAAGGACAAGTTGTGTTGGAGAATATGAACGATTCATCAAATTCAAAAGTTAAAATTTAAATTCTGTGAAGGTTCTATTCATGTTCTGTTATTACTTCATCAAGGGTCAGTTGTTTAACCACAGTACTTAGATAATTACAGAACTTGAAAAGGACTTTGACAGAGCTTGAATATTTGCATTGAAATTGGATGAATTATTTTAATTCTGTAAAGCAACCGATCCTTAACATCCCTTTAGAGGATATATTGTAAATATTCCAACTTTAGAGAACAGACGAAAAATAAACGACCTAACCTTTTTATTAAAATGGCAAAACTACAAATTCTCCTGCATTTAACAAATCTACCTGTAAGAATAGCCAAATGTATAAGATGTATATATATAATATATATATATATATATATATATATATATATACATATACATATCATTCCAACTATAGTTTGCATACCCCAATACAAAGTCATTTAACTATTTCTAGCTAGTATAAATATTTCAGTGACAATTCAACACACCTTTAAAAAGTGATATAAAGTCATTAGAAACGATGAAAAAATTTTTTTAAACCTAACCTAACCTAACCTACTTAACCCAGTTAATAAAGTTTTTGTTTCATCACTTTCCATGACTTTATATAACTTTTTAAAGATGTGATGAATTATCATTTTGATGATTTATCCGGTCACCAGTAAAAATTTAAATGACTTTAAACGTGGTACGTGTGAACTATTTCTACCTAGTATAAATATTTAAATGACTTGAAACGCGGTATGTGGGAACTTTTTCTACGATTATATATTTTTATATTTTACTTTGCATATAATTTTTCAAAAAAGATTTACTTTAATCTCTGTAAAAGCCCTTTAGGCGTTTAAATAAAATAAATAAATATTTCATACGTTTCTTCAATAGTTGGTGTAAACAGAGTAATTCATTTATGTATAATTGATACGTTTATTTGTTCTAAAAACGCGTCTCACTTCGCGGGAAAGCGTAGAAGTATAACAACTGAACCGATAACGTGTTCATCGTGCATCTGTCTCATCTGAAAAGTGTGTGTAAAGCAAACGAAATGTTACCAGAACCAAGATTTCTCGCACTGTAGCTCGATAAAACCCTACATCAATACGATATTGACGAAATCTATGACGTCATCTATGGTTAGTTAGCGATATTTGCGAGCACGGTCAAATAATTCATAAGAAATGTTCTCACGGCCGATAGATAAATTTTAGAGCGGCCTCTACAGCATCGGAAAGGTTTTGGTTAACTGTCGATATACACATATTTTTCAATAATTAACGAAGCCGTTGAACTAACGAAGATCGTAGAATGGAAAGAAGTCGTATACGCGGTGAGTTTAATCCGTTTTGGCCAACGAAACTACATTGGTTTTGGCTCGGAGAAACGGAAGTTGTGGAAAAAGACCTTATTAAGACAAAAGTAAACGCAGACTGCCAATGCATATTTAGGTTGGTATTTCAATTCAACATTGATAATATTTTTTAATATTTTTGGCAGATGTTTGACGTTTCAGAATGTCAAATAATCGGCAATGCCTCCGGTGTTGCCAGCGTATATAGAGTTCTTATTTATTGTATAATCAATATCGGACTGGCTATCAACAGCGGGACCGTGCTCGGTAAATTGATATCAAATCATCGGTAGTTACTCCTATCGGTCCACTGTGCTAGACTCCCCGGTTGGTCTTTATGGTTGCACTGCAAGGAATTTCAGAGATAACCGGGTGCTTAAAGTTTTATTTAATTCCTTAGTAAGGAGTAGACTTGAAATTGGGTCGGTGATTTGGAGTCCAAACC
Source organism: Hesperophylax magnus (assembly GCA_026573805.1). Taxonomy (NCBI): domain Eukaryota; kingdom Metazoa; phylum Arthropoda; class Insecta; order Trichoptera; family Limnephilidae; genus Hesperophylax; species Hesperophylax magnus. The sequence continues at coordinate 13,995,397 of JAIUSX010000012.1, forward strand.
AGGTAAAGTATTCTCTCATGTTGGAGAGAGTTCAGAAGAAATTCTTGAGATTTCTCTACATGAGGGAGTATGGCTACTACCCGTGGCTCTATCCCACTGACTTTCTTTTGGGTATGCTCGGAATGAACTATCTACGGGTCAGGAGAGATGTGCGCATTGCTACACATTTCTTTAGACTGATGTGGATGTTTTGAATTCGTGGATGGTTTGAAAACTCGGTCATCATGGAGAGCATTCATTTCTATGTTCCCGATGGTTATCTACGTCACCGACAACATAGACTTTTTTATCTCCCGGCCTGCAGAACTAACTTGCCAATGGTCATGCCTGTGGGGAGAGCAATCTTGCTGTTGAACAGAATCAATTCGGATATCGACATGTTTTGCATCAATGAAGCTTCCTTTAAAAGGCAAGCTCTATTATCACTGGTATAGTTGATATACACACTGTAAATATTAATCTTAGAATTCTTATTATAAAAAATATTTTAAAAACGCATTGAAATTAACAATTTTGTAATGTTTTTGAAATTAATAAACAAATTGAATTGAATTGCCTTCCGAACCCTTTCGTATCTAAACTACCGTAACTGCCCTTTACGGACAGCAATATATTTTTTAAACGCTCTTTTACATTGAAGTGAATATTATTGGAATTCCCTTGATAATAAGTTGATTAAGTTAAGAGCCATTAATCCCCAGCACTCCCCACAGAATGCCCTGAAAATTCCCTTTGTTGAGAGTACTTTGTTGGTGTGACTCATTTGCGGTAATTAAATTCTGTGCAACTTGTAATGGACTCCCCTCGAGTGACTCAGACTGGCGCCATCTGAGAAAATACCCCACCCCCCTACCCAATCCCCACAATGTCTGCATCCCCCTCCCTACCCGCCTTGTCTATCTGTCTGGCGTCCCCAATCAATTCTGATAAAATAACTATTCAACATTTAAAAACATATATTGATTTTTTGGATTTTTTGGGTGATATTTTTAATAGTCAATTGGAATGGCGTATTGCATGCGCAAAAATAGCATGCCAAGTATTTGTTTTGTTTCATTGGAGTATGAATGAATTGGCTGAAGGCAGTGAAGAAGTGAAGGAAATTAAGAAAATGAAGGTTGGGAATTGTCTGGCTATTCATATATGGTTAAATCCAATTCAAGCAATTTTGATAGGCTTTCACCAAGTCGGTAATGGGAGTAACTTCCATTCTGAAAAAAAATCATCGATTCGTTGCATTCTTTACGCTTCTAAAATCCAAGTTATACATGCTCAGGACTCGTTTTACTTCTTAGCTCACCCTCCCAACTCACCCCTTCCTTCTGGGAAAGATACAAGTGTGTACATTCTCAATCATACCATACCATTGAAACGTTCCCCGAGTGCTCGTGCACCGAATGGTACAACAAAAATGTCACTTAAAATTACACGGTATTAGTACACATCTTGTGAAATAGATTGACTATAGAATAAGAAATATAACTTTATAAATACTTATCGGTAATGCGTGTATTTTTAGTATTTTTAATTTCTAATATTGGGAAAAATGTTTCCATTTGTACAACGTGCTGAAGTATTATTACAGAATATGCTATTTCAAGTAAATTAAAAAAAAATAATAAATTATGAAGCAACGATGCAAATCAATAATATGTTACATAACATTCTTGATTAACTAATTGAATTATCCAGTTATTAAAGAAATATTCTAGGGTCTAACGGGTGAGTTGGTCTGTTTATAGTAGCTTGTTAGCAGCAGTAGATTTACATAAACGGTATAAATTTTATGTAATTGGAATGTGAGTTTTATGAATGTGAATGAAGCAAGGAATTCGTTCATATAATGTAGGCCTCTTCAAGCCCCGCATTATTACTAAAAACCCTTCCTACAGTCCCTACCTTTATTACTACAATGTTGCCAAACCGGGAACTATATAACCGTTGGCGATATAGTTCCCCTTTTATCTTTATATTTTATAGACAGAGGCGTTTATGTGAGGTGTCACAAAAAATAAAAAAAAGGTCTTCCAAGACCAAGTCGTCACGCAGTCCACACTAACTGCCTACCCATGCGGGAAAACAGTGTAATTTTTAGTTAGAACAAACAAACCGCAAAAAATATTGATTTTTGAAAACATCTAAAAACGCAAATTTTATTATTAAATAAAATTAAATTACGCCCTTTTAACGTTGGCCGGTGTGACGTCACAAGCGCCCTCCGTACCAACATAAACGTAGCTTTATCGTTTTGGCGGCATATCAAAAACTACATATTTCAAAACATTATACAAATTTTAAACTTGACTGACGTTTTGCACCGCCATCCTATTTGATCGAATTGCGAATTCTTAACTATGATAAAATGCAGTTCTGTATTTGAAATTGAAGCAAAGAATGATCAGAATTTTGAATCAAGAAACATACTCACATTGCTTTTTTGTGTTGTTCTTTATTCTACGTCGTTATCACAAAAATAAATGCTATTATTATCGTAATTTATTTAAATATTATAAATCAGTAAAAACACCCTATTAAGATAATTATATTATTAAATATATAAAAGGTCGTGTTCATCAGGTCAGGCTTTTACAAGCAAAACATCTAGCAACTTGTTGAATGTGTTTTTATAATGATATATTCAAGGTTTCGTAGGCCATGTTTTGACGTATCGCCTCGTTCTAGTTATCAGCAAGATTTTTGTACTATGAATCATGTCTAGATATACTAAACATGTTTTTTTAGGTCTCACATTGTCTTTACGAAATCTATCATACAGCGGGTTTTTCTAGAAACAGTACATTATTTTTAAGTGTGTTACCAGACATACTGTCAGTTTATACAGGGAGTTATGAGATGTGCCTGAATTACATCAAGCAGTGATTCCTGTGGTTATTTGTAGAAAAAAATGTAGGTTACGTTTTGGTCTTCGGCGACTTTTTTTTATACTAAAAACATTAAAATTTAGTAGTAATGTACAGTCAGGGTCGGTTTAGGGGGTCCAACGATTGATTAAATGTGAAATAAATTATTTTATTATCTATCCATATAATTATAAATGTTCGTTTCTCCATAATCTTACTAAATAGACTTACAATCTACATTAAATAGATGTCACTTGTAAAAATATATATTTTTTTTTAAAACAGCGCCATCTGCCGGACAAACACGTTTTCTTTTAAAAACACCTCCATCAAAGCAACACGCGCCATTGTTTCTCTATGTGCACAGACAGACTGAGCCACAGCAATGGGTAGCGGGGTACAGCTAGTAATATATATATTTTAAATGTATTTATTTGACTATTGAAGACAATATTAGCGATTCTCAAACGGAAATTTGAAACAGAAAAATCAGGAAAAGATACGGTCGCATCTAGGAATTGAACCCAGGAACTTAGTCTTGCCGGGACACTGCTCTAACACTGAGCTAATCCGACCCTATTTCCTTCGGTCATACGAGTATTTAACTGTAACATACTTCGAGTAAGAACTACCAATATTATCTTCATTTTATTGACGCATATTTTTATTGGCTGCTTCTTATCTTATGCATGATCGCAAGATTCTTCGCGAACTAAATTCAATCTAGATAGTGTGTTCGATATATATATATATATATCTCAATTTAATTTTAATGTGCGACATCCATTGACTTTTCTACAAGTCTAAGATAAATATCTTAAAATTTTCGTTTGAGAAAGGTTTGAAAATATTGTCTTCAATGATTAAATATTTCAATTTGAGGTTATATAAAGTTATTGAAAAATTGTTAGTCTAAAAATAAATTGTACAGGGCGATTAAATACTTCTCAACACCCTGTATAGTTAACCTTCAATGGCTTTTGTGATTATTACTTGATTCATTTGTGTTTAGGAAATGGTCAAATTCAATTATCATTGGAAATTGTTTCAAAGCTTTTTCTTCTCATTCTTGTTATTATATTTCTTCTTAAGAGGAAGCTTCGCCAAAAATTTGTATATTCTTGGTAAGCCTTATATTGTATGTAATAGGCATTAAAATCGCCTGACAAACGGAGTCTAGAAAAGTTCGATTTCAAGCACAAAACTGGTTTTTATTTATTTTCTAAATATTTTCTAATAATTTTATAAGAAAGCAAAAAAGTTAATCAAGTGAAACTCTTACAGATAATCTTAGCTATAATACTGTATTTTTTTAAAGTTGTTTCCTTTACGCGTTTACACATTTCTATTGAAAAAAAATTTTTTTTTGTAGTTTACATTTTTATTTTTGATTGAGTAATTTATTTTTTTGTTTGTATTCTACTCAAGCGAAACGATAGAAAAACCTTCAATTTATCTAAAGCATATTTTTTGGTATTCATAATGTGCACCAATTAGTTATAAAGATTAATCAAAATAGTGATTTAACACTAAGCTTCTCCTTAACGCAATATCCACTTATTATATTTACGTAATATTTATTCTTTTTGGCTTCCATTCCAACTTTTACGCAACAATTGTGTAAAATTAAATCATTTTACACGAATATAAAGTCCTTTGCCATCTACAACCAATCAACTAATTATTGTGAAATATTTAGTTATAACGTAAAAAAATCGAATCAGACGGAAAGCTTTTTTGTAAACATCGATTTTCGTGAGTTTTTAAATGCCCCTCTAAACGAGAGTACAAAAATGAAACAAAATATTTAGTGAAAGGAAGTTCCTGTGCTTCCCACGCGCTGATTAATACGATTTCTGATAATATGGGACCGAAGGTTGGATAAGGTCAACTTTACTCAACTTGTATGATATCATCTCGTTCCCCTTCCCATGCTTAATATTTTTTATGCCCACTGGTTCTGACTAGCAGAGCTTTTTGAGACGTAGACGTTATGAAAGAAAATGAAATTCACGCTCGTATCCAATCCGAGAATCTGAAATTGATTTAATCTTCATTGACGATCGGCGCCATTTTGAATTTCCGACGTGTTCATACGTCGGAATTCCCGTTAAATGCCGATACTTGGCCCGTTTCAGCTCTCAATCAAATTTTTATCAGCTGTACATCATAACCAAGTAGAATTAAATTTGAAGGTAACAATAAACTCACACTAATTACTCTATTATAATATTTTGCTAGATACATGTTAACAAGTCACTATTTTTTATACGTATTAATATTCTGTTCAAATAAAATTTTCTCTGTTATTATAATATTCCATACCTTAATAGAATTTATCTTATATTAAATACTATGTATGTATTATCATACCCACCTCATACCTCGATTAATGTCAGGTCTTATACAAACCTAGTATTAATTCAACCATTATTACACTAGTAGATATTTCTTTTAATTATGTATTGTCTCACTGCACTTCTATTAACAACTGTATCACTGGCAATAATATTTTTGTGTACACTTTACTTGTTCTGTAATTTATTACTAATATTCTACTGTGTACCACTGTATGCTTATAATCCAATGTATCATTATATTTTAAAAACCATTTTATGGCGTTTAAATAAATAAATAAATAAAAATCGATACGTTCCAAGAATCAGTATTTAAAGGAGACCATTTACTTGACAAAATATCACATATTTGTTTTTTTTGAAAGATGGTTATCCAGAATTTATCGCAGCTGTCCTGAAAAGACTCTGGAATGTTGAACTTTAAAATATTTTATACTTATTTACTTGTTGTTGATGATCCCACTTCCATTAAAAATTTCACCTGCAACCACTGTTAGATGTGGATAGTCAAAATATCTGATATATATTGGAATTGGTAATTAATATCCTTCAAGCCAATCTTTTTTTTAAATTTCACTCTAAACCTAACAATTATTAGTCTAATTATTACTTACCATATTATAAATTAATTAACTTTAGACAATTAAGGAATTAAAACCTAGAAATAAAGCATCGACAGCGCCAATAAAAATATGTTAAGGGTAGGCTATTTATTATACCATTATTCTTTTAAGAAAACATTATATTTTTCAAAGTAATTGTCAGAGAAATTACTATTTTACTTCAATTCTTTCTTTAAGAAAACAATCACCCCCACATATTAACCAGGCTTCAATCTACAACGAAACAATCACCAACATACGTTAACTCAATCACCCGGTCTCCCCGTGAAACCCTGTTATGTCCATTAGCTCCATGTTCACTGTTGACACAGTGGCTGATCGGTCTATATAAGCCACGAGCTTGGGACATGGAGAATGGGGTACAAAGCTTGAGGCATTAGGCACGAGCGTCGCGAGCGCCGCGACGTGGGAGAGAGGCGTCCGCCGCCACGGCGCCGAGATCCCGCGGCGAACAGTGGCGGATTTTGATAATTTGGCGCATCACGGCTCTCGGCGTTCAAGCATTTTGTGATTCATTGTTGTTTTTAAGAGTTAATATTAGGTGCCACTTTATTTTTGATAATATTTATAAATTGAAAATAATCTGGTTAGAGCTTATATACCGACGATATTGAAAACAATCATGCCTAAAAAATGTTATGGTGTGAGTAAATAAATGTAAATAGATTTTTTTTCCATACACAAAATAAATAATAATATTAAAAAATATAATAATACTTTTAAAATTGTTGTAAAGTCTCGTAAATAATTTTATTCGTACTCCACTAAAGGCAAAAACTTTTGAAAAAACAGTTTACTTTGAACCTAGACAACAAATAAAAAAAGGTTTTTTACATTCTTTTAATAGAGCTTTGAGAAAATTTTCCATGCAATAAAAATGGTAAGTACCCAGATAAAACAAATCGATTACGCACATCTTCAAATGCACCTACATTTTACAGCGTGGAAGAGCGCTCCGTATATTTCTGTTTTGCGACCCATTACAGAGTAACTAGAAGATTTTTTTCCGTGGTGACTTTTTAAACTTTTGATGTTAATGATCAATACACAAATGACGCGCATCACCGCATCAGTAATATATTATTTATTCATTCGTGTTACATATCGGCGATTGAAATATTCTAGCAATTTATTGGGATCGTCACAAGAAAACGTAGCTTTTTTAAATATTAATAAATCGAACTGAGGATGATAATTATTAATGTATTATTAAGCAAAAACTTTTAGCCTGAAAAACTTATATAAAATGAAAAAATCTTCCGAAAAAAATACATGCCGCCGACGGGAATCGAACCCGCAGGCTTCTGACTACCTGCTCTACTAATTGCGCTACGTCGACTTATTCAAAACCCTCCAAATTATTCATGTATTTTTTCTCAGAAGATTTAAACAATTTGTATGGGTGTTTCAGGCAAATAATTATTGCTTGAAAATAATATATTGTCTTTTGTGCTATGCATAAAAAAGCTTGTCTCTTAAACATTAGTTTAATATGTCTCGACGCCATATAGCAGGAGATTTAGTATTATCAATGCCTTTCATAAAAAAATGGGTTGTTTTCTAGTGAAAATCTAATAAGCAATAATTGTTGAATGAAAAATACCAGTACATATTGAATAATATTATGTTAAATACTAATTTCATTTTTTTTGACTAATATAAAATTTTAAAAAAAATCTTTTGAAAAATGTCTTAAAATCTTACCGAAAAATATGTCTGCTTTATGATTTTTTTAGCGAAATATAAGATCGTTCTTTCTTAGACTTAAACGACCTTTAAGTTGAATATTTAAAAAAAAATCATTTCTAAAAAAAGGATATTGCGTGAGTAAATTGATGTCAATAAATGAGATTTTTTTTCCATAAATATATAACACGTTGTTAAGACTGGTAAACAATTTTATTCCCACTCCATTAAAGACAAAAAATTGGAAAAAAAAGCTGACTTTAAATAAAGACATAACGTGGCAACACTTTTTTATGAAGCAAATACATTCGTGATACAATAAAATAATAACTTAATGCTAAAAGTACGTAAACAACTTGATTCCGCACACCTTCAAACACACCTTAATACCGTACCGTAAATACGCGCCCCGTATACCTTTGTTCTGCTACCCATTAGAAAGTTATTAGGTTCCGGATGCAATTTTTAGTGACTTTTTTAATGTCAATGATAAATAAAGATATCATCTGTTAAAATATATTATTTCGGGAACATACCGACCAGCGGGCAACTTCGCGCCAGCGCTTTAAGTTCCGCCACTGTGCGGCGTCGCTGCCCGCCATACCCACCTACCCGTTATACACTAGTATAGCAGTGATGGACCACATTTCTTGAAACTAGTCAGTCTTGTTGTTTTTTGTACCAATTCCAGGAGACAAGAAAGTCGCGAAGGTTTTTCAGGCAATCGAATTTATTTAATTTTTCCGATCCATTAATTTTATCCACTGCGAAAAAAAGAGAAAGCAGAAGATAAATTATTATTAGTAAATTTAAAAAAAAATCATATATGCTCTATGAATTGATGAATTAAAAGTAATACTCTTTTGCAGCCTCGATCGGTGTGTACTCTGAATGTAAGGTTCTACAAAATGGAGTTTTTCCACCAAATAAAGACTTTAATTTTATAGGTTTTTATTAATCTACTGAGTATTATTCGTATTGGGGATTTTATACTTTGAACTACGAATTTAATATATAGGAAGGTGTTACTTTTTATGTCTCGGTGTCGTGTCTATTATATGAGATCTGTAATTTATTACTTTATATGTATGAAGTACACGAAAAACCCTATTTTTCACGTAATCATATGAATGTAGTAATTAATATTCAATCACGTGGCTTGCAACACAATTATTTCGCTTTTGATCAAATCACACCATCATATATAATCATACAATCCAAAAATTAATGGATACAGTAGCGAAATGTGTGAGAATCTGAATCAATAAAAAATAAGCGTAAAGAAGCCTTCTCAATGTAAAGCTTTTTATATGTTTATTTATTGTTATTAAGTTTAATTTGTAGAACTCCATTCTATTTTTTTATTTTTTATATATTCAATAATATTATTATTGGGTTTATAAAAACAGTTTATTTTTAAACAAGTTCTGCTGTGTAATTATTATTACGCGTGACAGCTGTTTCGCCTTCTGAAGGCATTATCAAACTGTTTGATAATGCCTTCAGAAGGCGAAACAGCTGTCACGCGTAATAATAATTACACAGCAGAACTTGTTTAAAAATAAACTGTTTTTATAAACTCAATAATAATATTATTTTTATATGTTATTTACGACGAAAAAACAGATATAGATGGGATAAATATCCTTTCTATTTTTAATCCATTTTTACAATCATGGATAATTCCCGGAAACTTTCCGATACAATTATTATATAACGATATTTTCCATAAATATCCAACCTATTGAATCATAAAATAATATTCATATTGATAAAAATAGATTGCATTTCACATCGGAAGTTTTTAAAGGTTTGGTCGGCCTCTGTGGCAATGCAACAGGCAGATACAATATTATATTTTTGTATAATCTAGATTTTTACTTGCTGCGTTTGAACTTCTCGATATTGCGAGCTTTGAGCTTAATTTTTTTTTGTATATTATGTAGGGAGTACCATTTGCTAGTTTCCCGCTGGGAACAAAATTAATTCAATACCCTCTGACAAACATATTTTAATTTAGTTTTCTCTATTAAAGTTTTTATTTTTATGTGACACCCTCACAGGAGCACCCCTGTTTGTACAGTGTAAAGACAGGGGAACTGTGTCGACACTCGGTTGGGCAGCGTTGTGTAGCGGGCTAAGGTAGGGGCTGTAGGAATGGATTTCTGCGGGTTAATGATTAATGCGGGTCTTGAAGAGGCCCGAATTATATGAAGAAGGAAAAACAGATGCCGGTAGTTATATGACTACACGAGCCGACTTACACAAAAACGTGTCGAAGAAACGACCCATTCTACTGAAGCCAACATCGCTTCGCAGGTCTCCGCCGAGTTACACGCACGTGCACCGGTACACCGAGGATTAATGCTGCTAGCTCTTCAGAGCAGTCTCCATTCAAATATCCGTAGAACAGACTCAGCATGCCTACATTGCGTCTGTGCATTCGAGATTGTAATTGGTCTTTTGGCAACGGATTGTCCCCCCTTTGCACGGAATCAAGTAGGTCTATCAAGACTTGTGGGGCTCCAGCCTAGAGATGGCTCACAAAAATTCAATTGTTGGGCATACTTGATATGTGAGAGTAAGTTAATTTTTTTTTAAATATGTAAATAGTATTTGGTACTATATATTTGTCGCCTATTGGTTAGCATATCAAGGCATTTTTGGCCAGTCGCGCAAGTTTTCCATGTCAAGCGTCCTTGAAGAAAGTGGATAACTTTGTGTACTTTGGAAGTATGTTTGCTAGAGAAGTGGCGGCAGAGCGCCTTGGCAGATATGGGTGAATGTAGGAAATTCATTTGAAGACAGTTAAATCGCCATCGAAAAGTTGTCGATTGAAGTGAGCTAGCACTCTAGCAATTTAAAATTGAATTCAGATACCAAACCATTGATGGTAGTGACGCATGTAACCGGGAAAGGAACGATGAAATTAGACTTTCTTGGCGGCGACGGATGCCTTACATTTAATATTTATTTCCATCCCCGGGTGAACCCAAAATCTTCCTTTTGTATGTTTATAATAAAGATAAAGAAGAACAATATTGTATTCATCGCTAGAGTCACTTGACATCGTATTAGCTTCACGGCTGTTCGTGAAAAATGATCAAGTTCAGTATAATTCTTTTAAAGCTTCAAAGAGTAGTGAATCAGTAGGCGGCTAGTGATTGAATCACAGTCACATAGCTGGAAAGTATCTCTGTATACGAAGGGCCTTAATATATTAGAAATTAGATTCTTAAGGTAAGCGGCCAAACCATAGGCTCGATTAACGAAAATGCAAATAATATTCAATATGAAATCAAGGTTGCTTTAAGCGTAATGATTAAGACTGAAAGTGATATGGCTTGATCTCGTAGAGCGAAAGGGTGGAAAGGAGTGGCAGTGTGTATATATTTTCATCATTGGTTCATGTCACCGTTGGGAATGATGTAAGGAGGGTATTTTTAATGAAATAAAGGAGAGTAAGTTCTGGGAACGAAACCTGTACTCTCCAACATGACTCCAATCGCCCTGCTCTGCAGTGGGAGCAATGGATTGACCCCCAGATTCTTACCCACCCCTCGTACCTTTTTCCTTCCCTGAACTTCTCCTCTCTTTCCTTTCCCTAAAAAGTTCATTCACACAGCATCCCCAAAGATGACATTGGCCCTGAAGGAAATTATTTTCCTCAGGATCTCCTGTGTGGAGCTAATGTAAAAAGAATATATATAAAACCGTCCCCCGACTGTGCCTTAACAATACTCGTTATAGTGTGGAAAACCACGAAGAATCTTATTACAATTTCCCTAGTGCTCCATAAGGGTACATATTTTAATTTTCTTCATATTTATATATTTTGTCATTTTTTGAAAAATTTATATCTAATAATAATAATAATAATAATAATTGGATAATTTGTAGAGCGCCGTTTTTGTGAAAAATCACCTCAAGGGCGCTGTACAATTTATTTCCTAGGATCTACATTTGTTATTTAGAAAAGATACCAAAACATATTTACCTGGCAAGTCACTTCCGACAAACACACTTATATTAAAAAGTTTATGCTTATAAAAGATAAAACTGCACGCAGAGGACACTATATCAAAAAACACTGGTCATCGCATAAGTCTGCTATAGTTTTTTAATTTAATTTAACTGTCTTAAAAAGCCTACAAATTGTTTTTTATGCTTCCGATTTTGTTGTCCGGGTTAAATCTTCCCCATAGGAAAAACTAAACCCTTCCACTCACTTTTCCACAAATGATCAGCTAGTCAATCAACACTATGCAAGTGCATTATATAAGTAAAATAAATACAAAACAATACAAGAACAACAACATGTCAACTCACCAGAGATCAAATGGGAAAATTTATTTTTTATTTTTTCTTGTTATCATTTTTATTTATTTATTTTTAATTATTATTTTTATTTATTTTATTTTATTTTTTGTATTTTTTTACATTTTGTTAATTTAAATTGCCGTCGACTGTGAAAGTGGAGGTTTCTGAAATTATGGATACGACTGTCTGAAAAGGTGCGTTTTAAGTCTAGACCTAAATTCTGTCGAGTCTGCGATCATTCTCAAATCATGAGGCAGTCCATTCCAGGCTTTAGGTCCTGACACGGCGAAAGCACGCTCACCGAACTTAGTATCTGGTGTGCGCTTTGGTTCCTTCAACCTTCCGATAGCTGATGACGTTGCTGACCTAAGGGTTGACTGTCGGGAATTGGAATCTTCTGGAATACACAATTCTGATAAGTAAGCCGGAGCCATTCCGTTAAATGACTTAAATACCATGCAGCATACCTTGAACTGGATTCTTTCAGGACATTTGAGCCAGTGCAGATTTTTGATATGCTCTGAAATGTGGGAGTATTTAGATACTCCGGTGATAAACCTTGCCGCGGCGCGTTGAAAACGGATTGTAATTTGTTGATTTGACATTTGGGGAGACTTGCATATATAACAACCATTTAAACAAAAGAAGTACACATTTCACCCAAATAATTATTTATTATAATAAAATAATTATTTAGATACTCCGGTGATAAGCCTTGCCGCGGCGTTGAAAACGGATTGTAGTTTGTTGATTTGACATTTGGGGAGACTTGCATATCTATCAACCATTTAAACAAAAGAAGTACACATTTCGACCAAATAATTATTTATTATAATAAAATAATTTTGCTACCCACCTTATAGCTTGTCTGATTTGACAAGTAGTGGATTTTAAAAGTTCATTAAACTTAAATAATGTTATGCATTACGCAGGAATATTTCACATTACCCATGCACCGGAATCTGAAATTAGTGAGTTTTAATCATTTCGATACCAACATTATTGCTTGTCGGATGTGATAAGTATTTAAATTTTTGAAAATTAAAAGATGATTGAATTTGAATAATGTCACGTATTGCAATAATATTTCACATTACACAATACACCAACCAACACCTGAAATGAGTATCGAACAATTTCTATCGATTGGATAGGTAGGTACTAGTCTGTGAAGTTTGGTGTTTATTTTTACGCCTGCCAACCGTTTCAACCCCAAAGGCACTATCAGGACTTTGCAGCCATTAAACGCAGATTGATTATGCCAAAGGGAAGAACGATTGAAAAATAGAGAATCATAAATAAATTAAAAAATGGCAAACGTTTCTTTCTTCCACGAATTGAAACTACAAATTTCTAGTGTTTTCTTTCTTTCGTAGGTAAAATTGACTTGTATCTAGTTTTCTCAGCGACTCATTTAAAATGTATGCATGTGCGTGTTAGATCAAATTTCATACATCAATTTGCAGAGTAAGTTATAAGTTTAAAATTTACTCTTAATACTCTAAATACTCTTGAAATTTTTTCAAATCTTTTCTGTTTTTATTTTATGTATTGTTATTTTTTGTTTGTTTATTTTATTTCTCTTCATCATATAATGTTTTGCACTGCAGTACCCCTGCGTACCTGCTGAAATAACTTATTATTATATTACATCTACCATGAAAAGAGATAATAATTGTGGGATTAATAATGTTTTAGTTAAAAAGCGCAAACCCTTCGAAAATAACGAATATTGACTTTACTTGTCAAGATTATCATTGATAAAATAAAACAAAGGATATTCAAATTTGAAATATAGAATAAAAATAATTTTCTGTTAAAAATATTATATTTTGGGTAGGTACTTTAAAACTTGTTCTTGATACATCAGTTTTATTCTTGACGCATAGGTTCCTTTTTTGAAAATAACGATTAAAATAATATTCTGTTAAAATATTATATTTTGGGCAGGCATTTGACCGCTTCTCTGAATTCTTCCCACAACCAGTTCCAATTTTGAAAAATGACACTTATATTCAATCACCGACCCAACACCGTATTTCGCATTTTTGATTATTATAATATTAATGTAGTAATATTTTTTTATAGGCTATTGTATGTGACGGGAATTTCATCAAATGTGTATAAGACATTCCTTTGACTGCACCCCATTGAACATAAAGAAATACGACATGTCTGATGTGACCTAGATAGTGACCTATGGGGTATTGTGTGACATGGAAATACCAAGAGGGCAAATGGGATCCTTTAGATGTAGGTTAACTCTCGTTCTTTCATTTAATTTTTTTTTAAATGTGCATATTTAGAGGGAATGCATTACTGCACGATTACTTACTTAGTTTGTTTTCTTAATTAATTGTAATTGTTAGAATCAATTATTATCTCTTAAATTAAAATTTTGCTCTCAGTTTTTGATACCCCTAAAACACAGTTTTTATTTCTCGTTTCTCGTTTGTAAAAACAAAGCTTTAAATATCACAATATATTTTAATTCAACTATCAACAGGAGCATTTTTTTTAATGGGGTATTTTCAGAAACTGTGAATACTGTTAAAAATATGTGGAAGATTTTGAACAATTCATCAAAGTTAATTTTCAAGTTCTTTGAAAGTTCTACTAAAGTTCTGTTATCATTTCAGTTTTGTGAAACAACTGGCCAATAATGATATAATAACTTAAATATTAAAAATCAACTACACTTTTGATGATTGTCAAATTCTGGGAATCAACCCATCCTTAAAGTTTATGTTTTTGATTCTGATCACACTTTTAATATTTTCCTTCATTTTATTGATTTTTTAAAACCACACATTCTGAAATGGTTCCAACTGGTTACAACGTCATTATGACATAGAAACCGCCACTGGCTGGTAAGACGGCTGTAACGTTGCCCGGCGTGACGTCAACGCCGCCGAATTTAACATGTCGTATTGGAAAATCGAAAATGGCACATTTTAAATAGTTCTAGAAAATGTATTCGTCAACCAACAAATAAAGTATAAATAATTTATTGTCGTAATTTTTTTCTTTTTTTTCGAGAAAAGACAACAGTGAAAATACCTTATTACCTCCTAGTGCCGTACATTGTTGCCAATTTCTAAAGCTATTTTTTCCTGAAATTATAGTAATTAGAACGATGCTGACTACACTAAAGGGCAACTTAGCAACACTCTATTCAACAGGTTTTTTTTCTTTTCTTACGTATGGACATTGCAGCTATGAACATTGCAGCCATGTGAATGCATATTATTAGTTATAATTAAGACATTTATGTGCAATATTTTGAAAATTATCAATTAATTATCTGGTCTTTTTTAGCTTTTAATTGAAACAATAGTTTATTTTTTTTATTTTTTATTGATTAACGCTCTTTTTCGGGGCTTTTACATATGAATATTAAGAAATATACATTATTTTTTTAAAATAACTGAATTGCTTAATTGACAAAATTTTATATTTGTTTAATGTCCATAAAAAATAATTTTAATTTAATAATATTTAATAAATCTTTTAATTTTTTTAGGTTGGTTCCTACCAATGGCTAAATTATAGATTTAATCATTTTGAATTTTTCTAATTCTTCTTTCGTATGGTGGGGAGGTCAGAGGGGGACATCTTGGTCTGCGAGCCAGTCTAGGGCCTCAGGCGTCGCCATGTGGACCTCATCAATCCCGCCGGGGAATGAATGGAGCGGGCATTCATTGACCACATGTTCGGTGGTCTGCACCGCACCACATTCACACATCGCCGACTCTTTAAGCCCCCATCTGTGCATCATGTGGGCACAGCGGCTATGGGAGCACCTTAACCTATTGATGGCGGACCAGGTTTTGCGAGGCAATGAGAACCCAGGCTGTCTCTCGGTGGGGTCCTGTATGAGATGGGCATTTCCCACGTTGGCCGTTTGCCACTCAAGTTTCCACCTATCTTCTGGGGTGAAAGCTAATCGGAGGAGCCTCTCTCCTTCTCCTTTTTCCAATTTATTTATCATTGTTGAAAATATTTATTTCAGATTTTATTTACAATTGTGTTAGATGTAACGAGAATCACATAATCTATAATGATATAAATAAAAAATGTAAATGTTCTAGCAATTCCTAAAGTTTGTTCAAAATCTTAATCTCCAAAAGTTTTTCACCGATTGCTTTGAAATTTTGACAAAACATTGAATTCAAATACACGTATGTTTTTATATATCAATCTATATTAAGGCGATGCCATACGTAGTAATGCAAAATCATGTGTTTTTGGTTTGAAAATTTGGTCGCCTAGAAATGTTTCAGATGCTTTAATTAAATACTGCAAGTAGAATACATCTTGGCCTTTGAAATAATGTAGTATTTTTTAGATAAGTCTTTTTATAAGCCCAGAAAAAAATATTGTATAAGGCCTATGAAAACTGCGTTAAAGTTCAAAATCTCCTACTTACGAACCCATTTTCGGTTATGATTTTATTGTATAATGTGGAAAATTAAGTTATTTATAAAATTATCGAAAAAAAATTAAATATTTATGCCTGAACATCCACAAAATAGAATAAAAGGCACTTTTTGCCATGTTTTTTTCTTGCATAAATCAAAACAGGCGGATGGTGTTAAGCGGGAATTTAAACCTTATCGCCATCTACGTAAGGGTTTTTATTGATAGCGGCTCAATTTAAAATATTACACGACGTAGTGCATCGCCTTAAGGTTATTTCTCATAAGACTTTTTAAACATTATATTCTCATTCTAGACTTTTGGGTGCCTATACATAAAGTTAAGTAACCGTTATTTCTAGGAAAACGAGATGACACTAGATTGTAAAATATCTAGTACCTTCCAGAAAAATCAATATTCTCCAACTCTCTCTGGGTTGTACAAACATGGAACTTTTCACAGAGTAAATATTGTTGTGGCGACAAATTTACTGAAACTAGTAATTACTTATGCAAGAGTACATTAAAAAACTTTAAATCTTATTGATATAAAAATAGATTACAATAAAACGAGTTATAACCTTATTTATAATGAAAGTTTGACGACCTCCGTGGTCGAGTGGAAAAGCTCTCGACCAATAAGCTGAAGGTCGCGGGTTTAAATCCCGGCGTGCGCAATTAAATTTCGTTTTATTAATTTATGTTATTTCACAATTTACTCATTTAAAATAATATATAGCATGTTTGCGGCAGGTTCCAGAGTGGAAGATACTCTCAGTATCACCCTGGTGTAAGACCACCATTCTGAATTGAAACGTTACTTGACACTGTTTTTGGCCGTATTTGGAGACCAGATCTGAATAGCCAGGTATTTTCCCACCTTCCTCTTTCCCATCTCCTTCCCCTCTCAACTTCCTTCAGTTTCACAACATCACTGTCTCCAGACGGTTGGGAGAAGTTGTAAATATTGCGCGTTTTCACATAAATTTTTTTTCTAGTTTTCAAAACCTGTCGATCTTGTCAGTCAAGTTAATGTAATGATTTTAAGCTCTGGCGCGTTGAATATAAATAGGGATTTATTGTTCATTAAATAATGTGTTAAATAACAAAAAATAAAAGAGTGAAGCTAGTAAATAACAATATTCGTAGAAACTTCATTAGCATACAAAATAAACATCACACTTTTTTTATGTAGGTTACCCGACGAATTTACTATGTAGGTGAATTTACTATATACGAAGTACTTCATTTACAAGTACTAGAATTACAGACTTCATTTACAAGAACTGGAATTACACACTTCATGTCTAAGTACTGGAATTACATACTTCATTTACAAATACTCGAATTACACAAGTCGAAAAAACCTAATTCAACTTAACTTAATCTAATCTTTGTGTTTTAACACCGCATGCTAAATTGTCGCTTATTTAACAGCTCATTTGGTCTCACAGAGTCTCCCTTACTGTCATGGTGACAATTATAATCTGAACAGTGTTAGAAAGAGAAAACACCACGCTTTATATTCAAATCTAGAAATCAATCACTGGTAAAAACATGTTGTTTTTTTTTAAATATCACCATCTGTTGAACAAACATTCTTTTTTATAAATATAAAAATGATTACACAAAATGTTAGTAAAAAACAACATTGAATAGTCGTGCAAGTTTAGCTCTTGTGTTTTTTTTTAATTTTTTTTTTTTTATAGTGAATACCTCACAAGAGTCCCAACTGCTCCCGTCTGGAGCCAGTGAGACTATGGCATCCCCAATTGGGGGATGTTGTGAGGCTGAAGGTAAGTGGGGAAGGGAAAGAGGAAGGTGGGGAAGTACCTGGCTATTCAGATCTAGTCACTAAACACGGCTAAAGCCATTTGGAGCAACGTTTCAATTCTGAATGGTGGTCTTACACCAGGGCGATACTGGTAGTTTCTTCCACTCTGGGAATTGTTTTTCTGGGGTTTGTTTTTAGGGTTTCGGTTAAAACCCCATAGTAAGCGTTCGAAGATGGTTTGAAAGGGAGATATATAAATACGAATATTAGAGGGAGCGCGATAATATTAAAAAACGAAAATAATTCAGCGGAAATGGTGAAAATATTTAATAAAACACGACCAGTTTGAAATAGGGCAAAAAATTATCGTCAAATGCTTTAGTTGCATTTACAGATACACTGCGAATTTTTTCATGCCTATAACATATCAAAAACAGAACAAAACGTGTAACGGACGTAGTTGATCACATTATTCAATTTTATAAAATCTGTTTTTACATTTATAAAATGTGCCTACCCCACGCCACTGGCGAAATCATCACTCCCCGCCACTGGCCATTTTGTTCCCGGCCGCTTGAAAAACTTTGTCTACGAACGGCATCGATACCGCGTCGCCGGCTCACCTGCCGCGTGGATCGATGTCCAACATTTTTCCTATGTAAAAATTACTAGGAAAAATCAATTTTTAAATGTTGCAAATGTATGTATTTTACTTGTTCATCCCCTCGGCGGTAGTCAAATAAACACTATTTTCGATATACTACCGCTGAGGAGATATTAAAAAAGCTGTTTTTCACATATATGTAAACCCATTTTTGAACAATATTTTTTACCTTTTTTGCGTGTACAAAAATCCAGGAACCTCGTAGCATAGTGAATCTTATCTCTTTCTGAGCGCTATGTTACGGGGGACCTCGGAAAAATACTAACTTAACATGTTTTACAAATTTGATCGCTTTGAGATCATTTTTACACATTTATTTACAAACATTTCTTATTTTTTGTCGTATCTTGACAAACAAAAAATCTAGTTGTCAAGATACACATTCTTATAACTACTATGCATTTAAACTATGTAATTGTCATTCATGTAAGCTTTCAAAATCTTTTCTAACTCGCAAATTTAAGCGACTACTTTCGCCAGAGCTGCCGGCAAAATGAATATGCGACATTTTGCCGGGGCTTATAAACACATATCTGGCGCGGGTACAATCCCCCACCACTTTTTGACTCAAAGCCCAATGTCGGGTGCGAGTCATGCTTATTGAATATAAGCAGCCAAATAATAAAATAAAATTAGTTCATCTTTACCACCGAAACCAAGCGTTTTATTATCTACAAGTGACTCCTGCCCAACATCTGCCTCACCTCGCTCAAGTCTTCTGCTCCAAGATCTTCTGGTGTTACCTCTTCAAGACAAGCCGGCCCTCCTCTGGAAAACCGCCAACACCAGAAGCGAGCAGAGACGACAGCACACCCAGTACCCAACATTCACCAAGCACTGGGTGCGGGAGGCAGATTTATCATCAATATCAACTACTATCATCATCATCGGCCGTAAAGGAGCATCTCATCGGTTGAAGACACGGTTTGGACCCGGCGCCTAAATCTACAGTCTTGTGCGGACTCCCGTCCAGTACAAGTGGTCCTTCGAGCCGGATTCTCACACGCCTTCAACCAGGATGTCTCCAACTTTACGGTCGAGCCGGATCCAAGACGATGGATCCTCAACACCATCTGCAGATGCCCTGGACGCTGGGTCTCAGGCCACGGCTGTGGTTCACGTCACGCCTGACGAAACCCCCATGCCCACGCCCAGCACTACTCCTGACATGGCACCACCTGCAGATCATGACTCACCGCCCTCCATATCTCAAGAGGATGCGATGGAGTCATTGCGACAACAGCTTCGCAGTCAAACCGAGCACATTGAGAGACTCAAAGCAGCTCTTCAATCAGCTCCAACAGCAGCAGCCCCTGCCCCTCCTGGACCTTCGAAGCTCCCGGAGAGGTCACCACCAGCATGGACGCAGCCCGGCCAATCAAGCCCGGTGCCTCTGGTGGACCAGAGGTACGAGGAACCAGCAGCAGCAGCGCCTGCCCGATCTGGACCCGTACTCCTGGAAGGGTATCCTGCCCAAGGAGGACCCTGGCGCTTCCAAGGGTACAGCCCTGGATGGATGCAGCCCGGCCAACCGAGCCCGGTGCCTCTGGTGGACCAGAGGTACACAGCAGCGGCGCAGCCAAGGTCAGCCGGTCCCCCGCCCTCGCCACCCTGGCCCAATGCAGGGTGGCCAAACATGATGCAGCCTGGACCCTCTGGCCCCGTACCGCCCGCCCCTCTGATAGAACAGAGGCAAGCCGTACCTGAAGTGCCAGCTGGACCTGTACCTCTGGTGGACCAGAGGTACGCATCACATGCGCAGCAAGAGCCAGCAGGCCCTGCGCAACCAGCACCCTGGACCATTCAGGGATGCCCAAACCTGATGCAGCCTGGACCCTCTGGCCCTGTACCGCCCGCCCCTCTGATAGAACAGAGGCAAGCCGTACGTGAAGTGCCAGCCGGACCTGTACCTCTGGTGGACCAGAGGTACGCATCACGAGCGCAGCAAGAGCCAGCAGGCCCTGCGCAACCAGCACCCTGGACCATTCAGGGATGCCCAGTACTGATGCAGCCTGGACCTCATGGCCCTGTGCTGCCCGTACCTCTGCCCCACCCGGGGTACCCAGCGCCGACGCCAGGATCACCTGCCGGACTGCTGGAGCAGTGGGACGTGCCATGGACACAGCCTGGACCACCTGGACCATCTGGACCATCTGGACATGTGCCGCCCGTACCACTGCGCGAACAGGAGTATGGCGTGCCGGCACGGCCAGATGGCCCGCCCACAGCCAGTACCAGCTCCATGCCGAGATTCCCGCCCCAACCTACGGCGGATGAAACGGCCCAACATACCAGAGCCTGGGTTCAGCATGATGGCAGTCCCATGGCTCAGCTGGCCTCCGCCCTGACAGAAGCCATCAGAGCTTCAAGGGCTCAGGACAGCCCCCGTCCCACAATCGAGGACGATCCACGAATGGCGGCCCTTATTGCCAGACAATCAATGGCCAAGGACCTGCCTCCATTCTCTGGAGATCCACTGGAGTGGCCCACATGGAGGGCACAGTTCACCCAGTCTACCTCCACATGTCGGATGACCTCCAGCGAAAACTTGATCCGCCTACAGCGGGCCCTCAAGGGGAAAGCCCGAGAAGCCGTCGGCCCCCTTCTGATGGACCCTGCTCAGGTTCCGGAGATCCTGGCAGTCCTGGAGCAGCGATTTGGAGGGACTACTTCACTCGCTGCTCTGATGCTGTACAAAGTCAAGAAGCTGCCCCACCTCACAATTGAAGCCTCTCTGGAGGATATCGCAGACTTCTCTGGCACTGTTCAAAACCTGGTGGCATCACTCCGCTCCCTCAACAATGATGGCTATCTGACGAATCCAGCGCTGCTCAGTGACATCGCGGGGAAGATGCCGCCCACCTTGCGGTTGGCGTGGCTGATGGAAGTGCGGCACTACGAGGCCTCCGCTACCATTTGCCAGTTTGCCGCCTTCCTGAAAACCGTCGCGAACGCCATCCCAAAGTCCGGTTTGGTTGACCCCGCGAGGTCCCGCCCACGCCGTGAACATACGCTCGCCACAACGGAACAGTTTTCGCGCAAAAACGTGATACCTGTGAAAGTTTCATAAATATGTCTGCCGCGTCAGAAAAGTTTTCGCGAAAAAACAATTCGAACAAAAGTGACACTTGTGACAACAGTTTAAACACGTCTGCCGCGTCAGAACGGTTTTTATCGCGGGAAAACAATGTTTACAACAACAATTCTAGTGAAAAACAACATTTCGCGCAAAATAATCGAAAGCCCCAAAATTTGTCTGGTAATAATCGAATGCCCCAAATTTTGTCTGGTAATAATCGAGAAAATAATCGAAGCGGGGAAAATGTGCAAAACAGTTACAGTGAAGTTCGCGAGTTCGACAACCGCGCCGGGTGTGTCGAGTGTGGTGAAAATGGCCACCAACTTAGCGAATGTCGCACTTTCGCCGCGAAAAACTTAAAATATCGTTTTGAAACAGTGAACGACGCCGGATTGTGCCGTTTGTGCCTCAATGGCAAACATTATACTAAACAGTGCAAAGTTAGTGAATGGTGCGGCGTGGGGGAGTGCAGATCCCCCCACCACCGACTTCTTCACAACTATAATAACACTCGTGATAATGACATTACTGTGGCAGATGTTCACAATATGTGACGCCACACCGAAAGTGCCGTGTTAAAAGTGGTGGGGGTCATATTGTCGGGCCCCAAGCGACAGATTAAAACCTTTGCGCTTCTGGACGAAGGCTCCACTGTCACCCTTATTGACGCCACCACAGCACAGAAAATCGGCACAACCGGACCTACCCGTGAGCTACGACTACACGGAGCAAAAAACATGTGCTCAACAGACATAACGTCCCGCCGCGTGCCAATCACTCTACGCGGCGCCGGAATTGCTGATGAGTTTATCATCAGAGCAAATACCATCAAGCAGCTCAGCCTTCCTGTACAGAGGTACCACGGTCGCTACATCACC
Organism: Hesperophylax magnus; assembly: GCA_026573805.1. Taxonomy (NCBI): domain Eukaryota; kingdom Metazoa; phylum Arthropoda; class Insecta; order Trichoptera; family Limnephilidae; genus Hesperophylax; species Hesperophylax magnus. The sequence goes on from JAIUSX010000012.1 coordinate 14,018,057, forward strand.
CCCACACTTCTCATCGGGCAAGACAATGCTCACCTTATTGTCTCGAGGGAAGTGCGCGACGTTCGTGATTCTACGCGAATATTATCACGAACGGCGTTGGGGTGGACCACCCATGGCGGAGGGACCTCTGAACATGTGGATGAAGCTACCACATTGGCCATACGAGCCACACTGTCACCCAGGCGCACTGCCGGGAGGCATCATACAGTGCACCTTGGACCAGCTGGATCTGTGCCAGCATCTTCGCCGAGAAGGCCAGTCGGCCCTGCGAAACGGCCATCCAGGCACCATGCCCGGTGGCATTCTACCACGCCCCATGGACCATCTGGCCCCGTACCGCGTGCACCTCTTATACAGGCGGCCGTACGAGGAGTACCAGCTGGATCTGTGCCTGCAAATGGTACGAGAAAATCAGTCGGCCCCGCGAAAGGGTCTCCCAGGCACATTGAAGTAAGGCGCCAAAACGTTGGCCTTTCTTCAACTGTGGCAGAGACACTGCCCGACATCAAGAAATTTTCCTCATTCAATCATCTTATTCAAACTACCTGCTGGATACATCGTTCTATTAAAAGGTGTCGTGGAAAAAGCCACGAACAACCTGATAAACATATAAGAACCGATGAAATCAAGGAAGCAGAGGCCCGATGGGCAAGAAAATGTCAAGAAGAAACATTTTATCGTGATATAAATGCGCTCCAGAAAGGAGATCCACTACCAAGTGACAGTCGGCTCAAAGCCTTGAGCCCCTTCCTTGGACCTGACGGCCTACTGAGGATGAACTCAAGAATACGAGCCCTCAGTAACGTGCCCCAAGCAGTGCGGACACCTATAATTTTGGATGGTGATCATGCATATGCACGACTTCTAGTGAGATATCATCACCAGGAAGCCGATCATCCGAGTAATGAGAGAACAATGGCTGAGGTGCGAGGCAGCTACCATGTGCTGCGACTGCGAACAAATATTCGCAAGATCGCCCACAACTGCCCCACCTGCAAGATGAGCAGGAGCAAGCCAGCCCCCCCTCTGATGGGGCCCTTGCCGCCATCAAGGCTAGCCCACCATGTTCCTCCATTCACCCCTGCTGCAGACGGCCGAGTGAGGACCGCCAGGATCCAGACGAGCACCGGATTTTACGTCCACCCCGATGTGAAGCTCGCTGTAATCCTGCCGGCTCCACCTACCGATGCAACCTCAACAGTACCACCAGCCCAGCACCATCCCAGAGGGACTGGCCGCCGCGGACTGCGCCGTACCAACAAACGTCTTATTTTTTAGTTCAGCATAGCTAAACGGGGGGAGTGTAACGGACGTAGTTGATCACATTATTCAATTTTATAAAATCTGTTTTTACATTTATAAAATGTGCCTACCCCACGCCACTGGCGAAATCATCACTCCCCGCCACTGGCCATTTTGTTCCCGGCCGCTTGAAAAACTTTGTCTACGAACGGCATCGATACCGCGTCGCCGGCTCACCTGCCGCGTGGATCGATGTCCAACATTTTTCCTATGTAAAAATTACTAGGAAAAATCAATTTTTAAATGTTGCAAATGTATGTATTTTACTTGTTCATCCCCTCGGCGGTAGTCAAATAAACACTATTTTCGATATACTACCGCTGAGGAGATATTAAAAAAGCTGTTTTTCACATATATGTAAACCCATTTTTGAACAATATTTTTTACCTTTTTTGCGTGTACAAAAATCCAGGAACCTCGTAGCATAGTGAATCTTATCTCTTTCTGAGCGCTATGTTACGGGGGACCTCGGAAAAATACTAACTTAACATGTTTTACAAATTTGATCGCTTTGAGATCATTTTTACACATTTATTTACAAACATTTCTTATTTTTTGTCGTATCTTGACAAACAAAAAATCTAGTTGTCAAGATACACATTCTTATAACTACTATGCATTTAAACTATGTAATTGTCATTCATGTAAGCTTTCAAAATCTTTTCTAACTCGCAAATTTAAGCGACTACTTTCGCCAGAGCTGCCGGCAAAATGAATATGCGACATTTTGCCGGGGCTTATAAACACATATCTGGCGCGGGTACAATCCCCCACCACTTTTTGACTCAAAGCCCAATGTCGGGTGCGAGTCATGCTTATTGAATATAAGCAGCCAAATAATAAAATAAAATTAGTTCATCTTTACCACCGAAACCAAGCGTTTTATTATCTACAAGTGACTCCTGCCCAACATCTGCCTCACCTCGCTCAAGTCTTCTGCTCCAAGATCTTCTGGTGTTACCTCTTCAAGACAAGCCGGCCCTCCTCTGGAAAACCGCCAACACCAGAAGCGAGCAGAGACGACAGCACACCCAGTACCCAACATTCACCAAGCACTGGGTGCGGGAGGCAGATTTATCATCAATATCAACTACTATCATCATCATCGGCCGTAAAGGAGCATCTCATCGGTTGAAGACACGGTTTGGACCCGGCGCCTAAATCTACAGTCTTGTGCGGACTCCCGTCCAGTACAAAACGTGTTTTTATTAATCTTTGGAGTTAACTTTGCGATTTTTTTCTATCGACGGATTTTCATATAATTAACGTTTCGACATAACAAATGTATAGATATTATCAACAATTTTTTTTAAAATTTAAAACTTAAAGATTTGACGAGAAACCTGTTATAAATAGGTAGAAATTGGATATGCGGGGGCTTAACTCTCCATTTATGAAGTAGGGATGGGCCTGGACGAGAATATTCTAGGGCAATAATAATGAATGTCATCTGAAGCTTCGGCTTTATGCTGAAATTTCTTTGTCAAAGCTATTCCTCCGATTGAAGTCGGCAGGAATGCGAGCTTTACGGTAAGGGGCGCGTCGTTAAAGTATGCAACCGAGCTTTCAGTCTACCAGACTGGAAAACGACAACGAACCCCGGATACCAGCTACTGCAGGATAGGGGCGATATGGCAGTAAAGACGGCGGATGATTTTAATGATCTGTGGCGCCACAGACAAGATGTACCTAAACTTAGCTACAGCGGAGGTATTGATTTCTACGTTTATCCATAATGCGTGTCTTGCACTATATTTACATTTGAATTTTCTGTTTTAAAAAGATAATATACTTACTTGTTGAGTTTTCAACTGATTTTGTGGCTGTTGTAACTGTTTAAAAATGCATAAAATTTATATAGCGCCATTTTTCGTGTTCCACAACTAGGGTGCTTTTGGATAATAATATATATTATAATAATTATTATAATTCCCCAAAACACTTTTTTGAAAATATTTTTGAGTTTCCTTCAATAGGTAAATAATGTACGAATACCATCAGTTTACTTTCATTACAAAGCCTTCACCTTTACCATCAGTTTATTTTCACTATAAATCTTTCACATTTTCCATCAGTTTATTTTCATTACAAAGCCTTCACCTTTACCATTAGTTTATTTTCACTATAAATCTTTCATTTTTTCCATCAGTTTATTTTCACTATAAAGCTTTCACTTTTACCATCAGTTTATTTTATCTGCAAAGCCTTTACTATTTACCTACAATGCATACATACATGGATCGACGATATACTCTGGGTTTGTTAGCAAAATGGGAAATGGTAGAATAGCAAGAAGCTTTTACTTTGTTTCATTATGTCATTTACAAATATATAAATAAATACACTGTACCTCTTACACTTCTTTTTAAATTATTCACTAGCAGAACTTCCTCTTCCCTATCTCCTTCTCTCTCCCCAACCCCTTCAGCCTCATAACATAATCCAAAATGGATATGCCGTAATCCCACTGGCGCAGTGGAAGATATTATGTAAGAATGTGAGTTTTTTTTTGTTTTTTTATGTTTCCTATCATTTTAATTTCCATTACTTACTGATATGATGATACTATAGCACTTCTTACTTATATTTTTAATGATTGCGCTGACATTAGGATTATATCCATTTAGGACTGGAATGATATCAAGTCAGCGTAATCCTTAAAAGTATTAGTAAGAAGTCCTAATATTCTATCACCAAGTAAAGGACATTTATCGTGACAGTATGCATAAAGTATAGTAGTAGTAGAAGAACCTAACAAAATACCTGGAAAGCCTAATTCGTATAAGAACGAATGAATGTTTGGTAATTACTGATAAACTATCAGTAAAATTTATTAGTATATAGGATAACTGTCAATATTTTTCTATTAGAACTAATAAAATGTTAGCAACTACTGGTAACGTATCATGAAGACTCTTAAGATATTCGTAATTGTAACGTATAAATATTAGTATTGTTATATGGATTGTGCCGAAAGTGTGAGCAAGCATGATAATATATCCGTAATTTAATAAAAGATCATCAAAAAATCTCGACAGCCCGCGTCCGAATCTTTATTACTGCGCCACTTTATGTTAATTCATTCGTAACAATTGCAATCCCGTTTTTAACCGTATTTACGAATAAAAATGTGGGAATTTCTGATAAATTCGCATATCATTTTTCTCCGTGCACGCCACGACTGGAATTAGGTCATATCTTGAGTGGAAAGTTTTATGACTCGTGTATAAACAGCGGCGAAGAGGCGCATGAAAGTCACTCCACTCAGTACCTAAGTCAGGTGACAGAAGTCGTGATTAGTCTCTCCAATACGTAACTCGCAAATGACTGGCATACAAACAGCAATAAACAGTTTGAATGCTGGGTGAAGATGTTATATCCGAAAGCTGCTTACGAATTACAGCCTCAGATGCATTTGACAATGGACAATAAATAATTTGATCTAAACAAGATTAAAAGGTATTTACCAGAATTGATTGATAGTATGTGTAGGAGAGAACAAGATATAGAAGGAAATCACTTATATCTATATCTCTGCGAAGGAGCATACAACACAACCACAACATAGTGAGGTCCATCGCGATAAGTCGAGGTAATTATCGCTACAAAAAAAGATATTATTTATTACGTACCTTCAACAAATTTGAATTCTTTCTTTTTATGTAAAAACGAGATTGTGTGAATGAAAAACACCAACAACTTGCTTCCAAGGTAGTCCCAACCCTTCTTCTCTTTTCAAAATAATCGCACTCGAATTCGCACTATTTTTCTTGCAATCGTTATGTTCCATAATTCAAATAGTTAACCAGCGAGGTAATGGTTACGGCGAGGTAGGAATTGGATAAATGATATTCCGGTAGAAACAAAGCGTATTCTCATTTCAAAACCAAACAATGACATTAGTACTTACCTCGCACATGACTGGAGTCGGGTCATACCCCGAGTGGAAGGCTCTATGACTGGGGGCATACACGGCTACGGACAGGTACATGAGAGCCACTCCGCTGAGAACCAGGGTCAGCTGACAAAGGCAGATGGCGCCGATGATCCTTCCATCCTGCTCTGGGATAACTCGCGGTTTGTCTTTCTTCTTACCCATTATCGATCACAACTGATATCACTAAAACTTGAATTTGACCTTTTTTATACAAACTATTTTAAGTAAGATTTTATACTAAGAAGCTACTTAGCGGGTACAAATTCCTAATGTATTAAAATAATATTATTAAAAAATAAAATGAGTTATATTACCAATTTTTTTAATAATTTTAAACGCGCTTTTTTCATAATATTAAATAGTTAGATTTGTAAAAAAAAAGGTTAACAGTTTTTAGTTACGTAACAAAGTCAATCGGAATATAACATCCCCAATTCGACTGAATAAAGTGGGAAAACTATCACACTATCTATCTACTAAAATATAAACAAGTTTCGATTCTGAAAGTAGCTTATCTCTGGAACGGGCGCAAATACACGACTATACTTCAGTTTAAATTTATTTTCAATATTTAATCAAAATACTGTACACGAAAACTACACCGTGAAATAGAGAATATGATTTGTTAACGTTCTTTGTCATGCAAAAATACAGACGGTTTTGTTAGAATCGAGCCATATGCGAATTATACATCCTTTTGAAAGCCTTGTTATGTTGGAAACCGTGGGGGTTCCTTTTGTACATAATTTAAAGCATTCCCCATAGAGTTGAGAACCTTTTTTATTATTTCCAAGTGAGCAGATAACGCAGTGGGCTTCCTCGGAATGAAAGTTTTCCATGGAATTTATACGGTCGAAGTAATTTCGCTTCATAAAATTTTGATAGCTGTCGCTTCGTGGTTGAGTTATTGATTAAAAAGTATATAAGGCATGGAGATTAAAACAAATCCTTTGTTGTGTGACAATAGGGTAGAGATTAGTACTAAAAGTAATTGGAATCTATTTCGTACAACTTGTCGGGACGAAATTACACAGGCGTGAATATATGATGCGAATGCGAATTTTAGCAGTCGGGGACACCCGAGGAAGACATGGCACGATCAAGTGAATCAGATACTCGAGTCGGGTCATGTCAAGAGTCAGCATAATAGAAGAGTATTTATGAATGTGAATGAGGCAAGAAGTGTGTGCCAAGACCGAGTTGTTTGGCGGTCCGTCCTCTCTGCCTACCCCTGCGGGGTAACGGCGTGATGGTTAGTTAGTGAATTTCGCACTATATTTATTACACAGTAATAACATTGCTCTGTCAGAATTACACTCCGACGGAATTACACACGGGCTAGTGTGAAAAATCTGTTTTTAATAGGTTTAAATTTTAGATCGTGTGTGCAAAATGAATTTCGTATTAACCTCTCAGGCCTCCGACATATTTTTTCAGATGGTCGGAGTATTTCCGCTTCGCGATAAAATCCAATAAAATAGAATAATTCCCAATATAACTGAATACTAGAAACTGTGTTTGAAAGTTGATGAAATATGCTTTCAAGTTTTATTATTAGAAATAAACATACAATTTTTTTAAAGATTTAAATTTTAATGTAATTAATTGATAACAAAAATGAACTAAAAACACACGTATTTTACTAGACAAATTTAACACAAACTTTATTGTCACCTCACTTTTATGTCATTTCATATAAAAAAATTATTTATTAAAAATTAATAAAAAATTGCTGTCGTAACCTTTGGTTTCGTATAGGTGTACGTTTTAATTCTTCTGTGATTGATTTCTAGATTTGAATATAAAGCGTGGTGTTTTCTCTTTCTAACACTGTTCAGATTATAATTGTCACCATGACAGTAAGGGAGACTCTGTGAGACCAAATGAGCTGTTCCGAAAAGGGACAATTTAGCATGAGGTGTTAAAACACAAAGATTAGATTAAGTTAAGTTGAATTAGGTTTTTTCGACTTGTGTAATTCGAGTATTTGTAAATGAAGTATGTAATTCCAGTACTTAGAAATGAAGTGTATAATTCCAGTTCTTGTAAATGAAGTCTGTAATTCCAGTACTTGTAAATGAAGTACTTCATGTATATAGTAAATTCGTCGGGTAACCTACATAAAAAAGTGTGATGTTTATTTTGTATGCTAATGAAGTTTCTACGAATATTGTTATTTTCTAGCTTCACTCTTTTATTTTTTGCTATTTAACACATTATTTAATGAACAATAAATCACCACTTATCAACGCGCCAGAGCTTAAAATCATTACATTAACTTGACTGACAAGATCGACAGGTTTTGAAAACTAGAAAAAAAAATTATGTGAAAACGCGCAATATTTACAACATCTCCCAACCGTCTGGAGACAGTGATGTTGTGAAACTGAAGGAAGTTGAGAGGGGAAGGAGATGGGGAAAAGGAAGGTGGGAAAATACCTGGCTATTCAGATCTGGTCTCCAAATACGGCCTAAAACAGTGTCAAGTAACGTTTCAATTCAGAATGGTGGTCTTACACCAGGGTGATACTGAGAGTATCTTCCACTCTGGAACCTGCCGCAAACATGCTATATATTATTTTAAATGAGTAAATTGTGAAATAACATAAATTAATAAAACGAAATTTATTTGCGCACGCCGGGATTTAAACCCGCGACCTTCAGCTTATTGGTCGAGAGCTTTTCCACTCGACCACGGAGGTCGTCAAACTTTCATTATAAATAAGGTTATAACCCGTTTTATTGTAATCTATTTTTATATCAATAAGATTTAAAGTTTTTTAATGTACTCTTGCATTAGTAATTACTAGTTTCAGTAAATTTGTCGCCACAACAATATTTACTCTGTGAAAAGTTCCATGTTTGTACAACCTAGAGAGAGTGGGAGAATATTGATTTTTCTGAAAGGTACTAGATATTTTACAATCTCGTGTCATCTCGTTTTCCTAGAAATAACGGTTATTTAACTTTATGTATGGGCACCCAAAAGTATAGAATGAGAATATAATGTTTAATAAGTCTTATGAGAAATAACCTTAAAACAATTGCCCATAAAACGTCAAATTATATTTATTTATTTAAATTTAAATACAAACGGCACAACATGTGCCATAAACATAAATATAAAGTTAAAAAGTATAAGGTATATAGAATACGGCATAATGTGTTAAGTATAATATACGGTATAAAGTGTAAAGGTTAAATATAAAGTTAAGTAAAAAGTGTAAAGTATAAAGTATAATATACGGTATAAAGTGTAAGGTTAAATTTAATGTTAAGTATAGATAATTATATAAAAAAACGTACAAAAAGTAAGAAGAAAAAATATTGTTAATAATGACTTTAGAATTATTTGCGAACCATGCCGAACATAAATGATTATCAATTATCAACAAGTTCAACCATGCCAAACATAAATGATTATCAATTATCAACAAGTCTAACCATGCCAAAGATAAATGATTATCAATTATCAACTAGTCCAACCATGCCAAAGATAAATGATTGTCAATTATCAACAAGTCCAACCATACCAAATATAAATGATTACCAATTATCAACAAGTCCAACCATTTTATAATCATTCCGACAAGTGTTTAATTCTTATTTAGACTATTGATTCGTGATAGTCCTTCAGTAATAAAATTAAACAAAGTGTTCATATTTAATATTGCAGACCTTATATTTTATTAAACCTCATTCTACACTATTTTTAAACAGTCTGACCTAAAAAGTTTTCTGATGAAGTCTTTGTTTTGTTTGTGCACTTTTTTATAAAAAATGCGATTAACACTAGTCGAGTGCCTCGCTAAAATAACCCTTGAATGGTGAGCTCTGTCATCTTGAAAACTGCACCATCTGAATATTTTTTGTCTGCGCGACTTTTCAATGTTAAGATTGCAACGATAAGAATTAGACGAGACACCGTATATTTTGTTATACATTTACCAATCAAACCGAGCGTAAAACAATGATTGATTTGAGATTTTAGAGTTTGGTAAGGCCGGACACTGAAGCTTATCATTTATGTACTCCAAGATGAAACGTTTAATCCCATTCATATTTTATTGAAATTGACTTATCTAATAAATTTTCATGATTAAATAATATTCAAACTCAGAAATATACTCCCGTAGATGGCGAAGCACGGAATATGTTTACACTCCGCATGCAACACGTGAAAACAGAACGTAGATTGTGACCTGTTCTTGTTTATTTTTGAGTGTTTTTACGGTACCCACCGATATTCCGATTATATTTTGATGAAGTTAAAGAAACATTATTTTTTTTTAAATAACGTGAATTTAAAACCTTTTGTATTAAAGTGCTTTAGCAATGCTCTGAATATATAGTATTAAATCGAGTTAAAAATTAATATATTTACTTTATTATATTTTTTTTAAATGTTTATATGCTGAATTAAAAATGATTACGAATAAGAGATGGTGGAGAAGGGATGCCACTAGCGAATTAACGATTTTTTCTCAGTTCCATCGGGGAAACAGTCGATAAATAGTTGGCGTGTTAGTCGTTTTTAATTGGTTATTTAATTAAAATTGTTTGTTTTGCCACAACTTAGATAGATGGGGTTTGCTCGCGTCCGACCCCCGCTGAAGTTAGGCGGCGACTGAAAGGAGCTGAAACCTGAAATACGGGACCCAAACAAACCCTGAAAACAATCCTTAAAACTAGCTACTAAAATACAACCACCTCACCGAAAAATTTCACAACTCAACTGTTATAAATTTCACGATGTACTATTTAAAATTTACACTTTTAAGAGTAGGCTGTGAAGAAGTTCATTGCTTAGCTTTGTATTGGATAGTCTGCATGTTGATGGGTGCGGGAGGAAGTGGAAAATACCCCCTCCCCTAGGTGGGTGACCGAATGTAATGAAATTGTCGAGATTATTTTTATTCCTTTTGTTGCATTGAATTTCGGGATACTATGCCTGATGATGACATCGCTGGTGCTGCATTTTATTTTTCAATAATCAAACTACATTATATTGCAAACTGCGGTTATATGTTTTGGTTTATTTACAAATCTTCTAATACAATAATCGAGCCTCTGTCTCTTAATGAGCGTTTTTATAAACATTCATTGCATAATTGTAGATCTAATATATTTATATATAATTTATATGTGAACATTGCGCAAAAGTCCAATTCCGACTCCGACTCCGACTCCGACTCCGACTCCGACTCCGACTCCGACTCCGACTCCAACTCCGACTCCGACTCCGACTCCGACTCCGACTCCGACTCCGACTCCGACTCCGACTCCGACCCCGACTCCGACTCCGACTCCATTGAAATGCTCGGAGTAAGTATATCAGACCGCCTCAAGTATCGGGGCTCTATAGAAGCCGGAGTAAATCTGGCTTCCAAGAATTTGGGTGTCTTGTTTAGAGCTAGCAGATTCTTCGATAATAAACAGCCTCTAACCCTAACCCTAAATCGCAAGCACACCCAACAATTGAATTTGAGAGCCACCCCTGGGCTGGAGCTCCACAATACTTGATAAACTTACTCGATTCTGTTCAACTGAAGGCAGTTCGTTTAATTGACAATACATTGTTTACACACGGATTGTCATCTCTAATGCACAGACACAATGTGGGCACGATGAGTCTGTTCTACAGTTATTTTCATGAAACATGCTCTAAGAAGCTAGCAGCATTACTCTCCAGTGCACCGGTGCACGAGCGCGAAACTGGACCTACAGGAGCGGATAGCCGTTCACAGTTGATGTTAGCTTCATGAGAACAGGCCGCTGCTTCGACTCGTTTTTGTGTAAGACGGCTCGTATGTGGAACGAGTTACCGGCATCTGTTTTTCCTCCTTCATATAATCTGGACCTCATCAAGACCCGAATTAATAAATCCCTCCCTACAGTCCCTGTCTTAATCCATCTCACAACGCTGCCCGATCAGGCGGCGACATAGCTCCCCTGCCTCTATACTGTAAAGTCGGGGGCGCTCTTTTGAGGTGTCACTTAAAAAATAATAAAAAAAATACTCTCAACTGTCCGGAGCCAGTGGAGATATGGCTTCCCCAATCTGGGAAAGAGATGGAAAAGAGGATGGTTGGGAAGTACCTGAGTATTCAGTTCTGGTCACCAAACTCAGCTAACGTCACTTCAAGAAACATTATGCATGGTGGTGTTTCAACATAAACATAAAATTTAACGTATTAAATACATTCAACATTATTTCCCTCTTTGTCATTATTTAGAAATTTCCTAATATTGTCAATTAGCTAAATATCTAAATTATGATAGAAAAGAAATTCATCATTGACTGGAAACGGAAAATTTTGAAGAATAACAAATGTTTTGCTGAAACTTTGGTCACCCAAACCCAAACATTTTCTTTTCGTTTCCACTACTTTCCCTAACGTATTCCGGCGCAGGGTTCAAAATCCCGTCCCGGGATTTACAAACTCTGCTTTCAGGTCAACTCATTTACTTTTTAGTTCATAAAAAAAATTACTTACATTTTTATTGAATACAGGATAGTGGTAAGAGAAATGGTATGTATACAGGGTGTATCGGCAAGTACCCGACAAACTTTAACCAGTTATTCCTCAGCACATTTGGAGTAAAAAATTTTATGGGCGCTTTGCTGTCCGGTAACATTTTTTTTCCATTAAAAACAAAAAATAAATAAAAAATCCACACTCCGTCACTGTCATTTGCATTGTATCTCGTGTTCAGCAGCTGTTATTAGCAAGTGTGTCAAAAAGTGTCCTCGCTCTTTCGTACACACTTAATAATAATAGTTAAAAATGAGACGAATGGTGCCGTGCCATTTCGTTGTGATTGTAAAAGCACGCCAACGTAGGTGCGTACGTACATTATTCAACGAAACTCGAACAAAATATTGCCAGATGGGTTTTCAAACTTTGACAAAGGATAAAACATTGGTGACATGTGGTGAAAATATATATTAATAAATTTTTTATTAAAAAAAAATGTTACCGGACAGCAAAGTGCCCATAACATTTTTTACTCCAAATGTGCTAAGGAATAGCTGGTTAAAGTTTGTCGGGTACGTGCCGATACACCCTGTATAATAATATATTGCTTAAAAATCATTTGAAAAATATTAATATCACACATTCCGTCTTATCAGCAATTCATACGACCCAGGCGCTACAGCCCATTTCGAGCCTTGGCCTCCTTTAACATGAGCCTCCACCGCCCTCTGTCCTCGGCCGTCGTCTTCCAATCTGCAACATGGAGTAGTCCTCTGGCATCTTTCCTGACATCGTCCTCAGAGTACGCTTACGTTGCCTATACTGGGTGTCCCAAAAAATAGTCAAAGCGGAGGTCAGGAGATAGAGCACCCATAGCGCTATCTAAATCACCCCCATGTGTGCTCCGCGATTTTTTGTAGTTTCGAGAAATGATTTTTTTTCGTACTTCTGAAATCTTAACTTACAAGAGATTGGTCACAGAGACATGAATAATTGATATACATGCTTGATTTTTTTTTCTAAGTAGTTGAAGTGTATGTCTTGTAGACACAAAAACAATTGTGGGCAGATCTGATGCCATTGCGCAATAAAAAATGTTAGTTTTGTAGTTTATGAGATACACACCTGGAGCCCAGGATTACTTTTAACATACACTTCTTTTCAAAACAACACGCAAAGTTCACTCGTATCGTATGATTAGCCTCTGAGATATTATCCCATTTACGGACACGTGTCGAATCCGAAAAGTCGAAAATCGTAGGTTAACTTTGCGCATACGCAATTCGACGCCAGGAATGTCGGAATAGTTTTGTGACAATAAACTGAAATTACTTTGACAGAAACTGACGCTCGTTTGTGCGCGATTGCCTCCTCACACCCGTTTTTTTTTTGACGTTGTCGCGTCAATATTTTACAAATAGAATAAATATGTTTTTTTCAGATTGGTGAAAAATATTCATAGAAAAAATTTTGGACCTCAATGTTTAACATGCCTGTCGAATTCGGGTTCAACTGTTGTATTCGAAGGGCAACTACCTTTTTATGGAGCCGCATGCATTTCAAGGTGACTTTTAGCTACAAAGGATTGTTTGAACCCCTTACTCCAGTTTTTGCTTAACCTCCCTACCTGGCACTTTGTTATGCACCGTGAAAGTCATTGAAATTAATTTTTAAGAACTAACTTTTTATATATTAAATACTTACCCAAAATAAGTCGATTAAACTCAAGTCGATTAATAATAACCTAAACTGAATTTACATGCTACATGGAATAGTGCTACAGGGTTTTCCAATAAGAGATGTTATTTTGAATAGCCCGATATTTCGGTAAATGTTACTTTTGAAGCTGTCATTTTTTTATATTTGACAAGTAGAAAGTACGTCATTAATAAAAATTGAACGATACACGCTTCAACAACGCATTGAAATTATTAAAATTAACTTGAGTGAATCAAATGCAAATCATCTTGAGTGATGAGGCCCATTTCCACCTCGGTGGCTTCGTCAACAAGCAAAATTGTCGCATCTGGGGCTCGGAAAACCCAAGATTTATTGTTGAAAAGCCTCTCTATTTTCAACGTGGGACTGTTTGGTGCGATTTATGGTCCGGCGGAGTAATTGGACCTTACTTTTTTGAAAATGAGGCTGGAGCAACAGTTACGGTGAATAGATTGCGCTACCGAGAGATGATTAATGATTTTTCATGGCCAAAATTGGATGGTATTGATCTGGATAACGTTTACTTTCAACAAGACGGCGCTACGTGCCACACAAGCAACGAAACCATTGATCTTTTACGATTGAATATCAAAATAACACCTCTTATTGGAAAACCATGAATTTATTGATATAATCGCCTAGTATAAAGAATCTGTACTTAGAAGCCACTTTTTAAGACTATTTTTTGTCTGAAACTAGTTAGTAATTCACAATTTTTGATATTACATAGTAATATGTTGAATATTTTGGGAACGTTGTGCTCAAGGGTTCCCTGTCCTTATTTATTGTTAATTTTGGTGCAAGCATCCCTTCATTCTTTGTGGACCTAGTATTATTACAATATTGTACTGTGTAGTAAGACATATACAGTACAATAAGATACATTTAAGGATATTTTTCGTTATTACATAGTTTTAGTACCTATTACATATGTCCATAAACTATCATTATGTAATTTCACCTGAGATTGTTCCGAAAACTAATGATTTTAAGTTAAAATCAATTAATTTAAGTTTACATTTATGTATGAGTAGGTAATAGTTATAAAAGGAAGAAAGTGTATGGAGAGAAAAAAATAAATTGAAATCAAGAATTATAAAATGCTCACGAATTGTAATTGACTGTTAATACATAGAAGTTTTTAAAAAAATGAAGTGAAAGCGTTTTTGAAATATGTCACGCTAAAAAATTTAATAAGTTTGTTTTGTATGTTAGAGAGGAATCATGAAAGATGTCTAAGTCTAGTAATTTTTCTTAGTAATTACCGAGTTGTTTGCTGCATTGGTATTTTTGGCTTCAATATGAAAAAGTGTAGTGTGCCTGGTAAGCCTCATTGGAACATTTAAACCAATGATCGATAGCAATTCGGGACTATCTACTTTATTCTTAAGCAGATTATGTAGAAACAACAGATCTGACAATGTGCGTCTTTTTTGTAAAGTTATCATATTATTTGTAGTTTTTTTGTATTTCTTGATTGAATGTTTCGAAAATTTATTCTGTATACTTTCTACTAAATCTATGTATACCTTATATTGAGGATTCCATATTGTGGAAGCATACTCCAGTGGACTTCTGACCAATGAACAAAACAACATTTTCAGAGTCTTAGCACTTTTGAAAACTTTGCATATTCTTAATAAGAAACCTAGCATCCTGTAGGATTTTGATATAATGTGTTCGATGTGCATATCAAAAATTAATTTGCTATCTAAGTAAACACCTAGATCTTTACACGTAGAATGTTGTAAAGGTTTGTTGTTCAAGTTGTATGGATAGATGATTTTGTTTTTATTTCTAGTAAACGTAATCGAGTGACACTTAGATTTCTTTAAGGACAATAAATTTGATTCACAGTATGCGCACAAATTATCAAGATCGCTTTGCAATTCCATGCAATTGGGTAAACACGGTATAGCTTTATAGATTTTCATGTCATCCGGGTGTAAAACGAAGTAACTATTTTTAAAGCATACGTAAATGTCATTTATATAAATATTAAATAAGAGTGGTCAGAGATGCGACCCCATTATATTCATGTTCCACTATCCTCTCATATTCAGATATATGATGAATCAATATTTAGTGCCATAATAAGACCTGCACTGGCAAGATAGTTAAATTCCGATACAACAATTAAATTTTTCGACTGTGAAATATTAGCTTATAAATAGCTATTAATATCAACTAGTTATTTAAATACTTAAGTCACATAAGTTTAAAGTTTCGTAAACCTTTTTTTTACATTAACCCCACACAAGAGGCCATGAGGAAAATATTTTTTCCCAGTACCTATTTCATCTTTGGGAATGATGTGTGAAGGGTATTTTTAAAGAGAGGAAATTCAAGTAATGAAAAGGGTAGGTAGGAATCTAGGGATCAGTGTTTCCGGGAGTGACGGACTTATAAATCTATCCCTCCGACAGGAGCAGGAGTCAAAGGGTCTTCCCAAATCAGCCTCTTCCGATCTGGCACGCTACGCAGCTGGTGGGCAGGCGCATCCTGAACACACCTTACCTAATGAACCCGGGCGCCTCTGCTAAGTCACTTGCATTGCCCGTACGCAGATTGCGACATCCGAAACCAAACCCGCCACCCAAATGTATATCATCTTATATTCTAAGGAAATTCCACAAATTAAAAAATAATTATGCATTATAATTTTCTTTTCAAATATGTACTCCTTTTTCGTATATCTAAGTTGGTGAAATGTAAGGGTTAACTTAAAAGTTTGGGTTATTTTATTGTCTTTGAATTAACTAAAACTGAAAATAAATTTTAAAATATTTATTTAGCTGTAGGCCACGGACTGAAATTTTCCAGAAGATTTTTCTGAGGATTCCAAACCAGATTTTCGTTCTCTATAATTTTACTGCCATCTGTCGAAAACATTATTAAACGAATATATCCGAGGGAAGAAGGTTTTTGAAATGTTAAGAAGCTTTGGAAAACGAATGAAAGGAAATTACGAAATTGTTTTTATTAACTTTCAGGGAACATTTACCTTTTCCTGATTTGATTGAAAATGTTCAGCATCATCATATTTATTTTCGAGTTCATATTAAAAAAAACCTGTTAAAACTGACTTTTTATGTTAAACCTATCTTGTAACGTTATTTTCTACCGTCTATTTTGTTTTTTTTTTTTCGTTCCATAAAAATACGAGTCTAGATTGTCTGGAGCCAGGAGGATAGTAATCAATAACCTCTGGGTCCAGAACCAAGTCGGTTTCTCTCCACCATGGAGGATGAAGGACGTCCATTGATTTTTTAGTAAAACATGTATCTAAAAATGTAGGTATTTATTTAAAAAAAAAATAAGAAAGACAAACATTTACGAATAACCTGACAATAATTTTAAAATCTCCTGCCACTAAAAGGCAAAAATGTTTCTGGTGTCATAATGGAAGACTTAGTCAGGCGAGGAATTAAACTCACCACCGCTGGGTGGAACCCAGACGTGATGCCAACGCAAGAATTGGGCAGTCAATTATATTTTTCTCTTCTTTACTTCAAAAAGTTTTCTAAATTCTTTCTTCTGTTCATTTGTTTTTTAATGTTCCTCATAAAGCTATATCAAGCAACGTTTCAATTCCGAATTGTGGTATTACGTCGGGGTAATACTGAGAGTATCTTCCACTCTGGGACGTGCCGCAATTATTTTAATTCAGTAAATTGTAAAGTGAGACTAATTAATCAAATCAAACTTTACTTGCGCACACCGATATTTAACCCACGACCTCCAGCTTGCTAGGCGAGAGCCTTAACCCTCGACCACGGAGGTCGTCTTAGGATTCTAGAACTCAGCACACATTTGTAACTAAACTTCCTTCCTTCATGAAAATCATTGATATTAAATACGAGAAAGTATGGTACCATCAAAAAATCGTATGCTGTACAGTTCTTTACCATTCTGTAAATTTCTAATAATGTGAGGCTTCACAAAATAGTTTTAATTAGAAGTGACGGAATACAGTCGTATCCTACGATAAGACATTTTTCACTAAGGCAGAAGAAACAAATACACATTTTAATAGAAGAAGTATTTTTATTTTTCCTCCAAGGTAAATGAAGTGTCCAATATACAAGTACAGAAATAGAGAACAAATTAGCAATTGTGATTGTTGCTATAATGAAATCCAGCCATGATCGCGTACTAGGGCGCTTTGATGGAGATACAAAGGGATGGAGATGGGAAACGCAATTGTAAGGATTCATTTAATAATTATAAATATAGCTGTGAAATTACATCATTATTATCAATAATCTCTACAAAAGTGTCTATATTTTTATTATGGTTTAATCACAAAACAAGGTGAACAGGCAATAACTATACAATCTTTCCTTTTTTAGGTCTCCAGTTTAAATTATTTGAACCAAGTACTAATCAAATCTATCTGTGTATTTTTAAGCACGTTACTTTTGCTGTAATTTAGAGGTATATTATTCAAATTAATGCGCATCATTTTTTTTAAATGATTATAAAAAAACGTCAATAAAATATTGAACCTAAATAACGTTTGACTTAAATAATAGTTTTTTTACGATTAACTTAACATCACAATTGTTTATGAATAATAGAGACTTTAGGAGATTCAACATAAGATTATAAATTTAAAAATAATATGCAAGACTTAGACATAAGAAAACATAGAAATTTTAACTCATGAGGGTTGTTAATTTTTTTTTGTAACTTTAATAATAGTTTATAAAATCTACGATAATTGTGTGTTTTAAAAGGTTTTCCTATCGTTCATAATTCTGAATGTCTTTGTAAATAAACAAATGCTCAAGTAATTCAATTTCAGACAGTAATTCAAATACATACAGTTAATTACAACTTGATTATCATTAAATGATATTTGTTGTGAGGAACACACTTAATAGCACGTCACTCTTTTATTTAATAAATGCAGTCTGGAATTGTGAACGGTGAAAGATTTCAATAAAATCTTCATACTTTTAAAAAACACCAAAAAGTTAAACGAAACCTTAATTAGCAGTTATATATTTATAATAGTCCATAACAACCTCTCAGAATTTACAATATAATTTTGTGATAATATTTCCATCGCGGTAATAAATTTCATATAATCTTTGTAGTATTTAAAAATCCACATCGTATTAAAGGTCATTTGACTTAAGGGTTAAGCCATTATTGTCTATATGTACAAATTCCGCAACTTCTTGTCAAAACGTCGGCCATACTTTAATTAATTTATTAAAATTATCTAACAAGCATAAGATAGATTACTATGATTAAAAATATAAGCCACATTTTTTCGCATTAATTTAAAAAGCGAAGAATTTGTTAAAGTTGTACAAGGAAAATATCAACAATGTCTGCTAGAGGATAGTTTTTTTGACCGAATGAAGAAATGTTAATCGTCGTTATGTTTAAATTACAATAATGTCAATGATAAGTCTCTCGACAAGACAAGGCAAAGTTTCAAATTCATTAAGTATGATAAATGCTTAGAATGACAACTCTTGTTAAATTTTTCAAATTTATAAAACTTGATTGGAATTTATTCATCGTAAAATCTAAATAAAGCTCTGACAAAGTCGAAGTAGTTGAATAATTTAACAAATTTCGCATGTCTAAGTACAATATCTACAATTCGATAAATGTTAAGAAACCAATTGTAATTGTTGTCAACGACTAGAGTCAAAGCGGTTTTTACGATAATTTAAAAACAAACTGTCGTGGGATTTTAATGTTATTATTATCAGACTAGTGAGTCCGCCTTAGCGGAAGATTTGCACAAAATGCAAGCCACAGACACTTTATATAATTATTTTGAAAACAATTTTTTCAAGATTTTGCACAACTTGTACAATTTTCCATGAAAATTGTTACGCTGGGACTTATACACCTCACGACGTCAGTTTCCAATAATATTTACAAATATGTTATATAAATATTATGAGTTTGTGGAATATGTAGTATTATGCTTTTTTTATACGGTACCCACATCCCAAGCATTGTATAAACACCTTTTTTTATATAAGTGCCCAGGCACCAACGCTACGCTCAAGATAGCCGCCAATCTTGTTCAAAAATTTCATCTCACATGGTGGAAGCTTATTTATTTACTCAGGTTTTGTCTCTAGTAACCCAGCAAAACAACACGACATTTCAGAAAAAATATTATACGCTTGCGAAAAAAAACTGACGAGGTTTTATTGAATTTACCACAATCCTAAATTTTAATTATATACTTTGAATACAGGTTTACGCTGGTTTATATATAATGATTTCACACCTAAAAAAATGTCTTAGTTTTATTGATAATTGAGATAATGTCATAAAACCTTTTATGAAGATTGCCGTCTTTGGTTTCATAATAGGAAGGCTTAAAGTCAAACACCATTATTTACAAATAATTCTAGACATTAGGACCAAATACGGTTATATACAAAAAATGTGCCAAAACTAATTATTGGAATTTATTTGTGACATAGCGTTGTTGAACTTTAAGACGTCCAATTATTGGTATATATTTTGTATATAATTTACTTGACTTGGCCTAGAATTATTTGTATGTTTTTTTTTGTTTTAATTTGAGCCCTCGAATAGTCCTCCAACGTATGAGTTTGAACAAGATAAGTTTTTACCGGTTGTCGTGGTTAGGCATTTACACAGTAGATACCGCTTGAATGCATCGCAATTTAGCAAACAAACATTCCTAATGAACACAATTATTGACAGTCGTTGACGTTGTTACAAATAACTTCTTATTAATAGTAGATATTAAAGTTAGAATTGTAAATATCTGGTGGATAATTATAAGGCAACAGTGAAGTGCGGCGGACCGGCGTGGGCTCCCTTGGCTACCCTTTCCACAGCGCGTCCGTGTCTCGGGATCCGCTGCGGCCGCGCGCGTACAGGGACTCGTCCGGTTCGTCGCCGTCCCCGTCTCCGTCCAGGTCTAGCTCGTCGCAGAGCAGCTTACTGGGGAAACAAACATAGTCTCAGTAATACACAATACAAACGTATATTTTTTTGGTAAATAACCAGAAATACCGGGCACTGTTAATACGCACAAATTATTTAAAAAATACTTTGCATCAGCTTAAAAACAATGATAAACAACTGTTATAGTCACCGGAAATGGAAAATACTGCATTTTAATAGTTATTTCGTTCAAAATAGGGTAATATGACGTCTAAGGTCCCCCGCCATGTTTTGACATAATAATATACGAAAAAAAATTAATGCTAGTATTTATTCTTTTTTAATTTAACCCTAATTAGGAGCATATGAACCTATTCTAGGTTCTTAGTTTTGATTAAATAAAATAATATGTAAAAAATAGCATTAAAAATGTTACTTAAAAAATAATGACCGCCAAATGAAAAATTAACTATTAAAATGCATTTTTTTCCAGTGACTTAAATAGTTGTTATTAAACTGATGTGTCCAATATTCTGGATAGTAACAATAATTTTTTATTATCATAAAATTTAAATTTGTAAAACTTAGTTTTTATTTAAAGTTTTTTATGTTTAGTATGTTCTCACCATCTTCTTCCCCTCCCCGCTACCATCAGCCTCACAACACACCCCTAATGGTATTATTTAGTTTATTTATGAACAAATTTTGTTGTGCAATTAGTGTTATTACGAGTGACAGCTGTATCGCCTTCCTTGGTATTATCAAATTATGGTGAATCCATTTACATCTATTTGTATTATTTCCATGGTTATTTAGAATATTTTTTTCACATATTGATTTAATTTTTATTAACTTATTTGATTTTTGTTTAAAATTATCAATGACTATTATATTGTCGTTAATGTAATAATTATGATGGAAAAAAATATCTGCTTCATCCAAATTATTAAGTTTAACCGTTTATAATAGTCTAAGCACAGAAATAATATAAAAAGATCATTTGAAAATGGCTTCACTACAGTTTTCTTATGCCTTCGGAAGGCGAAACAGTTGTTAGGCGTAATAAAGATTGCACAGCAGAAGTTTATTTATAAATAAAATGTTTTTTGTTAAAGTGAAATAAAAAATAATAATTTTAACTAAGGAGATATCAGATATGGTAGGGAAGCGTTCTACGATCAAACTGCACGGACTTTCAAAGCGGCGCGGCGCAGCCAATGAAAGTTTTACTTTTGGTGTGTATGGAGAAACAAAGGCGGGCCGCTGTGTGTAGAAGCGATTTGGCCCGTCTCCCTTTTTTCTATTGTCAATGTTGTTAGTATTATTTATCTGATTTATCAAAGGAACTAAAAAGTTCAAGGTTATAATTCACCTACATGGGACCAGGTTACACCTATTGAGGTAGGTTATATAAAATATGTAATTAAATGATGTAGCAAATTACGGTACTAATATTTTATGAAATTGTGAAAATAATACATATTTATGAAGTAATGAAACTGAAAACTGAAATACATTGGAAATGGAGTTGTGCTGTACAGTCCCCATCCGGTTATTATCCATATTCCTATTGTACGCGTTATTATGTAGGTATACAATATTGTAAAAGTACGAATACATTTGCGAACCGAAACGCCATGCCTCGAATTATGGGAAAGGAACGAAGCAATACCAAATAGCGTGAAACGCCGCTTGCGGTTTTCTCATTCCTTTTTTATGATTCGAGGCTTGGTATGCAAATGTATATGCAGCATAACAGAAATAGTGTATACAACGGAACTCTCAGCGGCAGGACCATAAGACACAAGCAATATTCAATGTATTTTGGCATTTGACAGAGCAGCTTGCTGGGAGGGTAGTATTACTAACAATAATAATAGTGTCAGTACATATTATGTGATCAATGGAATCAATTTCAATATGCGTTATTCAAGATACACAGGTAATGGATTCATACTCGGCACAATTGGAGCAGGACGCTCCTAAATAACTAAATGTTGAAAACATCAACATTAGATATTGTTTACGTCTATGCTACGAAGAGATGCATATAATTGAAATAAATAATTGGTACAAAATTTTACAGTCGGTGACAAACTACCTAAGATGAATACTAGATTCGTAAACTATCTAACGAAACTACAAAAAATTATTTCGGTACCTAAGGAACAAAAATATAACAGAAACAAATTCTTAATTGATAAATTTATTAAAAATAATATGTATTGCTAATGAAAGATAAAACAAAGGAGAAAAATAACATGTTTCCTATAAACAAACAATGTATTGGTTAGGAAAGTGGCAAAGTTAAGCGGCTTTTTTAAAAATCATAAAGAAATGAACCGAAGCAACTAATTACCTATGAACATGCATGGTCTACTGCTCGAGTTGTGTATGTATCGAGTGTCATCACACAGCCGCGTGACAACCTGCGCTACAAGAGGCGTGGGGTGCGCAACACACACTTACTCCTCCTTGGCCGGCGGGTACCTGTCCAGCGACCTGCCGCTGCTCCGATCCCCGCACGAGCAGTGCCAATAGGCCAGCACACCCACTGCTACGGCAAAGATGAGCGGCGGAGCCACCAGGGCGATGGCCAGGTGCTGCAGCGTAGCTGGCCAAGAATATCTCTCGACCACGCGTTCCGGGTGCACCTTGCTGTAGTAGCAGGGAAAGGTGGTGCCCGTATCGTACAGCTCGCGCAGAGCTTTGGCGAAGATGGTGCAGTTGACCCGGGGCGGGTAGCCGCAGCCCTCGGTGTTGATCAGGTAGCGAGTGTCGTAAACGTCCCACTCTATGGTGGCGATGGTCAGACCGCTCTGGAGGAACTCGGCGTACGGGATACGGGAATAGTTGACGAGTATCTGGAATTCAATTCGAAATAAATTTTTTTTAAATCTTGAACATTTAATGAATAATTGACCAATTAATAACATATGATACCAGGAATCCATCTAGGATGTGGGGGATATCTTTCATGATTTTTCTCGTCTGCGTCACTAACTTAATGAAAAGAGTCTTCAGTGAAAATGAAAAAATTTTGAAAAACATCTTCTTTCTTCATAATACCTGTATGGCAGGGGTCAAAGATAGATATCAAGATCCTTGACCTAGTCCGAACCTTAGTCTGGTGAACCTCTTTAATTCCGCCGCGGAAAACGTGAAGCTAAGTTGAAAAATTGCTGCTAGAAGGATGTATTGACATTCTTCTAGGAAACGTCTATAAAGAAGGAATCTGTGGTAATTACCTGAAAACACCGCGTATGTGAGGTGGTGCACCCTTCTCTGCAAGACGCCCAGGAGCAGTTCTTCATTCCCTCCACGTACAAGTGCTCGCTTACCGCACAGGTCACCGGTTCCGACTCGAAGTCCGCCAGGATGGTGGTGATGGCTGGCTCCACGACGAATGGAATCAGAAATAGGAATGCAAAAACTGCGAGGATGGCTGAAGTGCCGAGACAGAGAGATGTGTAGAACTTGGCCTTTGCTATAAAACTGGCAACCTTATCTGCAAACGTTTCTGGTACTGGAGACTTTAGTGGCGGTGGAGGACTTTCACCTCTGTCGCTGAGAACCTCGGCTCCCATAATGATGGTGGACTCGTCTGAATCCATCGTGGAGTGAAGTGATCCCTTCATCGTGGCTGATGTGCGAGTACCAGCTGCTTAAATGCGCCTAATCTGCCGTCACTATCTCTTGAGTGCTTATTAGGATGTTGACATTTACACTTCTCTTTCCCTTGTTTATCGATTGTCTGTTAACGTTTTCACTGATTCAAAGAGATAATTATTATGTTTTGATGAATTGATTTAATGTACAAAATGTAAATATTGACACAGTTTAAACGCAATTCTAACTAACGAAAAAACACTTATTACGTAATATACTTAGCAAATAAAATAAAAACACTTTTAGTAATTTATTGCAATAATTTTGGCGTAACCTTGTCTAGTAAACAACCCAATATTATTAGTCTAGCGGTTCAACTAACTTGAGCTAGATTTGTGTTTTCTTTTAGTAAATATCGCTAGCAGGTGAGATTCAACAACGAAGTCTGCGTTTTTAACTAGAACTATGAAATTGTTTTTCTTTTATTTTGTTTGGTTATTCACGCGCTCTCCCCTCCGCGCAACTGATTTGCACTGACCACAGTTTGTTGTTTACCCCCGATGGACGAATGTTTCTTTCCGCCCGAGTCAAACAACTTCTCAACTCTGGTCGATTAACTGCGACGCTCTCCTTCGTTGTCACCTCACGTTATAGACGAAGCAATCCGAAGCCAGCGGGTGAAGTCTGAAGTCCATGATTGGCGACGATTGAATCAACGCACTCCAACTAATGAGATATGAAACTACATCGACTGTATCCGCGGGCGTACCGCAGGGATGCAATCTTGGGCCTAGTCTTCTAAAAAGAATTGACGAATGATATGCACAATAAAAGGAGCAGTATTGCTTTTATACTAAATATTGCGAATTGTTGAATGTAGTGTACTAGGTGCATAATACTTGGATAGAAGAAACACTGAGGAGTGGAATGAGAACTGTATGAGGCTGCTGATGGATGTCTTGCTCGAAGGCCGGCGCTCCCTTAGAAGGCTTTGTCAGAAGAAGTTCTTCCTCGGAAGATCTGTCCTGGGCGGGGCGGGGGGCAGGCAGGGGCAGGGGCGAGGGGGCTAAAACCCGCCCAGCCCACTGTGGACGGGACTCTCGTGCAGGAGGGGAACGCCTGGAAAATAAATATTTTTTGGGTTTAACAAAAACCAGCTGAAATAGTAAAATATTGGAAAAAATCAGATCTTCTATTTCAATAGCAAATACAGGTAAAAATATTTCAGTAGGTACGAGCGTCCTTTAAATGGCCCAATAACCGTCGCTTATATACTCGTACTCTATGATACTGAAATTTATATCCGAGACGCAACATAAAGCACAGACTGTCGTAAATTCAATAAAATTCCCAAAATAACTCCAAAGTTTGCCAATTTCTTTATGAGGTACTCGGGTAGGTTGGTTTTGCGCAGTGGCAAACATCCAAAGTTGTTAAAGGGGGAGAATAACAACCCTTTTCATGTGCTTAGACAACAGTCTAGCAACAAAGTGAACCATTGCCAATTTTATTCGCTCCCAGCGCTTTGGCGCCAGACCTCGATAAAAAGGTTACGAAAAATGTGGTTCTCGAAGAAGAAATGAACAAATAAATACATTAAACAAGATGATAACCTCGAAAACAGAATGATACGTACGTATAGATTTTTCACAGTATCGGGTCAGGCTCAGATAACTAATCACCTAGAAATAACCTAGTGAACTCTTATGCAAAATGTTATCATCTGTTTTGACTGCTGGCATTTAAAAATAACATCTACATCAATTAGCTGGAACTCCATACATACTTGTTATTGTTTTTAAATTGCATTGTGATAAATTGTAGAGGAAGATAATGTTAATAAACATAAAAGAAAAATGAAACAGAACAGAAAAATATAAATATACCGTTCACAACTACGAATCGAACCAAGGATCTCTTGTCTTACCGGGACAGGCGTCTTAAACCACTCGACCATTTGGACCTATTTATTAAGAGTCATATTTGTCGAAATCATATTTCAAATTCAGAATTATCAATATCCTACAGTAAATATACAGTTTTAAAAACATTTTTACTTTGTTATATGGATTATTAGGGCAAAAAATTGTAGGTACCTCGTTAGCATTGTTCATTATTCATAATCGTATTAATAAATTATATTAGCTTTAGATTAGGTTACCGAGTGGCACCTGCGTATTCATTTGATGTAACTTAATAAATTATTTGTAATTTTCGTAAATTGGAAATATCGTGATTGAACAACGCACGTGTTGTAAGTGGTTTGAGGGTTTATTCATAATCGATAACAAATTAGCGGATGGCGTGAGGCGAAAAATAGAGAATATTACATAACTTTTGTATTTGATTTCAGTCTTGTTACTCGCATTATTAATTCAGTAAAATATCGACAAAAAAAAACAATTTTATATTTTCGACCTACTTACTTTTTTTTACTTCGCTGCTCGTTGATCGGTTAATATTAAATATTTAAGGACTGGCTTTAAGAATGTGTACTTTGTAAGAAAATACAAAATTATAAACATTTCAGGAAATCTCATATTCAAAGCTCAGACTCAAGAAAGATATAAACTGTTAAAAACCCTCAATAGTGTTGATAGTTTGTACTAGTAATAACAGGAAAATATAATTTGGTCTCACGTGACGGATCTCAGAGTGCCATAACAGTGTCTGCATTGGGCTGCGCCGCCGCTATGTCTCCAGGTAGCTCACTACCAGCGCAACCCTTGAACCTCATCTTGGCATCATCCCCCACCACCACTGTCTTCTGGCACAATAGCAGCGTCAGGCAAGACACCACGAACAACACGGACGGTAGAACTGCAGCTACTAGGAACTGCCTATAAGTCTTCTCCAGATCGAACCGAGCCACAACTATATCAGTTCCGTCAGCGTAGAAACAGGGGAACCTGGCTCTGGCGTTATGGTCTGTTCCATCTTTTCCATAATCCTTTATAAAGTCCCTACATTCATCTTGCAATGTATTCACACAACCTTCCAGATTTATCATTAGTTTACTTTCGTTGGCTACGATCAGGTCTTGTTCCGGTGGAGCAATTGTCTTTATGGGATGTGCCACGAATGTGTGAAGATAGCTCAGGTAGGTGAAGTTGGTCAGGTCGGTGAGGACGTGCTTCTCTAACACGGAGCCGTTGATACAGTCCACGGCCATCACGCCTTCAGAACTATTGCTGATGCTGTAGCAAGACGTCATAAGGACGTTGTCTTGATCTTCCGACCAGACTTCCCGACCCGTGTCCTTTTCGAGAGCTCTCTCGCACTGAGAGAGGTAAACTTTGTCTCCACTTAGTAATATCATGTTTTTATTGCGCGTGGGGATGTCAACACAGCGGCGATCACAATTATAAGGTGTCCGTATTTTTTCGCAAGTCCCTTTAGTACAACTGTATAAACCGTCTATATCTATGCAAGTTATTTTGCCGCGTCTTCCCGAACACTTTAACGGAGGGTCTGTATCGTGGAATATGCACTCAAACGCGTCCGTTATGTTGATACACATTCCTAACGAGCAATTGAACGTCCCTGTCAAATTCTTACACTCGTCGGCGATACATCGATATTTCCTGGCATTTTCTTGGTCTATTCCATAACACGTTTTATTTGCGGCGTTCGTACAGTTTGCGAATAGTAAGGACGATCCATTTCGCCGGAGGTTGACGTAGATCTGGATGCAGGCTCCTGAGGTCTTGCTGAGGCACCACTCTCCACAGGAGCCCCACTCGCAGCCATCCTTGTTGATGGACCTGGTGGTAGTACACATGATGGGCACCTCACTTATTCCCGAAGCGAAAGCTCTAGATGACGGCATGTAGATGGCTACTGTCAGGTAAACTAGGGCCACGCAACTAAGGATGCATGTCATCTGACAGATGCAGATTGTGCCACAAATCTTGCCATCCTGTGGCGGGATGACAGGCTCTTCTTCCTGTTTCTTCTTCGGCATCTTGTCTGATTGTCACTCAGTCACTGATTCGGTATCGATTCCGATGTATTCATCTCGCGGTAGGCAGCCGGGTCGGGCTCATGTCCGGGGGGTGTACGCGAGTGTGGCTACGGTAGCGAGTGAGGCTCTACTGGAGGGGGAGGGTGGGCGGGTGCCCAGCTGGGGCGGGCGGCGGGGGCTGCGCGAGGGGCGCCGCGCACCATCCGCAGAGCGGCGATCGATCGCCCCCGCCCCACCACTCCACCGGCCCCCATTCGGCCCACGCGCACGACAGATGACGTCACACGTTTCAATTATTATTATTGCAAGCGGGCAGTCAATTTCAACCGTTACATAAAATGGAACTACTTAAATCTATTAAAAGTTACGTAAGAATTACCATTGCGTTTGCGAATATTTAATTATTGTTCAAAGGTATACACCGATATGTTCGTTCATAGACACTGATACAATTTATTGAAATCAAAAAAATTAAAAAAATATATTTTGTGTAGTGGTTTTATTGATGTAAACTCCAACTTTTTTGAATAATTATTTAAAAACGGTCATAATCCTTCACATTGGATCAGTCTATGTATTTGATTGTTCGTCAAGTGCAGGGAAATTGTTTTAAAGAGGGCACAATTGAATGTATTTGTGCACACCGATAGTGGTTCAAACCGGTTCAAAACCGATCAATTCAGTGTTCGAAATAGTAGAACAGCCCCCAGTCCGTCGTACTCAAAGCATTCCTATAGTACATTATACAACACAAGCAAGAATCACTGAATGATTCTACTGTACCCGTTTGTCCGACCGAGCGCAGGAGTTAAAAAACATATTTCTATTAAATTAAAATGGTTTGTTCGCAAACTATATTACCTACAAACTTATCTTTTCTTGGCAGAATCAGAAACAAAATTAGTAAAGAAACATGTCAGATAATATATAATACAATCATCGCACCACTCTTCAAGTACTGTTCAAGTAATCTTTTTACTGCAATGACGAGAAAATTAAGAAAATGCAAATTATTCAAAATAAAGCGATGAGAATAATACTGAAATTTAATATATACACACAGATTAGAGACATGTGAAAGAAGCAAAATTTTATGACAGTGAAGCAAAGTTTATATTTGAATATATTTATTTTTATACATAAGATAAACATCGGGTTGATTTCTAAGGAAATGAAAGGAAAAATCAATTACAATCACGAGATTTACCCACTAGATATGCAAAGCAAATTATATTGCACACAAGGCAAAAATCAAGCTATGACTCATTTTTAAAAAAGTAATTAAGAATGAATGTCCACCTCAAATATTGATGTTTTGTTTAGAGTTTTTTTTTTAAATGTCTAAATTTGAAATATTTAACGAAATTTTATTTTATTTTTTATTATTGTACAACGTAATATTTATTCCACTTACGGTACAATTTTACATAGTCATATCAGCATTTAGCTAGGTGACTCTTCAATAATTGTTTTAAGTCATTTAGAGAACAGTCACTTACATCCAAATTCTTTGCGAGTTCGTTATGCATTATATTTGCCAAATAATTTTATGTAAATATGTTTCTAAATTATTAGCGCACACAACGATGTGAGCTACCTTAAGATTACGATTAATTAATAAATTAATACTACCTACCTATTATCTATATAAATATATTGTTATTTGGTTATTTATTATTCCACGAAGTATCCAAAAATATAAAGCTCCCATTGAACAGGTCTGGACGTATTTATTTGTAAGTCATAGCGCCAGGCGGGCTGTGATTCACATCGGAGCACACCTTCTTTTTGTTTGAATAAACGGCAAAATATTTAGCCAACACGTAAAATTACCTATTTATTTTCACCGTCACGAAAAAACTTTAAGGCAATGCTTTTATCCTTTTTGTTAAATGCATCCGTGCTGTCAAGCTCCATTCAGTATCACCGTACAGACGTTTGACCGGAAGATTCAAGCCTGCCTGAAAATTTTCAGGAAATTTCTGGAATTTCTGAAAAGTCGATGCATTTTCAAGGAGTGTTTTAGGGTATTTATTGATGAATTTACTCTTTTTTTGTTCTAAATAACTTTAGTGTTGATTTGAATGGGTGAGCTATTTAGTTGCTTTCCGTTTATTTGATAGGTCGGATTACTTGTATACATATTCCATTGTACAAGCGGTGCTTTGCTTTATAGAATTAGTGGACATATTTACACCCAATTATTAGGTTACGTTATAATTCCTCATTAAACAGTAACCTGCTTTCTGGACATAATTAATTACGCGTTTTGGATGGGTTGGGTCGTTCAATTTAATCTAATAAATAGGTTATTAATTTATGTTTCATTTTTTTTTCCACTAAAAGCAGAAAAACTAAAAATCCTAAATGAATAATAAATGTTTTTTTTCTAAAAAAATATTATTAAATGGAACAATATAACTTTGTTTAAATCACTATATTTGTTAATAACGACGACTGGTTTCGCAACAATAGTTCCTTCATCAGGGCAAAATATATACTAAAATTTACCATGAACAATATTACAAAATTATGTACCAAAACTTATGTACCACTTTATGTACCAAAATTATTTACCCACTCTTGCACCACTTTATACCACACGCAGAAAACTTACTGATATGAAATATTGTTAGTGTAATTTTTGCTAAAAATCTGGTCAAATTATTCGTTTTCCTGTTAAAAACGGCAAATAACGAATGATTTGACAAATTTCATAACAAACTATCAGTAATGCAGGAATATGCTATGAAGAAATCGGAACACGTGTTCTTCGTAATAATTATTATATTTTTGCATCTCCATTATATTTATTCGGACAAGACCACGTGCGTGTTCAGACATATCCTGCATTACTAATATTTTATTAGGAAATGATCGTGGAGTCACATTTTTAACAGTATCTTGATACAAAAAGCCGTACTTATTTTTTTTGTACCACTTTAAGTACCAAATTTATGTACCCACTTATGTACCACTTTATGTAACAAAATTATGTGCTCCACCCCCACTTCCACACCGAATGTATTTCACCCATAATTTTGTAATATTATTGATGCTAAATTAATTTATATTTTGCCCCGGAAACACCCTAAATAGGTGGGCGTTAAAAAAATATAATAAAAAGGGAAACACTTTGTTTACAGTCACTTTATTGAAATTTTTAACGTCTACCGGTTTCGGTACCTCCGTACCATCATCAGGACAGTTATAAAAATACTAACAAATACAGAATAATACACATATATATAAACAAATAGTTGAGAGAGAAAGAGATAAAAAACAGAGAGAGACAGTATCAGTTGTGGGCGGGAAGTGGGGGAGAGGAGTTAGGGATAACAGGAAACATATTTATTATAGGGCTGAACGTTAAATTTAGTTGATTATTGATAATTTCAGCCTTTGAATTGACTGATTTTTTTATTTCCAACGCTTCCAAGTTGTTAAGTCGTAAACCTATCTCATTTTTGTGAAGGACTTTAATACCCGTGTCACGATTGAAAGTATGATCTTTATTAATTAGATGTTCTGCAAATTCTGAAAATCCCGAACTGGTTAGACATCTTAGGTGTTCTTTTATTCTAGTTTCTATATTGCGTGATGTTTGCCCTATGTAGAATGCTGGGCAATCATTACAACTAATTTTATATACGCCTGAGTGGCTAAGAACATCTTCTTTATCTTTGGCATTAATTAAAAATTTTCCTAGATTATTATTAGTATAATACGCTGGTTTAATTTCTGGGGGGAATTTAACTGTACATGTAGAGGAAAGGTTATTAATATACAAAATTCTTCTCCACTGCTGGTTGGAGTTATTATTGTTGAGAGTTGGTGGACTACTGTAGACGTATTTATTTATGGCAATACATCTTAATTTTTTTGTAAGGATTCTATCAATAAGGCCTATTTCATATCCATTATTAAGTGCTATTAGTTTAATTGTACTTAACTCATTAGCGTAATTAACATTTGATAAAGGAGTAGTGACTAAACGGTGGATCATAGAGTGGAATGCCGAATGTTTGTGGGAAATAGGGTGGTTAGACGTATTATGGATTGTAGTGTCTGTGAAGGTAGGTTTTCTAAAAATATTAAACTGAATTTTATTATCAATAATCGATAATGTGAGATCTAAAAAGTTGAGTGTCGAATTTATACCTACTTCTAGTGTGAATTTGATCTGTTTATGTAAGGAGTTGAGGAGTAATAGGAAGGAATTTAGCTGACGCTCTGTACCCGCCCAAATACATATGATATCGTCTACATAGCGTCTCCATAGTAAAATATTTTTTAACAAAGGTGTTTTAAGTTCAAAAATATTGTTTTCAAAATTATTCATAAAAATATCGGCAATAAGTGGACTTGTGGGAGACCCCATCGGTAATCCATCTCGTTGACGGTACATTATATTATTATATTTAAAACTGTTTTGGTTCAAGCAAACATCGATAAGTTGGTTAATATCTTTTGTAAAATCCTTATGTAAGTTAGAACTATTGACTAAATTGCTTATAATATTTTTACATTCTACTACCGGAATACTGGGAAACAAATTCACTACATCAAAAGAAATGAGTTTACAGTTGCTAGGGAGGGTTAAATCTTTCAAGTGGTTGATTAATTCATGGGAATTTTTAATTGTATATTTTGGTTGAAATATATTGGAATCTTTAATTACCTTAGTAAGAAAAGAAGCAATTTTATAATTAGGTGCATTACAACAAGTCACAACCGGCCTAATTGGCCTATTAGCTTTATGTATTTTGACAAACCCATATAACCTGGGGATTTTCGGGTTTTTAGTTAAGAATTTAACCTGGTGATAAGTATCATCTTTGAATATTGGGGTTTTACACTCGTTTAATGTACTTTTAAGGGTTCTCTGGTATTTATTAGTCGGATCTACTTTTAAAATTTCAAAGTTATCAGATTCTAGGAAGTCATTAATTTTATGATTAATTTTATTTATCATCAAGCTAAAATGGCGTGGTTAAAAGCAGACTTAAAATCTGCATACAAACAACGAAATAACTTAAAACTAAATATAAAAATATTGCATACCGAATTAGTCCATGAACTCCACCCAGTAGAATGGGATCTTTTTGATGACAAAATTAGAAGTTTTGCGTCAGTGAAAGCTTATAAAAAGAGGATAACCCTGGAAAATAAACTCAAAAAATTGTGCCAATCAAATACCCACATCAATAACCCGGAGACATCATCATCTCAAAAATTCTACGAACGTGTACAGAATCTCTCCTCGGCACAGTTTACCCAACAAGAAATGGAATTACTCTCCAAAGGTTTAAAATATAACCTAAAATATACTAATAAAAATTACAATAGTGCTGTGGAAAACGTTGCAGTAGACATGGAAACAGCGTTATATAAATCTCCGAAACCTTACCTCTACAAAAGTGCCGAGGTCTTACAAAACCTTATCCCAAGATTCCAGCCGAAGCAGAATCAAGAAAACTTACACGCCAAAAATATCCGTGAAAAACTGAAGAAAGAAGATTTAATATTAACCAGAGCTGATAAAGGCAATACAGTTATAATTATGAACAAGATAGAATATAATCATAAAATTAATGACTTCCTAGAATCTGATAACTTTGAAATTTTAAAAGTAGATCCGACTAATAAATACCAGAGAACCCTTAAAAGTACATTAAACGAGTGTAAAACCCCAATATTCAAAGATGATACTTATCACCAGGTTAAATTCTTAACTAAAAACCCGAAAATCCCCAGGTTATATGGGTTTGTCAAAATACATAAAGCTAATAGGCCAATTAGGCCGGTTGTGACTTGTTGTAATGCACCTAATTATAAAATTGCTTCTTTTCTTACTAAGGTAATTAAAGATTCCAATATATTTCAACCAAAATATACAATTAAAAATTCCCATGAATTAATCAACCACTTGAAAGATTTAACCCTCCCTAGCAACTGTAAACTCATTTCTTTTGATGTAGTGAATTTGTTTCCCAGTATTCCGGTAGTAGAATGTAAAAATATTATAAGCAATTTAGTCAATAGTTCTAACTTACATAAGGATTTTACAAAAGATATTAACCAACTTATCGATGTTTGCTTGAACCAAAACAGTTTTAAATATAATAATATAATGTACCGTCAACGAGATGGATTACCGATGGGGTCTCCCACAAGTCCACTTATTGCCGATATTTTTATGAATAATTTTGAAAACAATATTTTTGAACTTAAAACACCTTTGTTAAAAAATATTTTACTATGGAGACGCTATGTAGACGATATCATATGTATTTGGGCGGGTACAGAGCGTCAGCTAAATTCCTTCCTATTACTCCTCAACTCCTTACATAAACAGATCAAATTCACACTAGAAGTAGGTATAAATTCGACACTCAACTTTTTAGATCTCACATTATCGATTATTGATAATAAAATTCAGTTTAATATTTTTAGAAAACCTACCTTCACAGACACTACAATCCATAATACGTCTAACCACCCTATTTCCCACAAACATTCGGCATTCCACTCTATGATCCACCGTTTAGTCACTACTCCTTTATCAAATGTTAATTACGCTAATGAGTTAAGTACAATTAAACTAATAGCACTTAATAATGGATATGAAATAGGCCTTATTGATAGAATCCTTACAAAAAAATTAAGATGTATTGCCATAAATAAATACGTCTACAGTAGTCCACCAACTCTCAACAATAATAACTCCAACCAGCAGTGGAGAAGAATTTTGTATATTAATAACCTTTCCTCTACATGTACAGTTAAATTCCCCCCAGAAATTAAACCAGCGTATTATACTAATAATAATCTAGGAAAATTTTTAATTAATGCCAAAGATAAAGAAGATGTTCTTAGCCACTCAGGCGTATATAAAATTAGTTGTAATGATTGCCCAGCATTCTACATAGGGCAAACATCACGCAATATAGAAACTAGAATAAAAGAACACCTAAGATGTCTAACCAGTTCGGGATTTTCAGAATTTGCAGAACATCTAATTAATAAAGATCATACTTTCAATCGTGACACGGGTATTAAAGTCCTTCACAAAAATGAGATAGGTTTACGACTTAACAACTTGGAAGCGTTGGAAATAAAAAAATCAGTCAATTCAAAGGCTGAAATTATCAATAATCAACTAAATTTAACGTTCAGCCCTATAATAAATATGTTTCCTGTTATCCCTAACTCCCCTCCCCCACTTCCCGCCCACAACTGATACTGTCTCTCTCTGTTTTTTATCTCTTTCTCTCTCAACTATTTGTTTATATATATGTGTATTATTCTGTATTTGTTAGTATTTTTATAACTGTCCTGATGATGGTACGGAGGTACCGAAACCGGTAGACGTTAAAAATTTCAATAAAGTGACTGTAAACAAAGTGTTTCCCTTTTTATTATTTAAAATGTCAAGTCACAATGTGTTTGCTTCTTTTGAAAAATTAAAAAAATATAGTGGTTTAAAGTTATATAGAATTTTTTTGGAATAACATTTTTAAAAACTTTTGAATTTTATCCCCATCAATATAATATGTCATTGACGAAGCAGATAATACTAATAAATCTGAATGAAACATGAAACGGAACAAGACGCAGAAAAATATAAAAAAGGTATATACCCAGTTGTGACCTTAATCTATATTCTTTCATCTAAATATAATGGTCAGCCGCAAAGTTATAGTACAAAATGTATTACTTTGGTATATTATTTTAGTATAAGCATGGGACCCAGATAAATTGACACGGAAAGCCTGCATTACATATAATATTAATTATAGCGTAAAAAGTATGTTAGTAGGTTGGAACAATTTGCGAATTGTATTTTTAATTAGCATTTCTTTGACGACCTCCGTGGCAGATTCTGCCTTGCTTTTAAGTGTCTTTTTCAGAATTGTATCTGATCTTTCAGTAATTCATACAAGCGATAAAGTGTACTATTAGTATATACCTACCTTTAGTTTAATATTTTTTTAATAGAAAATTATATTATTTCTATACTTGAAATGTCTTTTGCTTTTGTTTAAATTTCTTAGGGTTAATCTTCACAAGCAAAGTCAGGTTACGAGTTTTTTTACGGGTATGTCATAGTATTATTATCCTAATTACCTACTTTCAGCTCACACCGTCTCCAATCGGGTAACATAACTTGCATAAAAATGTTCTATACAATTATTTTTTCTTAAATGTGCAAAAATGTAACTGATCTGTAGTGATAAAAAAACCGATTGATTTTGACTGCTTATTAAAAATAGCAGATGTTTCTAAAAATGTTTGCGGTGAAGGAAACAGAGAGACCGAGCTAAATTGGGAATTGCTAATTCCACTTCTGAAGTTTAATTGGCCGCTACAGACTGCGTGGACCAGAATTTCGAGTACGACAAAAGTAAATCCCCTATCAAATTATCGCAAGAAGTTAACTTTAATAACGAAATATTATTATGTTCAATCAAAATTAAACTTGGGTACCTACAGCAAAGTTAGAGATTTTATTAGTAACGTCTGCTGGGATATTTTATTAGTAGAGAGTGGGAATGCTGTACTTGTTCTACCGGTATTTCAATTGAAGTTTTTCCGAGGAACTAGCGTCGTTAGAACGTGCGTCAAAGTCGGGAAATACGCCAAATGCGCGCTCAACATGTGTACACAGATCATTTATCATATGAGAACGGGTCGTTTCTACAACTCGTTCTTGAGTTCAACAGCTCGGTTGTTGGATGATTTGCCGGTCTATTTGTATCTTCCCTTCTACAACATGAATAATCTTTAAAACCCGGGTTCCGTCCTTCCTTTCTTCAAAAGGACCAACCACACAGCATCTGCAAAGATAACCTAAGCCCTGTGGGAAATTAGTATGTGTGTATATGTCTGCCATACTACTTTTAATCTACCTGTAAACTAGGATAATTAATATTATTTTAAACCCAATGTTTGATTTTTAATTTTTATAATAATTATTTAAGTAAAATATAAACGGTATTTTTAAACATTGGCTAGTAATATTTATTTTTCACGTGACTCTTCTTCTTAAAAATACTAGTATCAGAAGGTGAAACAGCTGTCACTTGTAAAAATAAATTCACATAATTTGCAAAATTTTAAAAGGTTGTATTTGAGTTAAATAATTGTAATGAACGTAGTTCAGACACTATGGAAAAATAGTGAACGTCTTTGATAAATTTACGACGCGAACGTAGGGTAATAAAAGGTTTTTCTTCTTATTTTTAGAATAACTTAATGTGCCAAACTTCAAATTGTAATATTTAATCATTGAAGACAATATAAAAGGCGTGTTTACGTATGCTTCCATTTTTGACAGTTACAAGTTGTTCTTTAAATATTATGTACTTGTAATCGGAGTGTATATTTTATTGTACTTTCCATTTTCGAAACACTTTCATTTTAATATTAATTTAATAAAGTTCACAGTGAGTTCTACAAAATAATATCATTTCAAACACAAAAAACAAAATTCAGTTGATTTAGTTTTACCAATAGATACATCGGCATCGACATTTTATTACACAAATAGTTTTTCAAAGTATTTGACATATTTATCGGGCGTTTGGGATCGCAACCCTTTTTCCATTAGCAAAGTATAGCTTTCAGTCGTTAATGGCGAGAATCGGGCCTCTCGCTATGGGCTCCGGTCTATATATTACATAAGGGCATACTAGCCCCCGACTCCATTACGGTGTACAAACTTATTGGACTCGAACTAGCTTTTAATTTTTTTTAATTCAGGCTTTAGTATCTACATAATATTTACTGTCTAAGCCCTTATTTTAAGCAACAGTGGTTTCGAAAAAAAATTTTGACGTGTTAATAATGTAATTTTTTTGCCTTGGTAAAAAACTTTTTTGGCACGAAGCACTGAGGAGAAAACCGCAAGTAAGTGTAATCAATAATACCGATTTGAAAGAAAACTGATGTCGCCAAGGTTGAACTGAATAGAAAATTTTTTACAAGGAAGTCGAATATTTCCAGGTCGAGGGTTAACTTAACCCCCCAAGCTAGCATGTTCTGTCTGAACGTATACGAAAACTAATAACTGTTCTTGAAAGGTGATGAAAAAAATGGTTCACCTTGTGTTTTTTTAACTAAAATTAATGATAGTGAAAAAAACACACGCCTGTATTAGAAAAAATTATTACAAACGTTTTTGTCGTTGCTTACAAAAAAATATTGAAGATTCATAATTTTTTTCAAATTTCGGTCGGAGCCTTTGGATTCATAAAGATGCACATTTTTATTCTTCTATGACTAACTTCTAGCCAATAATATAAAATATTGCGTTTTCTCTTTCTAACACCGTTTAAATCATACTTCTCACCAAGACAGTAAGGGAGATACAACGATTTATATGAAACAAAATTAATGAAAAAAAACGAACAAATTAACCTAGGGGGTTAATTTTCGATTTGTGTTTGTTCATACATTTTATTAACAACATTTAAGAACCTCTTTCAAAGTTTTTTTTAAACAGTACCTACCTAAGTATATTATTTATCACTTCAGAATATTTTGACTTCCTAAAGTGTTAACGGTTAGAATATGGTAGATATATGTAACATGTAGGTACCTAAATGAGTAATAAAACGTTTAGTGTTTAAATTCTACGACAAATATACGAATATATATATAGCTACACGATGTGTTTATATGTACTGTCCTTGCATTAAGACGAGACAATACCTTAAAACAAAGTCAGAATCGACGTAAGTGATGAAGTGGTGTAAAAACAATATTCAGCGCGCGGTCCGGCGTAATGGACGGGCCTACGGTCGACTTTGCCCTGGCAGGCATAGAAAATCGATCTTTCCGTAGGGTTTATTTTAATTATTTAAATAATTTTAATCAAAAATATAGAAAATATTTCACATAACTTTATTCATAAGATGTACCACTAATTCATTCTAAATCATACTGAAAAAATAAAATCTATTGCTTACTGCTAATTTTGTAGTGCAAAAACGTTTTATAAAATTTTCAAACCGTTTTACTTAAAATATTTTTTTTGGTTAGGTTATTTTTTATTAATCTTAAATATAAATAACTTACATCCGTAGGTATACCTCTAGAGACATTTGAGATTTTAGTAATACGTTCATCAAATATAATTAAAATGTGAGTGTCGAGCAAACCCCCATTATAAGTCTTGTCGCCTTAATTGCTTGTCAATTTTCTAGCATTTCTATGCCCTCGCATTCCAAACAATGGCCTTACTTTTACTTTACAACTTCACCCGCATTCCCCCTACCTTTCGCCTGAAATCTGGTATCGGGACTATAAGTAGGAGATCTGGGTCACCGCTATTCCCGCAGAACCCAGGAACAGGCGCGGTGTTCTTTGTAGTTAGAGATTTCAGGGAACATTTTTCACCTGGTTCACATTGCCTCGCGCGTCCCTAACGTTTGCATCGGGGGAGGCGGTGCAATATACGCGAGTGCTTTACGTTTTACAGGATGACTAAAAATATTTTTTAAGAAAAGCATCAATTTTTATTAAGAGGTTCACAGATACCTTATACTTATTTCGGTTGTATGTCTGTAACTCTGGTTCAAGAAGCTCTCGGATTTGCTTTGAAATTATGCATCATTTTCAAAATTATAACTGTTTGTTTGAAAAAATTCAGAAAATCAAATAAGTACCTACCCGTAGTACGTTATTTTAAGAGAAAATAATTTGTGTCTTTTTCAAAATTGGAATGTCAATATCCCATGATTCTCACGGGTTTGAACTAGTACGTGATGTTGATTCAATTATATTTTCGTTATACCAACTTTGTAGGACGGGCTAATCCCCAATTTTAAAAAGGCATCTTTTCTCCTGAAAGTTAAGAATTAAAAAAAAGGTATAATATTCAATTTCCCCGCTCTTTTTGACTGAAAACTGTTTTAACAAATAATTTCTTAACATATGCTTTTCATAGAACGCGTAACTGTTAAATTTAAAAAAAAAATGTGTTACCAAATCAAATCATTTATTTTTTTTAAATGCATTAGCGATTTGCTAGATTGAGAAAAATAAATTTTCCTATTATGATGTCCACATGGCGACATTACTTGCATAATTGATAAAATGAAACAAAACTAATTCATATACATTATACTTCCCTATGAACATCCTGTAGGAATACTACTCTAGTATATTATTTAGTCGATATTATTATATAGCTGTAATAAATATACCCCCGCGTAGTTCATTTCCTTTTCTGGAGCGGAAATGCCGCATCCGACCACACCATATAAAAGTGCCTACACACGAAGCCCGAAACCCAGTGAGATGTGAGAACATAGAGTAGATGTAGATAATAATACATAGGACATTGCCACTGAAAAGCGTATTCCTATAAATTAGATCTGAACCCTTTTGAAATAAAACTGAAGTAGCCGATTAACAAACGATCTCTCAAACTGGTTGCTGAACAAATAATTTCGATATTTTAAAATGTTTCATCAATTTTAGCAGAAATCTAAAAAAATTTGCATTTTTCGGACACATTGATACGCCCATAAGACACTTCTATCAGTTTATATCTTCAGTGGCCGTTGCATCGTGTAAGTAAGAATAAATAATTATTACGAATGGGTTGTTTCATAGAACTTGGATAATTTATCAAATGTCAACGTTCATTTGCGAGTTCTGTTAATGTCCTATTCAAATTCTGTTATTATATCATTATCGGACAGTTACCTGCCTATAATTAAATAATAACCGAACTTGAGAATAAGTTTTACAGAACTTGAAAATAAACATTGTAATTTGAAGATTTGTTTAAATTCTATGAAACAACCCGTCCTTTGTCTTTTTTTTTTCGTGTAGGTACTTTTCAGCTGTCGTTTTTTTTATGTGCTATGGATATCCAAATGCAAAAAACAAGTGTAACCATTTCACTCACTCTAGAGGAGGGTTATGAGGAGATCGTAAGGCTGAATAAATATTTATTAATTTTTACAAAATTTTTGTATCGTATAAAAATGTGCTTCAATGATAGATAACAAACAAATAACATAAAACAAAGTACATAAGCGCGTCATAGATAATATTTTATGGGCGGTGTTCGGTAACTAATAAAGCGGTGGAATGGGGAATCCACTTCACATTTGGAACCCAAAAAACAAAATACTTTTTTATTCGTTTTTTTTACCAATTTTTCTGAAACTTCAGGGAAAAGAGCTTTTATAGTCGGGTCTACGCTTCCACGCATGATAGTTGCGTCTTTTCGAGTCTTAGGCCGACAGACAACCAAATTGATTATTATGAAATCCTATTATGAAATCTGGGTATCATTTCCCCGAGCTGGAGGCAAACAACGTCACCATATTTTGGGTACCAGAAGGGTTCAAAAATGCTTTAAACAAACTACGATATCAGTCGTGCTTTGACCACCAAAGAGCGCGCATTGAAATAACCATACCAAAAATATAAAACTTCATACCTGATGCTTGGAAAAACGAAACCACAGCTATTCTTCATAAATTGACCACTAATTGATTTCATCAATTAGGTAGAAAAATGAGAGTGAACTTTTACTACACAAAAAATGAAATCAAACAAACCAAAAACAACAACAAAAACTCCAACAAAAAATAAACCACGTAAAAGATACCTTTATGTTCTAATCTTTTTCATTATTTGTATATATGTACCTACCTAGTACTTTTAAATTAGAATGCTACCCAAGCAGCAGTTAATCTTATGTTTAATTGGATATTTTATTTTATTCTATTTCTTCTCTCTGTTATTGATATTTATACAAAATATGTTAGTAGGCTTAGGCACCAGTTAAAAGTACATATACCTATTATTTCATTATTATTCTAATACTATACTTATCAAATAACTTATCAAAATGTTAATACTCATCCTAATTTGACTGTCCTAAAAGGGGAATCCTCCTACTCCTCTCCAGTATAAAGGTTTGCAGCGTCCGCTATAGTATAAAGGTTTGCAGCGAATTGTGGAATCTGAATG
The DNA here is from genome assembly GCA_026573805.1 of Hesperophylax magnus. Classification (NCBI taxonomy): domain Eukaryota; kingdom Metazoa; phylum Arthropoda; class Insecta; order Trichoptera; family Limnephilidae; genus Hesperophylax; species Hesperophylax magnus. The sequence continues at coordinate 14,059,962 of JAIUSX010000012.1, forward strand.
ACGAATCGCCTGGCATAGTGACGCTAAAATTGAGTGAGTTGGGTAAATTATAACACATTTGTAAAAATGTCTAACTAAATAGTGTAACAAAATATTAAATTTTGGAAAAAAGCCCGAACTTTTGTTTACCCGATCTGGGATATGTAGTTAAGTTTTTTTATGCAGCCAGTAAATTAATTTGCGCACCATTGCAAAAAGAGCTAGCAATTCGTAAGCAGATTTTATTTTCTAGGATAGAATGGTGATATTACCATGCGAGTTGCCTGTATACTGTCAGATTCATTTATTGACAAATCACCGAAAGTGGGACGGTCACGCCGCCTCCCACGCTCCGCGCAAGTTGATTCGTTCCCCTTTCAATTAATTTGAATGTCCATGCTTAAACGGTTAAAATTTTATGAAAATACTAATTTTCTCTGAATTATGCCACAGGTCAAGGGGTTACATGGCACATGTAGCATGTTTATTTCTCATGTGTTTATGCATTTCCACATTTTATTTCGTTTGTGGATGCTTGCCGATACTGCGCATTTACGTCAATGGTTTTCTTGGAAGCGTTAATAATATCTCAGTGTTAAAACACAGTTAGGCAACAGATTCTTGTTATCAGCCGTGTTTATTATTTGTTTTTGAATGTTTGTTAGAAATAATACGACGCAATAATTTTAAATAAATAAAATAAAATATCGTCATGTATCTGATAAAAGATACATGACGATAAAAGATGAGACGCCATCTAGTGAGAGAGTTAGCACCTACAATGCCTTTCTCATATAAAATAAAGTTGGTTGTTTTCAGGTGAAAAAATGTAAAAAGCAGTAATTGTTAAATGAAACACTAGTATATATTGAATTATTTCGCGGATAAGAGATAAGCCGCCATAGCTCAGTGGTCAGTGCTGTCGACCGGCAATCGAAGGGACACGGGTTCGAGTCCCGTTGGCGTCATGTATCTTTTATCAGGAGATCTTTCAATGTGGATGAGTGTTTCAGGCGAATAATTATTGCTTGTAAAATAATAATTATTTTATTTTATTTTTCACAGAGCAGAAGAAACTTTCGGTATCGCTAAGGTGAAAGACCAAAATTCAGAATCCAAACGTTGAAACGCATTTAGCCGTGTTTGGTGACCAGAATAGTGATTTGAATAATCAGCTACTTCCCCACCTTCCTCTTTCCCAACTTCTTCCCCTCCCAACTACATCCAGCCTCACAAACATACCCCAATTGGGGATGCTAGCCTTACTGGCTCAAGATGGTTGGGAGAAGTTCGCATGAAAAAAAAACAAAAATAAAACGCCCAAAATGCAACCGATAGCTCACGTTTTAATAAGACACCACCATTAAGAATCAAACGTTCTTCGAAATGGCTTTAGCTATTATTAGTGACCATTTCTGAATAACCAAGCACTTCCCAACCTTACCCTTTCCCTTATCTTTCTTGTTGTTCTTCCGTCAGCCTCATTAATAAACCCTAATGGGGATACATATTTCCAGAGGCCTCGAATTGAGCTCTCGTGAGATGTTATTCAAAAGAAATAAGAAGAGGCATGTAAATATCAGAAATTTATCTTTCTCCGTTAACTACTTCTTAATAAGCACAAATTATTTAAATAATTCTTTGTATCAACTTAATTTCTAAAAGACAACTATTTAGGTTGGAGGGGTTGAAAAAAGATACCTTAAAGTTCAATTTTTGTTCAATCAAAATTTCATGTGCCAAATTTTGCCGCCATGTTTTTTCTTGTTAGTATGTTAGTGGGTTAAGTTTGAAGGTTAGAAAATACGCATAAATTATTTTAATAACTTAAACTAAGAAATTAACAACCTTATTTATTTATCTAATGTTATTTCAATAATTTCGACGTCTTTAACGTTAAGCGGAGTTAGAAAATATTACACAGAATTCCCATAAAAATATCACGTTAATCATTCGTTATCATACACACTAACAACCTTAAATCAATAATATTGTGAAACGAAAAACATAACATTTTCTAGAAACGATTATTAATTGTTGTAGTGTGTAAATAAATAGCAACTTAATATAATATCCATAATATAATGTGCTTACATGGATATTAGAAGATTTCTGTCTCTATTTACATTCAGAGTTTTTTCTTCATATAGGTAGAAATGTGTGTACGTATCTACATGATCTTTGAGATTTAAATTTGTATAGTTTTAAAGCGTATTAAACAACGTGCACATATACGAATTTACACATACATCCACAGTACTAACGTATGTATACATCTACCCATCTTCACTGCGCCATGTTTGTCTATGAAACATTTATGCATTGTATATATAACAGCATTTCCCGATATAAACAAGGGCAAATTGATCGCTAATCCACTACGGGAAGGAAATTACACAACTGCATCCACCAAGGTTTAAAATAAACCTTTGTAATATAGGGATAAAACATGATCTGATAAAAAGGGATAGTATCTTGATATTACGCTTATTTCTTCATGGTTAAGCTTAAATTGTTATAATTTTTAATATAAAACTGTTAAATGGCTGTTTTAAAATTTTATAAGTTCATATACAGGTCTAAATACACTAACGTAAAAGTACTACAAAAAAATGACAATTTGTTTCAGTCAGTTTTCTTTTAAGGTTTCATCAAACAAAATGGTTTCTTTTCACATTAGCTTTGCATAAATAAATTGCAGATAATTATTTGATGGAGTTATAAATAGATGTTTATTAAGTTGTTTAAAATATGGGATAAAAATAAATGTTTTTCTTACCACTCAATGTAAACACAGTACTATTGCAACTGGAAAACGTCAGGTTGGTTGTTAAATCCTCCCCGCGTAAAGATCTTGAACCTTTTCCTCTTTATTTATTGGATGATTCACATGACACGGTTAGCAATGGTATTGTTTTAATCGTCGTGATGGTTGTTGCGTGTCATTGGTCGGCCGATAGCGCAAACACGAAAAGGTCGGCGGCCATTTTACTTTAAGTATAGCGCGAAAATATTGTTGTTCCCGATGGCTCTCTCGTTTGCCGGGTGACTGAAGAAAAGTCAGCTGCGTAACTACCACAACAAGCAGCGTGTGGCGGTTGGTAAACCACGCTGAAACTAAAAGTACAAGCAAAAACATATCACATAGTCAAAAGGGACAATCAAAACTATGTAAAGAAAAAACAATTGACACGATTTTCTACATAGTTCCATGCTCTTTTTGTCGCATTTTGAGATACAAAGCGGTTGGTGGACTCCAGTCAAACGAAAATCGCAATCAAAACTACTCCACATAGTAAAAAATGTATTTTGAAAGTACCGTAAAATCTATCTTATTTGCGACTTTTTGACTAGTGTTTGCTTCGTTTCGTTGCATGCTGTCTGGTGTGGGCGTAAAGGGAGATGGAGCTTGCGCAAAATAGCGCCAAATATTGAGAGTGGCGTATTGCGCATGTTCCGCCGTTGGCCGCATTGAGGCGGCCATCTTGTGATTTTCTCGAATCAATAGGGAAAGTCGTGGCGGGAAAACTAATTTAAAATTTCGAAAAGTCGTTACTTATTTGTTTTAAAAATCGTTTTTGTTTCAAATTGATGATAAAGGCTGGTATTTTAAGACCAGGTTCTAAGAAAATGAATAACATATAAACTACGCACTCATTCAGCGTTCATCATCTTGCATAAGTTAAGAATATGCTGCATAAAAGAGACTAAACAAAATAAATTACCATACATTTAAGCTATTGTTCGATAAACTTATAATTTTATATCAGAACTAATAATTTCCATGGCCCTCTTTTCCTGGAAAAATCCCCTCGCTTACAATTATTATACATGACCTTTTACACCGCGTTTGTAAGTTCAGTAATGGGGTTAAAAATGTATATATTAAACGCATTATATATTAAATTTATCATACCAATAATCATTTAAAACTATTATCCATTGATTAGGACAAAAAATAAAATTGGGAACTTTTAATAGATTTTTCTTTTTAGAAATTTTGCGTCAGCTCCACACAGAATGCCCTGAGTAAATCAATTTCCCTCGGGGCCTAAGTCATCTTTGGGAATGCTGGGTGGAGAGTTTTTTTTAAGGAAAGGAAGTAGAGAAAGATCTGGAAAGGACAAAGTTATGAGGGGTGGGTAGGAATCTGGGGGTCAGTGTGTCCAGGAGTGAAGGACGTTCGGAAATGGGCAGACGCGGACAATCCTCACCCCATGAACCCGGGCACCCCTACTATGTCACTAAACGTAGCGAACCACTCGGAGTGATCTATGTCAGAGATGGCATTATCCAATTAATGGTGCCCCGGGGCAGGGGTACCCATACTTGCCTCCCAAATTGGAAGTCGTATTTGAGTTTTTCACTTTAAAAGAAGGTACAGGTTGAAAAGAAGTACCTTCGTTTACGCTACTATTATATTAAATCATTGAAGATAATATTAAGATAATGCTAAAACAAAAAATGTATGAAAGAAAATGATTCGCTCGCATATAGGAATATAAATACTATTTAAATATTGAAGACAATATTAGTGATTTCTAAACGAAAATCTGAAACAGAAAAATCAGAAAAGGAAACGGTCACATCTGGGACTCGAACCTGAGCTAATCAGTTGGTAGAGCACTGTCCCGGAAAGACAAGGGTCCTGGGTTCGAGTCCCAGATGTGACCGTTTCCTTTTCTGATTTTTCTGTTTCAGATTTTCGTTTAGAAGTCACTAATATTGTCTTCAATATTTAAATTTATTTTATTTTATTTGGTACATTATTTTGTTACAATTTATGTTTTCCAGTAATGTAGGCCTCACTGGGTGGCTTGCCCGTGCTGAGGCCTTCATTTTATAATATAAAAAAAAACTACATAATACATTTAATGAGAAAAATTATACATTTAAAATTAAAAATACATAATAATACATTTAAAATTAAAAAATAATACAATGAAAATAATCTTGTGTGTTTGTGAGTGATGTGTGTTTATGTTGGTTTTGTGTGTTACGTGTAGGTTTTATTTTTATTTTATGCTATGACATTTTGGTAATATTGTCTTTTTGTTGTTTAATCCATTTTGTAATTTTGTGTGTGAATTTATTTTTATTTTCCTCAATTTTAATTTCAATTTTTAGACTGTTGAAAGCTTTTATAGCATGGTATTGGTAGTGTCTTTGTCCAAAGGTTGAATTTACTGTTGGAGTTTTAATGTTTTCTTTGTACGCTTGTCTAACTGGTCTGTTAGTGTTATTTTGTGTATGTTGAAATTTATTTTTTTTGTTAAAAATGTAGTTTAGTAGTGTTTTAACGTATAATTTGCGTATATCTAGTGCGTCACAGCTGTTGAATATTTGGTCTGTATCGGTCAGTCTATGTTTTTTTAGTATTACCTTTAAGATCGTTTTCTGTGCGGTTTCTATGTAATTGATAGCCGAGTTTGTTGCTCCTCCCCAAGCAATAATTCCATATTCTATTATTGATTGGCAGAGTGCAAAATATATTGTTTTCAATTGTTTTATTTTATATATGTTTCTTATGTTAAGGAAAATGTGTATTGTTTTGAGAAGTTTATTTGTGATTTGTTTGATGTGAGGTATCCATCTAAGGTTATGGTCAATTACGATTCCTAGATACTTTATTTGTATTAATAAAAATATTAATATTTTATTAATATTACAATTTGAGGTTTTACTCAATCGAAAAATAAATATATATTATTATTAAATTTTATTTATTTTTATTTTTTTATTATCATAATTTAAATTTTGGACCCTGAAGATGCTTCTACGAAGCGAAACCGGTCGGTCTTAATAAATTTACAATAATTAGTAGTTTTTAAACAAATTGTTTTATTTTTATTTAATAATATGTTTTGTAAATAATATTTCAGTTTAAGATAGGCATTTCGTTTCAAGGGTAAAAAAACATGCATCCTTCTATGTGGAGTAAAAAAATATGAACAAACCACAAAATCGAACAAGCGCTTATCTGTTTTCTGACTACGCAACGCGACGGTATAATTGATTTTAATGTATACAGATGATACGCGTGTGGTTATTCTCTCAATATTTACGACTTTCCTCAATAAATGAGTTGGTTTTACAGCAAAAAACTTTGCAGTTGAAATAGTTTTAAAAATATATATTTATTACTTTTTATACCTACAGGGCAAGATAAAAACATAATTCTTATGGAAGATTTGTTTAAATCCTGGGAATCATCCCTAGTAAAAATTTTATTTTTGGTTGCAGTAAAATAACAATAAATAACTTTTTGCCCACTCTTAGTTCCCCAGCACTGAAAAAACCAACCAGATTTTAATAATCCAAATAATAATAATTTTTCAAAAATTTAATAATAATTTTAATAAGTCATTTTAAATACATGTAGGATAACGAAATATTTTTTAAATATTTATGTTGAGGGATCAGTAGGATTTATAGGCCCTGTTAGGAGTTCTACCGAGCCGAACCCTCTGATATGAAAATATCTGGAGTCGGTGAATTATTTTCCCATTTGATCTCTGGTGAGTTGACGTGTTTTTCTTGTATTGTTTTGTATTTATTTTGCTTATATAATGCACTTGCATAATGTTGATTGACTAGATGATCATTTGTGGAAAAGTGTGTGGAAGGGTTTAGTTTTTCCTATGGGGAAGATTTAACCCGGGCATAAAATCGTATATAAAAACAACTTAGTAAACACCACTTGTATTTTTTTATACTTAATGTCGACCGGGTTCCGCTACAACCGTAGCTTCATCTGAACTGAATATACAATTATACAGCCCTGATGAAGGTACGGTTGTAGCAAAACCCGGTCGGTACTAAGTATGAAAAATAACAGTGGTGTTTACTAATACTGAAAAAATAATCTTTCTGAATGATGAAAACGGTCACTATCCTGAAACTGAAATGGAACGTACAAACAAATTTACAGAGAGACGAAATGCAAAACGGTCTGGATAAAACATGACGCTCGTCGCTCAATAATTATTATATTCTAGCAAACAAATGATGAAATACTTCAAAAATTTCAACCATATTTTAGGAATGATGATTTCTGTTAAAGTTTTTATGTGGAAAATTCTCATATTTCAGTTTGTACCGTGAAATTTGCGCAGACCATGGCGTTTATAGAAATGGAAATTTATAGTCCGACCGACGAATATCACTATTTTTATGGTTGACTGCTGCGCCATAATAAACCTTATACTCCTCCCATATTATTCCACGTAGGTACATAAATATATTTATTGTGTACCCGAAAGCCATTTTTTTTCCGGCGGTTCAACCAAATTGTAATGCGGAATTTATTTTTTGCAGTTGAACAAGTGATGTCGGGTTTTATTAATTTGGTCCGTGAAGAGTGTAATGTTAACAACTCTCAAAGAAATATGAAATAAAAAAACATAAATATAAAATAAAAGTTAACGGTCAGAACTGGGACTTTAAACCAGATACTTTAGTCTTATCGCGATCGGCGTCTCTACCAATTGAACTACTGAGACCTGATTATATTCGGTACTGTATGTGCTATTAAGTTTGTCTCCATCTGTCTGTAACTCCGGTTCAATGTACTTTAGAACTTGGATATGCTCTGAACTTAAGTGTCATCATTTTCAAAATTGGAAGCGCTAAGTAGGTACTTATTTATTTTTAACAAAAAAATATTTTAATTGGCATTTTCAAAAGTAAAACTGATTTGTCAAGAATTCAGACTATTTGTGATTTTTCACGAGTATGCGCTAGTAATAATAATTAAAGAAATCAAGTTAATTATTTGCTAAGAACTATAACACGATTGCATTCTGATACTTTCTGAGATGCGTAATTTTTTTTCAATCTAAAATTAAATACTCCACTCTTCATCATGCGACATTCATAGGATTTATATGAATGCAGTCGTTGCAGTCAGATATCTTTATAATGGTCACAACTGTTGATCTTCCGACGGTTGATCCCCCGACAGTTAAACCCCCAGACAGTTAATCTCTCCGCACTTGATCCCTCAAAAACACAAAAGGATTATATCTGTTTTACTTTCTCCCCGGTAGCGTATGTAAAGAGGTCCGCATATGTAAGTAAGTTGTATTTTGTTTTTCGGTGATGTTAACTCTCTGCAAACTTCTTCGGAGACGCTGAATTATTAGCAAAAATCTTTGTACCACAGATTTTTACTCAAGACGTCTGTAACTATAGGTGGATCAGGCGTTACGAGATCCTTTATAATACCTATATTAAACTTAAATTCTCCATTTTTGCCTCCATCCTTCACCCCAACGGTAACATCTCACAAAGTTCCACGTGAGGTAAAGTAGGTTGCTACAAGAGTGCCGAGCCTCGGAAAACCCTCAAACTTATTTACTCCAATAAAACATTATCCTCGTAGCCGGAGACTTTGGGAATATTATTACTACCTCCTACTCAGTGACGCACTGAGGGGGGGGGTGACTGGAGTATGGGAACAAGAATAATGTCACTCCCACCCAATTTCTCAGTGATGTTACTTAGATTTTTTTACATATTTAAAGCTTGTAACACTGGCCATTACCGGATAAACTTATGAACGAGTATATTTCTGGTCTATTTGAAACAGCTATTTTTTCTTAATTTCCTCCCTTATCTTTCTTTGGCTTCTACGATGACTTATTGCTAATTTGAATCGCATTGGAGAAAAACTTAATTATCAAAGCAGGGTCTGTTAACAATAACCAAAACAAATTATTATGTTATTAAAACACAAATAACTTTGTTTACGTCACTTTATTATATACAACCTCTACGTGTTTCGTGAACGAAGTTCACCTCATCAGGAGTGAGTATACACTTCAGTGAGTTATTAAAGGCGATGCCATACGTAGTAATGCAAAATCATGTGTTTTTGTTTTGAAAATTTAGTCGCCTAGAAATGTTTCAGATGCTTTAATTAAATACTGCGAGTAGAATACATCTTGGCCTTTGAAATAATCGAGTATTTTTTAGATAAGTCGAACCCATTTTCGGTTATGATTTGATTGAATAATGTGGCAAATTAAGTTATTTATAAAATGATGGAAAAAAAATTCAATATTTATGCCTGAACATCCACAAAATAAAATAAAAGGCACTTTTTGGCCATGTTTTTTTCTTGCATAAATCTGAACAGGCGGATGGTGTTAAGCGGGAATTTAAACCTTATCGCCATCTACGTAAGGGTTGTTATTGATAGCGGTTCAATTTAAAAAATTACACCACGTAGTGCATCGCTTTAAAGTTATTTGTGTTATAATAAAATAAATAATGCCATCACAAAGTGAAAAGCTTTCAGAAGATTTTTTTTTCTAAAAATTATTATTTCATTTTTATTTTTATGTTACACCTCACAAGCGCACCAATATCTTAACAGTGAAAAAACTGGGTAACTATATCGCCACCCGATTGGGCAGCTTTGTGAGGTAGGTTGAAGTAGGGGCATAGTATAAAAGATTTATTAATGCGATTTATTAAATTAAATATTAATTATGTGAATGAGGAAAAACAGGCCCAGAATCAAGCATGTTTATCAGGTAATTTTGGGGCTCCAGCCTTAAGGTGGCTCCCAAATTCAGTTGTTGGATATACTTACGTCGGTTAGCATCTGGTTACTTTTGAGGAATCTGCTAGTCCCATACAAGACACTCAGTTTCTTGGAAGCCAGATGCAGGTTTATTTGAGCCTTACGCCATTCTGAAATACATTACTCCGAGCATTTCAATGGAGTCTTTATTGAGGAAGTTTTCCCATCAAATGTCAATACACAGACACCACACATGTTGTAATTTTGTTTAGTTTCATTATTTTTATTTGCAAAAAATAACAAATACGTTATAATCAAATCCGCAGTTACCTAAAATATAATTTATTTCTTTTTGTTATTATGCTTACGAAGTACGAGGTAGATTTCTTACAATTCTATGAGATAAAAAGGTTTCGCTTAAATTTATATGGCTGCCGCTCTCCAATATAATTGGTTCGATTTTCATTAAGCCCTTCGTCCCAACTACGTCTTTAAAATAGTTGGTTCGTGGACATTACTTTCGCAACTAATTTCCTGCTCCTAGATCTTTCCCTTGGCTACCGGCGACCACATCATTCTTGCTTTCCAACTCGCTATGCAAGGAAGTCCGTTGTACCATCGACATCGGGCATTAGTATGCAAACCACGGGCTTTATCTTTCCTACAAACCAAACTTCAGCACAGCCACTGATGCTTTAAGCCTGAATTTTACTGTTTTTCAGCATGCAATTTCTATCAGAGCTTCGTACGCAAAACCACCGTTGAAAAAATCCATACTTAGGAGGAAATATTGGTTTTTTTGCGCTTTCGTGGATATTTTATCTACGTTTTCATTTCATTAACTTTTAAGAGGAACGGCTGCTCGGCCGTTTACATACAAATCTTAAATTTTGATTTCTGGCCAAAATACCCAACCGAACTGAAGAATTTATAATAATAATAATAGGTGATAATTCCGGTATGTGGGGAGGTTGGTGCAGTCCCACACATTCCATATAGAGATACGGTTCCATGATAACTCAACACAGTGACTATTCAACACACCTTTAAAAAGTGATATAAAGTCATTAAAAATTATGAAAAAAAACCTAACCTAACCTAACCAACTTAACCCAGTTAATAAAGTTTATGTTTCATCACTTTCCATGACTTTATATAACTTTTTAAAGATGTGATGAATTATCATTTTGATGATTTATCCGGTCACCAGAGATACATACAGAATAAAAATATGATCAAAAACAAACAAAAACAAAAAACAGATGAATTTTACGTATTGTAACAGAATAGAATAATAATATTAGACTGTCGTAATATAGTACCATATTATGAATACGAACCAAATTCATTTTTATAAAATGAATTTTATAAAATATATAATGATAAAACTTATGATAGACCGAACGATTAGTCATAACAGACCCGATATAGTTTTACATGACAAAATGAAAAAAAAACTTATATCATTGATGTCGCTATTCCAAATTCCTGTAATATTCAAAAATCGGTTTCTGAAAAAATAAGAAAATATACAGATTTAGGAAATGAGATAAAAAGAATTTGGCATTCTCAGACTGTAAAAATATTACCGCTTTTTTATTTCGGCTACTGGCATTATACCTAGCTCTCTCATTAAAAATTTAGGCGTATTAAATTTGACAAAGGATTTATATATAAAAATGCAAAAATCAGTCATTTTAAATAAATGTAGGATTACGAAAGATTTTTTAAATACTTATATTGAGGGATCAGTTGGATTTATAGGTCCAGTTAGGAGTTCTGCGGAACGCTCTGATATGAAAATATCTGGAGTCGGTGAATTGTTTTCCCATTTGATCTCTGGTGGGTCGACGTGTTGTTCTTGTATAGTTTTGTACTTATTATGCTTATAAAATGCACTTGCATAATGTGGATTGACTAGGTGATCGTTTGTGGAAGGGTTTAGTTTTTTCTGTGGGGAAGATTTAACCCGACCATAAAGTCGGATATGATTATTAGTATTAAAAAAAATTATATATTGTGTTTATTCCGGTATGTGGAGAGTTTATAGTGCAGTCCCACATATTCCATTTAGAGACATACAGTACAAAAAAAAATAATTGTACGTAAAACAGAATAGAATGATAATAATAGTAAGTTGAAGCCTTTAAGGAGCCGTGACCATATTATTTTAATTTTAATAAAAATGTTTACCAAATATCTAGTACGGAAACGATACATTTTATTTACTTTTGATTTAATTTTTTTTTGTTGCTTTCATCCGCTAAGGGTGATCTTGACCATACAAAATTAACATTTCTTTTTAAAACTGGTTACATTTTTTTAAAAACAAAAGTATGAAATGGACAAAAACAAATTGACCGGTCGGTGGCTATGTTGACATCGCCTTTGGATCTCACCCAGGCGTAGTGTGTTCAATTCCTCGGCTGGCTAAGTCCTCCATCACAATACAACAAACATGTTCCGCTTAGTGTGGTGGTAGTAGGAGATTTTAAAATATTGTCAGGATATTCGTAACCCGGGAGTGTTTGTCTTTCTTTCAAAAAAAAACTTATAAACAAATACAGCAAATAAGTGAATTAATATTTACAGATTTAAAGAACATAAACGTATTATAACATAAATAAACATTACATAAACATAAATCAACATAACATAACATAATATATTATAATAAAACAAATATGAAACTTCATAGATGTAATAGACTGCTCGTTAAAACCTTCTTCAGACCAGTCTGAAGATGGCCTTAACAAACTGAAACCGGTTACAGTCAATAAAATTAAAGTGGAAAAAAGATTCGGATTTGTTTTATTATATTATATTAATTATAATGGAATTCCACCATGAATTGTCAGTTTCAAAAATAGAAATATTCACATAACATAGTTAATATAAATAATACAGAGCTGGTAATAATAGGTAAATACAAAATATAAAAATAAGAACCTGTGTACAATAGTAATGGGCATTTTTCGTTATTTGAAAGAACAGATTTTTTCCAAAATAATAGCATTTTATCAAACAGAACTATGAAACAGACGAACTTATAAACAAAACATCAAATGAGTGTATACAAATATAGAGACGATTATAGAATAGTGTCTTAACATAAACATTCTGAGTGGGGATTAGTGATCACAAAATTGTATGGTATAAGTTTCTTTAAAATAGAAACATGAACAACTGAACACAATAGACGTTGCAAGAACTGCATAAATGCATACAAATGAAAGTGTAAGAAATGTGATAATGGTCAAATGTTAAGGCCCTTTTCATAAATAAATTTTGCCAACACATGGTTAGGAGGCCAAGATATACTGGTAGGGTATTCAATTTCAAGTTTTATCAATTCATGCATAAAGTTTGGAAATTGGTCATTGATAAGGTGAACTGACTTTATGGAACCTGGCAAAATGGCTAAGAGAACAAGCTTTACCCAGTCGCATTCTGATTATGGAAAAAAAAATTAGCTATGGAAGTGTATGCCATCTTTTATCAGAGAGGATGTTTTCCATTCAGAAGACCATTAAAAAATATAAAAATTTCACTTATATGAGAGTTCAAAGTAAGCTTGCAGTCCAAAGACATCCCCAGGAACTTAACTCCTTAGAGGTAGGGATGACTTCATCGCCAAATCTCACCTGAATGAATATCCGGGAGCTTTCGGCGACGAGTGAAGTTGACAACTTTGCTTTTGGAAAGGAAAATATAGGCTATTAAAGAATTCGATTATTCTTATTGCCAACTTAGGGCCAACTTGGCATTTATTCAATTATATTAAAAAATGAAATTAAATTAAATATAAAAAAAATTTACACCATCAAAAAAGCGTTTTTAGATCGAAATTTTTATTTTTATGTTTCTTCACTAATTTTTAATTATTTTCAAAAACTATTTTTAAATATTTGTCATTAACTCACAAATATTTGCCAAAGTTGCCCCTAAATCATTCAAAATCGAATATTTTAATGTCCTATGTTTTTTAATGTAAAACACAAATAAATAAAATAGTCCACGTCCGTGCTTGATATTTCCTACATATTTTGATATTTAAAAATTAGTGTGGTTGAGTTTTTGGCTTTAAATCCAAAATTATTTTTTGTTGTAAAAGGTCGCGCATCCATTCTTTCAGTAAAAGGGCATTTTCACGATATTTTTTTATCAAATAAATTACTATATGGTGGAAATTTTAATAAAAATTTAATTTGACGAATAAACCTATTCTAACGATTAAAACGGCGTGTTCGTTTTTGTTTGAGAATATGGCGTTGTTGACGTCACGCCAATCAATGGCGCGGGCGGTAACCGTATTACCAGCAATAGCGTTATCTACATTATATTGACGTTGTTGCCAATAGTGTGATTTTATTTCATTTTTAAAGTAAAAGAAATGTAAACGAAAATATTAAAATTATCCGTTTTTAGTTCGATTATTATAATCGGAAAAACAAACATTATCTTCCAAACATTCTTAACGGTATCGCCACTGTTTAAATACACTATTAATACCTAACTAGCAGTTAAAAACCCGCTCCGCGGGTTTTTTTCTGCTAGGCCCTGCGGGCGGCACTTAGTTGGGCTTTGCCCAGTTTAAGTGATACTAACAACAGTTACATTTAATAGGTAGATATTAGGTCATTCACAGAGAGAGGGTGAGTATATATTGTTAAAACACGGAACAGGAAGGCGTTTAGGCATAATAATAATGACAGTTGTTCGGGTAAAACTTTACCTTTCCCGAATAATTGCCTAAATGGCTAAAGGTAAATTAATATAGGTAAATATTCGGAATCGCTGGACACGGAAAATAGGAAATATTTTTAAATAATACCTTCTGATTTACCTTAATTACTATAAAAGGAATCGAACAGCATTTGGGAAAATTTTAATTTTAGCTTTTTAATTTTTAATTACGTAAAATGAAAATTCGCTTTCGCTGTATGGGATGACAGCCTGAATAATTTCTGTTGATAACATTTTCTTTTGTCGGTATTCCTGAAATGAGCGGCTAGAGACAATTGAAAAACGTAAATTAAAAAAATATAATGTAATACAATATTCCGGCAAAATAGGGCCTACTTAGCACAAATGATTTATTTGACTATTATTTTATTTAACCTCACCTATAATAACCTAACCTAACCTATAATAATCCAGCCTAACCTATAATAATCCAACCCAACCTAAAATAATCCAACCTAACCTATAATAATCTAACCTGACCTAAGCTTACCTCACCTATAATAATCCAACCTAACCTAACCTATATCCTAACCTAACCTATAATAATCCAATCTAGCCTAACCTAACCTAACCTAACCGAACCAATCCTAACCTAACCTATCCTAACCTAACCTAACCTATACAAATCCAACCTAACCTATAATAACCCAACCTAACCTAACCCATAAAAGCCCAAACTAACGTTACCTAACCTAACATAACCTGACTTATCCTAACCCATAATAATCCAACTTAATCTAACCTTACCTATAAACTAACTTGAACTATACTAATCCAACCTAATCTAACCTAATCTAGCATAACCCAACCTAACCTATCCTAACCTATAATAAACTTTTTTTTAATATTTCCTTACTTGTAAAAGAAACCAAAATACCAAAATAATATTTGCATAGAGTAAATTATGGTAAAAATTCTAGACACTCATATCAGGAATACCAAAAAAAGAAAATGTCATCAATAGAAATTATTCCGGCTGTCATCCAATACAACGAAAGCAAATTTTAATTTTACGTGATTTAAAATTAAAATGCTAAAAATCAAAAATTCCCGAATGCATTCAGATTCCTTCTATATTAATTAAGGTAAATCCGAAGGTTTTACTTAAAAATATTTCGTATTATCCTTGTCCAGCGTTTCCGAATAATACCTTAATATATATTATATAAATATTTATACCTGGCAAAATGATTGTTTTATTATTCATATAAGTACATGTCAGATTAGAGATTTGTTGGCTAATTTTACAATCAACGAAGCGTTTCTATCTTCCGATTGTCTTTCATGTTATTTTATTGGGTTGGCAGTGCCTATACTTTCGCGTATATCATATCGGTGTTCTGTCAAAATAATGCGAAATTATTATTTACGTAAATAATATAAAATATCAATATTTTTCAAAATCGTACATGCAAAGAGTTATTGTTTATTGTCATTAAGTTGAATCAAATGTTTGTTTTAGAAACGATGACATTGCAAAGTTTAAATAAACTTCCAGAAGAAATCTTTTTATTTTGCATATTTAAATATTCGCGCCAGCCCCTTGGTTCGTTCTTTCACCGCCAGAGGAGCGCTCTGTCGGCTATCTTTGACGCGGTGAGTATCGGCCATGTTGAATGAACGCGTGCTTTTTTCGTCAAACGTCAAACGTAATCACGTAATTGTGGATAATTTTCACTGTAATGTAATTAATCCAATGGATCATGAACTTTCTAAAACATATTTTCTTCGATTTTATCCAAAAATTGTATGAGCAGAAACGATATTTTTGAATAAATATCGTATTACATGTGGCGATTCTATTTCAGTATGAAATCGTGTCTTAATCTTTAAAGTCTTATTTAAACACAATTTGAATTTGACCAATCACAGGGCCTACATCGTCCAGACGCTGGGACAATAATACTATTAGATACCTATAAGTCGTGTTGTATACTCATTATTTTGATGTGTATTCTAGCACCAAAGGAGTCACTGGGAATGTTTGTCTTTCTTTTTTAATAAAAAAAACAATGCTTTTGTTACAAAATAGATCATCAGTTTTAATTTTTCTCGCTCAAAGAAAACTTTACGTATTGCCCATAGATGTAATGGTATAATTTGGACTACTATCTAAAAATACATTTTATTTGTTTACATTGTTCAATTGAGTTATTTTTTGTGTTAAAATAATAATACGCATACATGAAATAAGGATATTGGAAATCAACTAGGCATTTTACATATTATAAGCTTTTTGACTACTGCTTTCTTTGTAACAAAAAGGATTAAATTTAATCCTTTTATTTGATACATTAATACTTACATTATTAGTGAGTTTTTTTTTTTAATTTACGTGTATCCTTTTCATTCTGACAATAGCTGGGTAGGCTAAACCCCAGCATTAGAGTTTATTTTGAAACGTTTTTAATTTAGGGAAAATAAGTTTTCTTCTATTTTTTAATTCTGAAATACATACTTTGGTAAATTGTTGAGATGGAATTTACAAAATTTAAATGAATATTGAAAAGCGCAATTTGAATAATACACTAATGAAATTGAATTAATTCAAATGTTATAATTAATCTATCAGCATGAAATACTGTCAAGTAGAACAATTAGATAGATTACACAATGATTGATAATTTGGTTCAATGAGCAAACAATTATTAATTATATTTACTGTCATGAATTTAATATAATACGAATGTTAAGTGTTTGATTTTATTAAACTTTTTTATTTACATTAGCGAAATTTTGAATGATGTAATATAATATGCAAACACTATACACGTTCACGATTATATAATATTTTGAAACCAGTTACCGAAAATAATAATGTTTGTTTGTAGTCATAAAATGATCAGGTCATAAGATGGTTCATATCCCGGCGCACTTTGGACGGAATGGAAAAAAAACGCGAATTAAGTGGTTTTTGCAAATGTTAATTTTCTAAATATTTATATTTTTTTTAGTGTAGTACAATAGTTTTCGCATTTTATGTGTTAATTTAAATATGTCAATAGGGCTTGATGGAAGTTTGGCAACGCTGCAAAGTGTGTCGTAAGTTGAATGTTCGGCATCGCGTTTTTCAGTTCACTCCTACGCGTGAGCAGAGACGGTTATGTAATAAGTGACGTTTGGATATATTTACAAAAGTTTGTTATGGCTGACATTCCTCAAGGTATTCTTAATTTAATTTACTAAACTATATATCAATATATCATGTGTGTGAGATTTGAACTAACATCTAATTTTACACTATTTTTGAATTTTTTTGCTGTTAAAATGCATATTTCAATTAGCATTTAGAATCAAAACATCGTTTGTTCCCATTTATGAATATATAAGTATTGTAGACTGAAGTCTCACCTTCAATGTCATATATAAATTGTGATCATCTTTTGTCCTTCCTTGAACAAATTTGTTATTTTCAGGAAGGCCTATATGCATTCCTCGGAGGGAATTATTCGAGGCATTAAAAGAACGGGGTATATTAAATGCCACTTCTGTGAAATCAAAAGAGTTTTTAATTAATTACGTAACACAAAAATACCACATAGCGGCAGGTTCTAACATTTTGAGTCCTACATTTTACAAAAACATTAAGAATTTTTCACTACAATTAATGAAGAAATGGAGAAAAAGCCGCAGTTATATTGTGAGGTTTGAAAAACATAATTTAGAGTGGTTGCAAGAAAAGCTAGTTTTCTCCAAATCTTTGGGTAGACCAATAAAAATATTTCAAGAAAGTGGTTCTAGATCAAAGCAGAAAAAAGTGCACGATCTGTTAGAGTCTCGCACTCTTGATGAACTCCAGTTAGCAGCAGAAATGAGTTTTCAAAGCGCAGGAAAAAGTGATGCTGCAAAACTCGTAAATACATACACTCGTATATGGTGCATCAGTAATGAAATTCTTTTTACTCCCAATAGGACAACTAAGTGAAGATGTGCAAGAATCGAGGCATAAAGAGATAAGGTACTACCGAGAACATCATAGCCGAAAAGTTTCCAGAACAAGCACCAATCAAGATATATTAAATAATTTGTTAATCTCATCAGACCCCGTAATTTCCTCTATTCGACCACTTCCTAAAAAAAAAAGTTCTGTGTTACCAACTGAAGTTTTAAGTCTACTAAGAATTCCGTCCAATGGCTCTGGAAATTTGAGTGATGATTTAGACTCCGATGACAACAAAGACACCTTTAGCACCTAGATTTTCTATACGACCATATTTCTAATAAAATATGTGTGTACCTGATTATTGCCCATCTTTTTGTGTTCATAGAAGTGACTTATAATATGTTATATTTATGATTAATATGTTTTATTTTCCCAGATATTTGTATATCTTCAAATTGTATTGAATTATTTGTCGTTGTAAATTTCTACATAAGATTATATTAATATTTTTACTTAAAAATAGTTATAATTCATTAATAAGATAAAAAAAAATATTGCACTAATATTTAGCCAGCAAACAATTAATTCGTGTTTTTTCTTCATTCCGTCCACTGTGCGGCGTAAGAAAACTTTTTTTTCACGTTACAGATGTTGTATATATATGTGCACCACGTACCAGAGAAAAGCTGTTTTTAATGATCGGGTCTGAATAGTCAGACACTGGGCTATCCTCCTCTCTTTCTTTATGCTATTCCTAACTTCACACAGCCTTACAACATTTTAAAATATCACGGATGCCATAGTTCCTCTGTTTCCGGCATGGCAGCCAAAATTCAGTGAAGTTGTGCGATATTGCGTAAAACATTTTCTGTAAACTCTTGGAACTTGTGCAATATTGCGTAAAACATTATCTAATGTTGTTTATGATTGATGTACAGAGATGATGGTTTATCTTTTCAATTATAAAACAGTTCTAATCAGCCACTCTGCATCTTATCAAAATGACAGTTGATTTTCTACAGTCTTTACTATTCGATACAACTCTGAAGTGACCAGAAAAAGACAAACAAAATTAGAAATAGCGCGGCCACGTGAAAATAAACTGCATATTATAATTGTAGGATTTGTGAAGCTAAAAGTTTTATTTTAAACACTGTTAATTATTTTATAAAATAATATTTTTTCGTTGACAAATTAGACAGAAATTAACTTTCGAATAATTATGTTAGTTTACTTGAAAAATCACCTGTCAAAGATTTAAACTAAAGAATTACACATTTAAAATATAGAATTATTATGATTTAAGATTTTCACGGCCAAAAGTATTTTTGTTATTTGTTTTTGGGGTGTTATGCCGTGTTGCGCTAACTCCTTCTTTAGCCAAAGATGTGTTATTTTGTGTTTAAAATAACACATCTGCCCTGATGATGGACACTGCAATGCTGTCCGAAACGTTGGTTAAAGAAGGAGTTAGCGCAACACGGCATAACACCCCAAAAACAAATAACAAAAATATGGAATTATTAATTAAATAAAAATTAACAATTTTGTAATTCACACAATCAGTCCTATTTTTTTTTAATTTCCTAAAATTTGAATTCTTCGAACGTGAATTATTTTATGCAGGAATATTTCGCTTCGTGAACCGACAACCGAATTAGTATTTTTGTGATATGTGATTAGAAATCAAAGACTCGTTTAATGTAAGCTTTTCCCTAAAAGTATTGTCCTCGTATTTGGAGGGTGCTTTTCTCAAATAATGGAGAGGCTTTGGTTACGCGATGATCCTGGGAGGAGCGTTATAACATCCTTGTTCCAAATTACAATACGTCGTTAACCTTTGTATCGGCCCTCTCCTTGTTGGACTGTTTCAAATCCTTATGCATTTCTAAACCAGCCTTCGGTAAATTTTAAAACCAGAAGAATTTTAATATGTACCTCTTCACATTTTTAATTCGTGTGGAAGTAGGTACCTACACTATATTTTTCGTTTCAATATTTTAAAATTCCTAAAAAGTCACAAACCCGGAAAACGAAAAAAATCATTTACAAAGTTACACATTGTGTTTGTATTTATCATCGCTAAAACCCTAAATAATGGCTCTATTATCATTTAAATTTACTATAAAATCACAGTGCTGCAACTTTCGCTAATCAAACTGAGCGATCAATAGATTCCATTTAACTGCCATCAATGAGACTGAGCGCAATTTCGAAGACATTTATTTTTAGGAATCAAACAATCCGTTATTTATTGTTATCTAGTTTAATTTGTAGAACTCCATTTTAATTTTATTAGATGTATAAAAACAGTTTATTTTTAAACAAGTTCTGCTGTGTAATTATTATTACGCGTGACAGCTGTTTCGCCTTCTGAAGGCATTATCAAACTGTGTCAAAAAAAGTGTTCTTTTTTGTAGGCCAAATTTTAACTCATTTTATAGTTTGATATTAAAATTTAATGAAATAATAATAAATTAAAATTCAATATTTATTTATTTATAAACGAAACATTAGCACAAAAGATTTTTTCCCCCTAACAAACCGTTCATGCGCAGCTGGCATTGGAAATTCGCCCTTGCTGGTTTTTTATATGCGATTTAAATCTGTTTGCCATGAGAAAGTGCATTTTTTTCATCAGAATTGCTTAAATCACTTTAGAATTCATTTTTGATTCAATTTTATATTTCCCTTAAAAATGGTCTGGTGTTCCAAAGGTTAAGCTAAACAATAATCATTAATATGTTCTCGACCAGTCTTTCTCAAAGTGGGTGATAACGCCCCCTTGTCGGCGCCTGAGGCTTTCAGGAGGGCAGTAGAAGGCTCAAAAGGAGGCGTTAAGGAAATCTAGAGGAGCGACGCCAGACAAATTTTATCTATAAAACTCCCAAGGCATCTAGCTGAATTAAATAGTAATAATTTGGTTTACTTCCTAAGACATGCCCATTGATTATTACTTTATAGTCTGTTATAGTAAAGCGCACTTCAAGTGAAATGACACAGAACTGCGCTATGTATTTTTTATGTTTCCGATTTTGTTGTCCGGGTTAAATCTTCCCCATAGGAAAAACTAAACCCTTCCACTCACTTTTCCACAAATGATCAGCTAGTCAATCAACACTATGCAAGTGCATTATATAAGTAAAATAAATACAAAACAATACAAGAACAACAACACGTCAACTCACCAGAGATCAAATGGGAAAAAAAAAATTCACCGACTCCAGATATTTTCATATCAGAGGGTTCGGCTCGGTAGAACTTCTAACAGGGCCTGTAAATCCTACTGATCCCTCAACATAAATATTTAAAAAATCTTTCGTTATCCTACATGTATTCAAAATGACCGACTTTTGCATCTTTATATATAAATTTTTTGATAGATCTAATACGCCTAAATTTAAATGAGAGAGCTAGGTATAATGCCAGTAGCCGAAATAACGAATGGTAATATTTTTATAGTCTGAGAATGCCAAATTCTTTTTATTTCGTTTCCTAAATCTGTGTATTTTCTTATTTTTTCATTAACAGATTTTTGAATGTTACAGGAATTTGGAATAGCGACATCAATGATATAAGTTATTTTTTTAATTTTGTCATGTAAAACTATATCGGGTCTATTATGACTAATCGTTCGGTCTGTTAGTATAGTTTTATCATAATATATTTTATAAAATTCGTTTTCTAAAAATGAATTTGGTTCGTATTCATAATATGGTACTATATTACGGCAGTCAATCAAGTTATGTTTAATTACCAAATTTTGGTGAATTATTTTTAAAACTTGATTGTGCCTAAATGTATACTCGGACTGTGCTAATATAGAACATCCCGATATAATATGTTCTATAGTTTCCGGAAAAGCCAAACATTTTCTACACAAATCATCAATTTGATTTGTATCTTTGATTATATGCTTTCTATAATTTTTAGTATTAATGACTCTATCCTGAATGGCAAGCATAAATCCTTCTATTTCTGCGCTCAACTCTCCAATACTCAACCATTTGTTTGACGAAAATTTGTCAACATACGTTTGGTTGAGATAATTGAAGTGTTTTGCGTGTAAAATTTTATTTGACCAGGAATCTAATAGTTCCTGGTTGGGATTTATAAAAATGTTGGCATTCTCATCGTATAAATTTAAAGGTGTAATATTTATATCTGCCTTGCAAATTATTTTGTGCATTTCTGAGCTATGAGCTTTCCTATGGAAAAAAGTTCTTAGCATTTCTACCTGATTATGTTTCAAAGAAGTTATTTTGACTATGCCTCTACCTCCTAAATTTCTAGGTAAATTAACTCGTTCTATAGCTGAATTTGGATGATGGCAATTAAATTTTGTTAGCGTAGTTCTAACTAATCTTTCTAAGTTATCTAAATCTGTATTAGACCATTTAATTATGCCAAATGAGTACGTTAATAGAGGTATTGCCCAAGTATTTATTGCTTTTACTAAATTTTTAGCAGATAGATTGCATTTTAAAATTTTCCTGATCCTAGTTTGAAATTTAATCCTAATATCATTTTTAATACTAGTATGGTCTAATCTATTTTATTGTGGGTATCCTAAATACTTATAAACCTCATCCCTTTTCATACTAGTAATATGGAAATTTCTAAATGTACTCTCGTCCCCATCTACAATTTTGCCTTTCTCTATATGGATCGTTCTACATTTATCTAAACCAAAAGTCATTTTGATATCATCTGAAAAGTTTTTAACTACCTCGATAATTTTCTCTAAATTTTGTTCAGAATTCGAAAATAATTTTATATCATCCATAAATAATGAATGCGAAATTGTACTACTCTCCCTTGTATTACCCTTAACTTTTATTCCAAACTTGCTTCTAATTAACATTTTAGATAGAGGATTCAATGCTAAGCAAAACCAAAGAGGACTCAATGAGTCTCCTTGAAAAATCCCTCTTTTAATTAAAATTCCCGGTATTACTATTTTCTTACCTTTTAAATTGATAAGTAAATTGGTATTCCAAAAGGACATAATATTTTCCAAAAAGCTAATAATAATGGGGTTAATTTTATATATATTTAATACTTTGATCAGCCACGAGTGCGGGACACTATCGAAAGCCTTTTGGTAGTCTATATAGCAAGTATGTAAATTACGTTTTCGAGTTTGAATCTGTTTTAGAATTACAGAATCGATAACTAATTGTTCTTTACATCCCATATGTTTTCTGCGACAACCTTTTTGTTGTTCAGATAAAATATTTTTTTCATCTAAATGAGTATATATTAAATCTGTTAAACAAGAGGTTAAAATTTTGTATATTGTCGGTAAACATGTAATGGGTCTGTACTGAGAAGGATTATTAATATTTTCGCCTTTGGGTAACATATAAGTAATGCCCTTAGTTAGAAAATTTGGAAAATTTTGAGGTTGACTGACAAATTTTGAAAGATTTTTTGCCAAAAGAGGATGTAAAGTAGTCAGACGTTTGTACCAAAAATTATGTATCCAATCGCAACCCGTGTCTTTCCAATTATGAGTATTTTTAATAATTTTGAATAACAATTCAACCGATATATTAGAAAAACTCATTTGTTCAATACCTGAAAAGTTGAGTTCTTCATTTTCTATCCATGGAGTTGACTCGTTATGTTTTATATCTTTACTCCAAATGTTAGTCCAAAAATCGCGCATATCTGATTCAGATGGCAACGGAATATTATTATTCGAAATAATATTTTGTTTATCGTCAAGTTTGGAATAAAATATTTTTTCATTTTTCTGGAATAATCTATTATTATTTTTTTAATTATACGTATAATTATATCTTTTTAATCTACTAGCTTTTACGCCTAATTTTTGTTTTAATAAATCCAATAAATCATTGATTATATTTTCATTATTATGACTATCAATGTTATAACCAAATTTTCTCCCGATTTCATCTACATGTCTCAAAATGTTCCTACTTCTATTTCCATTTTTATATTCTATTACTCTAGCTATGTTACTTCTTAAAAATACTACATCATTTTCTAAACTGATCTGCCATTCTGGTTTACTATAACTATATTATATAACATCAGAAGATGATAATTTAATTCCTAACTTATTACAAACAGTAATAGCAGTAGCATATACTATTGTATGAAGATCTAAAAAACTAATTTCCTCAAATATTATTTTTGGTAAAATTAATGACGTATGCAATTTTGGTAATTTTGGTCTAACTGTTGGCTCTACATCTATATATCTGTTTATATTATTATGAAGTAAGTTAGCTAATTCTACTACATTTTCATCAACAAAGTTTAAATTTGCAATGTTGATTTCTCTAAGATTATAAATAACGGCTAAGTTATTTGAATCTACTGTAATATCATTGGACATTTCGACTAGAATATTATCCAAACTATCTACATTCAATGCATCTGATATGACATTATTACTTGTGTTAATTTGTTCTAAATTATTTCCCCTTTGCAATCTATCTGCTACTTCTCTTTTAATCTGTTCTAATGTGACTACAGAAATTAAATTATTTTTGAAAATAGCTCGCTTTTGGTCTGCTAATCTTTGTTCGCTTACTTGGGCAATCGGATAATTTTGTGAGAAAAGTAAATGTAATTTTTTCCTGTATAACAACATATCTGTTTCTACTTTGGTTACATAAAAATATGAACGAACAATGAACATATTGACATCGTTCGTCCATTTCATACGCTGTCTAGGAATACCTGCTTTTGTTTTTTGGGGTCTTAGACTATCCATGTTCATCTGTACAGATGACATAATAATCCCCTGTTCATCTACGTTGGTTGCAAATGACATTGTTGTCATTTTGCAAAACAACTTGGAGATGATTGTATCTTTACTACTACATTCCAGTAACCAAATCAATAAATAATTTTCAATGTGACCAAATTAAATATTCTAATCAAACTACCTTTCGACATAACAAATCTATAATTTCCAATTCAACTACCTTTCAACATTACGAATCTATGATATATTATATTCCAGAAAAACGTTATCAACATAAAAATATACCATTAAAATATATTTTTATTTTTTTCAAATGAATGTCAAATACTGTTGTTTACCTTGGTTACTGGGGTCCTCAAATATTTTTTTTTAAATCCTATTTATTTACCTAAATATCCTATGGCTTACTGGCAGTTTATTTAATGCATTATCTGATATACTGTTCTTTTAATATTTATATTTTTTGGGATCAAAGCTAATTCTTTTCTATCTGATATTACAAAAAAATAATCAGAGAGCAAATGCAAAGTATATGCCTAAACTAGCGTTGCTAAGCAATATGTTATTATTATTATTATTATTATTATTATTACTAGTTCCATGCTAACTCAACATAGTGACTATTCAACACACTTTTAAAAAGTGATATGAAGTCATTAAAAACGATGAATTTTTTTTTTTAACTTAACCTAACCTATTTTACCCAGTTAATAAAGTTTTTGTTTCATGACTTTCCATGACTTTATATAACTTTTTAAAGATGTGATGAATTATCATTTTGATGATTTATCCGGTCACCATAAAAATTATATTTGCAATAATTTTTTTTAAATGCCCACAAGATGGTAATGTAAAATAAGTTAAAAAATATGGAGGGCACAAGATTTTTTTAAATCTCAAATTGGCCGAAATAAATTTGAGAACCTGTGTCATAGACCAATAGAGTTTCATTTAGTTTAGTTATTGATTTGATTGAGTATACTATTCGAAACAATATATGTGTAAAGCCAGCTTGTTAGTAGTCGTATTACACATATTTATTGCCGAATTACTTCGAGTGAATATTTGATTTGTCAAAAATATTTGATTGAATGCAAGCCCCAATTATCGTCTGCATAAAAAAATCTGTTTGGTTTGGACGCGATAGCGAACTCTAATTGCCCTATTGTATTGATGATTTCATACATCCGCAATAATTGGTTTATTTCCTACATTATTTGGAAATATTATTGGGTTAAGTAAATAATGATATTCGAATAATATATATAACTACATTATTTTTTAAGGCTGGCCGCATACATATGTTTTCCGTATTCGATTTCCGAATTCGTTTTCCGTATTCGGACATCCGAATGCACGAAATCAGTAGAAAATACATTAACTGCCGCACACGTTCGTTTTACGTTCGTTTTAAATTCCTTACGCACGTTCCGAATGCCAGCCGGCGCGTTCGGAGAAACCGAATGGAAAAAACCTAATGACGTCATGTGGAACGCAGCTCTTGCATACATTTTGTTTGTGCTGACGCAAACGTTCGTAAATTTCCGTTCAGTAATTCAGTGTTGCCAACGGATCTTGACCTAATATCGCCGTTTCTCATACATAAGGTAGCGTAAAGTAGCCGAATTTGCTGTTAGGTGGGACATGTTTAAAATTGATGTTTTTACGTGAAAATAAAAATTTCGTGGAGGGGGGTGGCTAGAGAATTTCAAAAAAATAAAATTTGTCCCCAGAAAATAAAAAAAAATCATGGGGGGGGTGGCTAGAGAATTTCGGGACATCGGGACGCTTAATTGGCGACCAGTCGCCTTTTAGATTTTTTCGGCGCCGATTCTCGCTCTGAGTAGCCTAAATGGCGATATATCGCCCTTGTTGGCAACACTGGTACTGACGTTTATTCATTCCGAATGAAGAAAAACGAACGTTTGCGCTAGTCTCACGGAATTCCGAATACGGAAAACGAATTCGGAAATCGAATACGGAAAACGTATGTATGCGGCCAGCCTTAATGACTACCCAAATAATTCTTCCTTCGGTCTGTATCTTCTTGAATAATTTTTTAGCGCAATTACGTGAAATATTATTAGACTAGTTTATGACTTAGTGGTGTCAAAATAACAAAAGTAATCTAACACGCATCACGTTAAATATTTAGATAATAGTTTTTTTTTAATTTTTTTAGATTTGTGACACACATTGTAAATTTTAAGCATTTTAAGGCGAGGCACTACGAAATAATGTAAAAACTTGCGTTTTTGAGTTGAAAATTTGATTGTTTAGAAATAAATAAATAAACCTGCTTTAATTAAATACTTGCCTTTGAAATAATCGAGTATTTTTTGATAAGTCAGTAAAGTATCAGGCCTATAAAAACTGCATTATAGTTCAAAATCTTCTACTTACGTACCCCTTTTTGGTTATGGTTTTATTATATAAAGTGTCAAATTAAGTTCTCAACAATTTTTTTCTTGTATAAATCAAAACAGGCGGCTTGTGTTACGAGCAAATTTAAACCTTATCGCCATCTACATAAGGAGTGTTATTGTTAGCGGCCCGATTCCAAATGTTACATTCCGCGGTGCATCGCCTTACGTCTACTTAGGTACTGTATGTTAGGTTAAAAAATTAATTAAACAAACGGTAAACATGGTGTTATAAGTCAACAAGTTATTTATTACTACACCCTGAACCAAATGCTATATATAAATATTTGTGCATAAACTTAATGATCATATTTTTACCAAACAAATATCCTGTTTTGTATAAAGCCTTATCTAGATTTGCCAACACGCCTTACAACTATCTAGAATTACCTACTCGCCTTACAACTGAACTTCACCTCTTTAAAATTATTTTGAAATTATGCCAATTTATTTATTTATTTATTTATTTCATTTTATTAACGCCTAGAAGGCTTTTACATATACATGTTATGGGTTTTGTTGTTCAGTAGCATTATAAAATATTTTAATTACATAGCATAATAAATTGAGTATGAACTTACATAACAATGTGTAGGGTTATTGTTATGGTGTTATTATTTTATAAACATAAGCAAGCAAAGTTTATTGTACAAAGTACGTCGGTTGAATATTTTACAGAACATAGGTTAAACTAATACATAAACTTGAGAAAAATATTACAGATATAGGTAGGTAGTTAAGTAGATACAATTCAAGTATATAGTTACGGTGTTATTGGAATTTGGACAATGAGTTCGATAAGTTTATATAAATATAGTGTAGTTACAAGAGTACAATAATGTAAGTAGGTAATACACACAAGACAAGTAAGTTTGTTATTATTATTATAAAGATAAACACTACTATAATATTAGGGTGAAAATTTAATTTACCATTCCCTTTTCCATCTTTTGAAACCATGGCAAAGAATACCCTCATAGGGTCAGTAATCATATTGTCAATAAACTAAAGTGTCCGGCAATACTTTAAGGGTGAAAACCAAAAACATTTTGAAACACATTTACACCACTAAAGAAGAAACCTTCAAGTTGTTTAGTTTGTAAGATTGCTTTAATATTAATATAATTATGTACCTATCAAAAGATAAATGATGAATGGAGGTGCCTTCTAAAAATAACATCCTTTCCAGTCACGTGGTTTCCACCTCCCAAAAGTCAATTGATCTTCCCGTCTCGATCTTTGTTTTCCCCGCCAACAGGCCGCGTCACGCGCTCGGCAATCTCCGGCGACGCTCGGTCGTGTCCGCGTCCCGGCGGCCGCCGCCTGTACCGCCCTGCGCGCGCTGTATCGACCACCCGACAAGCCTCCTCCGTTCCGCCCCGCCGCTGTTGGCCGAGCGCGCCGGAACCTTAAAGACGTGCGACGGACGTCGCATAGCGTACACCGCGCACACCGTTACCGTAAGCTCCGCGTCGCGTCAAAAATTACACTAAAACATATCCAAATCACACAACCACAAAAAAATAGTTTAATTTTAATAAAACATTTCAAAAACACTTAAATAATTTTTTAATAGTTGTTTGAACTTATCTGAATCTGCTATTTTCAGATTTATTGGGGCAGTTTTTCGTTTTTGGATTTTCCAGCGCGTTTCAGTGTCATAACAATCGGAGCCCGTACAAAGGGATATCGGATTGTGTCCGGACTTCGGCTGGGTTTTGATCGTCCAATTCTGCAAAGTGAATCCCCGGACAGTGGTGAAGTTTGATTGATTGGAGTGGCAAACTGTCATCAGCGGCGCGTGCTGTATTGTTGTCTCTTTAACGGATCTCCGAGCAAAGTGAACTTTACTTGACAGGTATGCTCTGAAGTTCAATCGGGAGATTAGATCACGTGAATCTATGTTTGAGAGTGTAAGAATTTGATTGTAATTGAATGAGAGTACAAATAAAATGTTGCAGAAGAAAGAGAGACGATTTGTATGATCATTTTGCATCTTATTGAAAAACAATTATTTATTCTTTAAATCCATTTTTTTTTCGAAACCATCACTAAAACATTATTTAAATATTATTCCTGGAATCATTTGTATGCTCCATTCATTATTTATTTCACGAGAATAGATGTTTTGGATGGCTTCCATACATCAAGATTCGCTGAACAATGTGCCTACTTCTCCGCTGAGTCCCTAAATCCTTTAAGAAGATTATATTGTTGTGTCGAGCTTAAGAGCCAAGTATAAAAGCGCCTCTGCGGAATGCGCTAATACCGGCGGCATTTTTCCTTTGACGGTGTTACGTAAACTTATTCATAAGTTATTAATACTCCAGCGGGGTCGAACCGAGGTCCTACACAATTGTGCTGTGTGAGGCAAACTTTCGGGGAAAGCGATATAATCCCTTCTATTTATTTGCTATTATCACAATTTGTTCGTAAGCTTCATAATAACTATAGATATTTTATTTGAATACTTCCATAAATAATGTAATTTGTAATTTGGGGTGCTTTATTCTTCAATCTAATCTTGAGGATTCCAGATGTTTTTACGACTTATGTTGTCGATTTTTCTTAAAGTCAAAGCTTTTTAATATTTTCCGTGAAGTAGTAATATTTCCTTTTAAATTAGATCGAATGGATTGATTTTTGTAATTTTTATTTTTTTTGCTAAAAATATTTTATTATCTGCCTAAACTTTTAATGGTTGTAACACCAGCAGGAAAGCCTGAATTAGGAAGTACTGAAAACAAAGAATATTAGATTTTTTTTTGATTTCTTAAAATAATAAAACTTTGATCGAGAAATCTCATTAACTTTGAAAATCTAGAAATTTCATTTAAATTATAAAACACTTCCAGATGTTTCTTGTAAAATTCTGCAAAAAATTTGCCATTACTAATTTTATAAATAAATCGTTAGTAATTATTCGGTTAGTTAGTATTCCTAAATACCATCTTTAGAAATGCAAGAAGCGTTGTTCGAGAAAGTTCCTTCCTATTAATCCTTTTGAAGAATCTTCTGAAAGATATCTTGCTGTTCAAAGAATTCACACATTTCCCTAAGACATACTTCTCTAAAAGATCTTGAAAAATCTTTTCAATGCAAAATCTAAACCATAGGTTAGCTAAGTATTCTTATAATGTTTTCTTTCCTATTCAAGTAACGTGGTTTATATGGACTTGACGTAAGTGTTGACTGAGGTTGCGTTACCTGGCTACTATCCCTAGCTACTCGTTACGGACCTCTCAGTGGTGGAGTTTTTAGTCCACTTGCTATCACATGGTCGCGGCGCCAGCTGAAAAATCAATTTTTATCGATTTTCGACGCCGTCAGCTCTGGCTGCGAAATATTCCATCTATTTGTTAATCCATGGATTCAGATTCAACTCTTTGAGGTCTACTTTAATCAGTTGCTTAAAACAAGACTAAGTTTTATTTCATCTATCATATGATTAAGAAATATCTCTTGCATCAATTTTATCATAGTTCTTTTTAATCTCATGGATTAGAAAAAATAAGCCTTATTGTTTAAACGAGCCTTATTGTTTTAATAAACATAATTAATCATTACAAAATTATTTGTAATCCAATGTATTTGTGATAGAAAACCTATGCAAAAGGAGCAAAATATACAGAAAATTGTTTCCGGTGATACGAAACTCACGGAAAACTCTTCGGTTTTTCATGTTGTGAATGTGATTTTTACACCTTAGTCGCTTACTAGGGTCGATCAAAGTCTCTCGCATAGAATTACCAGTTGTACGTGAGAGATATTTACGGCATTTACTGAATTTAAAAAAAATCCATTTCCTTTAGATTCTATTGATCAAAATAACCCTTAATTTGCTTGATATTTTATATAACCATTTGTAATGGTTCCTTTATTGGAATTCCTCCCATGGGTACTTTTATTAAAGTACATTTTTAACTTAAAAAGGGTACGTGTTTTGATTTGTACTTATATTCAGTCTGCTATTGCATTAAATCTTGTTTTTGTCATTGTTATAATCGCACCGCGTAAATATCAATTTAAAATATTACGAAACTATTTATGAAAATTATTAATTTCATAAACATCATTCAATGTTGTTATTGCTCTCAATTAATATTACTAGCCTTTGGCACTGAGAAAATATTATCAACAAATTGCTCCCATAAACATTTTACCCTGACCGTCTTGGAAATAAGATAACTTATTTATATTCAACATGAATTCAGTAGAATTAGGAAAAATAACAATTTCGCAGTCATTTTCAGATATTTAAATGATTTGCAAAATCAATTTAATGGATCTTAAGTACCTATTTGAAATTCCTTTCTGAAAGTCTTTTATATGGTTAATGCGAACGAAATATAAAAAAAATGGCGGTTTTTTCAAAGGCCTTTATTTTACAAAAAGTTTTTAAAGTTAATTTATATCTTAAAATCATAATTACGTAGGTATATAGTACATAAATTCAACGATAAATCCAATCTTGTTCAAAGGTTTGCAAATGACCCGTTATAATTGGAATGGTTATTGTTTTAGAAGGGTATTATTTCATTTAAATAATAACAAATTGATAAAAGCTTCTGTTTTCTTTGAAAATTTTGATAAAGTATTGGTATCTTTAGATTGTGTCCCTACTGCCTACACATAATGTATTAATTACATCAATTACTTATATTAAAATCTAAAAGTGTCATATCTATGAGCGAAAATTGCTTCTAGAATCAGATGGAGACGTATTTGGTTCTAGAAGCAATCTACGCTCATAGATATCACACATGAGACTCCAAGACTCCGAGTGAAATGATTTCCATCAGTGCCTATATCATCTTTGATGGATTGTATTTATTTATTTATTTATTAACGGACATCGTCCAAATTCCAAATAATAACACGAATAAAGTAAAATGAAAAATACAGGAGTAGACAAAGGTACATGAAAGCAAAGACATATGGTAGATATAATATAAGAAAATAAAGTGACAAGTCGAATCAAGTCAAGAATACGCCGTGGGTCAGGACCACAGGACACTTATAATATTCCGTCACTTGTTTAGCGACTGGCAAAAATCATTCAGACTTATCCCATAAAAGTTAAGGTACATTAGTTTATGAGGTATTGAGGGAGTAACATGGGTCTTTTATAGGAGGAAGGAAGCACAGCGGCCGACAATAACTTTTTTCTGTTTAACTTGTCGGAAGAACGTATTTAGAATGCTAACATTACAACACATCTAATCAAGAGCTTAGTTTGGAAGTTATTCAACGTCTACCCTATTCTCCTAACCTTGATTCATTAGATTTTTACATTTCTCTTTCTCTTTCTATCTCTCTACAATAATCAATAAGGAATCATATTTACTAACGTCAAAACGTATTATCATTCAAAATACGCTTAAAGAATTCTTTACTCAAAATTAACGAAGTTCTTTTCAGGATTGTTTCACAGGCTTCAAACACTTTATCAAATTTTAAGTTCTGTGAAAGTACTATTCAAGTTTTGTTATCATACAAGTACTGTGAATCAACTGGCCCACGGTGAAACATTAACAGAACTTTAATTTCCTCGTTGAAATTTGATAATTTTTCAAATTCTGTAAACAACTCGTCCTTATTAATGTTTCAGAACTTTGGAGTCAACAAAAAAATATGTATATTAAGCTAACTCATGCATCAATCCAATACTTAATGTATCATGTTCCATCTTTTGTTTTGTCATTTTAGTATGGAAGAAGAGGGTGCCTTGGTAAATATTTATGACAGTTAGTATTCGAGTTGCGAAAAGAAATAAGATGCGAGCATTCTATGGATTATTTGATTTATCATGAGCGATAAGCTTCCTCGTGAGGGTGTTCCGTGTTCTCAGTGTGATCTGTGTGGTTGTTTGTTGTCTGTAATAGGAACCCGCAAAACATGGGCAATCGCTTAGTCATCTTAATTCCCCAATTATTCATGCGAGAAATGTTTGATTATACATACTTTCCCAAAAACAATGTTGAATTCAGTTTCAAAATTTTGTTTAAGTCCTAACCAAAACCTTGATTACAACAATTCCCTAATTTCTCCAAAAAATAAAGTACCTCACTTATTTGAATGGGGATTGGACATTGTTCCGTCCCTTCTCTACTTTTTAAAATTCATGTTCTTGACCCCTCGGATTGTACATTCTGCGGTCTAGAAGTGGGAAATTTAGATCGCATATTTTTGGTTGTCCCTCTATTCTTATCTAAAATTGCATCCCCCCCATTAAATATCTCTTCTCTTCTTAGACTGCATTCGTCTCCAATATTCCATATAATTTTGAAATTTGCTTTCAATAAATTAACATTCCCTCTATCCATAATTTTAAATGATGGCCTAGAATGACCTTAAATGGTGAAAGACAGAGACATAAAACAAACAGTCTCTCTGGAGGAGTGGTAAGCCCCTCGGGTCTGGAACGAGAGGCTACGGGTTGATGGCCAGGGCAGTCTACAAAATAAATCTTGTAAAATAAGCTATTTCACATGGGTGTAGATTTGAATTAGGTCGCTATATTACAACAGTATATTGAACATTGTTCTGGTGATATACAAGTACGCGCGAAACGTTACTTTAAATATCTTTCACTGTGTCAAGTTCCCAACCTCCATAATATTTTCTTTTTAATGTTTTAACTCATTTCTTCAACCTGAAACATCTTCAAATTTTAAAGTCTTCCACTGTACATACAGAATCAATTTACCCTTGTAAGATGTCCTCCACAATACAGGTGTACTTCTAACCTGGAGGAATTTATACAATATCTTGTAATAAAAAACATTACTAGTAAATATTTTAACAAATTACAATAACAAATATTATGGAATTTCCACTAGATTCGGGCAGTTGGATCTCTAAAGAAAAAGCGATTATCCATGTTTTTCAAAAGTGTTTATAGGTGTGTGTGTGTGTATTTGTGTTTAACCGTGCTTGTGGTTGTGTTCTGTTTGGGCTCTTAGTTGATCAGTGGCGCGTGGTGACGGTGTGTGGGGCAATTGGCGCGCGTGGCGCACTGGGCGCTATGCGGTAAGCGGGGGCGCGCGGCTCCGCGGGCCATGGCCGTTGAAGGTCGCGCGCCATAATGGCTGACGAGGAGAAGATCCCCCAGACCTTCCTCGAGAAGCTGCTCTTCTACACCACGGCCACCTTCATCCTGCTGGCCATCTTCAGTCTCTTCGCTTTCCTCTTCCTCGTGCCCTTCGTCATCGACCCCGCCTTCACCACTATATTTATGCAGTTTGACACCAACCCGGCGCAGTGTGTGACCGCGGAGACGCTGCACCGCGAGGGCGCGACCAACTGTAGTTGGGCTTCTTGCCGGGAAGGATGTACGAAGGACATCTACGACTGCCTGCAGATCCGCGTGCACTACAAGCGCGCTCCGGGCAGCGGTCCCCTTCCGCCGCCGCTGGTGCGCTCGGCACGCGCGCTGAGAGAGTACGACTATGGCGAGGCATCTCCCGAGTCGCAGTCCTTCGCGTACGAAGATAACGAGATTCCGCAGTCCATCTCGGACCCGGATTACCCGGAGAGCCCCCCGCCCACAGGACTCATGGGCAACGACTCGGAGTGGTTCTTCACCTACGCCCGCCTCTTCCCCAACGTCAAGGGCTGCGGATATCCCCCAATATTGAACTGCACAATATTCCTAGGAAAATACAAAACGGTCGGCACGAATTTCACTTGCTACTACAGTAAGGTGGACCCGGGACTTGTGATATCGGATTTGGACATGTGGCAAAATACATTAAATCTCGTGTATGCGATGGCGATACCTATTCCCTCGTTCATCGTGTCTGTTATCTACCTGACCGTAGCTTATTTCAAGATTTATAATGAAGATGAAGAAGCGGCGCCTCTGGAGAGGAACGCGGAGGGGATGGCTGGCGGGGAAGAAGTAGAGGGGGAAGCCCGGGAGGGCGAGGGGGTGGGGGCAACAGGAGGTGACACTCCGGGCAGCGACACTTTCAGAGAGGATTTGGCCTCGTTCGGGCACCAGCTCAAGGCGGATGCAGTGGGGGGCAGCAGACAGAGCTGCTGCAGCAGGAGTCAGAGCCAAAGCCAGAGTCAGGAGGAAGCCGCGGGGAGCCGCTGTAGTCTGGACGCTGGGAACGTCTCCAACTCGGGCTCTATACCCGGGTAAGCACATTTAAAATATTCATTCTAAATCATATTCATAACCAATGAGATTACCATGTAACTCACTGATGATATCGACTGAATTATTTGGGCTCTATTTCATGCTATGTAGCAGGTTCCTAACTTTTTTAGGGTCTCGGCCCGATTTTATTAAAACTAAGTTACCGCGACCCCGACTGGGATGAGGGGTGCAAAGATTTTTTTCTGGTGTTTTGAAATGAATTTTGAAATTTATAACTTGCCAACTTCGAAATGGATTAAAAATTGTGAAGAAATTGGAACTTTAAGATACACACTAATAATTATTACTATATTTTTTACTGTTCTGGGCGGCGACCCCACGGCGACGCCCGTATTTTAGGTGAATATCTGGCACAAAACATTATATTTGTTCTCTTGCTCGAGAATGTTATAATCCAAATCATAACCTTTTGTGTAATTTAAGAGGTCACACAAATCTACAAGTACTTTATTAACCCGTGTAGAGATCAACCCGCTGTATAAATACACTAGATGGAAAACTGAAAACAGAAAACAGGAATGGAAATATTGAAATGAGTGTACAGAAGCTTTTAGCTTTACCTATGTACATATTTTAGCGACCGCACTTTTTAATGTTTTGTATCTGAAAAATCTTAAAATTACAAAACATAATATTGTCGGTGAGTCTGCCTGTAAGTGTAATTCTGAGCGCCCTTGAGGTGATTTTTCGCTAAAATGACGCTATATAAATTATGTAACTGTTATTATTCAATGATTTGTTTTGAGTTTAAGTGTCATTTGAAAAAGTGAAACTGATTGTGTCAAGAAATCAGTCAATCGATAAAGTGCCTACTTAACCATAATATAGTATTTATATCAGAAAATAATGTTAATTCTGTGTTTGAAATGTGTATTTCTTTTGTTTAATTTTCTTATGGAAGTAATGTCTTCGTGATTTTTCAAAGGTTTATGCTTTTTCCATTTTCAATAAAGTGTTATTTACTAACTAACCAGACTTACAAACATAACACCCGTGATTTTATTAACACTAGCGCAGACCCGAGAAAAATTATGGTATAGTCTGAATTCTCGACAAAACGGTTACAATTGTGAAAATGGCAATTTAAATAATTTCCTGATAGCTAGGTACCTACCAAATTTATCGCTTGTCTGAATTGTATTCAAATTCAAATCAAATTTGGGTTCATCGAACCAGAATTCACGGGGACAAGCAACCAAGCGCACACAATCGAAATTAGTATATTTGGTGTACAATATTAATCACACACAATATTCAGTAGATATCAAAGCTTATAGTAACATAACACCATAGCTTTGTAAAAGGTTATAGATATAAGCTGAGAGAAGAATAACGAATGTAATCCGATACAGGAAATAAAACCGAAAAAGGTTTCAGAAAATGCTCCGTCTATACATTAGCCGGAATACCAAAGGAATCTCCGGCAATATCTGAGGCTAGGATTTTTCCAATATACTTGTGCTGGATGGATCAGGCTTTCATTTTAAGAATATTAAAAAAATCCCCAATACCAATTTGTTCTTTATCAGTTCTAGGAAATAAGTTTATGAAATGCGTACCTTTTATTTTAATGGTTCAGATATTTTATGTTTTTGTAACTTTAACGAAAACTCTTGAATGAGTTCTTTAACTTAAAGCTGTTAAATCTTATGTTGTGTTTTTAAAGTTTTTACAAATGTGGGTGATAGAGTACTGTGTTTGAAAAATTCGACATTATTGATGTTGTTTAGTCCCAAACGATTTTTTTATTTTTTGATGTTAAATTCGGTTTTTTGTGTCAAGGTTTTTAGGGATATTTCAGGTTTTTGCAGAGCACTGCACCGATTTCCCGAAAATCTTCGTACACAAACCGAATTTTCGAAAACAAGAACATAAAAAACGTTTTCGGCTACAACAACATCAATAATGCCATTTTTTAAATATTAGTACTCTAGTACATCCAAAAGTCACGAGCTGCCACTGGTAGGCACCTACCTACTCTTATAATATTGTTTGTTTAATTCGAGTGCACAGAGCGGTGAGTTCAATACTCTTCCGTATAAGAGCATACACAATATAAATGAATTTCAATAAATAAAATCGAATATGGGATATAAAATGTTTAGATATTATAACATATTTAACACTTGTATTACGGTGGCTTAAAGGAAATCTCCATCTATGGAGTAGGGGCGCGCCCTGCCGTTGGGCGATGGCCTGGACAAGAGTGTTTTCTGATTTCCAGTAGCGTTGACTCGTCCCAGATAATCTGTGGCGCATCAAAGCAGCGAACCCATGCACCCTTCCCTCTGCGAACATTCTCGAGGCGCTTCATCACCAAAGGAGGCATAACAGCGCCTTGTATGCATGGTAATACTGTTCTCGGAGTGTGTTCATGACGCCTTGATATATATTTTGGAATGTTTTTTATATATGTACTAAAGCAGACCCGTGAAAAATCATGTCGTATCGCTGTCGAAAAATGAATTAACTTTTGATTTTATTCAAAAATAGTATGCTTAAAAATGAAGTAAATACTAAAATTAAAATTAAAGAAATTTATTTAAAAAAATTAAAGCACAAAAATGGGCGTGGCCGAGAATCGCTGAAACTATGCTGACCATTACACCACCAAAAGAACGACAGCATAAATTCATTACATAAAAATATAATAATTGTATAATTTTGAATTTTAGTTACCTGCATCACATCAAATCTGACACTATCATAAAAGAATTCTGTTCTCTGTCGGTGATTTTACTCTGGTTCAATGAATTCCAATTTATTTCAAAATAAAATTACACGTACATCCAAATATATGTGTAATTTTTTTAAAATGGAACCAATGAGTAAAAAAATCTGACCAATCATCCGATTTTTCAAGGGTCTGCACTAATACTGTTTAACAATACGGTCTAGTCGCTAGACGCTCCTTTGTAACATTTTTTTTCTTTCTGTGAAGAAAAAAATGAAAAGGTTTCATTGGAGATGCGGTATCATTTTACATAATTAGCTACAGTTAATTAGCGAGTAAAATAAAGGAAACACGAACCAACATTTAAAAGCAAAATCCGTACTTTCTTTATGTATTTTACATTATTAGATTATATTTTGGCATAGGTACATAATTTGAATAATTATGTTCAAAATCGACCTCTTAATTAAATTGCCACCAAAATTCCTGTTGATCAAGGGTCACTAAACGGTGTCAAACGGGTCAGACTTCGCTATTTTTACACAAAAATTTGTCTACGGTGAGCTTTTCAAACCGTTAACAAAACTCCCCACAACATTAAGGTAAAAACGGTGGAACTCGTGTTCTGGGCAGGTACTTAAATTAGTAATTTATACGGAGCCATTTTAGTGAAAAATCACCAAGAAATATTAAGTACTATAAGACATTAAATCCAACCTTAATATATTTTGCAAACAATGTAGGTAGCTGTAACTAGCCTCGAGCAAGTAATGACTAAACTGATTTACTAAACCACTTTACTTTTAGTTAACACATTATTTAGTTTCGTTGGCTATACCCGGTTACGTAAACCGAAAAGCTTTTAACAAATTCATAATTTATGACACGTTAAACATTTCTTCTGAATTTCGATTAAAGCGAATACTCTTTACGAATCTTCTCAGTATCCTTAGGACTGTGTTATCTCTTTTAGAATTAATTTCTTTGAATACTAGGAAAAATAAATACTTATTCTTAACCAGCTGTACCCCGACACGCGTTGCTGTGGCTCAGTCTGTCTGTGCAGATAGAGAAACAATAGCGCGTGTTGAATTTACGTCCAGCAGGTGCCGCTGTTTTTCAAAAAAAGTATGGTTTAACGTGTAACAGGTGACATCTATATAATAAATAGTGTAATATAACGTATAAAACACGCGCATATACGAATGCAACGTTGTGTCAAAATTTCAAAGCAATCGATGAAGAGCTTTCGAAGATTTAGGATTTTGAACAAACGAACATTTATATTTTTATTTATATTCTTAATTCTCAATTATAATCCTCCTAATAATCCTTGATAGTTATCCCGACATTTGGATCCCTAGAAAGTTGATCTTCTTAGGTTATTCTTCCTCACTTATGTTGTTTTTTGTCATTCGACGATACTTCCTCTCTGCATACTTCTTCAAAGATACTGCATTATTTTTGTATTGTGTAGTGGATTTCCACTCAAGATGCCTGCAGATGTTATAAGTATGTACATCAATTTTCGTTATACGGTCGTATATGTCCTCTCTGCACCCTTTACCAGGGAGGAAGTACAATATAAATAATTCTTTGGGAGAACAAGTGTCTGATGGATCAAGTGTTCGAGGAATCAACTGTCAGGGTATCAACTACCGGGGGATCAAGAATCGGGTCACCGATTTCTTATCTTTTTCCAGAAATGTAGAAACTTCAAGGATGTATTTCCATATCCAAGAATACGTTTACTTCATATCTGATGAACTGAATATTACATTTTTCAGCCAATGCATCTTATAATCATTCAATTTACTTGCACCGCGAGATCTAGCTACTTACACTTAATGGCATCCCTCTTAATTATACTGACGAAATTTTCCACTTATGACCACTAAAATCAATAATCTCCAAACAATATTTTGTAATTAAACGTAATGCACTTTATAATAATAAAAATCACCACAAGGGCGCTGTAAAAATTTATTGTCAGTTCCTCTGCTCCATCTAATTGTGATGTATGGTAAAAAGTTGGGTATTCTAGCGATAGATGGCACCAGCCATAAAGCTTACTCCAGAGTCCGACCGATGTCGCTAGAGTGTAGCAATTGCCTGTGGGGTACCATTGTCAGACTTCAAGCTTGTAGAAACAGAGAATTACCAACCCTCGGGTAGTGAACAGTATAGCTAAATCCAGACTTAATTTATTGTAACGTAAATACACGCAATTAAGAGTAAAGAACCTTTTACTTAATCAAGAGTTCCCAACACACACTAAATCTGCTAGTAAGCAGAGATATAACACTAATTTTATTATTTACAAACAAATACAGAAAAAACATACTTACTTGGCAAGTCACTTCAGATAATCACACTTTTATTTAAAAGTTTACGAATTTGCACGCAGAAGACACCGTAGTAAAAATACTGGACATTGATATTAGATATATTGGTAGATTTGTCGCAACAGAGTTTATATTTATTTTAAAAGACTTGAGAATTTAGAACTATTTAGGGCTGGAAAATTTTGTTAACGAGTTTAGTATATACCTGTGGTTTCGTCCCCACGATGCCACACAATGCGCTGAGATGTACGATCTAGCAAGAAAGTTTATACATTCTTAGGATGGTTTGTTTCAGAGAATTTGAACAATTCTTCAAATTTCAAAGTTAATTTTCAAGTTCTGTGAAAGTTCCGTTCAATATCTGTTATTATTTTAGTTATGTCAAGTAACTGGCCTAGAATTATATAATAACAGAACCTGAATAGGACATTCACAGAACCCGTAAATGAAAATTTAAATTTGATGAATTGTTCAAATTCTATGAAACAATTCATTCTTAATAAATGTGCTATTTATGGGAAGGCCCGTACACTTTATTTAGCATTTTTGGTAGTTGGGAGTAGCTCAGCGCTTTGTGCGAGCTTCGTGTGGACACAAATTATGAAGCATAGTTCGCATGCGGCTGCATCTCCGAATTTCTAAGGAATATTTCTGAATTAACTGCATAATTTTGTAGATATTGGCTACATTCTGTATAAAGAATCACAGATGACTTTTTAGTATTAGAGGACAAAGAGAATAGGAGAAAGACTGCAACTTTATTAGTGTTGAGTGCAAAAAAAACATGTGCCAAAACTGCATTAGGTACATGGGAATGCAGATACGATTTGGAAAAAAAAAATTGTACCCATAATAAAAATTTATGATTAATTTTTAATTTAATCTGTTTTACAACAGTAGGACACAGTTTACCTCGGTTTTTCATTTCGCAGAGATCATTTCTATGATGATATTCACTGTCTAACTTATGACCATGTTTTTTTAAAAGCATGTTTTCATAGTAGAGTAATTATTTAAAGTTTTATTTGGTATCACTCGTGAAAACGGACCCATTTTGAAGTGCCAATTGTCTCCATACGGTTTTGCATCAGAAGACGTCACTGTAGTTGTTAATCTATCCACGAAGATCCGTTTCAGATTAGGTCAAAGCCAATTTACTTTTCAAAATCGATTTATTACCTGTGTGGTTAATCAAATCCAACAAAAGTTATTTATTCAGAATAGACGTTCTTTGAGGATGCTGTGTAGAGGGTATTTTAAGGAAATGAGGGAGAGTAGGTTCTAAGAAGGAAAAAGGTATAAGGGATTGGTAGGAATCTGTGTCAGTGTGTCCCAGAGTGACCGACGCGTGAATCTACCCCTCACACTGCGATGCAAGGCGATGAGTCGATAGAGTCCGATTGGAGAGGTCAAAGGGCCTCTCTCAACCGGCCTCTCCCTATCCGGCCCATCACGCAGTTGGTGGGCAGATGCATCCGTGGCCTGGGCTAACCTCACCCCACGAACCCGGGAATCCCCGGTTGGTTATCCGAAGAATGGTTACCGAAGCGGACGTCGTCCATTTCCGCCAACCAAAATATATTTATTTATTTGTAATATCAACGGTATAAAATATACCATATACAGAAAATTATAAACAGTGACATCAGAAAATATACAATTAACAGAAACTCTAGATGGATATAAAAAGTTAGAGATACAAGTACATGCAAAACTTATAAGTAGACTAGGTTAGATTAGTATTGATTGGAATATATGATAGTATAGATACATGATATAATATATTACAATAGCTAAAATGTATGCATTTATTTTCAGGTTTCGGTTGAAAGTAGGTAAGTGTCAATCAAGCTGTTAGTTCACCGTGTTGAATATTATTATTGACCCAAGTTTCCTCACTTGCCCCAGGCAGTTCATTTTATATACATATTTATTTGACTTTTTACGTAAGTATCAGTAGACTTACATTTTATTGGTCATGATTTAAAAGATATGATATTAAAGCCTTTTTGTACCTAGCTTCTGTGCAGTTAAACAGATCCGCTACATCTGCGTGCCTATTACTAATTTCATGTAATCTAGGTACAAGCGACTGTTTGAAATGTTCAGTTTATCATATTCATATATGTTTTATAGATGTGTTTTCAATACGTTTCATTCAAATACACTTTTATATTAAGTAGGTATTCGATCACCTAAATTTGGACCAACTTCAGATAAATGTCGGCCACTGTCCTGAAAAATCTGAAATGACTTTTAGTCTAATAAGCATCTTTAATATTCTGATTAACATTTTGAGTATCATCGTTTTATGAACGTTTCGCCGCGGTGGTAGTTAGTGCAAGCATTGCGTAATGTGCCGTGAAATGTACAGCTAATTAAGCAATTATAATTCCGCGTTTAGTTACTGGGACATAACTAGCGGCGGCAGAGTTTACATAATAATAGAGGTACGTTATTTACCAGCTACCGCCGTAAATAGCAAAAACTATATTGAGGATAACTTAAAGATGTACGCCGCATAATAAATTCACCTTCTTCATCATTAAAGTAAGAGTACTGGGTGGCAAAAGCAGGATAATGTGGATCTGGATTCCAGAATCAATGTTAGCTTTGTATGAACGAGTGAGTCTTTAATCCTCGACCCCTTAAGACTAATCTGAATCTCTATCGACATATTAAAACATACTTCTCTTGAACACTTTAATTTTTAAGCTTGTCAAAAATATGTGTTATTTTTTTAAGAAAATCACTATTCAAATGCCGTCTTGAAAAGTTATTATTTTAAATTTCCTCTATGGAAAAAATTGTAAATTGCGCTCCGAGAATTATAGTAAAACGTCTCTGGTTCAGTTATTTAAAATACGAAAAAATTTGTGAAAGAAAAATTGTTTCTTTAATCGCTACCTAACTCAGATGTCGTGACATTTTTGCTCTATTTTTAATAATCGTGTTTTATTAAATATTTTTATAATATTATCTATCTCCCTTTCAAATCATCTTCAGTAATCTTCTTCCTCTTTTTTAATGCTCATAATCCTTAAGAACGAATTTTCCAGAGATTACTATGGGAGAGTATAATATAAACCTAGTAAAATGTAAAGGAATATTCTTAAGCAACGTTGATTGATCTCCCGCACTACCAGCTAGAAACTCAGTGGCCAAAAACGGGAGCTTTCGCAGTTGCTGCCTGCAACATGAGAACAAGGCATTTTTCTATCTTGTTCTTACTAAAATGGCGTGCATATGGAATTAGCCATCGGCACCTGCCTTTATTTTGGGCCTCTTTAAAACCCGCATCAACAAATAATTACCTCCAGCTCGTTCCTTAACCAGCCATTATGGCGGTGTTTAATATAAATTTACTGTTTCTACCAATTAGTATAAATCAAAGAACCTTTAGGAATAACTCCCAAATCTTCTCTGATTCTCTTTGGACACCGGGCGGGAGGCGTTTGTTTGATTTTTATGCAAATCTACAGTTTTATTCCGAGATTGATAAAATTTTTCAAACTTGACCTTCAAAACAAGAGGAAGATGAATGTCTATGTCTGATTTCGAAAAACTCGAAAATCAAACAACACACAGGAATATTATAGGATGTCGTCAAATAATAACAAAATACAGTAATTTTATAGGATTTACTCAGATGATAAAAAAACGATAATATTTTTACCTTCACCAAAGATAACAATAAAAAGAAAACACATTGTCACATAGCCAAAGATTTCGGACAAAGATAGTATTTCTCTTACTCAAAATAAACATTCCGGAATT
The DNA here is from genome assembly GCA_026573805.1 of Hesperophylax magnus. NCBI lineage: Eukaryota > Metazoa > Arthropoda > Insecta > Trichoptera > Limnephilidae > Hesperophylax > Hesperophylax magnus. Next base: position 14,104,227 of record JAIUSX010000012.1, read on the forward strand.
GTCTCCATTATTACTCGAATATTTGCTTTGAACTTAGAGAATATCTATATATATTTTTGTAGTAGACTGAAACGTTTTTGGAATTGTGGAAGGTACAACTTGATGGATAACTAAGCCGCAACCTGACTTAAAACTTTCAAACGTACCTTTTCTTCCAATGTAGACGGAATCTATTGATTTCCCCATTATTTAAAACCTCCCAGTAAGGAGGTACGATTTTCCTAGAAATTTTCAACTGTATTTTTAGCTCTTTAAATAAATATTGCTCTGTTCAACCTTTTACAAATTACATTAATGCTTCGCTCTGTTTCCACAGCACTAAGCAGACATAATAGATTAGATTAACAAATATGCAATTGTTTTTAGAGTTTATCGACGATATGGCGACCTTTTTAATGGATTCTTAATTTTATTAACTTTTTTTCTTTAATTTAATGAAGGTACTTACCTATTTTTTTAAATTTCTAGGTTCTCTGAATTATTTTTCACCAACAACTTATTTTCCATCAAGAGCTTTCGAGCTTTTAAATTACTTGGGTTAGCCGTATAAACAACAAATGCCGTGTTGTTTGATCTATATTTTTCGATTGTTCTACAAGAAAATTTTAATTTCTACATCTTTGTAAATAACCAGTAACTCTGTGAACGGTAGAACTCGCGTCCAAAAAATATGTTTGTAATTTTTTGTTTTCCTCTAAATAGTATAAAACAAAGTCGCTATCCGCGTCTGTCTGTTTGTGCGCTTAGTTCTACTTAACTATGAAACAGATTTCAAGAGGGTTTACACTATGATGTCGAGAATTTATTCCGGAAGGTTTATATGTATATTATATTTAAAGATAGTAGAGAAAAGTCTATAAATATTTTCGTGCGCTTACATTGCTAACACTGGCTAAACATTATGAGATTCATCAAAATAATATACTACGGAATTGTATATCTTACAAAGGCCTACAAAAAAGTCCACCGTCGTATATATCTATCTCCTCAGCATAACCCCCAGTGACGTCGGGTACCCGTCAGCTAGTTAAATAGTATAAAACAAACTTCTAAAGTACGCAACGGATTTCGACAGGGTTTTCACTATCATCTCTAAACAGTATAAAATAAAGTCGCTATCCTCGTCCACCTGTTTGTGCTCTTATTTCTTCTAAACGACGTAACGGATTTTAATAGAGTTTTCGCTAACATTTAGATTTTTTTCTGGAAGGTTTATATATATATAAAAGTTTCATATTATATGTATAGAAACTTGAGAAAAGTCGAGCAACGCCGGGTACACGTCAGCTAGAATTTAATAAATCAAAGTAAATAAATCATTTGTAAGTAGATACTAATGTAATGTTTTCTTTTTAATTCCAAATATAAAATAAATCAATCTGTCCAAAGAAAAATCTTGGGACAGATTGATTTATTCTATATTTGGAATTATATTTTTAATTCCAAATATAGAATAAATCAATCTGTCCAAAGAAAAATCTTTATTCAAACTTTCTTCAGTCACGTGGGTGTTATAGTGAAAAAAATGCAAATTGGAATAAAATAAACGCGACCATTTAACAGTTGGTAAAAATACTTTACTGAACAATGAAAACGGCCACCATCTCGAACCAGAAACGGAACATACAAACAAATTAACAGACAGACGAAATGCAAAACTTACTACTTCGCTAAGCTCTAAAATGTTAGAAGAGCCTCGCGAAAAATCTCAACAACCAACGTTATGAACACTGATAAAAAAAGTTTTTTTTAATCTGTGGAAATATATTTTTATGTCACTGAATAATCTTTTTTTCCACCGTGGGGCGTTGAAAGATGGCCAACGACGTCACGCCACTGCGTGTCCAGGTACATTCAATAAGACTCGGTTCAGTTAAGGTTCAGTGTTCCAGTTTCCAGAAAGAGTTCAGCGCGATCGACAAAAGAAAGAACCTTATGTAATTAATCACGGCTAACGCCTTCGGAGATCGTTAGTACTTTGAGATCCTTATGGTAGTAGCTAGGCCGTTTGTCTTGCAATTCTAGGTAACTACGTGATCATTTCATATATGATTACAAGGGTACTTTATGTCGAAGGCTATGAGATATTTTGTCTAGACTTTGTCCTTTCGCTGACACGACGCGACACTTTTTTTAAATGGGGTCACACTGACGCCATAACTATTATACCACTGCTAAATAAATTATTTCTAAGGAAAAAAATACTAACATCGAATTTTTTTGCGTAATACTCGAATGTAAGTATTGATAAATACATATTATTTCTGGTTGTGTCTGTCCTGGGTTAGATCTTCCTGAGATTCATTTTACTGAACTGGGATTTAAAAAAAAAGATTATTTCATTTTTTATTTATTTATACAATAGCAGTATTTTTTTCAACAACATCGTATGTTAATGTGGGCCTTTCCCGGTCAGATACAGTATTTGTGTGTTGACTGTCCATTAAATGGAATGTATTGAAATTAAACGAACTTAAATAAAATATCAAGATATAATGTATAAAATAAATGTATAAAAATAAATTGACCAAATAGTTTAGTGAAAATAAAATAATAAGGCAGTTATAAAAAATTAGGTAATATGTCTTATTATTATTATTTTATAATTTCACCTTTTAATATTTTTTGTTCGTTTTGCTTTGAATTTAAGTATCATTTTCAAAATTGGAACAGTTTGTTTGAATAATTCAGGCAATCTATATCTAATCTGCCTATAGTATAATATTTTTACAGATAATTAATTTAATATTCATTTTCAAAATTGAAACTGATTTATAAATAATTCAGACCATCGCGTGATCTCTCACGGGTCTGCCCTGGTATAATGAAAAAAATCTACTTTCAGTTGTATGTCTGTCGGTAACTCTGGTTCAGTGGACTTTCAAAATCGGTTTTATTTTGAATTTAAGCGTCATTTTTAAAATTGTTACTCTTTGTGTAAAAAATTTGGACAAGCGATAAAGAAAGTTCCTACCTACAATACATTATTTAAAATATATAAATTTAAATTGTGTTTCTGAATTGCAAGTATTATAATATCTGGTATTTTTTCAAGGGTCTGCGCTAGTGTAAATATACTGAGTGACAAGCAAAAGAAACAGCAGAGGTTTGTAAGACAATGGAACGATTTTATCTATTTGTTTTACTTCCCTGAAGATGGCACAGCTGTGTGCGGACTAGTTGGTTTTCAACACAAGTTTTAAAAAGCACATGGACTAGCAATAATACGAGAAATAAACCATCCTTTTTTCGGTCTTATTGTTTTGATGTAACATTACTTTGTCATCTTGGAACCGTCGTTAATTCCACTGGGAACTTCTCCACAATACTTTCCACTCGATTCAGGATTTATCTCGGCAACTCCTGGGTTATTTTTCTGCGTAATAAATGATGGGTGTTTTTCCCCGATTTCGACTAGCCAAACTACGGTAAGCCCAGAAAACAACAGTTTAAATCACAATGGCCTTATTTGTCCAGCACTTTGGCCGGCTGTTACACAAACACGACGGCCAAAATAGCTAAAACGCTGTTGTTTTAATGAAAAATATGTGTTTACTTTTCGGCCTACGTATTTGTGGTATTTAGTGGGCTACTTATACTAAAATTAAACTAACAATAATATAAGAGATAGCAGAACCTAAAAATAACCACCTAAAAATACTAGTTGGTTTATATTTTAAGTCATACAATCAATACATATGATATCCATAGTTATTTTATTCAAATAGTCTAAAAATAACACATTCAGATATTCGAAGGTTGAAAAATATTTATTTTTTTTGCATTAATTGCACACAGGAGGCACTGAGGAATATAATTTACCGTCAGATGATGTGTGAAGGATCTTTTTAAGGGAAGCAATGAGAGGAAGTTCTAGAAAGAACAAAGTTATAAGGAGCGGCTAGAAATCAGGGTGTCCAGGACGTCTAAATCCATCTCTACCAATGCGATGCATCTAAGGAGCCAAGCTAGAGAGGTCAAAGGGATTCCATCAACCGGCCTCCACCAATAAAGGTAGGCGTATCCACCGGTAAGACGTGGACAAACCTCACATTCTTGAGACCCAAACCCCTGATAAGTCACCAAACGTAGCGAACCACTTGGGTTGACCTATTGCGGAGGTGTTGGTTATACAATAAATGGTCCAAGGTGCGGCGGTACCCATACCCACCTCCAAAATTAAACAAATCAATATAATTAGAAGCTATAGTACTAAGAAATACCCGAGATAATGTTAAGTTTCCGTTTTTTTTATTAAGAAAATAATTGAAAAACTTCTACTACCACCATGACAGCAAAAATGTGGCTTGCAAAATCATGAAGGACCTGTCTAGTGAAGGAATCAAACCCACAACATCTGGGTAGGCCCGGCACATTATGCACTCAGCTTCTAACCTGTTTAGAATTAGATTCCTTAAAACTAATTAGTCCTGAAACATTTTCCAATTTAAAAAAATTACCTGCTGAAGTAAATTTTTTCCATGTGAACGCATATTTCATGCAAAATTAATCGTCTGGGAAAAAATATACCATTCACATGACTGGATAATATGGAAATAACATCCCATATTTTCAAATTTTATCGTTCATGGCACATAAAGCCTGGTTAATGAATATATACTTTTTATTGAAAAAGGAGAACAACCAATTACGTTTTACGATTCAATTGTAAATATCAGGAAAGAACTCCAAAAACATGGATTCTTATGATTGTTTTAAAAATAAATGAAGTGTTTTGTTTTCCGAATATTATATTAACAAAAATTCCTACCTCTTTTCATCCATCATTATTGAGAGGTTTTTCACAACTTTAATATTTGTTAAATGTAAGCGTCCACACACATTGCATCGATTCAAAATGGTTGCTGAAAGGCCGACTTCATGGATTATTCATGGTTTGTGCCACTTTTTTGACACGTCAGGCCATTACTATTCTAGTCTGTAGTCAGGAGTGTGAGACAAACGGCTCTAAAGATGAAAAAAAATAAAAGTAGTACTGATTAATAGTTCTGAGTTCATTTCAAGATTTTTTAAAAATATTTATTTAAAAAACATTTATTTACAGAAATACAGTAATTATTTAATTTAATTTTATACATAAGATGTACGACCATAATAAAGCTATACTTGTGTGTATGGAAATGTGTCATTAAATATGCCAAAGTATTCAGTTTATATTTTCAGTGTGTTTTTTATGCGAAGTTAAAAATCTTTGTAGTTTTTTTATATTTAGGTTACTTACTGGTAATGAATTAAAAAAATCTCCTCCAAGATATTTATAGTTGAATTGCCCCAATGTTTTTTTTACATTTCGGAGCTGGGAGTATTGACGTATGTCAGAATTATCTTTGGCAATTTATAACGTTGCATGATAGAAGTATAATGTATTTAGTTTTCAGACTTAAAATTCTTAAAAAATAAGTTATGATGATTATGCATATGGTTTAAATAGAATTGTTTTTAATATTATTTTTTGTGCAACATAAAGACGTTGTTTTTTTATAAGTTCCACCTCATCCTATAATGGTGGACTGTATTAGTGATTGATGCTTATGCCGTATTTTCTCACTAAAATAATGTGTTCATTGGTATAATGAAAAAATGTTTACCTCGAAACATGTTTTGACAAACACTTATACAGGTATCTGGACGGATACAAAAAAATATGGATTTGTACCGAAAGAGGTCAATTATAGATATGTACCGAAAAGGTCAATTATAGATATGTACCGAAATAGGTCAATTATAGATATGTACCGAAGAGGTCAGTTATAGATATGTACCGAAGAGGTCATTTATAGATATGTACCGAAGAGGTCAATTATAAATATGTACCGAAAGAGGTCAGTTATAGATATGTACCGAAATAGGTCAATTATAGATATGTACAGAAATAGGTCAATTATAGATATGTACTGAAGAGGTCAATTATAGATATGTACCGAAAGAGGTCAATTATAGATATGTACCGAAGAGGTCATTTATTGATATGTACCGAAGAGGTCAATTATAGATATGTACCGAAAGAGGTCAATTATAGATATGTACCGAAATAGGTCAATTAAAGATATGTACCGAAGACGTCAATTATAGATATGTACCGAAATAGGGACCGGTCGGTGGCCGAGTTGACACCGCATTTGGGTCCCACCCAGGCGCAGTGTGTTCAATTCCTCGGCTGGCTAAGTCCTCCATCACAACACAAACAACATTTTTAGCTTTCTGTGGTGGTAGTAGGAGATTTTCAAATATTGTAAGGTTATTCGTAACCAGGGAATGTTTGTCTTTCTTTTTAAAAAAAAAAGTAATTATAGATACGTACCGAAGAGGTCAATTATGGATATGTACAGAAATAGGTTAATTATAGATATGTACCGAAAAGGTCAATTATAGATATGTACCGAAAGAGGTCAATTATAGATATGTACCGAAATAGGTCAGCTATAGATGTGTACCGAAAGAAGTCAATTATAGATATGTTACGAAAGAGTTCAATTTTGTTTTTTACAAGTAAATATGATTGACAGTTGCGTGACACTGTGTTTTTATAAAACCAAAATTAGTTTTATGCCTTCAAAGAAGTCAATACACATTTAATAAATATAAAACTTGTGCGGAGAGGAATTGATTTTTGCCCTCACGATAAATTAATACGCCGTAATAATAAAACATCAATTTAAGAATATTTCATCGATTTGCTTTGATAACATATCATGACTAATACACAAAAATATATTTTAACATCATTATATATTCACAAAATTTGACGACTGATAATTTATTCTTACAAGTTCCTAACAAGGTATGCGTCCAAAATCATAATAATTACATTTTATTCGGATACTCTGTTATTTAACAAGACGTCGTGACAGTATGGGCATGTCAAATTTGTCTACTTTTTCCTTTATCAAGTGACTTATAAGATATTACGAAAATAGTCCCACAGTATTTATATTTATTATTAAATACAATATTTTTTTAATATAAAATGAATGAATGGTTGTTATTTGTAAATTATGAGAAAGTCCTTTTAAAATATTGAGTATTCCCTACAGGGATTTGTCACAAGACCACCGCTAGTCATTCAACAAAAGGTAAGAATGCAAATAAAATTGTGAATTATTTACCGTGGAAGATTCTTTCAGCAGGAAGATTGGTATTTATATTTGCAATGCAAAAATATTCGGATTTGCGTGTTTCGACATCATGATAACGTATTCGTAATTTCATGTTCAAATTTCAAAGTTAATTTCTAAGTTATGTGTAAGTCCTATCGAAGTTCTCTTATTATATCAAAATGGGCCAGTTGCTTCACTGAACTGAAATAATGATAGAACTTGAACAGAACTTTCACAGTCCTTGAAAATTAACTGTGAAATCTGATGAATTGTTCAAAATCTCTGAAACAACCCGTCCTAAAATTTTTATTAGCAAAAATTCTGATAATTCGAGTTCTAACAATTTTTAGTCGGCAATTTCCTGTTAATTCATTCGTAAGACTTGCAATGCCATTTTTAACGAGAATTACCATTAATTTGAAGAGAATCATTAATAAATTATCAATTCATTTTTCTCCGTGTTTTATCCAACAAGTAAAAATATGCTACGTTATTGGTTGAATTAGCTTCGATAAAAGTTGAAATAAAAAATTCTTAGTTTGCTATTTTTATCACGAACTATACAATTAGAGGAGCTATTGCGCACTAACGTCTCGTCGAGACGAGTTCAGTGGAATCTGGAATTTATCGCATCCTAGTAGTGATTAGGATGCGATAAACGATGCGCGTAGACCGGATTCAGTAGTTTTAGTTAGAGCTTTAAGAGCGTTGGAGGTCACTTTGAGGTAAAAAGTCGAACCTACTTTTTCGCTTACGTCTCATCTATTATTATAATTAAGTTTTAGCCTATTATTTGTGGAAAGGTTCTGATCACCTCAACAAATTAATCACTATTAATAATAACACCAATACACCGATTTTTGAAAGGCCTTCGACCGCGTTATACACTCAATTCTTTTAAATAAACTTACTCGTCTTGGAATACATGGTGACTTATTTAGATGGATTAAGTCATACATTAGTAATCGTAGTCAAGTTATCTCAATAAATTGTGTCTTATCCAAAATAATCAACGCAACCTCGGGCGTTCCTCAGGGTTCTCACCTTGGTCCGCTTTTCTTTAACATGTACTTAAACGACATAGGCTCATGTTTCCAACACTCAAAATTTTTAATGTTTGCAGATGATATGAAAATTTATAAAACGGTCATCTCTCTATCGGACTGTAGAGAGCTACAAAGTGACTTAGACAGGCTCTGCAACTATTGCACAGCTAATTATTTGGACATCAATGTTTCAAAATGCCACACCATGTCCTTCACCAGAAACAAGCATATAATTAACTTTCCCTATTCACTCCGCGATGAACCCGTGATCTCAAAAAGCGAATGTAAGGACCTTGGAGTCTACGTAGACAGTAAACTTATATTTAATACGCACATTTCTTCAATCACTTATCTTACAAAATGTTAGGTTTCGTACTGCGTCTGAGTAAATTATTTAAAAATCCACGTACGCTAGTAATGCTTTATTCCTCACTAGTCAGAAGTACACTGGAATATGCATCGTCTGTCTGGAATCCCAAATACACTTACTATGTCAATAATATAGAGCGCATACAAAATAAATTCATCAAGTACCTAGGTTATAAATACAACAATAATTACATCTGCACTCTCCAATCCCTGAAATCCAGGCGAACGGTAGCTGACATGACATTTCTCCATAAAATAATACACAACGAAATAGACTGCTCAGAACTTCTATCCCAAATAAATTTTAACACCCCATCTAAAAGAACTCGACACACCAACCTTTTTTACACAACTAGTAATAATACAAACGCTGCAGCCAATTCCCCTATTTCTCGCATCCTTCAAACATTCAACTCAATTCAAACAAGCACAAATACCGATATATTTTTTGATTCTCTCCCTCTATTTAAGAAAAACTTTTTTAGCACACTGAATTCGCCCACATAACACATACAACCACACACAGATACACATGCACACGTACACACACACACAAACACTCACACACACCTCTCTCCTTCCCCAGCACACTAATTTAACTTAACTTAAAAATGTAACTTAACCGTAAAATGTATAATATACCTCATATGCATGTATGTCAGCGACATGTCATTGGTACCAATTATTGTACTAACTTTTATAATTTTGTAACTATTGTCATCTATGTAATTATGTACTGTTTGTTTCTGCAATAAATAAAAATAAAATAAAATAAAAATAACACCACAGTTCATGACGTCCGCCAACAACATTTTTGAGTATACTAGCTGTACCCCCCCAAGAGTCACTGAGGCTCCTTCCAGAACTTTTAAGAGTATTCTCGAACTTTTCGGAACCTTTTAGACACACCGACACACTCCGCCACTCTAGTTTAAATCTTAGAGAACCTTCTTGATCTTTCTCCTTCCAGAACCTTCTAGAGCATTCGAGAACCTTCATGAACTTCCAGACCCACCGACACAGTCGGCGGGCCCATTCTGAAATAATCTGAAGCATTTGCGGCCTTCCCATAGCAAATCACATTTTCACAAATCCACCCACGCTCAGCCACCCTCACCAAACTCTCTTACTTTCGATGTGACACCAAGGGCTATCTACCACCATAACCACCGGTGGGCGGCAGTGGCTGGTTATGAAGAAAATTAGGCGGGCAGGGGAACACGGGTTTCTTTTTATAATACATATTAGATTCCTACATAAGTTCACAAAGTCAAATTCACAACTTTAAAATTCATTTTTTTAATTTAAAAAAAATTTACTTGTAGTTGTGCGAAATCATATCTGGTGACAATACTCGCTGCTCGCAACAACGACTAGCAATATATTATCTTACGCACACTTGTATTGTACCTACATCGTTTTAGAGTTAAGCAGTAGGATAAGTCTTGTGGCGTAATCAGCTGATGACTTCTGTTGTTAGTTGGAAACAAAGCAGAACTTAAACGAGGAAATACTACCTTCTCTCGGAGAGATAAAAGCTGTTTGAATGCGGAAAAACGGAAATAGCTATGAAAGTTTTAATCGTCGGTACAAAATACGAGAGGAGGTTTTTTTCACAACACAGTAATAATTATTTACAAGAATTTACAAACAAAAGAGAAAATTTCATAATAAAAGAGTTTCTTTTATTATGAAATTTTATCATCAGTTTTAAAATATCACTAGCGTAGACCAGTGGAAGATGATGGGACATTATTATAATTGTAGAATTTGTGAAGCTGAGAGAATTTATAAAAAAAAATGTTTCCTCAGAGTTCCCTTCAAAAAATTATCAAAATTTTTATTTTCGAATGCCAATATACTGAAAAAATTAAAATGTTTGTCAAAAATTTTAACAAAAGGAATACACATTTCAAATATAGAATTATCAATAGATAAAATAATTTCAGTACCTACATTATCGCTTCTCTGAATCGTTCCCATAGTGACTTCCAATTTCTAACATCAAATCCCTGTTCTAAAAGTCATTGAAACGGAGTTACACAAAAACACAAAATCATAATTATTATGTACTCAGAGTACCAACATAAAGCATCGAAAAGTGTTACCTACATAAATGTTTCGTTTTGTAATATTGTTTTCTTTTCTGTAAATTTTTTTCAAAATCAGAAAAACCTATTTTGCTTTTCTAACAATATTGTATTATACCAACAAATGAAGTACAGTTGCTAATCTTCTGAATGTCGTATCTTAGTTTTAAATTTTAATGAATATATCTACTTCCTTCACAGTGGTACGTAAAAATAAGAAATAAATTAACCAATAACCTATTCTTAAATATTGCAACCTCACAGCTTCACCATAACCAGTATTTAGTTATATTATACATCCACACGGGCTTTTAAAAACATGTGATATACGATATACGTAATAATTTAGTGGAACAATAATTATGAAGTAAAATTTTCTACTAAAATTACATAGAACGCATTCAGAAGAATAGTGTATGCTAACGTTAATAATTATTATTATCGACGTATGTTATTATATCCTTCTTTTAACTACATTCCGTGAAATTAAGCCCCCGCATACCCAATTTCTACCGATTTATAACAAGTTTCTCGTTAACTCTTTAAGTTTTTAAGGTCCAAAATAAGGGTATTTTTGAAGATAATATCTGTACATTTGTTATGCCGAAACGTCAATTATATGAAATTTCCTCGATAAGCTCCGAAAATAATTTAAGCACGTTTTGTTTTGTATTTAGTATGTTATAGACATGAAAAAATTCACAGTGTTTCTTTAAATGCAACTAAAACATTTTTCAAAAGATTACTGCTCTATTTCAAACTTTTTCATTTTCGCTTAATATTGGCGCGCTCCCTCTAACATTCGTATTTACATATCTCCCTTTCAAACCATCTTTGAACTCTTACTACGGGGCCTTAAACACATCTACTATTTCTTCAATAGTTTTGCGAACCGCTTGCAATCTAGGTACAAGCGAGTACCTAAATGACTCAGTCCTGACATTGTTGTTACAATTACAAAGAATTGGTGATCGAGTAGTTCTAATTGATTTGTCAGAAAATGAGGGCTGTCTATAATTCCACTTACAATTTTAAAATTAAAATCAAGTCGGTAACAAGTCTTCAATTTGAGAGTTTTAATCATTTTATATCTTTCATCAAGTGGTTTTAGTTTTTATATGTAGACAGAATTTACAGTTAATATGTATATAAAATGAAAGAGAAAGATTAAAGCACACTCAGTAATAAAATAAAACATTTTAAATATTTTATACAAGTTTTCCCCTGCCACAGAGATTAGCAAAAGCGGTTTGATGTATGTTTTTTCTGTTTACATCGCTGTTGATAAAAATCAATTCACCCCTTCATATTATAACGTTCAAGGCAAACCGCGCGATTTAGGTTAAGCCTCTTAAAGTCAGACATGAAAGGTCTAAGGGGTCATAGGGAGGTTGTGGGTTAAGTCATATTGGCTAAGACAGGGACGTACTGCCTTTAGAAGGGTGATATTTATACCCTCGAGTCAACTGCGGTTAACTGCAGCGGGCATACTTTCAAGAAGCGTAGGCTTATACGAATACGTAATACGTACATAATTTGTGAAAAGTCAACTTTATTCAGCTAAGCTATCAAATTATAGTTGAAACTGTTTTTTTTATTAAATGCGTTGTTATTTTGTCTAACATAAATTAGGCTGAAATTAATAGTACTTACCAAGAATATTATGTACTATGCCTCCATGGTAAAGCTCTCGAATAGCAATCCGGAGGTTACGGGTTCAAATCCTGGCGTGCGCAAGTAAATTTTATTAGATTAATTTCTGTCATTTCAAAATTTACTAATTAAAAATAATATATAGTACATTTGCGGATCATTCCAGAGTGAAAGATACTCTCAGTATCGCCCTTGTGTAGGACAACCATTAAGAATTTAAGTTTCTTGAAATGGCTTTGGCCGTTATGATTTGAAATTTTCACGGCCAAAAGTATTATAGTGATTTGTTTTTGGGCTTTGGCCGTGTTTGGTGACAAGATCTGAATAGCCAGATACTTCTCCACCTTTCTCTTCCCATCTTCTTCCTCTCCGCACTACCTTCAGCCTCACAACATTCCCCTAAATGACGTTTCCCATAATCTCATTAGCTACAGACGGATTACACTAGTGGATTATCTAGATTCTGGTAGGTTATTATTATTTATTTCCCTAAGACCAATACCCCGAATTCAAAACCAAATCTTTATTACGAAATAATGCAGATACCTTCATATGTTTTTAAATTAAATAGATTAATTTTATCAAGTTATTATTTTCATACCTACTTCTTTAACTCCAATTGAGGCAGCGAGAAATGGTCAATTTAATACTATATTAGTGTTGGTATTGACGGGGAAAATCATCAACCAAATTAATTACGCTTAATAGTATAATGCAGGCAATTGTATTGTATTTAATGGGTAGAAAATTATTTTTATTATTTATTTAAATAAAATCAAACATAATAATAACATTATTAAATTCGATTATTTTAAATTCCCCAAAAAGTTACTATATGGTTGATCGCCTACGATTACGAATTAATTTAAAGAAATTACTCTAATTTGGTTTCTAATTGACTAGTAAACCTGCTTATTTTCTTTGCTTTCATTACTTGTTTTCATAGTTTTGTTTAGTCAAGAAGAAAAATACAAGAAATGTTCTTCTGAATTGGAGGCCGTTTCCTGAAAAACTTTTAGTTAATTGCCAATATATGGGAACACGTATTCATGCACCTGCATTTGCCTTGATAATATACAATGACGAAATGCGGAAACATTCAGATGTTTATGAACACGTGTTCCAGCATCATGATATATTCGTATTTTACTCATAGTTTATTAGGAAACTTAACGATTATTAAATTAGTAATTTGTACAATAACAAAATTATTAGGTAGTTCTTGTAAAACTTTAACCGTATTAATAATTAGATTCTTATACGCCGGTTCAACGGTACGGAAAGACCGCCTGGTTTAAAACCGTTTTAACCATACAAGCGCCGTGGTTATAAGTCAAGTTTTTCACTGTTCCGAAGTTACACGCCACGTAATATTTACATTGCTTTAGTAAGTAATTATCTTAATATTTCAGAGAAGAAATTGTGAGAATGCGATGAAGTTACGCGAAAAAAATGTCTTCAGCTAAAATCTGAAACATCCCACGCATCAAGAGCACAGCCTTCAAGTACCGACAGTAAGCATTTCGCAGCTGATTACGTTAAATTGAACTCCAGATTGCGGGGCTTACCACTTACCACATGGGGTTGGATGATGCCACATGGAGCCTCGCATTGATATTGCATACTATCTATGGACAGTGTGTAGTCAATACTGATGTTACATAAAACTAATGAAATTTGTTTTCTCACTTAAAGAAAGGCAATTTATTTTTTTAACATTAACGTTCTCGGTGGGGAAAATTATTGATAAATAAATAAGTGCTTAGCTACGCCGATGATGATGATTAATGATAATGACACGCCACTGCCTCTACGGATACGTTTATCGATAAACTGGAATATTTTCTGATTAAAATATGGTTTGACATGAGCGGAACACTCTGTTACTGTGGTGAATTTTCGTTTTGGGATAATAGCGATCAACACCAAGTAAAATGCTATTGATAGGTAGTATATAATAATATACATATTATATTTATGTAAAGATGTATTTATTAAAGTTACCATGTAGCTTGCAATTTATTTTGCGTAAAATCTCGCAACCATACATAAAGATAGCAGCCAAAAAAATATGCTTCAGGAAAATGAAGGTAATGTTGGTAGTTCTTAGTCGAAGTATGATAAAGTTTTAAATGACACAAGTTGATTTGGTCGAGTTGACTTAGTAGTCAGTAGATAGAGGTCGTACGTTCGATTTCTTGATACGACCGAATCTTTTTCTGTCTTTTATGTTTCAAATTTTTGTTTGGGAGTGTTTAATATTGTCTTCAATGATTAAATATTACAATGTGATGTTTTAACCGATAATTTATACCACTTTAAAAAAAATTATAATAGTGGGTGTAATAATTCGTAATACCGTAAGAAGTTAGACGCTCGAAAGAAACGGGGTAATAAAGACGATGAAACACAAAATTTGTATAAGCATGCCCCATACTCGGTTGACTCCGTCATATATTTAGACGAACTTCCCGCTATAGTTACTATACCCGTTACTCTTGTCTCTTCTTCTTCTTCTTCCTAGCACTATCCCAACTCATTGCCTAGGTAGGCTGTTGGGGTCGTATGTATACTAATACCCGTTACTCTTGTAAATCCGAATAATTATATATGAATACATTTTCTTGCCTCGTTTTGGCTCTTCCTGGTTTATCTCGTCTCTTCTTGCTTCTTCTAGTTTCTGTTGGCTCTCCTTGCCTTTTCTTGGCTCGCTTTGGATCTTTTTGCATATTTTTGCATCTTCTCGCCCCTTCTTTGCTGGTCTCGTCCCTTTTTGCATATTCTTACGTCTTACAGACCGTTCTTGTCTCTTCTATTCTCTTCCTGACTCTTCTTGAATCTTTTTACCGTCGCTTCTCGTCTCTTCTAGTCTCTTCACGCCTCTTATTGCAACTTCTCGTACCTTTTTTTAATAATGATATTCTTACTTCAAACCTACCTTTCTGGTATTCCTACCTTTTCTAGTCAATTTCTTCTTTTTGTCTCTTCTCGGCTCTTCTTATATTCGTGAAATACCCAAATAAAATAAATCAAAAACCTAACCAAGAAATTAAAATCTAATCACAAATTACATGTACGAACAAACTCCTCTGAAATGTAATGAATATAAACCGACTGGTAAACAAACAATTAAGAAATAAAAATTGTGTCTACTAACAAATAAAAATCCGAGCCATCTAAAAGCCATAAATATAAATTCAAAATTGGGTTCTTTTAAAATGTTTGTAATCTTATAACTGATCCACACTTATTAAGGCGATGCCATACGTAGTAATGCAAAACCGTGTGTTTTTTGTTTAAAAAGAAGTTAGAAATGTTTCAGATGCTTTAATTAAATACTGCGAGTAGAATACATCTTGGCCTTTGAAATAATCGAGTATTTTTTAGATACGTCTTTTTATAAGTCCAGAAAAAAATAATGTATAAGGCCTATGAAAACTGCTTTAAAGTTCAAAATCTCCTACTTACGAACCCCCTTTCGGTGATTTTATTGTATAATGTGGCAAATTAAGTTATTTATAAAATGATCGAAAAAAAATTCAATATTTATGCCTGAACATCCACAAAATAAAATAAAAGGCACTTTTTGGCCATGTTTTTTTTCTTGCTTAAATCAAAACAGGCGGATGGTGTTAAGCGGGAATTTAAACCTTATTGCCATCTACGTAAGGGTTGTTATTGATAGCGGCTCAATTTAAAATATTACACGACGTAGTGCATCACCTTAAGTCTATCACAATTAATTACTTGACACTGGAACTGTTTTGTCGTAATTATTTCGGTTCGTCCCAAACACGCTATACTTTGTGTGGTTTTGTCAAATAACACTATTTTTTTAAAGCGTTTTGAAATATGTTTAAAAAATCAAACCTAACATTATAACGGAAAGAGGTAAAATTAGAACGCGAAACAAAAATTATGTACTGATTTTAACGCGTGCATATTCACTTTTCAAGGAAATCGATTCAAGAAAACGCTGGATAGTTTAGAAAGAAACAAGGACCTCAAAAGAAGTCCTAAGAATTCTTCTGTATTATCAGAAGAAGAAAAATTTTACACTGCATTATTAAAAAATTAATTCATTCCCAAAATGTAGTCTTAGAACTGGAAAAAGTTACCTTAAACTGGTGAAAATACATCACGATGAAGTTTGTTGCAAAATATAAAGGAAACGTACATCAAAAAATATAATTGCAATAATTCTGGAATGGATTGCTTTCATTGTGTCCTGAAATTGCTAGTGGAGTATCGTACACCGTACAAACAAAACAAAATGGCTGCACAAGTTTTAAGTTCGCCTTTTGTAATAACGCCGCTGCCCGCTGGTGCAATATTCGTATCATTCGTGGCTGTTACGTATGGTTTATTTGTAGGAAATGCAGCGTGATGAAATATCGCAGAGAAAATGATATCTTCGCTACCGTATTTCTCATTGTTGAAATACATTTCATCATCGAAGCATGACATGAAAAACTTTCTTATTTATTTCAACTTATTACAAAACAATTACCCTTTATTATTTTTTTTTAATTAATTCGATCAAAAATTATTGATTTATTTACTTCACGTATCCTATTTGTTATTGAGTGTGTCTGATAATTGGTTGTGTATGTATTGCAGAAAAATGTTACATTTTGTCTTGTGTTCCTCGTCGGAACATGGAATTTAGTAATGGCGATGATGGCTGTCAAACAAGTTAATTAATGTACACACTTGACGGATTGGTTTAGGCGGTATCATGTACCTAGATTTGATTTACGGTTTGATTTACACGTTGCTCATAGCTGTCGTAAAAAAACGATAAATAATATTTTCATTGTGTCTGATAGTTGGTTGTGTATGTATTAGAAAAAAATATTACATTTTGTCTTGTGTTTTTAGTCGGACCATGGAATTTAATAGTGGCGACGATGCCAGGGCTGTCAAATAAGTTAAATAATGTATAGACTTGACGGATTGGTTTTGGCGGTATCAGGTACCTAGATTCTAAGATTTGATTTACATGTAGCTCATAGCTGTCGTAAAAAAATGATCAATAATATTTTCCTTATAATTTTATCGATGATTCTGACATGTCGATTTCGATGTATGAAGGAAATTTTATTTATCTTTTACTAATTAATGAACTTTTTATAATTTAAAATGGGTCGCTGTGTTTACTTAGTTTTATAGAAAACAATTTCTCTCGATATTATGCGCATGTTAGGTTGGACTTCAAAGCCTTAATGCTTCGTACAATTCGGAACGTATCCAGAAAAAAATGCAATTAAAAGATGTTTGTTTTTTTTCACTGATTTGGCTGTTTAAAATATGTATTTTGTTACCGAGTAAAGCTTTGAAGATTGATGTATATTCTAATCACGGTAAATTGCGATTATAACTACGCGCAAATTAAAATACATTAAACTTATATGAATATCCTATCTACGTCGATTTTTGCACCATTTTTTAACTTTCTGTTCAACTCACCTAATGAGTTCTCATTTTCCCGCTACGATTTATTTCTCATCAAAAATAATAAAGGATTATGACTTTTGATGAAAAGTGCCGCATGACTTTTTAATGTTTGATTTTATGGCGTGTAAAGAAAAACCAAAATCACATTTTATACTTTGTATTGATCGCATCCCACATCCGTAATTGAAATGGTGTAAACATTTATTTTTCCAATGTGATAGCTTGAACAAAGTACTCATTAAATATTGAAAAATTGGGTAAAAATGAAAAACAATATATTTTCGAAAGCAACCAAACCAATTTATTCTGGTGGGGTACTCCCCTTCAATTAGCAATTCCCTGCAACTACTCTTAATGAAGTACTATTGTTTAACCTACCAATGGACAATGTCAGTTCCTACGGACACCTCAATCTGTTTAATGTTAAGCGATCAATTATCTATAACGCTGTAAAGATCGGTGATTAAATTCATACGTTTAAGATATCTATACTTTTCCATTCAGCCAACCCATTAAGCGCATTTGAATGTTAGATGAATCAAAATGGGCGATAGTTTACTGAGAAAACGCGCGTGGTTTCACTGATCTGGGTCCAGTGGACACACTTGTGAATTAATGCGTTTAGCATCGCACATAAATCCGTCGGTTACCGGCTGCCACGAGCACGTCAGTCTTGGCTCTTTTTGTAAAGAAATTGCTTTCCTGTACTTTCGAGATGTGCACAAATCGTTCTCGAGCAAAAAACAAATCTGATAGAGTTTCTTTCCATTCGCATGTACTAAAATATCACTTATTATTTCAATAAATACAATTATTCACACTGTTTTTGATACCCAAAAACGTTAAACGTAAGATAAAATTAAGTGAGACAGCGAACGCAGAAATACAAAAGCGTATGAAGGACAACCCAGGGACAGTACGTACGTAGTATGCCACTACTCTGCTCGCTCGTTTGTTTGTCGAGAAATAGGTGAAAAGCGCCCACTGACGGGCGAGCATGTTCTTGGCGAGCAGCCTGGGCATGACGTCACGCGATTTATTTGGCGGAAATTCATACAAAGATGCTCGTCGCTTGCCTGTGACGTCTTGCTTGCTGCGGACATGCTCGTCCGTCAGTGGGTCAACTGGTGTCGCGAGGAACGCGCACAGAAACGAGGGGCGTTCGTAGTAATATAGCTGTTTCACCGATACACATATTCTATGAATGGCTCTCTTTCTAATGCGTTCTGTTCCATTTAGCTATGAATAAAGTTATTTGTAGCCATTTCATTTATTCACACCTATTTGTTGTGACTATTCTCTTCTTATGCGTTTTGTTATTCGATTTCAATCAAGAAACAAGAACGTGCTATATTTTTTCTTGG
The DNA here is from genome assembly GCA_026573805.1 of Hesperophylax magnus. NCBI lineage: Eukaryota > Metazoa > Arthropoda > Insecta > Trichoptera > Limnephilidae > Hesperophylax > Hesperophylax magnus. Next base: position 14,123,324 of record JAIUSX010000012.1, read on the forward strand.
ATTTGTATGAACTTAACTGGTCTTAGTATTTATATCAATAAATTGCACCCGTGTTAATTAATTATAAAACCATTAACATGAAGCTGATATATTCAAAATTTTCCATCTTCTTTTGGTGCTAATAATAATAACTGAGAATGTTATATAATGAAATATGTAAAATTTAATATATATTATATACGTATAAAATCCTAAACAATCCACAACAATAACTTACTTCTATCTTACTTATTTGAACCTGTACCTACAGAGTTTTTTTTTAATTATCACTAACAACTGACAACATGGGAAAAATTTGTAAACAAGTATGTCACATCAAGTCATTTGTTTTAAGTCAGTAGTTATAAGTTTCAGTCGTAAGTCACTAAATATAAGTCTTAGATGTAAGTCACAATTTATTATTATAAAGCTTAGTTGTACGCCAGTTATTTTATTCATATAATATATGTGTTTGAGGTGATTTTTCATAAAAACGGCGCAATATAAATCAGCCGAATGTAATTGTTAGTTTACATAATATTTAAAAGGAAAAATGTTACGTACGAAATCACTAACGTCAATCGTGCTTTAACCGTTACGAATCAGTTACCTAATGAACTAGCCATAATCTGACAATGGCGTTCTGTCCACGTTATATAATATTTGAGGGTAGTTACTCATGCACCAACATTTGCATGCGTTTCATCCCCCGATAGCAAGTTTCTCGCGTAATGCGCCAACCGTACGAGTATACTCGTACATCGCACACTATGTGTTATAACGTAGATAGTGATGAAAATAATTTTTCTGTCAATTTAGAACAATTTTGTCTAAAATTTCCATTTGGACAATTCCAAGATGCATAATACCAAAGATATTAGAAGAACGAGATATGCTATGTTGGCCGCCGGACCGTAGCCAGAGTACTACCTAATTAGGGTACTTTGAACGGTATCGGGACGTGTACGCACAGAAATCTGTTCTATGTATTAGTGCGGATACCTTAGATCGCCTTAGCGTAAGCGAAGGTGTGCAGTAGTATTGGTGAACAAAACCGGCGACACTCGGCTAAACCATTCCACTCAGTACGAACTGCGCATAGCACATCTCGTTCTTCTAATATCTTTGCATAATACCGTCAAATTTTCCCTGTTGGAGAATTCTTCGTTCAATCAGACAATTTCAAAGTGGGAAATATCATCAAATTTGTCCATTTGCAGAAGTATTTGTCAAATGGGACTATTGCATTGCACCAAATTTTGTCAAATTGTCTTTTTGGACAATTTCAATTGTCAGAGTTCTTTGTGAAATCTGATAATTCAAGACAATAATAACTGGCTGGACTTAATAACGTTGTTTAATTTGATTTAATTAGTATTTTAAAAAATGAATAAAGGTACGAACAAATAATACACAGAAATAATTCATTTTTGCAATTAGGAAATGACTTTTTATCTGTTGCTTAGACAAAAAATGGAATATGTGTTGAAACAGTTTGTTGGCGAGGCTATAAGTTTAACGTGTAACATCTGTTGTAGTCTTATTGAAGGCAAAATAGGAGGAAAACGTTTCCTTCACTGACAACCAATCAACGGTTGTATTTGGATCATAAACCCTTCATGGAGAGAAGGATTAACTGGGGAGGTTTATCTAGCGCACGTTTTGAGAGAATTAGCCTTGTAGCAAATACTCGTATGGAATTGCGGTAGCAAATACGGTTTTAATCCTACAAAGAGTGAATTTGAGAACACATAATTTTTATTATGTTCTGTGAAAAGGGTGAACGTGGTTGGTATTAGCAGAATGCGGAGCAGTTTCCTCAGATGTAAAAAATGACTTTTTAATTTTTTTTCTCAAGGAAATGATGTCTTGCTCTAATACAATACAGGGTGTTCGGGGGTAAAGTGCACAATTTCTGGCAGGTCATGGATACTAAATGATGATGAAAGTAAAAAACACAAATAACTTTTTTCGAAATTCCGTTGTTTTTTTCCATCCATACATATTTTTCCATAAAAGAATATTATTTTATTTTACAAGCAATAATTATTCGCCTGAAACACTCATCCACATTGAAAAATCTCCTGATAAAAAATACATGACGCCAACGGGACTTCGATTACCGGTCGACAGCTCTGACCACTGAGCTATGGCGGCTTATCTCTTATCCGCGAAATAATTCAATATATACTAGTGTTTCATTCAACAATTACTGCTTGTTACATTTTTTCACCTGAAAACAACCAACTTTATTTTATATGAGAAAGGCATTGTAAGTGCTGACTCTCTCACTAGATGGCGTCGAGACAAATTGTCTACATTTTTAGGTGAAATACTTGAACTTGTCAAATATTTTTTTTTTTTTTTTGGTAAACTAATATTTAAGACAAGATTTTTTTTTAATTTTTTTTTTTATGCATAGCACCTTTAAAGGGTCAAGGGGTCATTGGCGCCCGTTGGCGTCATGTATCTTCTATCAGGAGATTTTTCAATGTGGATGAGTGTTTCAGGCGAATAATTATTGCTTGTAAAATAATTGTTACCCTTTGTGCTATGCATAAAAAAAAAATCTTGTCTTAAACATTAGTTTACCAAAAAAAAAAAAAAAAATTATTTTCTCCACGCAAACAATTCAACTTTTGTACTCAAATTCAACAAGAAATTTCAAAAAAGTTATTACTCTTTTTTACTTGTACAATCATAGATATATCATACCGACTAGGAACAGTAGCCAAATTTTACATTCTTTTGCAATACATACACAACCAACTATCAGACACACTCACTAAACAATAGGATGCATGATCTGAGCAACAGTTTGGGGCTACAATTGATATATTTATTGACTCCATTTATAGAATAAGGCGTAATCTATACCGGTACTTTTTTTAATCCTACAGATTATAGTAGCGTCGGTAATGTAGTTTTAGTGATTTGTCTTACATGTAGTATTGTTCTAATTTATATATTATTTTATGATACTGTTACATGTTTTACTAATATGGTTTCTTACTCAGTTTATCAGTTTACTGTTATATCATGCTTTAGAAAAAATGTATAATTTACGATGGTTCACTAGATATTCGGTTCTTAAAATCCATCTGAAAGCCCGGCTGGACGTACAAAAATAAAATATTTAATCACCTCCCGAAGTTAATGCACTTTACCCCCGGAAACCATGTATATATCGAATCATCATTACACTTTAGTTTTTCATTGCGTTATGATTTGAAAGTAATAAATTGTAGTAATTCAATGTTTTATGATCAAAAATACGACGTAAGAAGCGTATAGTTTACGGAGTGTCTGGGTGTAAAGTGCACTAACATAGGGAGGTGATTCTATATGAAGGTGGAATGAAAAAGGGTGAATAACAAAAAATTTTTCAATACAAACAAATCAACTTATTTGCACTGAAAAGCTACCTTAAGAGTGCACTTTCCCTATCAGAATTTGAGAATTGCCTCTACGGCAACTTTTAAACCTTTGTAAGATTGCCTATAGGGTCTCTGTCGTCACTTCAAGAAAAATAATATTATGTCCTGAATTCGAGACATCTATTAACACGACTCCAAACTAAATCTACTTTTACAAATGTGAAATAATATCAACACGTGTCAGCTGCCAACAGCAGAGCTCTGCTGGCACAATACAAAGGAAGTCAAACTGTGGGGTATTTCAGAATCCATAAATTATTTATTTTTTTAATTTTATAATAATATGTAATTTGTAAAAAAATATGATTTTATAAAATCAATATATATAAGTTTATCTATACAGGGTGTCCGGGGGTAAAGTTCAAAAACTTCAGGAGGTTTCAAGGAGGAGAAATTTCATTTTTTTTTCCTTAAAAAAACATTTTTTCATAGACCAATATACTTTTTTCTGTACAATCAATTAATTTTTTTTATCCGAAAACTAGCTTAAAACGTTAAAATTTCAAAAAATCGTCTTTTTTAATTGTACTATCATGTAGAATCACCTTCCTTGCACATTTAACCCCCGGACATATTGTATAAAAAATATATATGTATTATCTACTTTTGTACATTTATATAAATTATATAGATGTATACGTTTTTTATACTTATCATATTTTGTATTATGAAGATAATTTATACATTTTTAAGCTTTTTTATCAGGGTGTGGGCCATTAGTGTCTCAAGGATTTAAATATAAATCAGAAGACAGTTTTGTAATGATTTATTTATTCATTTAAACAATTCAATAATTATGAGAGTAATATAACATGTATGAATCATAAAATTACATTCCAACATATATTTTTAATGATGTACCTACTCTCACAAAAAAGCTTCTGTATTTTTGTTTGGAGGGTGCTTTATTTATTCACAAAGGTAAGAAATTTTTGTAACTACTATTTTTAATAGTTTAAGTTCATGTGAACTTACAATTTAATTTTGAACTTTATTGGTTATAACATACGATATACTTTTAAATACTCTAAATCTTGTTTGTTTAAATTGTCAAATGTAATTTAATCACAAACATAATACAATGAAGAATTGGTGGTTCTGAGATATACCAATAAATACGGTGAAAGAACCTTAAACTATGTTGTACCCAAAAAATACAATAAACTAAAAACAATCAAAAATAATACCATTTGTATTGCAAGTCAAATATAATAAAAGGAAATTACTATAAGATACAGATATTTATATTGATGCCCTATTGAAGCACTTGTATTTGTAATTAGAATTGACATTGTTAGGAAAAGGAATATCATTATATGTTTGTAATACTTCATATACCTACCTATATAATATATGAAACTATTGATGTGACCATTCATTTGTACTTGTTTAGTGTATAAGTTTTTTACTGCTGTTTACATATTTATATTTATACTATTCTGTTAATTTAACCAATTGATCTAGTTGGTAATTTATCATCATCTTTATTTATACATATACCTTCTTTGAAAATTTACCAATTGCATAAAATGTTGTCACTACGTACCTGCTGACAATCTTCATAAGTAGTGTAGCATGTTTAAATATTAATAAATAAAAATAAAACTCGTCAGGTATAATAAATAATAGACGTCAGCGACAACAGGTACATAATCGGGTTCATTCAACGTGAAATTGGGTGTGATGAATGAAAGTGGGTTATATGAAAAGAGACAACCTGGTAACAACGTTTGACGCTGGTGCCATATGATGAAGACCGTAATACAATACAAACATTAAAAAACTATAACAGTTATACTGGCACTCAAATCAATGTTATTGTTTTCATAGATCGATATCCATTTTAAGGCAGCTTTTGATTTTCTAGGTTGGATACAAATGACACGGTCGGAATAAGGAGAATAAAGATGCACCATCGACACCTTCTTTTTTTATCAACCAACTGCAATCCATATCGGACCATTCTCCATTTAGACGCGGATTTGGAAAAGTTATTGTCAAATCTGAGCCCAGATCTGACCTTAAGTCCAAAATAAAATTTGAATGTAAAATGTGGCGACAAATTTATAGTCAACACATGCGACCAAAAGCCTAAAAATACCATGGACATCAATGTAGCAGCAGCATCGGGGATGACTGAAGGAATTGGGCTTGCTCAACTGTCTGAGTTTTTGACGGCTGTCGACTTATCCCTGGTGTACCAAAAACATTATAATAAAGCAAATATATGTCAAGAGAGTGAAAGAAATGTGCATTACTCGCAGTGGAAGTCACAGTGGAGCGAGAGCGTCAATCTGCTATTGAAGAAGGTTTTCTGCAGGATGGAGTGGCGGTGATCGCGAAGTGATCATACATATAGATTAAATTATACAGCCCTATTATGTGCAGCAGCAATTATTGACAGAAAATTTGGAGAATTTTTAAACCTACAAGTAAATATTGTTGCATTTGTGCAACTGAGAACCAATGTGCTTTGCCTAAAGACCACGGATGGTACAAAAATTAATGAACTTGATCAAAACTTCCGTTGAATCGTATGATTTGATACATGCAACTTATATTGGTTGGCGACAGTAGTACTTATAAGTTAATCCAAAAGAAACCACATCCGAAGTAAATCATCGAAAAAGTGTCGCAATTATTTACTTCCAAAGAATGTGCACCAAATTATCCGCTCCAAAAGATTATTCGCTGATGTGAACGACCAAGTATCCTTTACATCAGCTAAAGATGATAACCACACAAAGGATACTGTTCATCAGAAAAGTGATTTGTCACCTATTCGATCGCATAAACAAGATACTGAGAACATGTCAAACAGAGTCAATACACTGTATGTAGATTTACACTTCAGCAACAGTTACAATGAAGTGTTCAATCAACAATTCAAAAGCTATTATTGTCAGAGTTATAAAGTACTGCACTTCAAGTGACCTTTTAAATAACAGTAATGGGCTCAAATGATTTTATTATTACCTCCGTGCTTTAACATCTTTACAAGACTCGGGCAAAACATTCTGTAGCGGAGTATAGATTTCACATCTGAAAAATAATTAAAGAGTTTATTGAAAATAGAACACCTAGGTACGGTTAGTCAAAAAACGTACAATAAAGTCAATTCTGGGTAGAAATTGTACAGTTGACATTCAGGACAGGTTCACTCCCTCCTCCTCAGAAAATACCCTCTATACAGCATTCTCAAAGATGACACAGGCTCTGAGAGAAATTATTTTCTTCAGGGCCTCCTTCCGACATAAAAAATAACATCACTGAACTAAATTAAATTCCCCACAGTTTCAGAACTTTCAATAGCTTCTTTCGCTCGCATGTTTATTATTTTTCTGGATTCCACGTTCGAGTATTGTTATTTGAAACAGATGGCCCATATATTATTATTATTATTACATATTATATTATATTTCGGACATCGTTGCTGTGTGAATCATTAGAACAGATGTAAAGTGACGTGTGTATTTGTGTACGTAGAAAGTTAATTCACAAATAGGTAAATCACGATCGTATAGGTATTCCTCAACAAGAAAACTAAATTAATAAAAATTTACCCCGTAATTTCTAATGCATTGGAATTAGTTTTATTTCCCAAGGTACCTATTCTGAAAAAAAATAATAACTTTTTACTACACAATACATAAATAAAAATATGAATTATTAATTTTTATAGTAAATTATCGTTTATAATAAATATAAGCGTATAAATCAAAAATTGTATTTTTTTCTTCTCACCTATTAGATAGGATATAATTTTATGAGATATCATTTTTTCTTTGAAATACGGGATATCTTTCGTGTAGTTCCCATCTTTGAAAAAACAATATTTATTAACTCATAAACTTTACACGCGTAAAAATTATCTTTATAGATTCAAATATTTGCACGTAATCGCACGTCTGTAGATCAGAGAACGTTGAACAACACGTCTGCCCCCAAAGCCCTCGAGTTGGCGAATGAACTTTTCAAAGAAAGATAGATTAATCTTCAAGTCGGAGCGAGCGCGCTATAATAAATATGATTTAAAAGCAATAGGCGTAAGTGACAGTTGTGAAAATGTTTAATAAATCACGGCGTATTTCAAAAATAGCAAAAATCACTTTTGGGGTCTATTGAGTAGCATTAAAAGAAGCATTGTGATTTTTTTCATTTTTTTCATTTCTTGTAAAATAACAGAAATAAACGTGTTAATAATATTTTTCGGAGCATACTTTGCGATTTATTTCTATCGAGGGAATTTCAAATAATTACCGTTTCGGATTTTGGAACAAATAGATACTATCTTAAAGAATAACATATATTTTTTTAAGAGCTTAAAAACTTCAAACTTTTAAGGAAAATATGTCGGAAATTGGATGAAATTCGAATAGTGGGCCCTTAAAACGTTGAAATTTAGAATTTTTAATATTCCTTACTCGTAGTATTGTGTAGAATCAACCCTCAAAGTTAGTGCACTTTACCCCCGGTCACGTCGTATCACTCACGGAAAACTAGATCTGGAAAGGGCATTTTGTAGTCCCAGAAAGAGTCTTGTAACAAAAAAGACAGAAGATACTAATGGATAAGATCGATGACGTCACGTGCGACATCTCCCCATTCCCAATGGGGTATTTGAACTTGATCAGTTCAACTCCTAGTCGTGAAATGAATTCCGTTCTCTGTTCTGCCAAACTTATTTAAACAATATTATTATATTTTTATTCCAACAGTTTGAAGAAGGGATCTTTCGTCTTTTGTTACCTTTCGGTCACGACTGAAATGCAAGCCATATGTAAACATCTCTATTTAGATACGTTGATTAATGTTCTTTTTATATAATATATATTCCATCGACGGTCGATAAAGAGCGGGCTAGCGACGTTTAAATGTTTAACGATGTCACACATTAATAATAAGTTCGGCATGCGGCGGAGGGTCGATTATCCAATTCCAATGGTACACTCTACTTTATTGATTATTCTTTTTTTCTAGCTGGCGGCAATCTTTAATTATTCATAGCCCGCCACTAGGTGCGACCTTCATGGTACCTGCTAATATATGTATCTCCGTAATTTGGGTTTAAAACTGTAGGTAACTAGGATTTATAATTTTTAAGAAAGTATGAAAGAAATTAAAGCCCTTTTTAATGTAGATCTCAAATTTTTAAATTGAAATACATAATATATGTATTTATGCGGAAAGCAAATACTTGGATTACGCCACATGAAATAATTAAAACAAACAGTTTTAACATCTAACGTTATTTACATCTAACGCAACAAAGTTATAACTAATTAGATTGTATATTTGCTGGATCGAATAATTGATTTGATTTCAATTATTATGTTTGATAATTCGTTTGCACTTCCATCTTTGTGGAATAACTGAGGATGTCCCAGATATTTGTGCTTACATCACAATTGATGTATTATATTTAGATGAGACATGAAATAAAAAAAATAATTTAGCTTTTTAACCTACAACTGACCTACAACTGACCTCCAACTTTCCAACGCTTTAACTAAAACTATCGAATCCGGTCTACGTGCACCGTTCATTGCATTCTAATAGTGGAACAAGTTTCGACGAGATATTAGTATGCAGTAAGGCCTCTAATTGTAGCTCTATGGATGTCACCAAAATATATGGCCGACCTCATAGTGTGGCGATATATTTTTACTACACATAATCTAGAGTACCTTAGAGTGAAATATTTATATCTTGCCGATCACCCATCTTCTGTTCTTGTTCATAGCTCTTCAGCTTGTTAGCGAAGTCAAGACGAACCATTCCGATTCCCACAATGGTGACCCCGAGGTGATAACACCGGTATCTACTAGTCGCCCATAGAAAACCCCTCTAAACCTCCAATCTTGCAGGTCTTCTGCTATCTCCATCTAGTTCCTTATGCGCTGGTATGCTATGCTATTCGTCCTTTTTTCAAGATCATTCACTCAAAAATGGTCTGACGAGTCATTTATAGATATTGGATTTGATTCTTTTGGAAAGAGGTCTCAATAGGGTATTTTCACAAATTGTGGATACCGTTAAAAATGTATGGAAAAATTAAAGTTTTTTTAAAATTCTATTCTTCGTTCTAAAAGTGTGTTATTTTAATATTTTCATTCAAAATATTTATTGATTTAATAAACGATCTAAAATCGTACATTCCTAAACTGTTCGAACTGGCTACAACATCATTATGACGTAGAAAACGCAACTGGCTGGTGGCGTTGGCCGGCGTGATGTCAACTACACCATATTCACGAGTAAAAATAAACGTTTTGTTTTGGCGGAAAATCAAATACGTCAAATTTTAAAACATTATTGAAAATGTATTCGTCAACATAAATATGCCGTCATTAACGTAATTCTTTTATTAATGTTTTTCGACAATGTAAAAAACAGTAAAAATATCCTCTTGTGTATTTAGTAACGAATCTTTTAACCAGAATAATATACTTACACGTCATTTATTTATTTATTTCGTTTTACGCTTATTTAAGCTTATTGTATTATTGTTTTTTTTTACATATCAGGGTTTGAGCATAACTAAATTAGACACTTAATTATATTACTGCGGTCAGTGTATATTATTATCTCTGAGAGTCTCTCCGGTATTGTTAATTACAATTACGCTTTAAAAAATAACGCAAATTTAAGTAGAATAAATATTCCCCTTGTGAGTAACACAACTAATCTCGTAGTTTTAGTATCGCGGTCCTAGACTGTGTGACAGTTGTCCTTGTGAAAGGTCGCACATCCCCCCATGGTGTGGGGCTGCAGGGTGTATGGTGCCGGGTGTAGGGGGCAGACGACGTACACGTACACGTAAATACTAAATACCCGACCACCCCGAACATAAATAATACCCGCCCTAACGAGGGCCCTTCCATCGCGTTACGCGTTACGCAGTGTTTAGGTGCGGATTGTTTCCAAGGGGACGGTAATTATTTTACAACCCTCTTCATGCAACATTTATAAAAAAGACCATCGTAGTGTCTTATAACTTTTTTAATAGTTTTATTTATATAAATATTCTATTCCGTACGAGTACAATATATTCTTATATTTAAATACATCTATTTTATTTTTACTTTTGTTATCGGGAATGAATGATTTCAAATCTTGGGAGCGAAATTAACCCTCTTCCCGACATGTGATCGAGCTGAACTTTTGTTGTCGAAATTTGACAAAATTAACATGAAGATGAGGAAATCATTAAAATTATGAGGTAACAAACACCACATTAACTTACAGTCAACAAACATGAAGATTTCTTTCTTATTTTTAGGAAATTTTTAGGAAAAGGAGAGAAAATCATGATGTAACATCGCAGTCCGACTCGGAAAAGGAACACTTAGTGAGGACTGTGAATAAACTACTTTACTTATTTTAAATATAGTCATTAGTAAAAAAAATGTCCCAAATCGCGTATACTAAAGTGCGTGCCTATTTTCAATATTTTTTATTTTTATTTCAACATTTAGTTAGACACTTTTACAAATGTGTTATGATTTACCCACCTCACTAAATTTTAACATCACTACGCAAGATGATTCGTTTAAGAATGAACATTCCAATAATGGACAGCGCTGCAAACCTTTACCTAACTTTGGCGAACTTACAAATTTATTAATTTTTATGAAGGTAGTGCAACCCCGTTTTAGCGGGGAATATAAAAACAAATATAATATAAATATATGAACCACGTTCAGGCAAAGAAATAATTTTTATTTTGCGACGAAACTACCCAATATCCTTCCCCCTTATATGAAGCGAATAGAAAATTTGAATGATTACAAATCAAGAATAAAAATCTGGCTAAAAGAGATTAACGAGAATACATTAAAACGACATAGAAAATTAATAAAACAGAAATGAATAACTTCGCTAAATAAGTCCGCCTCAGCAAAGGCCACCCTAATAATAATAATATTTGGCTAATTTATATAGCGCCGCTTTCGTGAAAAATCACCTCAAGGGCGAGGAGGACTAAGAAATAATTTTTAAATTTAAAAGTATATTTCTATAAATATATATACTTTCATTATGACTGAAATGTGAACACATTCAACAAAGAAATTTTTGACCTGTGTTAACTCCAGTAGGGGTGATTAAAGTAGGAGTAATTCACTCCTTTCCGATGTAATATTGGTAAGTGAAATCACACCCATATAATTTCGTCGTAAAACCCACTTTTCCATAGTTCCACCATCTCTGAGCAAGGTGATATCACAAAAAAGTTTCCTATTAGAAAAAAATATATCCGATCATGCAAGTCTTTCTTTTATCATAGTGACAAATATTATTAACTATTATAGTCAACGTGCAATTAAATCAAAAAAAAATATTTAAATATTGAAGACAATATTAGTGATTTCTAAACGAAAATCTGAAACAGAAAAATCAGAAAAGGAAACGGTCACATCTGGGACTCGAACCCAGGACCCCTGTCTTTCCGGGACAGTGCTCTACCAACTGCGCTAATGGGACCCTATTCTCCTCGGTCACTTTTAACTGTATCATACTTCGAATAAGAACTACTAACATTGTCTTCATTTTTTCACCGCACATTTTTATTGGCAACTATCTTTATGTATGATCGCAAGATTCAACCCGAACTAAATGCAATCCAGACAGCGTCTTTTAGATAAACCTATCTTATTTATTTATTTAATGTGCGACATCTGTTGACTTTTCTGCAAGTCTAGAATGAATATTTATTTTTCGGAATAACTTTATTGAGTAAAACCTCAAATTTTAATATTTAAATATTGAAGACAATATTAGTGATTTCTAAACGAAAATCTGAAACAGAATTTAAATATTAAAATTTGAGGTTTTACTCAATAAAGTTATTCCGAAAAATAAATAAAAAAAAATAAAAAAAATATCTTTAAAAATTCTACAACTAAGGTTATTCAAAAATTGTTCCAACAAAATATTAATTTGTGGACCAGATCCTTTATTTATGTTTGAAAGGCGCTAGATTTCCATGAGGGTTAACGATGAAGCGAGGAGCAAGAAGCCTTTTTTGTCGCATACCGCATCCATCATTTCATCTTGCGCCACTCGTGAGTCAGACAATCATCATATATCCCCCTATTCTGTTTCTTTTTGTTTCTCTCATTATTATATGACGGTTACTTCATGTGATATATAAAAGATCAGAAAAATGTATTTTTTCTCAGAGATAAAAGGAAGCCTTGCCTGGAATGTACGTAAAGACATTTCACCATTGTGTAAATGATTTATGCAGCAGAGTACATTATAAACTGATAGGCTTTGTCATGCACAATTCTCACTAATTCCACAACCCACTAACATTGAAAGATTTCATAAAAAATTATTACCTATTATTCAAAAATATGTTGACTTTTGCTTACATGGCTTTATATCCTCTCTGCATGCATGGTTTAAAACTGAACACCTCCACACGATTTTGTAGGTTTTGAGAGATTTTATTTAATAAATTATTTTTTGAGAGAAGTCTTCAATTAAGAATACTACACGCATATTACCATTTTTGTAATGTATTTATAGATCAGAAATAATACTTTTGGGGATCAAGTGTCCGATGGATCAGCTGGCAGAGACATCAACTTTTTCGACGTTTTGATTAAAAAAACTGTTTGCGGTAAGCTTTTTTTTCAACTTTTTTCATGTTTGAAATTCAAATATTGCAATTTTACAATATTAAAGTATATTTCAAATACAAAAATCTACAAGACAATTTTATCTACGTTCTAAAATGGTATTTATTTTTACGACATCTTCAAAATGAAGAAATATAGAGAACATTTAAAATACCTTGGAAAAATTCCGAAATTCGTTGTGAAATTATTATTATTTCAAGTTTAGACAGCAGATAAACAACCCTCTTTAACTCGATAAGCAATGCATATAACTTAAATAATATCTTTCCACGAACTACTTTGTCAGTTTCTATTTCACGTTTCAATTAGTAAGGTTTTCACAAAGACGGTCGTTTATTATTGAATAAAATTTTAACCATGTTTTTTAGTAAGGCTGTAAATGTGTCAACAGTACTTTTATAACAAATTCGGTAATGTTACATAAACAGTAGTATTGTAATATCTATTATATACACGAATAAAATAAAATAAGTAATGTTTTCAGTTTCGGCGATATATTTTCACAGATAACGTTCGAGGAATTTACCAAGGTCCAACTTCTTTCATAATTTAGAACTTTAATCAGACACTTATATCGAATGTTATTTCAAATGTTGCGTAGTAGTAAACTAATCGATGTTATTTCATTTTGAACACCACCCTGTGTAAAAATCGATACTAAACTATTCCTCCATCGCAGGGATTGCTCCCGAATTGTAATGCAGATTGACGAAATGGCAAAATTTATTTATTTAGCTTTATCTTCGAGAGACCAATGACACATAAATAATAATGTGGCAAGTCGGCTGGTCTGAATTACGCATAACTCGACAGTATATTTTTTTCGTACTTCAATTACTAAACATTGTGATTTTTGTTGATGTACTATGGTATTTCTCCGAAAATTACTCTTTACATAAATAAATCATAAAAAAATAAAAGATTAAACTCATGTTTCTGGACCAATCGGCTTTAAGCCGGTGTTTTGTCTTATCCGCAGTCCGAATTTCCGAAAAATAATAATAACACAGAAAACACTTGAACAAGTAAAACTATACTATTACGCTTGTTCTAGAGAATACTCCATCATTTGTTTAGATTTCTGAAGTAACGAATAGATGATGTATCTTTCTCACGTCTATTGCTTTAGTCCGTAGACGTCAAACGTAGGAAAGTTTTAGTAGGAACTAAAAGTGATTACTGACTGTCATTGGATGCTTTCCATCGCTATCCCGACCAGAGATCGCCCTCAGTTTGTAAAAATAGGTATTTCATTTTACAGCCATTACATCCCCATTAAAACAAATTGAAATTCAGCGGCGCGAGACTCATTGTGGATGCATATCTCTAAACCGGGTCAATCGATTCCCGTATTGGCATCCCCTAGAACTCCACTCACTTCTCGCTTGGCTCATGCTCTGCCCAACTTTTGGAAATTTGGCCTCTTTCCAATCTAGGCGGTGACGTCACTACTTTCAGACGCCTCCGGCGGATTTACGAGGAACCTAAAAGCTATAATTAAGGCATTTCTTTGCATGCGATTTGCGAAAGATTATCCTGTTTGGGTTCGTTCGGTTAATTTATTGGCGCGTAATGAAGCGACGAGACTACGATGAATGAAAAATACATCAAACCCAGATTCATGAATATTATAGATACGTGAATATTCATTTCACCTAATTATTACTATTGGCATAGTTGATTTTGGCAGGTATTTTATAGAGATCTTCCAATATTTCAATCTTCCTTATAATTAGAAAATATGTCTATTTGAATATAAAATAACTATATAAATTCGTCTTACCTCTCTCCTTAATTTGAAATGGTGGTCTACAACACCCTCGAATGGCGAAAGACAGAAATATTGACGAAAAAAACTTATATATATATATATACATATATGTTGCGGCGTGAATGGACTGTAATTGCGATATTTTGTGAATTTGTCTGATTTGACTTACCAATATCTCCAAGCTGTCGGCACCTTCCACTTTGCTCTGCGGTAATCACCGGTAGGGTAATTGTTAGTATTGGAAGAGAGGTCAGGAAAGGGAATGGTGATATTGGGTTTGCGAAATGGTCAATGCGTTAGAGATTGCTATTTTATGCACTTCGTCACGGCGATCTTTTGCGATATAACATTTGCTGTTTTCAGCGCGGCGCGGTGGTTTTAACACAACTGACTGATGTAGGTAAAGGCGGGCGGGAAACAACCGAACCAAATACTATACGCAACAATTATAACTGGCCCGAGCATATATATTAGTAACATTTTATCGGTACCTAAACGATAATTTCTTTGAAGTACAACCTAGGTGCCATTTGGGTGCAGGCGAGATTCAGAAGTGATAACTGCTGACACGAAAAATGTCTTTAAAGAATAATAATTTGAAATTAAAGGAAAAAAAAATTATAGAATCTGATGAAATCTGAAACAGTTACATTCCCCGAACCATAAGCTAACCAATTTTTACAGCTTTTTAAAATTCAAAACAATGTTTTTAGTCCCTAATATCGATTACATCATTAATCATTGTGAAGCGTAGACAATAACATTTACGTGGAAAAATGAGACAAATAATATGGTAATGGTGAAAGAAAAATACTTTTTTTAACTCGAGCGAAGCCAGAAAACTAGTAGGTTTATATGAGAGTATTGTAAAAACGATAAAATTAATAAAGCAACTTGGGGGCAAACGAGTATTTCACGAAACCCCTAAAAGCTTTTTACTACACCGACTCGTAGCGGAATAACAGCGTATTGAACAAGCTTGCCCAGAATAACGAATAGCGCGGAGGCACCAGCATCGAGGAACCTAGACGAACATTGAAGAACATAAAACATTGTATGCGCCATTCTGCATGGTGCATACGATTCTCAAAGAAAAGGCTTGCTTCAGTCTCCCTGAGTTTTTCAAAATTCCATGCAAATCATCTATTTAAAATAATAATTCTGTAATTATATTTTCCGAGTTATGTATAGAGATTCTCTGGCCTTTTAGGAAAGGTAGGCCTGCAGACTTCAAGTCTTCAAGTCAGTCGAAGTTAGCTTCGTATCAAATGTACACACATTCATAATATGTGAAATGAGATGATAATGGTACCTGTTGGTAGCTCTGAGAACAGTAAGTAGACCTCGCGTCTGTAAAAGGTTGTTTATAATTTTCTCTTGTTTAATAAATCAAAGCCTAAATTTTCTCTGAAATCAAAAGATTTGTATGTAGGCACTAAAAAACTTACCTACTTAATAAATTGTAATCAACATATTTTATGTAGTATTTATTTATTATACATTTTTTCCAAAGAAACATCACTATCTCAATGACATTTTTTGTCAAGCCCTGTTCATGCAGGATTCGTAATATTGAAAAAATACGAATGAGATAGTCCAAATATCATACGACGATTTCACATTTAAAAAAAGAGTCTTTACTGAACCATCGAAACGGCCACAATCTTTAAATGGAGACGAAACGAACAAACAAATTTACAGACATACGAAATGCAAAAGGTAATGTAATTCGACAAAAGGTCTTCGCTATGTTCAGCTAATTAAGAGTGCTTTAATGTGTCTACTGTAAAAGGTCGTAGGTGAATAATATATGCAAAATTCACATTAAGGCTTTTATAGGACATTTGAAGGGCCTGTATGATTAGTACAATATCACATATTTGTAGTTGTGTATTTTTCGAAATCTGCGTAGATAACTCGGCATTTGATGGTTTATGAGAAAACTGAAATACCTTCTTGCGATGTCGTAGGTTTTGAGAGATTTTTTTTATTAAATAATTTTTTAGAGATGTCTTCAATTAAGAATACTACACACGTGTTTATATGATTGTTTTTAATATAATGACGATGACCACATTAGTATATTCACTAACCGGAGCCAATATGAATAATCACTAATCAGGCGAAAGGGAATTGGAAAGACAAAGAAGAAAGTGAAAAAATATTATTCTAAATACCTAACTTAGCTTAAAGCAACACAATATAAATATATATATGGTAATGCAATCTGGAACGAATTGTCAATTTACCTACAAAGATAAGATACACACGGTGATAAAAAAGATATTTTGGATTTGCTCAGTACAGAAATAATTGGTTTTTGTTTCATTATCTGTTGTAAAAACCGCGCATATAAAAAGTTTAAAAGCTGTAATTCTGTTAACAAAACAAAATACCTATTTCAGAAGCATTTTACATTTACCTTATTTATTTTTAGCGAAATGCTTTACATTCTGGATATTTTGAAAAGCATTCTAATATTATTTGTAAACTGCCTAATTTTTATTTAAGCCTTCTTTTCTAACAACGCTTTCACGGGCTTTCATCAAATTCCGTTTATCAGGGAAATCTACCTCTCCCATTCTGCCCTGGGAAAGAAATTGAAATTCTCTCCACAGATAAAAGTGGATTACTGTAGTTTTTGCGTCTTGCAAGTGCCGCCCTTACCCCCGCCCTCGCGCCGCCTTACCGCCTTGCCACCCCCGCTGGGCCGCCCCCTGGCGGTGGTTTCCCGATTTTCATTTTGCCTTAGTTTTACACTCTTTCTAGCGTGAAAGCCTTTATTATTTATACAGCCTCCGTTGGAGCCCGGAGTTTTCACAAAATAAACAGCTGGTTTAAACAATAAGAGCGAACAAATTTTATCATTAATGTTTTCATTTATTAATTTTACATTGGTACGTTAACAGATTGATAACATACTGCATACAATAAAAATATATAATTATTATTTTAAAACCAAATAACCAAGGTTCAAACTCATTATGCAAACATAATAATATTTTTAAATATACATTCTATTAAGTGTGCTAATAAATTGAATGGCTAGTAGATAATAATAAATAAACGTATACAAATAATTTCAGGCAATAATCATAAATAAAGAGTGCCAGTCATACAGCTATGAGAAAAAAAACTGACAAAGATTAAAAAATTTTATAAAAACTAAAAAAAAAAAAAAAAAGATTTTTTAACTAAAGAAGAGAAAACAGTATTTAAATGTTAATAAAGCATAAATTTTATGTGATTTAAAAAAAAAAAATATATTAATAATTGTTATCGAAATAAATGCTTTTAATGAAATTTTTAATATTGTAACAATCGCTAATTGCTAAAGGTGAAGCTAATGACTGTGGTTCCACCAGGAAACGATAGATAATCGGAAAGCAATATTAAAAAAAAAATAGTTACAAATATCAACGCAATTTGCTATTGGATACCTCCAACGACTGCGGTTCTCTCGGGACTATGATCGGGTGATAATCGGACGATCGTTTAATTTTATTATAAACGGCCATCGTAAATGGTTTATAATCAATTAGGGTAACAATTTACCTCAATTACCAACTAGCTAACTCAGAAAATGTAGTGATTATATATAATAAACACATGATGCTA
This sequence comes from Hesperophylax magnus, assembly GCA_026573805.1. NCBI lineage: Eukaryota > Metazoa > Arthropoda > Insecta > Trichoptera > Limnephilidae > Hesperophylax > Hesperophylax magnus. Next base: position 14,141,776 of record JAIUSX010000012.1, read on the forward strand.
AAAATATACTATACTGTTAAAAATCAATTAAATCATATTCAAACTTAACCTACGTGAAATTTGGAGCCGATTTTGTAGTATAACGTTTTTTTAAATTTGATCTTTCATTTTCGAGTAAATCTTTAACGACTTTGCGTCTCACCTTATAATCCCCAAAGTTAACATCATGTCGGGGTCACCATATTTGGGGAATGGTAAGGTGAGACGAATGAAAGATGAGGTGTGATATCACAGTGTTGTCGTGAGGTGAATGAGTATGTCAGTGAGGTAGTAGGGAAGTTTCCAAACCAATTTTCGACGCAGTTGCTGGGCATGATCGGTGGCGAATTCCCCAGGCCGAAGATCAACACCTCGTCGGTGGATATAGTAAACGGCGAATCCTACAAGCGGTGATGAACGGTGGTGGAGTGGGCGTGGCGATGAATTCGGTGGCTTTAAGTCACTGTGGGTGGATTTGTAATTGATGTTCAGCACTGGTAATGATCATGGGTCTTCCTGATGCTTGGGCTCGAACCGCGGGCGAAGCCCGTTACGCTCGTACGTACCTGCGAGGCTCGTGCGGTGCAGGTTGAAGGGCGCGGTGCGAGTGCAAGGTGCGCGGACGCAAGGGCGGCGGCGGAACGGCCGCCCGTCGTCAGTTGAAGCTGGACACTAATAGGACTGATGGACTAATTGCTGAAGACAGATCTGTTACCGCTGCTTTGTAAAGGAAACACTCGTTCGAGAACATTTCGGCAGTCGCAAGGAGGTAGATACGGCGCGCTTTTGCCGCTTACCTCATAGGTTCCAAATGCGAAGCGCGTTACACATATTGATGTCACAGAGTTTCCTAGTAGCTTACCGCTACACTACCAAGATGTTATTATTACTAGGATGTTGCGATGAGAAATTACGTAACATTCGGAAGCCCTAACATTTGTACAGAGGGAATCCGTTAAACTTTACGTCATTCCACCGCCTAGCAGTAAAAAAAGATTATTTTTTTAAAGTAAAATACATGTTTTAATTTACTAGTGTTTTACTCTAGGACGGGTTGTTTCGGAGAACTTGAACAATTCATCAAATTTCAACGTTCATTTTCGGGTTCTGTGAAAGTCCTATTCAAGTTCTGTTACTATATCATTATTCGCTAGTTGCTTGACTGAACTGAAATAAAAACAGAACTTGAAAAATCTTTCACAGAACTTTAAAATGAACGTTGAAATTTGATGAATTGTTCAAATTCTCTGAAAGAACCTGTCCTTAGAACGGGTAAGAACGTATTTATTATTATACGTGTATTGTTCTTTATTCTATGTTTTAAAAGTAACAATATTTTTTACTAGGATTCAATTCAATCGTGATTATTATAAATTTAATAGATAAACTTTTAGGCCCCGTCTTATCTTTACCGAATTTATTGTAAATAATGATGATCATTATAATGGTGTGACACTTCCTTCTGTGCGTGTAATATTTCAACTCTGCTTGATATTCTTCCAATTTCACATTTAATTGAATATCCTCTCTATATTCCACCCTTAACCCCCCTCTTCCTCACCCCCCCCCCCCCACCCGCACCACATGGGTGGCTGCTCACTGTGAGATCATTCAACTGCGAGAAAAGTAATCTGGGGACTTTTGTGGTATCGGGGGCCAGACAGATCCGTGCGTAAAATAAAGCTATATTATTATGTACAAGGCTTTGGAGGTTTCCTGAAAATGTCAGGTTTACACCCTTATATTGTCGCCGAGATATGTTTTATTTGCAATAAATTCCATGTTTATAGGGAAGCGATGATCTATATTTGGAGATCCCTATTTGACATCGTTTAGTTATTTGATGAAATTGGAGTGTGCCGCTTAGGTTAACGAATTTGTTTCGATTCTTTGAATTTATTGAATAATTAAGAAAAAAATATAGTATCTACTCGCCATAGATTAAAGATTAACACAAGAATTGCTTTATGGTTGTGTTTCATGAATTTACCTATTTGAGGCTTAAATTTCCAATGTGTTTACGAAAATCAAGTGGTAAGGAGATCTACAATGTCAGGCTAAAAGCAAAATTTGTTTCCATTCAATTTTGTACGAAAGGCAGTTCTAGTTTTATTATTTATTCTATGTTACGTGCTTATCCATTTTAGAATACATACTTTCATTTTTTGGGTTTTGAGTTTTTGAATTAGATTAGAATTGTTTTCTAGATAGCGTTAATTTATTTCAAGATCGTTAATTACTTTTCCCTTTCATTATAATTTTACTAACTTCTGCCTAGGGAGGCTACCTGAGGCATCCGATTTCAGAAATAACTCTGAAAAAATTTTAAAAAAAATGGGTAGGTACACGATAGTTCATTAAAAGTAGATTCTCAAAAAGCAGGTAACATAAAAATGCAGATGAATGTCCCAAAACTTTTAGTACAATCACTTTGCCATTTATCAGTTAGCCTTAGTTCAGGTTGTAACGAGAATTGACACAGCTGCCCATTTCGCATGGAAGATGATATACTACACGGGATGTAGAATTCTCTCCAACCTCCGTGTTTGTTTGTAAGTCATAAATATACGTTTGACAGGTGTACGGGTAATCTCGCGGGCTTTTGGGCAAGTGGCTAGGGATTCGCTCGGTACTTTGCGGGCTCACCTATCTCCGTACTTTACTGGCTTATGTAAGCAGGGCCGGACCTTCAATATTCATTTTAAGAAGAGTATATAAAGTATAAATAATTAAACCCTCTTATTCTAACATCAAAATTGCGTTTTTATTTTAATTTACCGAACTAACATAAACAGTCAACACAATAATATAAATTATGGTGTTCCTCAAGGATCCATATTAGGGCCTCTCTTGTTTCAAATATATATTAACGATATCTGTCAGTTAAACTTAAATGGGGAAATTTTTTTATACGCGGATGATACTGCTATATTTTACTTTGGTAAAAACTTAGAAAACTTACTTGAAAAAGCCCAACTGGATCTTAATAAATTAAATAACTGGCTAATTAAAAATATATTAACTATTAACACTAAAAAAACAAATTACATGATCTTAAGTTCACAAAAAAGAAAAACGCCGTCTCATAAATCTTTGCAAATAGAAGGAAAAAACCTACAAATTTCAGATAGTGAAAAATACCTGGGACTTCATATCGATAAACACTTATCTTTTAAACACCACATACAAAAAGTAAAAGAAAAAATTATCCCACTAATTGGTGTATTTGGTAGAATAGCCCATCTTCTACCAATACAAGTAAAGAGGGGATTATACTTTAGTTTAATTCAATCCCATCTAAATTATCTCATAGAAATATGGGGAAACACAAACATCACATATCTAAACGAAATTCAAATAATACAAAATAGAGTTATAAAAAAACTTTTTAACTATAGACCAGATACCCCCACCAAAAGAGTATACCAAGAAACTAACTTACTTAAAATTAGAAAACTGTACGAATACAACATATGCCTATTAATTCACAAAATACAAAATGGCCTCATACACACAAATACTTCTTTTATGAAAACATCACAAGTACATGACCACCACACAAGACAACATAATAAATTATACACAAATTCAGCAAAGACAGAGTGTGGTAAAAGAAACATAGGCCATGAGGGTGTACACATGTATAATCTCCTTCCTGATAGCCTGACAACTGTAAATAAAATAAGTATATTCAAGAAAAAACTGTTTGCCCTCAAGATCAATGAGCAAAACCAAAATGCTCTTACTTAATAAAAATATGATATAATTATTAATATATATATTATGTCTTAATCAATGTACAGTTAAGTTAACAAAGCGAAATATGTATTTCTTTTAACTTAATAAATAAATAAAATATTTAAAAACATTATTATAAAGTACTAATGGATCCCCTGCAATGCTTCGCTATTTCTAATGCTTTTTTCGGATGCCTCCGACTTCTTTCACCATTCACCACTGTATACTACAATGTTACTATTAAAAAATTCATTACATCGACTTTAATTCGCCTCCGCATCTCATTACGGGGTGATATAGCTTTCAGTATTCCACGGGCGTCCCCGACTGCTTTTACCATTTAAGCTACTCTCTAAACACTCCTGGCACTAATAAAAACAAACTTTAAAATTTTCAGCGATATCGGTCGACTAATTGTCGAGTTTTGCGAGCACAAACATACGCGGGCTTTATATATTAAGATAAACCAGTTAGAATTTAACTGAACCATTTAGAATTAATTTTATAATTTTTGTCCTGCCACAGACCGCCTTCTATGCAGGGAAGTTAAAATTTGTAATTGTTTGTATTTTTGGATGAGAAATCTTGCAATTCGTTGAAAAAAAAAACCTTTTTTTTTTTAGTCCAATACTATCTTATCTTTCAAGCTGGAACCAACTATCCACATTCACAAAATTTCATTGTTGGCACAGACATAGGAATTAATAGACGAGAAGATAATGGCGAGGGGTAAAATCAACTGTTGAAGAACGAAGGGGGTAAAGCTGACTGTGATTCGTCAATAAATCAATCTGACAGTAAATAGGCATCTCGCATTATAATATCACCATTTAGTTCTTAAAAGTAAAATCTGCTTTTGAATGAATAGACATTTTTACATGGGAGCGCAAATTACTCGCCACGTTATGAACAAATTTGCGAGGTCCAAATTAGCAAAAAATTTCTTCTATTTTCAGAGTCGAATATTTCGTTTAAGTATTTAGTTAAGACACTTTTATAAATGTTCATAATTTACTTCCCAGCAACCAACCAGCTTTGTGTTTCGCGTCCAGACGTTTCTCGATGTGATAGTATATGTTTCTACAACTGATCCATATTATACGATGTGAATATGATTAAAATAAAGTAAATTAATGCTTATATATGGAATGTAATACGACAATTGGGTTTATTCTCTTTTTCACATTTATTTTTACAAGTTTTCATAGCACAAGTCAACATTTTGCCGTGTTATTTCGTAAAATGAACCGATGATGCCTCGACCATAGTTCGCACAAGAATGATGACGTCACGTTTTCAAATTTCACTTGAGGCCATACGCGAGCACAGCCGGCTCCAATGGAACCGGTATGGGGAGTGGGGAATAATACGCTTTTAATCACTTAGGGCAGGTCTACTAATATTCATATGTCTATGATTGTTGGGCTGTTTGGGAGAATAGCGTGTACGAACACAGTGACACGTGATTTTTAAATATTAAGATATTTCAAAGCTACAGACACAAATACTTTTTTTTACGATTCTACCAATATATAACATCACAACACTCTTTGGTATGTGACCAACACTAAACCAGCTTTTAATTCTACATTCACATACACCAGAACAAAACACTATCACAAAATCAAATACACTTATCGTCATCTACTCACACGACTTAAATTATCTCCTTACAATACATCGCTTATACGCAATAGAACGCTTTACCTAGTAAGCTAAAACTCGCAGTAATAAACAAAAAATATTGGCAAAAGCTCTTAAAGTTTATTTTCTCGGCAGTTAACCAGTGACACAATCTATCTTTGAAACTCTCTGACTTCTGTATATCTTTCTTAATGAAGGTTCCAAATATTTCTTAATTAACTGTGTTAAGTCTGACAAGTCTGTTTAAAATTTATGTACACTATTCATTTAAATCCCATTTAAATTCGTATTCTTATGTAAAAATATTTTGTTTTTAATTGTGTTATATTGTCTTTCCCGCAATGAGTTTTATTCAACATCACTTAAGTAATTAAAAATGAATATATTCGCAAGTTATCTCAGCAAGGCGATAGGATTATTTGTGTAGAAAGAGGCACTTCATTTGTACGTTTTGGCTAATCAACACCGCGATTTGCCAAAATTGTCCAAACGAAGATTTTTTATTAAAAGTCAAATACTTTGCAAAGTAACACATTTCTTCAAGATGATCCGGAATCCCGTTTATATTATTGGTCGTTATGAAGCATTGGTAAACATTCGATCTTTATTATAATCTGAGGGATGATCCTTAATGTTATGTTTGTTTGGTTAATATAAAAGGAATCGTAATCATGAAGATTTTAATTAATTTATAGATATTATAATATTTGATAAGAAATTCGTTGCGCCTTTTAAAAATTTCCGCCATTTTATCACGTTACATCTACCTGATAGATCCACCCCTGTTCGCATTTTGGTATTTTTCCAGCTTTAATGTATGTCTGGCATACCTACCATTGTATATTTATATTGTTGCCCATTCCTATATAGGTACTGTATTTTTATGTTGTTGCCGTTTCCTACATAGTTACTGTATTTTTATGTTGTTGCAGTTTGCTACATAAGTAGTGTATTTTTATATTGTTGCCGTTTCCTAGATAGGTACTCTATTTTTATGTTGTTGCCGTTTCTTACATAGGTACTGTTTTTTTAAACTTACGTTACATAACATAACTTACATTATATAATTATTAGATAAAATGTTGACAACACGTCTCAATTTTATTTTAGTTTTTAATCAATCAGGACTGGAAGAACAGTACAATCCAAGTCTGCCATATTAAATGACATCTAGCAAATTATTACATTTAAAGAGAAAAAGATTAAAAAGAAAATGACACTGTAAAATAAAAATACAATGTATATAAAATAAATGAAATTATAGGTTCCTCCTTCGGGGAGGTCGCCGCGACGGTCTATTTATATTTAGGTTTTACAATCTACTTGTATATTTTTCAATCTAGAATATCTATGGATTTAACATAATAAATCCGTTTATAATCGTAGGATAAAGTTAAATATAGATATAGTGTCAAATAAATCTATATTTCCAATGGGTTGTTTCAGAGAATTTGAACAGTTCATCAAATTTCAATGTTCATTTTCAATTTCTTTGAAAGATTTTTCAAGTTCTGTTATTATTTCAATTCTGTAAGGCAACTAGCCTATAATGATATAATAACAGAGCTTAAATAGGACATTCATAGAACCCAAAAATGAACGTTGAAATTTGATGAATTGTTCAAAATTAATTTTCAAGTTCTGTTATTATTTCACTTCTGTCAAGCAACTAGCCTATAATGATGTAATAACAGAACTATAATAGGACTTTCACAGAACCCGAAAAAGAACGTTGAAATTTATGAATTGTTCAAATTCTCCGAAACAACCCGTCCTTAGACATCGTCGTTTGAAAAGTGTTCCATGTGTGTACTTTTACAAAATATGTGTTTTGTATAATATAACAGTGCTTGAATGAATAACAACTTTGATTTTCATAGAAAAATAACATTCTGGTTCTTGATTCGATGAATATAATATTAGCAAGAACGAATAAATTATTCCCATGCTTTGAAAATATTTATCTACCATAGCGAACAATTAAGCATTGGTAAAAAGGTTGATTCGTTGTTCTTCGATCAAATAAGTTTTTGTGTGTAAATTTGTATTCCAACAGTGTTTTTTCAAAAATTGATCGATAGCAATTGGATTTTATTTTTTAAATATTTAATTATTAGCGCGGGTTTCGGTACCGCCGCCCCTCATCCATTTATTGGATAACCAACACCTCTGCCGTAGGTCTCCCCAAATGTTTGGTTTCGCTTGGTTTGGTGATTTAGCAGGGGTGCCGGTTTCATCGGGTGAGGTGTGTTCAGGATGCGCCTGCCCACCAGCTGTGTGGCGGGTCTGATCGGAAAGGCTGGTTTGGGGAGACCCTTTGACCTCTCCAACCGGTGTCTCGACCCATAGCGTCGCAGTGGGAGGGATGTATTCATACATCCGTCACTCCTGGACATACTGATCCCTAGATTCCTACCCAACCCTCCACGCAGCATCCCCAAAGATGATAAAGACCCTGAAGGAAATTATTTTCCTCAGTGCCCTGTGAGGGGTTAAAGAAAAAAAAACAACATTTTGCTTAAATCGATCTGATTACTGAATTGACTGATTGAAATGCAAAATGAAAGCGATTATTCATTACTAGATGCAAAGGATAATGAATTAATGTTTTTTCTTCTTTTTTTGATTTTAATGTAGGTAGACTTTACGATACATGAACATCGAGAGTATTTATTTCATTTCTAAGTAAAAATATATTAATTCGCTCAAAAATTGAAAATTGCTTTTGACTTTTCACCTTTTTCAATATAAGTTATTGACTCCTTGGATTTTTCTCATAGTAGCCGAAAAGTCCTGTGAAGTGAAAGTGTAATCATACCCTAATCAAATGAACTGTTTCGATGGCTTAAAACCAATGCGTTGTATCTAATTTTTTTTGCGAAAATGAGTTATGATGTTTCGAACTCAAACCATTCAAAATATATTTATGTATCAATTTTTTTACATAGCTTTCTCTAAATACTGAAATAGTAAATATTTTATGCACGGAGAAATATGAGTACTGATTTTTTATCACTATACTGTTCAAAATGTAACTACATGATAATTTAAAAAATATATATTAATCACTCGGAATATATCTGAGCATGTTCAACGCAGGTGGCCATGCCCGAATGAATCTGCAGACGAGATGCAAACTTATTATCATTTTAAGAACACGTGTTCTGTCTTCCTCATAACATATTCGTGGTGTACTGCTATTTTGTTATGATTTTTATCAATTCATTCGTTATAGACCTATAGTACCGTTTTTGACATGAAAGCGAATAATTTGACCAGATTTTTAATAAATTAACAATATTTCGTATCAGTAAGTTTTGGAGATGCAATATCTTGGATTTAAGCCATCAATTTATACAAGCTTAATGGAATACTGTAAACTGTCCCCGCATTTCAACTTTAGCCATAACTCTCCTTAGGAACTCTATAATATTTTTTTGAAATTATTAAAAACAAAACATTTTGGGAACATGAAAAATCAACCCCTAAAATACGTGTTTTTTCACTATTTTTATTAATAGATGTGTTTAAAAATACATAATTATATTTTTTTTGTTCGAGGATTGAACTTTCCTCCCCAGGGTCTGACTAAAATGAGTGAACAGATCAGTGGATGGTACCAAGATTTATTTCGTATATTAACTTCTTTAAATTTTTATAATGTTATCCAATTTTAGATAAATGCAATAATGTGCGTGTGTATGCGTGAGTGCCACCGAAAGTTGGTAGAATGCATTGTCATCAATAACATAGTGTGCTGAATTTCAGCTCGATCGAATGTCGGGAAGTGGATTAATTTCCATTTCATTCATTCATTCATCTATTCATTCAATCAAGAAAACAAAATCGAAATACAAATAGTATTTAAAAATTGAAATGATGTTTAAGAACAAAATTGATGGATGAAGGCCAAATAAAAGTACAGGAGCTAATTTACTTCCATTCCACGTGTCAGTCAGGGTTCAATTAGAATGACAGCTCACTGGAAGTGTACCGTTCATGGCTTTGAGTTTTTATTGCGAAGGTTTTCAGGTCACCTGAAAATTACGACCAAATAAAAGGAACTGTCCCGCAAGAAACAATACTGACAGCAGATCCTGTGGATCGTGTATTAGATTTCTAGGAGATACAGGTTAAGGTTGAGAAAATACTTACTTTGATTACTTCTACTTACTGGGAGTTCCACATCAGGCTTTCAACTCCAGCGTATGTTAAAACCCCTCCAGCGTTTAAGGGTCATATATGACCGGGCATCCATATTTTATAAAATAATAATATAAGTAATCTTTTTTTATCATGCGGAATATGTATTTTTTTGACGTTAGAAAGAGAAATAATAATTGTTTCCTTATACTGGATGCCATTAATAAAATCAAAATAATAGCCAAAATGAATAGTTCATATTTAGCGTCGCTATCGATAGTTTTCTTTTATAATTATTTCTGTTTTTTTTTATTATATGAACGACGTAAAAGTGAATTCACAGTTTTCTTACAAATTCCCCAAACAAAACGAATTTATTTTAGAAATATTGAGTTCTCAATTTTTCTACGATTGGAGTAAAATGTATTAAGCGTTGTTGACATTTTTCAAGTTTGAAATTAAAATTTTATTATTTATAAAAAGTAACATTTATTTTAAATTCATACACCGGAAAGATAATTATGTGAACACTGTACAAGATTCCCAACAGTTCCCACCTTTCTACGTTGTACTAATTAAATAAAAAATATTTTATCACACCGGCATTTTAATCCGCGACTTCTGGATTCATAATCGATGATTTTTACCGCTCGTCCACGGAGTTGAGATCATTATTGGAAACGCAGGCTTCGTGGCCTAAAAAAATAATGTTTACCACAATATTAAAGACAAAAGATTCAGACAACAATAATATTTAGAATTATTCTTCGAAACAAATAAAATCCCTTCGTAGTCCATTTCTCCTGGTAGTCGTGGTACCAGACGAGAGAAATAAAATATGGCCTAGCGAGTAATTGCTTCTGATAAAACACGCCAGGTTGAAGAATCGCCGATGGTACAAAGGGTGAACTAGGAAATTTACTGCCGACCCAAACAAAACCCCGCTCAACGGATGTTAACAATATTTTAATGCAAAGTGATAAACAACCAGATGAATCGTATCATATAAATTGCCTACTATTTTTTTTCTTTAATTGCACTTCACCCCTTAAGGCTTTTCTAAGCCAAATATCAAAGGGGTTAAAAAAAATGAGAAAAAATGTATCTAGGTTGTATACCACTATTCTAATTTTTCGAAAGAAGTTTTTTCAAAAGAAGCTTTTAAAATATGGTATTACTAGCGCAGACCAGTGAAAAAAATACATTTTTAAAGTAGTTAAAACTATGAAATATTAAAAAATTGTTTTAATAATAATTGCCATGGCCGAAAAATGAATCCCGATCAACTGCTTGAATGCAACTATGATGACCACCAACTATTGTAAGAACGGCGACATAAATTCATTATATGTGCTGAAAATAACTTGAATCATTAATTCTTAATTTATTTTTAAAATGGTACTACTTACTCATATCACATCCGAAATTACATTGTTTAAATAACGCCAAGCCTAAATCAATACTATTGATTCATGGAAACTGGAAATTATGTCTAATTTGTGGATACTATAAGAAAATAATTTGAGTGCCTATTGCAATTTATTTGTGAATAGAAACCACAAATCATTTTAAAACCATGAAACAGAACAAGACAAACAATAATAAAATAAAAAAACGTAATGGTCTCCACTGGGAATCGAACCCAAGATCTCTGTCTTAACGGGACAACGGCTCGTTTTTCAATTTTCAAGTTGCAATTTTTGTCGATCTCATTTTTGAAATTCATAACCAACACTATAATCTTCAATGTTTTTTTATTAAATTAAAAAACACACCTTATAATACATCACTTTTTATTGAATTAATAACTGACTGCCAACCAGGTTTCGCTTATCTCAAGCTTCATCAGGGATATTATATTAACAGTTAATATATAAGCCCTGATGAACGTTGAGACAAGCGGAACCTGGTTGGCTGTCAGTTATTAATTCAATAAAAAAGTGATGTATTACAAAGTGTATATTTTCATTTAATATATAATGTCACTCCCCGAAGTATTTTCTTCATTCGAAAAAAATCAATATTTTACCCATATTTTTGGCTGCTATCTTTTTGAATGACTACATAGTTGTAACGAATGTATTTGTAACCTAAATAGTGTCTCGGATAAACATATAAAAATTCAATTGATTTTGGACATCTATTGAGTTTTTCTAAAAGTCTAAAAGAATAGACCAATTTATCACTTTTTAAGGTAACCCATTAAAATCGTTTTTCTTTTTTTTTCTGTATATTGTACTGTTTCGTTTAAATTTATCAGCATTATCAACTTCTTCAATAATTAAGATCTTCAAAGATATTTAAATGAAATTGTATTAAAACAGTTTAATTTCTAGTATTTTTGTATATTCTTCCCTTTCTTCATGTTTGCAGATAAAACTTATTTCCAATAACGCCGTTTTTGGGCAATATTCTGTTGTCAAGCGTTAATACATCACTCTTAATTAATACAAGAAACTAGTTTAAAAAAAATAAAGTATTTAAATGCTTGAATCAAAATTCAGAAAACAATTATTGCGCAAAAATACAGATTACAAAGGGTTACATCCTATTTCTTCCAGCTAACCCAACAAATACCTCATATTACATAACCCGACAATTCCAATTGATCCTCGCCTCATCCTACATTGTACATATTATTTTGATCTTGGACATAGAAAGTGTGTGAACTTACATAAGCTCGTATAATTAACTATAACACGAACATATTTTGAGAAGCTACACTGCAAGGTACAGGGCACAGGCTCAAAGACAACAGTGCAAAACACCACAAAGGTTGCCATGTCACTATTTCTGATCGGAGAGCCTATTCTCCATTAACTATGAACATGACAAAGGCTTGCTCCCACAGGTTGCAGGCTGTGTTGCAGGCTGTATGCTTCAGGCTACGGGGGAAGTTTGCCCTAATTGCCGCCTTGCCAAGAGAAAGTTTACGGTTCAAATTATATCTTTTGTCGGATTTGCTTCGGGCTGCAAGAGTAATCGTCAACCAGTTTCGGGGAAAAGCGATGTAGATTCTTTGAAATTATTATCGTTTACACCCGAATGCAACCGGTTCATGAAAAAAAAATTATCTTCTGTGAAAAAAAATCTGCTTAGTTAGGTATAATAATTAGGGCAGGTTATTAGGTATAGTACTTTTTATCTAAATATTTGATATTGAAATTTGACGAATTGTTCAAATTAGGTGAAAAACCCCATTTTAATCTCTTTCTTACGAAATAGTTCAAACTTTCTCAACCTTAAAGAGCAATTATTGTAGATGAAATCAGTAAGATTCTTAGTTTACCTGTATGAAAATGTATTATATCGATACCAAACTGATTTTATTTTATTGTTTTAGCATTTACTGAACGTTTTTTGATCAATAATCGTTAGTCATTCCCCTTGATTTCCCGAAAAAGGTTCAAAACTCCGTTTCCTCAACTTTAAATTCATCATCGACGATCATTGAAAAGCACTAAATAATTTTGAATTCGGCGCAAATTTTTTTTAGTGATGTTTATGAACTTATAGACAAGCTTATCCAGGAAGTGAACAGGCTCGATAAATTAACAATATTTTAGTCAATATCAACTGTCAATAATGATACGGGCGATTTGTGAATCTTCCTTATCTACATCTTCGTCTTACATATTATTATTTGTCATTGCTGCATTCATGTATGTATTATAAGTGCTGTGTTTTCGGTGTAATCTCTGATTTCTTACATTTGTGTGATAATAAATATATTGTTGATGAATAAATGTAAAATTTAATAACTACTAATCTTTCAAAATACTTTCGCTACGAATATTTTATTTCAATTATGTTACGTCCACTTTGAGTGTAAAAAGTGTATTTTTAATAGGTACCTACCTACTCAGAGTCCACCTCTTTATAATATTTGGGGACCCCTGGCCCCTGGTGTGGTATTCTTAGGAAGGAGCGGTGTTTGAAAAGAGAAATCCTTTCAGATTAAATGCAAGAGTTTTCTGTTCCCGGAATCTTTTCATGAGAACAAAGTGCACTCGGGTTCAGCATTTATAATTTATATGAAAGCTAACAAGGTTATATGAATAAAATGGTGTAAGTCTTCATTGAAAATTTTTAATTAGTGGGTCGTAGGTTGTCGAGGATGTTCACTCGTGACCTACATGCATAATAGTCTTTGATAAACCATACTCAACAACTTTTGACGGTTCTGAGCAGCTTGGAGAGGTTTAAACACTTGTTAGACTTTATTAGACCAATGCAACGCCGATCTTATTCTGTCTTTACCACTAACCTAAGATTCTTCGAGTTCGGGTTTTCGGTTTGGTAAGCGTTGTGTCGAAAATATGTTCGAATGCGGTTGGCAGTCTGTTTTGTACGATAGATTTATGTGCTAGTCTGTCCTTGGTACATTTACTTCTTCAACACCACATTCCGGAAATTTAATCCTTTTCCATGTTCTTAGAAATTAAATCATTTAAATCAAAGGTCTGTACTTTAAATCTCAGAACGTCTTGGAATACGTAGGTTATTATTTTTTTCTACATCTGGGAAGTATGTATATGAGAGATGAGAAGGCTGATAGAGATATCGAAAGAAGGAATGCAGGAAACTCTTATGGAGGACTGAACGCGATTAGGACAAATATTTTTTTCTAAAGGAGCGAAGTTAGCAGTCCACAGTAGAGTGCTGGTACCTCCCCCGATGTATGGCAATGATATATGGAACTGGCAGAAGAAGGATTAGCGTGAACTTTTTTTGGGCATGTAGAGCAAATGAACGAAGAAATAGTGTAAGGAGAATATTGGTCGCATTTGTGAATGGTAACGGAGACGCCCGAGGACGACACGATTAAGTGAACCAGATACTTGAGTTTTTTACCCGTTTAGCTACTGCAATTGTCAGCAGAATAGAGAAAAACCAAAAAAAAAATATGTAGAACTGCGTTGTCAAAATTATGTAAGTACCTTAATGTTAGATAATGATAATGCAAAACATATTTAAAAATTGGAAAAATTGTTCCTACATCATCTGTCGGGTGAATTTAATTACTACGTAACTGAATAATCCACTGGCGTGCTGCATCGAATGCATTAATGATGGACTGCATCGTGTACCTACATGCAGTCCGCAGGCTGTCTGTTGGTCGCCAACCGTATCCGGCGGGATTCATTTCCTGCCGCCATCGCGCTTCCGCCGCCTGCCTTGTCAACGCGGCGCTCACGCTGAGTGGACACCGGACACCGGACACCACGTGGTCCCAGGGCCCTAAACTTTTAACATTAACTCGTATGGTAAGAAAGTACTTATGTAGGTTAAGAAGAGTTCTACTACAACATTAGTAGAAACTAGGACATCCCGCGAAAAAACACGGAATATTGTAATTGTATGATTTGTGAAACTGAAAAAAAAATTATTTTGTTGACAAATTAGAGAGATGATCGTAAATTTACCTCCCGAATGAACACCGTTAGTAAACTTGGGAAAAACACGAAATTTGTCAAAAATTTAAACAAAAGAAATACAAATTCAAAATATAGTATTTTTACCTTATTAATTGACTAAAATAATTTTCTACCTATACATACTTTATCGTTTGTCTAAATTCTTCAAACAACCATCATAACCGGATTTCACGCAGGAATAACTCTATCACAGACAACGGAAATTACTACGTTTGATGATATCCGTTGAAAAATTTTATAACTATAACATTTTTTTATTACGCGGCTGTAGTAAAAGCACCATCATTTTTTTATAAATGTTCCTCAGACAAATAAAAAAATATCTGTAATTTACCCTCCGGCAATTTGTGAAAGACGTTCATTCAATTTAGAGCATAAACTTACATTTCAGTAAAATTAAACTCAATTTTCATGAATTCGTATCCGTGCATTCGTTTGAAAGGCATTTACGTGTTGAAAGCTTCCTCCATCCGAGGCAGACAATATTAAGTTACAGTGTTGAGGCGAACAGCGAGATGGAGGGGCGAGATGTGAATAGGAGGCTGCATTGAACCAGATTCCAGATTTAAAGCGGATACTTCTATACGGACAGTATTGGAATTGATGTGGTCTGCAGTCTGCATCGCCTTACAAGCGAGTTATCTTTTAGTTTTAAAGCTTTACCATTTCATGAATAATGTAAATTTTTCTGCAGTTCTATTAAGGATGACTTTTTTAAACATCATTTTAATAATATTTAATCATTGAAAAATACAATATAATAATCCGCGAAAAGATTTGAAGATACTGTTAGTCAGTCGTTCAGAAATGAAAGTGTGGGATTTAGGAAAAATTTACGAAATGTAATGAAGTGGCAATATTTCAATTGGTATACACCCCACTCTCGGTAAGACTAGAGGATCTGGGTTCGAGATCGTTTGCTTTATTTTTACTTTCTGTGCCTTTGTCTACTTCATGTATATATATAAATATATATATATATTTTTTTTTTTTTTTTGATCGAGAGTTAATAATAATGATTGGATTAATTGTATAACGCCGCTTTCGTGAGAAAATCACCTCAATGGCGCTTAATTGTTGATCTTCTTCAGTTTTAACAAAATAATTTAATCATTTAAGATAATATTAACAACTCTCAAACGAAAAATGAATTTAAAAATCAGAAAAAGATGCGGTCGCATCTTGGAATTGAGCCCAGGACCTCACTCTTGTCGGGGCTTTGTTATCCCCTTCGGTCATATGTAACTGTCTCGTGAATTACCAGAATCCTCATTTTCTTAACGCATATTTTTTAATGAGTCTAGTTTTTGCACTGTTAATTCGTGGTGGAATTCCATTGTAATAGAATTAAAATTAAAAAACTTTTTCACTTTGTTCCACTTATTTATTATTACCAGGACCGGTTTCATCCTACTACGGACATTTTCAGACTGGTAGTTGAAACTCTTATGCATATTTTTTGGCTTCCGTCTTCAAACGTGATTACAAGAACCAGAATTTAATTTTTAATTTGATTCAACCCGAATTTAATTGCGATCTAGATAGTGTCTTGGATAAACATATCCATTTTTTATTTTAATGTGCGACATCTTGGGACTCTCGGTCTATGGTTGATCGCAGAGCAGCGCGACGGAGGAGCTCCGCTCAAGGAGTACCTTCATCTTCATCTTTCTTTTTATTCTTTAACTATCTAGTCTAGGATTAATATTCAATATTTTTGTACAATTTCAAGGTTTTACTCAATGGTTATATTGATAAACAGAAAAATGGAAAAGTTGTAGGCATAGTGCCGTCTTGATCTCTGAGAAAATTTTCTACAGTACAGTTGTTAAGGAAGAAGCGTTTTTTGTATCCAGAGAAATCAAATCTTCAAAAATACTCTTTTCTCCTATTTAAAATATATATTTCCAAGTGGATTATGGGACGTTCAACTCCTTTTCGAACTCAGTGGCGCTGGTGAGCTTTTTAGTTCTGATCTTAGAACTCTAGGATATGTTTCTTTTCAACATTTTCTTTCTTCTTCTCCGACTTCGTTTGCCTCAAAACATTGTTCATGTGAAGTTTCCACAGTACCAGCGACTAAGGGAGTCTCATCGCTATTTATTATAAAGTTAATAATTTCCGTTTCAAGGTCTGGAATAGATCTAATTGCAATTTGAAAGAAAACATGAAACAGAACAAGACCCGAAAACGGAAAGGTAACGGTCGCATCTGGGGATCGAACCCAGGACTTCAGTCTTACCGGGACAATACAAAACACTAAACTATTGAGACGAGATTATTTTTCCGTCGTTTTAATCGATCTCATATTTCAATTAAGGAATTAAAGATACTCTGATTAATCCTCAATTAATTTTCTCCATTTAGACTTGTAGAAAATTCAATAGGTGTCTAAGGTTACAAATAATATATTCGGGTAGGTAATAATACAAAAATATATCACCCAAAAATATGGGAATTAATTGAGGATGATATTGGTAATTGGAGAAGCAGTCGATTTAAAATTAATGTGAATTAATTTTTAAAATATAAACATATATGAATTAATTAATTTTTAATATATATTTTGGACGAAAGAGACATCTCTGGTCAGTTTTGGATAGATTTTGCTATGCAGGTGAGTGATAGCGAATTACAGTCACCTTTGCATTGATCAGTTGGATTCATCCGGATTGTATCATTTGTCAAAAGAGGTCTATTTAAGACAAAAATGATTAAAATATTTTTTGTATAATAATGTGCATTACGTGTGGAATTACAAATGTGCTAATTCATCATCATTAATAATTCTACTCTCTTGAGAGCTGGTTGACATATTATAATCTCCTAGTGCTAATGCAAATATATTATAGTGCTGATCTGCCGTTTTGCTGCCGAATTTGAAGATCAAGGAGAAGAACTCAATTGCAAGTGCTATTCTCTGGTGAGTCTTTCTGTTTATATGTATTTTGGTGGCTGGTTTATAAGTGTTACTTCTGCAGAGTGAATTCAATGATCAATCCATTTTTTTCATAGGGAATTAAAATATTCCCTGATGGTCTGTGCTATTTACAAGCCAGATTATCACCAGTAATTCTTCAATCGAAATATGAGATCGATAAAACTGGCAGAAAAATAATCACGTCTCAATTGGTTTCAGTTTCATGTCTCAGTGGTTAGAGCATTGATTTCCAGCGGCAGCGGGGGGGAGGGCGTTGAAGAAAAATATACTTGGAATGCGGGCGGCGAGCAAGATATGTTTGAAAACCTCTGGGTTAGAGTATTGTTCCGGTAAGACAGAGGTCCTGGGTTCGATTCTTGTTCTGTTTTATGTTTCATTTACATTTATCAATATTTTATTATTCTTAATTAAATATTACAAAAATATATATTATAACTTTCATTTAGTCAGGATTATCTGGTTTAAATGAAATGTAATGATTAAGTAACTGATTCTCTATTTCTTACAATAAAATATATATTTGGATATCTTATAAATATATTATACGAATGCCTACCGTATACTATCAGAAGTCAGTCATTGGTGTCATCAAGCCACCCTTTTACAGTCTAAATTGAACAAAGGCTTAGGAACACTGCCAAAATGAGGAGTTCGTGAGGAAGCTTTGTTGAAACAAACTGAGAGATAGATAAATCACAGTCAGGCTAGAGGAAATCGATTTTAACTTACAAATAACTTTTCTTCCATCAATGTTTGGACTTTGATTGACATATCAGACAGTATATTAAGGGCACATGAAGGTAACTTCTAACAAAAAGGGCCGAACCAAACAATATATTATGTAAAATCAATATTTAAAACCAAACCCTAGTGGTTTCTGTTAGAATATATAAGTTCTCGAATAGAATATTACCAAAAATGCTAATTTGGTTTATGTGTCTATCTTTATGTCTAACTCTGGTTTAATAAACTCCGATTTGCTTTAAATTTAAATGTCTTTTTCAAAATTGTAACCGATTTTATAAAGAATTCAGACAGGTGATAAAGTACCTACCTATAAAATAATATTCAACAGAAAATATTTTAATAGTCATTTTCAAAATTGAAACTAATGTGTCAGGAATTCAGACTATCTAGTAATTTTTCACTGGTTTGCGCTAGTATTGTGTATTTTATAACAATCTAAAGCTATACTTATGCTACGAAGAAATAACTGTCGATGAAAATTTTGATATATCTTGAGGGGTATGATTTCTAAAGGAGTTCGCTTTTGATTAGTTTTAGATTTGCATTGACATTATTTGATTATTAAGAATGTTTTAAATTCGTTTAGATGGTCACATTCCTACATATTTTACATTGAAAGCGTTTTCTACGTAGCGTTTAAAGCTCCTAGAGAATTTTCAAATGATGTTATTTGAGTATATACAATATACATGCGAGTGGATCCTGCTGCATTTGAACTTTCAACATTTGAACCCATCGTGCAAAGCCTATAAAGAAAGTCTTTTATCAATTCTTGAAATTATATATCATTTGCATTCTAATATATTTAAAAGCGATATTTAAAATAAGTCTTACAATTTTATTTTGTTAAAAGATTTTTCTATTTTAAACGCTAATCGCGGGTTCAAATCAAACAACTCGAAAAATCACAAAAAATCTAAATAATTAAAATTAATTTCCCGTAAGTTTGTAGTAACTAACCTGAATATGCCGCGTGCATGGTGTACTTTGCTTTCTAGTTGCTCGTTACTCCTCATAATGCAGCATGCATTTCCTAGAAAAGTTCATGACCTCATATATTATGTAAGTCGTTTACCTCAACATGTGTTGAATTAAAACGTTCAACGGTTATTCCTCTGCTTTGGTTGACGTATTTTTGTTGACTGAGCGTAGCGAACACAAGATAAAACAAGAAATGCTTTCCGTACAAATTTGAATAGAAACTAATGTTCCATTTGTCCCACTAGCCCAGCGCTCTGTGTCACTTAAACATACCTGACATCGAGATCTCTATCCTATTTGAATTTCGTAAATACAGGGTTTTCCAATAAGAGGTGTTATTTTGATATTCAATCGTAAAAGATCAATGGTTTCGTTGCTTTTGTGGCACGTAGCGCCGTCTTGTTGAAAATGACCGTTGTCCAGATCAATACCATCCAATTTCGGCCAATTCCATTAATCATCTCTTGATAGCGCAATCCATTTATCGTAACTGTTGCTCCAGCCTCATTTTCAAAAAAGTAAGGTCCAATGACTCCGCCGGACCATAAACCGCACCAAACAGTCACACGTTGAGAATAAAGAGGCTTTTCAACAATAACTCTTGGGTTTTCCGAGCCCCACATGTGACAATTTTGCTTGTTGACGAAGCTACCGAGGTGGAAATGGGCCTCATCACTCAAGATGATTTGCATTTGATTCACTCAAGTTAATTTTAATAATTTCAATGCGTTGAAGCGTGTATCGTTCCATTTTTATTAATGGCGTAGTTTCTACTTGTCAAATGTCAAAAAATGACAGCTTCAAAAGTAACATCTACCTAAATAGCGGGCCATTCAAAATAACACCTCTTATTGGAAAACCCTGTACATTTATGTCTCGGAAATTTAAGGCTGGAAATAGTGCGACGCGTAAGTCGGTCGCTTGCGCTAATATGTAGGTAAATGATTGAAGAGCTATAGTGCCACGCCATTCGCTACGCGGTCCAGCTCGTCACAGCGCTACGTCGTCGGTCGACCAACGGTATGCCACTATTTTCAGCCTTAGGAACGATTGGACAAATATTTTGATTACCAAACAAGCCCACAAGGCATTTCTTGTGTTCTTTATTATGTGGTAGCGAAGTCCTTTAATTCGAATGTTTTGCAATTCGCCTGTCTGTAAATTCATTTGTACGTTCCGTTTCTGTTTCAAAATGGCGGACCTTTTAATGGTTCAGTAATGTTTTTTCTTGTCGTTCTTATGTGGACTTGTGTGCATTTTTTTCAATATTATGGTAATTACTTGCCTTAAGAAAAATTTAAATAATAATGTCATTAAAGATAGTTACATTTTTTGGACAAGTTGTAGGTACCTATAATTCCTTATTTGATATTACATAAAATATATACCGAGATTACACTTCATTGGGTAGGTATTTAAATAGGAAATTTTAGTTTTTATTTATTAAATAAGAAAACTGAGATTTTCACGACCAAAAGTATATAAGTGATTTATTTTTGGGGCATTATGCCCTGTTCCCCTACCCCCTTATTTAACCAAAGTTTCGGATAGCATTACATTGTCCATCATATGTTCAAAGAAATACTAAATGAAAAGAAGGAATAAATAATATATGGATCGTACAAAAGTTTTGCTAAACTCACGACAAAACAAATAAGAAATAACATAGTTTTCAAAAATCATTTATGTCCTACTAAATGAATGAAGTATACCTAATTATTGTTTAGTGCATAATATTACGATCAAATAAACTGCTCTTATCGCATTATTTAATAATCTCATAAAAAATCTCCAAGGGTCTCAAACTTTTCCTGCATGGAAAATTTGCGTTTATTACAATTGCAAGATTTACACTGACGTAACCGGGTAGTGCTACCGGTGTGATATACTCGTACCTAATTAAAAGCTATGTTGAACAATTTAATACCTATTGCAGTCTTTTACATCTAAGCATTGATATTTTCCTTTACCAAACAGGAATTTTAGACTGCAACGGGCGTAAATCTAGTACGAGAAATTTTATCAAATTAATTATTATTGTTAGTTAGAGACACGAAAAAGGCTCGTAAAATTTTATGGCAAATGGAACCGTTTTTAAAATTCCCAGAACTCCCAAAATTACCATTCCACCCCTAACAGGAAATTCTATATTGAAACCTAATAATTATCCACATAAACATTAATTGACGAAATCGAACTGAATAAATTGATGCATTAAATCTGCACCTTTCAGATACGCTCGAAAATCTATAAAATCCAATGGCAGTTCTAAGTGAATCCAAGTCAACAAAAACATAAAAACCTTCCGAAAACAGAAAACATCGAAGATTATGTTCTTTACTTTTTGTCTCTTCTTTATCCAGTGGCAAACAATCCCATCTCCTTTCGGCTAGTGCGGATTTATTCGCCGTTACATCAAAACTCTTTTATGTTGCTTGGTTACGAGCATCGGGGTGCAATCATTTGTACCATAAATGTATTCAAGTCCTACTTGTTGGTTGGGGTTTTTGATTTGTGGTGAGTGTTTTGCTTGTTTTCGTATCAGACTTTTTGTATAGTCTGTTCACATTGTGCAGAACATTACACTGCGACAGACTCCGCGGCGCCGACTATATTATTATGGCGTGCCGAATTAGTTTTATACAGCTTTATACATACACTGTCTAACGGCCAGCCAGCGGCTTGTTCTAGAAAAACTTACAGCATTAAGCTATTGTTGAGGTTAATAAAGTTGAATGACACGTTGGATCCGCGGAACTTGATATCTTATTATTACAGACGTTACAGACTCACCAATATAATTATAGAACATACTTTGGTTTGCCAATGGTGTTCATCAAACATATGAAATTTCCATCTATTAGTAATTATCGACACCTTCTGTATATTATTTAACTAACCAATGCCATTTAGCTAAAATGCTTCAAAGCTTCCGTTTGGGATTAATACAAAAAATAAACACATGTTTTAAACTTGTGTCTTTCCATTATCAAAAGACCGCTCTTTGATTTATCTAGCCGGCTATTAATACTCGTATATGTATTTATGTAATGTCATTCAATTTCCGCAACTAACGTTAACAAAATCTGCCAAAATGTACACATGTGTACCTACAAACTTTAGTTACAGCATCAATTTATTCTACCACGCAGGTAATTCCACGCATTACCTGTGTCTTCCCATTATCAAATGACCGCTCTTTGATTTATCTAACCGGCTATTAATTGATGTAATTATGCAAAATCTGCCAAAATGTACACATGTGTAGCTACAAACTTTAGTTACAGCATCAATTTATTCTACCACGCAGGTAATTCCACGCATTACCTGTGTCTTCCCATTATCAAATGACCGCTCTTTGATTTATCTAACCGGCTATTAATTGATGTAATTATGCAAAATCTGCCAAAATGTACACATGTGTAGCTACAAACTTTAGTTACAGCATCAATTTATTCTACCACGCAGGTAATTCCACGCATTACCTGTGTCTTCCCATTATCAAATGACCGCTCTTTGATTTATCTAACCGGCTATTAATTGATGTAATTATGCAAAATCTGCCAAAATGTACACATGTGTAGCTACAAACTTTAGTTACAGCATCAATTTATTCTACCACGCAGGTAATTCCACGCATTACCTGTGTCTTCCCATTATCAAATGACCGCTCTTTGATTTATCTAACCGGCTATTAATTGATGTAATTATGCAAAATCTGCCAAAATGTACACATGTGTAGCTACAAACTTTAGTTACAGCATCAATTTATTCTACCACGCAGGTAATTCCACGCATTACCTGTGTCTTCCCATTATCAAATGACCGCTCTTTGATTTATCTAACCGGCTATTAATTGATGTAATTATGCAAAATCTGCCAAAATGTACACATGTGTAGCTACAAACTTTAGTTACAGCATCAATTTATTCTACCACGCAGGTAATTCCACGCATTACCTGTGTCTTCCCATTATCAAATGACCGCTCTTTGATTTATCTAACCGGCTATTAATTGATGTAATTATGCAAAATCTGCCAAAATGTACACATGTGTAGCTACAAACTTTAGTTACAGCATCAATTTATTCTACCACGCAGGTAATTCCACGCATTACCTGTGTCTTCCCATTATCAAATGACCGCTCTTTGATTTATCTAACCGGCTATTAATTGATGTAATTATGCAAAATCTGCCAAAATGTACACATGTGTAGCTACAAACTTTAGTTACAGCATCAATTTATTCTACCACGCAGGTAATTCCACGCATTACCTGTGTCTTCCCATTATCAAATGACCGCTCTTTGATTTATCTAACCGGCTATTAATTGATGTAATTATGCAAAATCTGCCAAAATGTACACATGTGTAGCTACAAACTTTAGTTACAGCATCAATTTATTCTACCACGCAGGTAATTCCACGCATTACCTGTGTCTTCCCATTATCAAATGACCGCTCTTTGATTTATCTAACCGGCTATTAATTGATGTAATTATGCAAAATCTGCCAAAATGTACACATGTGTAGCTACAAACTTTAGTTACAGCATCAATTTATTCTACCACGCAGGTAATTCCACGCATTACCTGTGTCTTCCCATTATCAAATGACCGCTCTTTGATTTATCTAACCGGCTATTAATTGATGTAATTATGCAAAATCTGCCAAAATGTACACATGTGTAGCTACAAACTTTAGTTACAGCATCAATTTATTCTACCACGCAGGTAATTCCACGCATTACCTGTGTCTTCCCATTATCAAATGACCGCTCTTTGATTTATCTAACCGGCTATTAATTGATGTAATTATGCAAAATCTGCCAAAATGTACACATGTGTAGCTACAAACTTTAGTTACAGCATCAATTTATTCTACCACGCAGGTAATTCCACGCATTACCTGTGTCTTCCCATTATCAAATGACCGCTCTTTGATTTATCTAACCGGCTATTAATTGATGTAATTATGCAAAATCTGCCAAAATGTACACATGTGTAGCTACAAACTTTAGTTACAGCATCAATTTATTCTACCACGCAGGTAATTCCACGCATTACCTGTGTCTTCCCATTATCAAATGACCGCTCTTTGATTTATCTAACCGGCTATTAATTGATGTAATTATGCAAAATCTGCCAAAATGTACACATGTGTAGCTACAAACTTTAGTTACAGCATCAATTTATTCTACCACGCAGGTAATTCCACGCATTACCTGTGTCTTCCCATTATCAAATGACCGCTCTTTGATTTATCTAACCGGCTATTAATTGATGTAATTATGCAAAATCTGCCAAAATGTACACATGTGTAGCTACAAACTTTAGTTACAGCATCAATTTATTCTACCACGCAGGTAATTCCACGCATTACCTGTGTCTTCCCATTATCAAATGACCGCTCTTTGATTTATCTAACCGGCTATTAATTGATGTAATTATGCAAAATCTGCCAAAATGTACACATGTGTAGCTACAAACTTTAGTTACAGCATCAATTTATTCTACCACGCAGGTAATTCCACGCATTACCTGTGTCTTCCCATTATCAAATGACCGCTCTTTGATTTATCTAACCGGCTATTAATTGATGTAATTATGCAAAATCTGCCAAAATGTACACATGTGTAGCTACAAACTTTAGTTACAGCATCAATTTATTCTACCACGCAGGTAATTCCACGCATTACCTGTGTCTTCCCATTATCAAATGACCGCTCTTTGATTTATCTAACCGGCTATTAATTGATGTAATTATGCAAAATCTGCCAAAATGTACACATGTGTAGCTACAAACTTTAGTTACAGCATCAATTTATTCTACCATGAACATATTTAAAACGTTTTCTTAGTTAACAAATTGTTAAAATAACTTTTCCAACTAGCTATGAACAAAGTAATTAAAAGTCTCCCTCAAGGGTCGCATCAAGGAACTATCTTAATCATCAATAGCTTTTTGAAATGTATTTCTATGTATTAACTCCACAAAGATGAAATGATTTCTCTAGAGGCCTATGCCATCTCTAGGGGAAGCTGGGTGGAGAGTCTAGGAGACTTAACCAGGATTTTACATTTAGAATATGTCTTTTCATGTACCTGATATATTTTATTATCATCGAGCTTGCGATAAACTATTTGGCTTTAGGTCTCTGATTTAAACCTAGAGGTCTCGATAAATATTCATTTGAACATTCTTATTATGCCAACCTAACCTAAACTAAACCCTTCAAAGTCATTTGTAATCCATTAAGCCTTACTATGATTTGCTCCTTATCAACCGAGGAGTTTGTTGACATTCCGAGTATTATGTGATTGCGAGACTCGAATACTCAAATAATAATACATAATAGTGGTGTACGATAATTCTACCGCTTGAAGTAGATTATACGTTCAACGTTTAGCCGGTGTTCTAATGAAATAATCGATAGGGAAGGTAACAAAGGACCGCGTGTACTATACACATGTAATATAACCGCTGCGCGTATACATGTACAGAGTATAGTATAAATTGCCATGAGTACCTACGTACAGTTGCCATACATCGTATACTAAGAAAAAAGGACAAGGCGAATACTCAGAATAGTATACTATAACTTTATACCCTTTGGATGAAGTACTATAATGCGCTGCCGGAAAACTTAAAGTCTGCACCAATTGGAAGGTTTAAGATGTTGTGTAGGAGCCACATCTAGCAGGAGAAAATATAGTTTATTTGCATATAACAATTAATTAGTCATTTGTAACCTTATATGCACAAATTACTAAAATAAAATTAATAAATAAATACTTAGTAGTTCTGTGAACAGTAGACCTCGCGTCCAAAAGAGTAAAGGTATTTACCATATTATTTATTGTTTTGGTGTTTAATTCGTAGAACTCCATTTAATTTTTTTTAAATAAATTTAAAATAAATCATATTTAATAATGTTATAATAATTATTAAGTTCTGCAAGTATTTCTGTTATTTTTACAGTTCTTAATGTGACAGCTGTTTCGGCTTTTGAGGCATTAAAAACTGTAAAAATAACAGAAATACTTGCAGAACTTAATAATTATTATAACATTATTAAATTTGATTTATTTAAAAAAATTTACCATATTATTTAAAAATGCGAATAAGAATGTCCAAATAAACGAACATTTCACATTTGAAAAAAAAATCTTTACTGAAATATTAAAACGGCCACCATCTTGAACCGAAAACGGGACGTACATACAAATCTACATACAGACGCTAAAGGTCGAGTTAAAATAGCACGGTCAGTCAAAGACTGACAGTTTTCTGATGTTTTTTATAATTTTTTTGTGTGACACGCCCACAAGGACGCACCTGTCCGTACAGTGTAAATACAGGGTGACTATAGCGCCACCCGGTTGGGCAATGTCGTGAGGCGGGTTAAGGTATGGTCTGTAGGTAGGGATTGGCCTTTACCAAACCTCGTTGGGAAGTTCTTTCTAAACCTCCCATCGAGGTTCAGAAAGAGAAAGCCGGTAGGTACCTATTGTAGTTTAATATGCGTGACTGAATAACTGGCATAGGTTTTTAGGTACAATGTACAATCATACTAACGGTACAGGCAAATCATTATAAGAGCGCACGTTTGAATGCACACAGAGAGTGGTTCAAATTGGTTCGAAATAGTTTGGAACCCCCGCCCCGCGGTCCCATCCTACCCCGAAATAGTTTGGAACTCCCCGACCCGCGGTCCTATCCTACCCCGAAATAGTTTGGAATCCCCGCCCCGCGGTCCCATCCTACCCCGAAATAGTTTGGAACTCCCCGACCCGCGGTCCTTTCCTACCCCGAAATAGTTTGGAATCCCCGCCCCGCGGTCCCATCCTATCCCGAAATAGTTTGAAACCCCCGCCCCGCCCTCCCATCCTACCCCGAAATAGTTTCTAACCGACGACCCGCGGTCCTATCCTACCCCGAAATAGTTTGGAACCCCCGCCTCGCGGTCCCATCCTACCCTGAAATAGTTTGGAACCCCCGCCCCGTGGTCCCATCCTACCCCAAAATAATTTGGAACCCCCGCCCCGCGGTCTCCCATAATATCCTGAAATAGTTTGGAACCCACTACCCGCGGTCCTATCCTACCCCGAAATAGTTTGAAACCCCCGCCCCACCGTCCCATCCTACCCCGAAATAGTTTGGAACCTCCGCCCTGCGGTCCCATCCTACCCGGAAATAGTCCGACAATACATACACCACTACGCAAGCAAGAATCTCTTTAACCCTTCAGGCTAATTTGTTTGCTTTTGGGAACAGCTCATATTAAGGTATCATAGAAATTTTTAATATCCCATACTCTCAGGGTTAGAAATATGATCAAAACAGTGTTAGACGGAAAAAATAGCACGCTTTATATTCAAATCTAGAAGTTAACCACAGAAGAATTAATATGTACACCTTTATGAAACCAAAGGTTCCAACCGCAATTTGAGAAGAAACTTAGTGAATTCATTATTTTTAAATGAAGTTTAAAAAAAATAAGTGACAATAATGTTTGCATTCATTTTACTTTAGTGTTTAGACTAAAAAACGTAAGTTGAGCCATTTTAAATCACAACAAAGTGTATGTTTATTTCTTAATTATTTCATCACCTTTCAAAAAAGTTTTTTGTTTTCGGATACGTTCAGAATTATTCCATTTATTACCTTCTGACAGAATATACCAGAGGCGTGAGGGGTTAAAATGATTTCATTGTACAAACATTGTCTTGTGGCTGAGAGGTCTTTCGTAACTTATCTGTCTATTACACGCGTTTTTTTTATAAGAGGGGTACATGTCTTTCTATTAAGCTCGTTGTTTATAAGAGGGATACATGTCTTTCTATTACACTCGTTGTTTATAAGAGGGATACATGTCTTTTTATTACACTCGTTGTTCATAAGAGGGATACATATGGTAAAACGGAGGTTATCAATCTGTACCTTTTGTAAAGTATAAATTAGAGAGATTGGGTTTACTTAACTTTTACGCAGTTCTAACGGTTCATTTACCTACTGCGTTCCTACAGCTAATTTACACGATCACTCCTAGGGCTAGAAGGCTTTCCACTTAGGTAATTATGAACATAATTGTACATGATTAAATGATGTATAAGGACAATATATTTTTTATTAATATAAATAAAGGCCCAGTTCGTATCTGGTGCTTTCTTTGTAGACATATTTAAAATTAAAACAAGTGATATATTGGGTTAAAGTTAATGTGCCAATTTCCTTTGAATTACGAACTAGAAAATATATGTAAATGGCCATAGGTTAAAAAAATGTACATTTTCGAGAGAATTATATAACATAAGCCATCTATTAATATACAGAACATTGGAATACAATATTCCAAAGATATTTAACTCATTGCCCAATAATGTAAAAGAATGTAACTATATTAATTATAATATTGTGAAGTACAAAAACAATAGGTATGTAAATGTAATAATCATTTATTGGCAGCTACTGATATTTATCTACTCTGAGAGGAACGGCTGCATCGCCTTTTCATACAAAACTTATATTTGGATTTGAGGCCAAAATACCAAACCAAACTAAATAATATTTTTTTTTAATCAAAAGGTGAAGCTAATATCTAGTATTTGAAGTAGTAGAAAATGTGCTATTTTATTTATTTGTATTTTAAATTATGATGTATTAGGCCATTAAAATTAAATGTGCAATGATTTTAGAGGCATATTTGGAGTTCAGTTTTTTGTGAGTTAACTGTAATTATTTTAAAAAATAACCTTGCACTACGAACTGTCTTGATATAATGAAAAAAAAAACATTTAAAAAAGAGGTTTTTTTGGTAAAATTTTGTTTATAATTTTAATTTACGCCTAAATGATTTTTTTTATCATTTTATTTTTCTTCATATTTGCATAGTAAATATAGTAAAATATGTTTCCCCTCCAGCGTTTTAGGGTCATATATCGCCGGGCGACCATATTTTATTAAAGTATTTTTACTTTTTCTATCATTCGGAAATACTTACTTTTTTGACTTTAGAAAGAGAAATAATATTCCAGGTTGCCTCAAATATTTATACTGGAATCCATTAATAAAATCCTAAAATTAGCCAAAATGAATAATTCATATTTCGCACCGCCATCGTAACAATCTAACTTATAAAATTATTTCTTTTTTTATTATATGAATGAGGTAAAAATGAAGGTACACTTTTCTTACAAATTCCCCAAACAAAACGAACGTGTTTTCGAAATATCGAGATCTCTCAATTTTTCTATGATTGGAGTGAAAATTTAAGTAAAAATGTCATTAGCGTTTTTGACAACATTTCACGTTTCACGTTTGACATTAAAATTTTATTATTTAAAATAGTAATGTTTATTTTGAATGCATACACCAGAAATATAATTTTATCTAGTTTCAAAAAACAGTATTTGTATTTACGGAAAATTAAAGAATTAGATGTAGGTACATGGGACATTTGAAATACACATAAAACATTGCAAATACACATAAAACATTGCAAATACACATAAAATATTGCAAATACACATAAAACATTGCAAACTGTACAAAAGTGATGAAATTACTGAAGGGTTAAACAATTATCGTTAACCCCTAAATAATTGCCAAAGTTGCCTATAAAATCATGAAAAACTGAAATCTTTAATGACCTACATTTTAAAACACAAAACAATAAATTACCACATAACCCTACTAGATATTTGCCATTTCTTTTGATCACGAAAATAAGTTTGTAGTTTGATTGGTTTTTTTTTGCCTCAAATCATCCAAATTTAAGTTTTGTATGAAAAACGAAGCCGCTTCTTAGCAGGACTGTTTACTTTGAGGTCATTGTCATTTTACATTACCTGACTAATTTAAGGACTTTAAAGTATCTGTACACAGTCCGTAAGCTATGGAGAATTTTAATTTCTCGTCTAGAATTTCTAGGTTTACGCATCTGTTTATTGATTACAATTGCCCCATATGTCAATACTTATTTGTAATGGTATCGCTTGCCAGGGCTCCTGCCAGAGAGCAACTTAACAGGAGTAAATATCTCTCAGCGAGGATAGGGACTGACTGATATACGGGGCCAATGTGCATTTTACTCGTGCGACTTCTGCGCTCCGGGTATCGAGAAAGCTAAAACGCCCCAAATGAAAAAAAAATACAGTGTGTGGCAAGCCTACGCACGACGGAAGTGAAACTTTTATTATTCTTCTCTCTCTCTTTTCATTTCATTCTCTCTTTTTTTCTGTCTATTGACATATTTATAAGTAGCATATGATAAAAAAAATTAAAAGTTATAAAAATATGGGATTCGAACCCGGGTCTTGCATAACGAGTGTCGAACGCTCTGCCTCTAGACCGCGGTTATTACGTATTCGACCAAAATATCATATAGTCAAAATATCTAAAAGTCGCAGCACGAGAGCATTTTAAAACTTAAAAAAAAATTATTATTAAAAAAATCACAAAAAGAAAATACAAATCGTTGATAAAAAAAATTAAAAGTTATAAAAATATGGGATTCGAACCCGGGTCCTGCATAACGAGTGTCGAACGCTCTGCCTCTAGACCGCGGTTATTACGTTTTCGACCAAAATATCATATAGTCAAAATATCTAAAAGTCTTTTATCACTTTTAAAAAGAAGCATTTTATCACTTTAAAAAAAAAATATTATTAAAAAAATCACAAAAAGAAAAAAAAATAATTTAAGCGGGGATCGAACCTCGGTTCTTCAAGACGAGAGTCGCGCGCTCTGCCTCTAGACCGCAAAGCTGAGTTTGGAGAGTTACCTAAAAAAGGTAAATAATATTGGCTAGGCTCCTATAGCGAAATGATCACGGTTTTTCATGACAGTTGGTTTTACTCCTGTCCTCGAAATTGCATAACGCGCGTAGAGAAGTTTCACTTCAAAAAATTAAACTTAACGAATAATTAAAAATAAATTCGAGAAACCCTTGGGCAATTTTGTTAGATATCCAGCCTGACACGGTCTCATAAAAGTTATGCTATCTCATTTTGTATTACGGTGAGATTATGATTTAAACAGTGTTAGAAAGAGAGAATACTGCGCTTTCAGTTTTCATTAAAAAAATGACCATAAAATTCCCGAATTTTTTTTAAATAAATATATAAAACATTATTTAGCATTTGAAAAATATTTGTCGTTTACAAATTTTTAAATAAATATTTTTATACTATATACCTATTACTAAAAAGTGAAGTGACGATATCTTCAATATATGATTCCTCTGTCTAATAAAATATGCTTTTTAGTTAGATGTAAAGTAGTAATTACAGTTTACACGATAAAAACCATCGCTGAGCAAATTTAAAAACTTTATCTTTGTTTGCGTTAAAAAATTTTAATTTTTAATTTCGTTAGTACGTCTTTCATCTGGTTCAAGAACAGTATTTTTTTTTTTTAAAGAAAAGACAAACATTCCCGGGTTACGAATAACCTGACAATATTTGAAAATCTCCTACTACCACCACAGTAAGCTGAAAATGTTGATTGTGTTGTGATGGAGGACTTAGCCAGCCGAGGAATTGAACACACTACGCCCGAGTGAGACCCAAGCGCGATGTCAAATGAAAAAAATATATTTATAAATATATTTTTAAATAATAAATAATATATATTTTAAATACGTTCGAAAACAGCAAATTTATCTGGAATCAAATGTAATGCCAAAATAGCGAATTTAGCTGGAATCAAAGGTAATGCGAAAACAGTGAATTTATCTGGAATCAAATGTACTGCGATAATATTTTCCGCGAAATCTGTATTCTGACACATCTCCTAAGAAAAATAAATACATGGAAAAATGTCAGAAGGCTCTAGGGGTTAATACCAGTCACATTTTCAAACACTTGCTCCTGGCAGATTCGCTTGCATCACCGCTCTTGAAAGGGTTATTTTAGTGAGGGATTTAAAATAAACTCTGTGAACGTGCAGATAAATAATAATTTGCTTATTTATTATAGCGCCATTTTGGTTAATTACCTAAAGGGCGCTATTATTAAGATTTTATCACAAATCACTTTTTTAGATTAATTAATTTTCCTCTGAGAATTCTGTTTTTCGCAGATCCAAATCGATCAGCTTCGAAACAGTTACCAAACAAATATGTCGTAGATTCAGAAGTTTGCACTGAATTCTTGTGAAACTTACCTATTATTTTATTAAGAACAGTCCAGTCTACCTCTGTTTTCAGTATGTGGGAACAATGTACCCATGGTTATGTAGCTCCGGTGACTACCGCAGTATACTTGCAATCTACGTCCAGAATGAGAAGGTTGGTAGTGGATTGGATACAGTGGCGCGTTGCGTGATTACTGTTCCCAACCCTTTCGTGTCGGCAGCGATGCGATGTTTATTCATGCAAAGTACAATGCGCAAAACTCGGGAAATTACGCCCGCATGCAGTGTGCATAAAACCGACAAGTACCTACCCTAGGAATAATAATTACTCAGCTCTTTGTTCCGGGGCTTCCTAAAAACAAGTGCCGAGAAATAATTTCGTTGAGGCCGATAAACTTTAAAACTTTAGATAAGAACTTCTGGGTAACTATGCAAAGTTTTGAGTTTTTTCGCGGAAGTTTTAGATTTCCGTTACTTTTCGTTACGGTCTTCGAAAATCTTACAAGTTCTGTTAAAATCTCAAAACTATTTTAGTAGATTTGCCCAGTAGAATTCTTGCGAAATTGTTTTTCGTCCCGGGTTTTTCAGAAAACTTTTGGGTGACAATAATTTTGGCATTCATATGATAATGGTTCACCTGTTATGGAGATGGGAAGGATATTGGGTTTTAGTTAGTGCACTTACTTTTATTTTATCGAGTTAATTCTTCTTACATTATGTATAAACTAATGTGAAAAAACACAACTATTTTCATAAACAGAGTGTAATGAAATTTAGGTGAAGCCGGGTATATAATAAACCCTGACAAAATCAGACACACTTATTATTGTTTTTTTATTTATTTATGAAGCATGTGATTAATAGTTTTACTATGTTTATTTGCAGAAACTTGAGCAAGACGATGACGACGAGTATCTCGACTCCACCTGGGCCGATAGCGGCAGTCTGAGACGCCACTTCCAAGGTATGGACAGCATCTCCTGGAAACCCAAGTAGACCCGCAGAGCCGCCGGCCGCAAGCTGACAACGAGCTCACAGCAAGCTCAAAGCAAGCTTACAAACACCACTCGTATCAAACAAACAAACATAAATACATGATACTTTCAAACATACACATTCATCTCCCCCAAGCACAAACAACCCCAGTCATTCCAAACAATACACAAATTCAATTCCTTTTAAAATATTTTTAGTTCCATCATCAGGGTAGCGATTTTAAACTAAGAGAATCTCTTTGAAATCACATGTCTATGGTCAACAATTCTGTCAGAATTATGTTCTAATTAAGTCGCCTACACACACACTTTTGCCCATCGTTATCTATGTTTTTTTAAGAAAGAATATGGGCAGGGATCGAACAATAGGCTTGACTAGACTTGATAAATAAACTACTCACGTACTTGGCAAACCAACCGTGTGTAGACGCCATACGACCCTGTCAGAATATCAAAAACACTCATCTATGATCCTGTCAGATTATCAAAAAGAGATTCTGTCAGATTATTGAAAGCACTCGACTATGATTCTGTCAGATTATTGAGAGCACTCGTCTATGATCCTGTCAGATTTCCAATATCACATATTACCTACATAATATTGTGGGGTAAAGAGTTCGTCTTATTACTACTAGGTATCTCCGAAATCAGCTTCTTCAAGTTATACATAAAATCATACCTTTATTTCCTCGCCCATGTATGCGACACCAAATATTTTATGTTCGTAGCGTACATGGGCAAGAAAACAGAGGTTTGGTTTTATGTGTGACTCGTAGAAACTGACTTCGGAATTACACAGTCGTAGTAATTATTAACCTGCGATATAATGCTATGCTATTTGATCCTGTCAGATTACTATCATTGTTTGTGCTAAATTCTTATAAGTTTTCCTTGTTCGAATTCGCTACCCGGCCTATTCTTTAATTAACTGATTGTGCACTAGTGCACAGGGAATTGCATTCTGGCAAAAGCTGGCATTTGGTTATCTAATTATGTTGTTCATTATGAGATACGTCAGCCATTGCGGGGTCTATTATTATGAAACGATTACAAGGCGGATCTACGTATTCTGAATTCACGCACAGTGATGGCAGAAGTAACGAAGAACCAGTATGAAGATTCATGCTCAAAACACTTCACCAAATAATAATTTTAAAAATGTACAAGCACTGAGAGTTTGCTGCACTTTAAGAAGTAAAAAAAATAATAATAATAACTTATAGCGCATCGTAATGAAAATTATTATCGTTTGTAAGGGAAGAAAGCTGCTAGATTTACAGCATTGAGTGCTGGTTGGATGCAGCCAACTCTATTCGCCAGTATGAAGACGGTGATATACGGGTTAACAAGTTTTGATATAGAGTTAGGTTGTTTTTTTTTATAAAAATCGTCTTAGAGCTTTGGTTTGGAGGACGTTTTAAGCTTTTTGGCCTGATAGCTTCAATAAGTATGATAGCTGTAAGCTAAATTAACAACTTAAGTCGTCCGTATGCAATACTTATACAAATATCACTTTATCGTTGACTCTTTTGTTTTACGTGTAATCCCAGATTCAATCAAAGTGTGCACACCGTCATATAATAATTAATAAAATTCATATTCAAATTATGAATACAAAAGGTATTTTGTTTTTTAACATTCATCTCAGTGTAGTGTCGTCATCAACTAGCGTACTAAAACTTTAGATAAATTAAACATGTAACCATAATTTTATTTTATTTTGTTTATTTTTATGCCCGGCCGGGCTTTTTTTACATGTCACAATCTTTTGAATATGACGGGAAAAAGGTTATTACCCGATTCCATCAATAAATGATTTTCATTTCATTCAACCAAATACTTACACCAAAATAAAAATAATAAATTATTTTTGTTGTATTCACAATACGGTTCCATGATAACTCTTCAAAATGACAATTCAACACACTTTTTAAATATGATATAGTCATTAAAAGTGGTGAAACAAAAACTAGGTTACATATGTAACTATTTAACCTAGTTTTTGTTTCATGACTTTTCATAGCTTTATAACACTTTTTATAGGTGTGAATTGTCATTTTGATTCGGTCACCTCACAATACGCGTGTGCTGGCAAAGTTGATAAATTCGGAAGTGAGCTAAATGAAAAAAATATATACAATCTAAAAAGCTTATGTGATAGTTCTGCCATTTTCTAAGCCTGAATTTTCCAGCCATATCTCATATTTCTAATAAACATACCTACATATTATAATATTTACATTCAATCATATGACACTATTTTTTGCCATCTAGCTATAACATATTTACAAACACAAATCATTCTACATAGACGTTATGTATACCTTTCATAGTGGGGCCTTCTCAATTAATTCCTAAAAGATAATACAAATGTATGTGCTTTCGTTGAAATATTCTGTAATGCCTGACGCATATGAACTCCTCGATTCATCAGTTAAGCTTTAGAACATTGTGAAACCTTTTTCCTACCATTAAATCTTGTTGGAACTTACGCCATTGTTAAAATATACAAAGTAATGAAACAGCCATTAGAGAGTATAATAAATATCATTCTATCTTACAAAAGTAAACTAGACTAAAGTAACATATTAGAAAAATGTTGGTAGCAAAAAGGTTAAACAGATCCTGTATTAAGTGTTGCAATATTTAAATAATACAAAAAAATTATAATAATACTAATAAAATAATAATATGGTTGTTTTTCTAAAGATT
The DNA here is from genome assembly GCA_026573805.1 of Hesperophylax magnus. Classification (NCBI taxonomy): domain Eukaryota; kingdom Metazoa; phylum Arthropoda; class Insecta; order Trichoptera; family Limnephilidae; genus Hesperophylax; species Hesperophylax magnus. The sequence goes on from JAIUSX010000012.1 coordinate 14,178,230, forward strand.
ATAAATATATATTTAAAAGAAACCAAACGAGAACAATTTGTCTGTGATCCACATTTATAAAACATATAATGGGTGTACTTAGGTATTGAGATGAATCGCAGGTTCAGCGGGAACGGAGATAAACTTGGAGAAATAAACAATATGACTGTGGAATGAATGCATTGTTCGACAAAACAGTTGAAGACATGAATACGGTTAAAGACGGTCCTCTGAAAAAACAAATTTATAATGTACAATCGAGTAGGCATGGGCGGAAAAGACCGTGTGAATCAAACCAATTATGTACTTCATTCATTCAGAATGAATTCATTACGTCCATAACACCTGATATAACATGAATGCAGAATGAGACAAAATCAGGACTATTTGAAAAATGATTAAATGTATTTTATTACATACATCAAATAATTCCAAATGTGTATAACTTAAAATTATTTCTTTCATTTTGCACAAAATGAACAGTAAGGTAATTTCATCGATGCAAAACATCTGTAAACTTGTACTAGTGTCCTAAATCAAAATTAATTACTATATCAATTTAGTCAAATTAATGAATTCAGTCTCGAATGAATTGATTGAATAATATGAATGAATCTGTCCATGCCTACATTGGTGTGGGAGCTTGTCAATTAAGAGTACAAATAAATGTCACAACAGCAAGGGATGGAATTTCTAAATGAACAGAAAATATACTGAATAATAATTACAGTACAGTCTTAATTAACCATCAGTGATGTGTTTCTTTTCACTATTTTCAGCCTATTTATTTCATGCAATACTTTATAACATATAATAACATTTTACAACAGTTTATTTGCTTTTTCTTCGTAGATAATATTCCCTGATGAGTAAAAAAGATTCTACTGTAATTTGTTTTTAAAATATTTCAATTTTTGATACTTTAGTATTCAATGTACACTCGATAGTTACGAAACATTAAATAAATAAACCTAAAGAAACATGTCCATCGGCCAATCCTTCCAATAATTATTCCATCAGATATTTTCTTGTAAACATTCAAAAACATTTAATCATCCGCAGTCTATAAATAGATTTCAAGAATATTCTGACAGAATAATATTTGTTACCCAACTGAAGAATTATATTGGATTTAAAATGTTTTAAGTAATTTTGTACTAATATCCGAGCCATTTAATTTAATTTCTCTGTTCAATCATAACTCAATCTTTCAAACATAACAGAATAACAGTCTGATTAACACTATAAGAAAGTGATTGAAAAAATGTTTAACACTAAGAAAAGATTGTAAGGCACGAGGTTGGAATTTTTATTGATATGTTTAAATAACTTTAACTTAAATCCAAATAATAATAACAAACTGAAACATAAAAATGAAAAAAAAAACAAATCAGAAAGAAGTATTCTAATGGTATGTAATAAAAAATGTTTTATTTTATACTTCAAATGGCAATGCAGTCATTGATGCAAACTTATCGCAATAATTCCAAAAATGAAAAGTGACTTATTATAAATGTTTTAGTGCGAGCATAAAACAAGCGTGAAAAAGACGAATGATTCGAAAGATTTAAAAAAATAAAATAAAAATATTATGATTTATTTGATAATCTTTTCTGATTTTCTAAATTCGTACTAAGAATTATATAAATACATATTAGACATTTTTGACATTTTTATTCTCATTTGTATTTTTGGCACATAATTCAAATATTCTTAAGGAGATAATATTATAAAAAAGAGTATATTAACAAAATGTGACACTAAAGTTGATCTAGTAAGGAAGTGAGGACAAATTAAAGAGTTGTGTGAGGCCCTTTAGCCCGGTGACGCTTTCTCTATGCTGCAATATTATATTGAATTAAAGTTAAACAAATGTTATAAAGCTTCAAACTTGGTTTTAATTCACCTGTTTCCGACTCCGCCATTCTGTTCATGATGACCAAATGTTCATGAAACCAAATGTTCATGATGACATAATGTTCATGATCACCAAATGTTCATGATGACCAAATATTCATGATGACCAAATGTTCATGATGACTAAAAGTTCATGATGACCAAATGTTCGTGATGACCAAACGTTCAGCATCCGCAGCTATCAAAGGTAAGAAAGGCGCATAACATTAAGGGTGTTGATAGAGGTGCCTGACTTTCTTTAAACACTGATTCCTAACATTATTCATAGATAAAAATGTAATTAAAAATTTTAACTCCGGTGACATTTTTGTTGTAGTTTTTTGAAAAATGAAACAATTTTTTTGGTCACACTGGTCCCTCAGCCGAGTAACCGCCCACCAATCCCCCACCCCGACCCTAACTGTCCATTAAAAGTTTTTAGTTGATAAAAATAAATAAATAAATAGTCATAGGACACCAAAATGTCAGCTACATTCTTAGTAACTGCATAAGCCCAGGAATCAAAGTTTAAAGTAAGTCAGTTAAGTCACTTAATAACACATATAATGTTATTATATCATAATCAAAGTAAACCTCTTATAATTGGAAAATGATAAGTTTTCACCAAATCTATTAACGGCTTTCCATACTAACCACCAAATGAATGAGGATTCACATGTTTATTGATCCCGGTATTGGAATTTTATAAAAACACTATAAATTAGAGGTCACACATAATCCAGAGCAGTGTGTTTATTATGCTCATCAGACTTGTTGGGTGGTTGCATTTTATTAAATTTGTATTTATTTACTGACCTATTAACTGCTTTCCATACTAACTACCAAATGAATGAAGATTCACATGTTTATTGATCCTGGTATTGCAATTTTGTAAAATCACTATAAATTAGAGGTCATACATAATCCAGAGCAGTGTGTTTATTATGCTCATCAGACTTGTTGGGTGGTTGCAGTTTTTAAAATTTGTATTTTCGACATGTACTGAAAATTCGTGGTGGAATTCCATATACTGAAACAATTTTAAACTTTTTTCCAGTTATTTTATTTATTTACCGATACTGGTTTCAGCTTATTCTAGCCATCTAACCAGTCTGAAGATGGCTATAATAAGTTGAAGGTGGTTACGGGTTCGACTCATGGATTTCACTTTTAAGGCGATGCCATACGTAGTAATTCAAAATCATGTGTTTTTGGTTTGAAAATTTGGTCGCCTAGAAATGTTTCAGATGCTTTAATTAAATACTGCGAGTAGAATACATCTTGGCCTTTGAAATAATCGAGTATTTTTTAGATAAGTTTTTTTATAAGCCCAGAAAAATATAGTGTAAATGAAAATAGTGCCTATGAAAACTGCTTTAATGTTCAAAATCTCCTATTTACGAACCCATTTACGGTTATGATTTTATTGTATAATGTGGCAAAATTAAGTTATTTATAAAATGATTGAAAAAAAATTAAATACTTATGCCTGAACCACAAAATAAAATAAAAGGCACTATTTGGCCATGTTTTTTTCATGCATAAATCAAAACAGGCGGATGGTGTTAAGCGGGAATTTAAACCTTATCGCCATCTACGTAAGGGTTGTTATTGATAGCGGCTCAATTTACGTAGTGCATCGCCTTAAAATATTAATGCTGACAAGTCTCTGGTTTATCTATGTTTATTTATAAGTCTATGGAGTTTTATTATTATTGGACCTTACAAAACTTGCTCCACGTTCTGTTAAAAGAAATAGTGATAATTTTTTAAACCAATATAAAATAACGTTATAAGAAACGTTAGCTAAAGAAGGGGATATGGCACAATACCCCAAAAATAAATCACAATGATACTTTCGGCACTGAAAATCTCAAATCATATCTTTGGGAATGTGATAAGGAGACAATGAAAGATGTAGGGTTGTGAGGTCACAGTGTTTATTTGGAGTCAGTACGCGCAGTTACGAGATGACTCCGGACCGATGAAGATGACACCAGGTGTAAGCGGCGATGTCGGCGGCGGAGTGTCGAGGCGATAAAGTCGGTCTCTAACACCGCGTTGGTGGAGTCTGGACTTGTGGATATGTTCAGCACTGGCGAAGTGGAGTCTTCCTGGTATTCCAGTGTGAATATAGCCGGAGATATAATTATATGCGTGGGAGAAGCAGGCCGGCGACGATGTCGCAGAGCCAAGGTGCAGACCGGCGAAGGTGTCGCAGGGTCTAGGCGCGTGAGGAGCGCAGACCAGGGATGATATCGCGGAGTCCATGATAATCCGCAGCTTCTCCTATAAGGTCCGTGCAAAGCCAGGCATAGTAAGTAGGTCCGTGGCTTGCAGCGGCACGGTGGAGTATTGAAGGGGCGCAACGCAGGGGGCCGGCCATATGGCCGGCTGCTTAGTAGGTAGTGAACACTCGCAGGGCCCACAGGTAGCTCACAGTTGTAACGGCTGATTATGAACTGACTGACTGACTACGTCTCGATGTGGCACCTTTTATAGGCGCCCCATGCGTCGAGAATCTTGGGGCCTGTAGGTATGTAGGATGCGCCGAATGCTAGTATCATATCTAGAGAGTTCTAGCTACGATGCTTTTGCATGGGCGAATATTCTAGTAGCATCGCTACATATCCAATACAATTTTGATATTGATCTTTGAAAAGATAAAAAAAATTCAGCCTGCGTATGTTTGTGCTCGCAAAACTCGAAAAGTAATCAACCAATATCGCAAAAAATGTCAAAGTTTGTTTTTATTAGTGTCAGGAGTGTTTAGAGAGTAGTTTGAATGGTAGAAGTCGGGGACGCCCGAGGAACACTTATGCAATATCTCTGCACCGGAATGTAATATGGAGTCGAATTAAAGTAGATGTAATGTAGTTTTTTAACAGTAACATTGTATTATACAATGGTGAATGATGGAAGGAGATAAGAAAGAAGGAGAAGGACATTAACAATAGCGAAGCATTGCGAGGTCCAGTATTATTCTATAGAAACTCTTGAAATATATTAAGAACAAGAAACGGTGAGAGAATGAATTGGTAAAAATTTGAAATTACACTCCCAACCATAGACATCCAAATTGACAGACTTGCCCTAACATAAAATCTGGGTATCATTACGATGAGCTGGAGACAAATCATGTGACCATATTTTTGGCACCAGGTGGTTCGAGAATGCTTTGAATAATTTACGATATCAGCTGTATGTGCACATTGAAATAACCAGACCCTGTGCAGATAAGTAAAGTAAGGCAACGGTTTGCAAGGCAGTCCATTTCAGGGCTTTCCTGTGCAGTCTGAATGTTCATTTTCAACCGAACCGCCAACAAATCAGGTTTCGTAGCGACACAAAAATGAGTGAGGTAAGTAAATTATATCACATTTGTAGTAAGTGTCTAACCAAACAGTGTATCAAAGTATTCGATTTTGCAAACATGCCTGAACTTTTGTTAACCCGATTTGGGATTAGCAATTAAGTTTTTTACGCAGCCAGCAATTTACTTGCATTTGTACAAAGGACTGATAATTCGTAAGCAGATTTTGCTTTAGAGCACTAAATAGTGATATTACAACACAAGTTGCCTGTATACTGTCAGATTTATTTATTGACAGATCACAGAAAGGAAGACAGTCACACCAACAAACTCGGCCCAACTTGGTTTGTTTCCCTGATGGACTGGTCTATCAATTTGGACGTCTATGCTCCCAACCAGTATGCCCTGATAAATCCAGATATTCCTCACTTCGATAATTTATCAGTAAAATTTGTTTATGAAAATGGCAATAAAATCAATTATTAATATGTATCATCATTCGGCACGCAATCCTGCAAATGTGACATGATTCGATGAAACTAATTACACAGGAGGAAAAAACAATGAAGCTTGTGCGATATCTTACTTGAAAGTTACATATTGTCCAAAGGAACAAACATTTCAACAAATATTCTCATTTTCTTTCTGTGGAAAAACATACTTGGAGAAAATGAATGACTATCAATCGAATCACATTAAAATATCACTTTTGGAAAATTTTCACATTCCTGTTATTCTGTGCCAAACGACGAAATAATATATCCATCACATGGCCATTAACTTCTTGATCATAAATCTTTCTTGAGCTAAATTGTCACCGTGCGCCAGCTGATTCTATTTTCATAATAACTTACTTTTTTTTTTTAATAATTCTTTTGTAAATTGCATCGACTTACCGGATAATGTTGCTAAATTTATAAAAATAGTATATAATCTATGTGATTATTTATGTTTCCCCAAAATAGCTAGTTATATTCAGAGAAATGATTTTTTAATTGTGACGCTTTTAATGCTGGCAAGCAATAGATTAATTGGTGAAAGCAAAAAAATAAAAAAAGTATTTGAAACAATTTAATAATAATAACAAGTAAGATATTACACGGATAATTTTCAGAATAACAAAAAATTTCTCTTTTAAAATATGGAGGAATCTCAAATTTCACCATCTTCATCATCGTCGTCTTCGTCAGTTTCGAAATTTTCACTATCATCACTTTCCGAGTCACAGAAGTCACTGTCGTAATCCTCAATACCTTCAGTTCCCGCTTCCAGCTTCAGTTTGTTGATTTTATCTGCCAAGTCTATCTTTTTTCCTTCTTTGGTTGCTTCGTCGTATTCCTTTTCTTTCTTACGTTCCTTTTTGCTCTCTCCATTTTGTTTTCGAATGTATCTAAAAGTGATAAAAAATAACATAAAAACATTTTCAAACATCGAAACACTTTCTTGAGCAGAAATTAATTTCATTGGCCTGTCTGGGGACTATGTCTTATGTAAATTGTCCAAATAAGAATTCATTTAAGGATAAACACGATGCTCGTCATAATCTACGTGTTCGTATATGGCATTAATTCATTTATTTTATTTAAATACGCTTTTTGCAAGGTATTGCTTTACAATATTAAGACAAATTATTTGTTGGCGCCTGTACATTCGCAATATGAATAAATAGTTTTCTGAGTTTAAAAACTCAATTCTTTCAAGAAAGGTATACAAATACAATGTTGTGTCGATGATTCAATCCAATATTGTATTTGTATACCTTTCTTGAAAGAATCTAGTTTTTTTTTTACAGAGCGTCACGTTTAACCTTTAACTTAATCTTAACATTTACCTAATTTAGCCACTAAAATGATAAATTAGGTAAATTTAACATTTAAAAAACGTAGAGTTGTAACTCCGGGTTGTCTCATAAACTCTTCAAATACAAACTCCACAGTTAACAAAACATTTTCTACTTCTATTCAGTGATAGATCGCAGAGCTCGGATGGCTTTGTTAGCAAACGTAGGAATAATTCTGGGCCCTGTCCTTGGGCTCGCAATTGTATATATCTAAGTCTCAAACCCTACATTATCGACTGTTTTATTGTTACCAGTGCCATCTATGAGTGACCTCTTCAACTACTATCTAGGATATCACAAGTAGGGTACCTATTTAGCGAATATAAAGTACAAATAAGAACATGGGGATGGAAAAAAAAGTGTGTACAGGAGAGCTGCACTTCTGATTTCTTGCAATTTATAGCTAAGATTTTCAATTGAATCATGCAAAATATTTTTACAAAAAAATGGTCGCCAGTAGAAGAGGTGTTGTAGAAAGCAAAGGAAACAAGTTTTTAATTCACATACCTCATCAGAGTCCTCCTTTTCCTTTCTGGGAGAGCTTTAATAATTCTCGCCATTTCATCTTCCTCAGCTTGCGATTTTACAACTGGCTGAATAACCTAGGAAGAAAATGGATTATTTAAAGCATTTACCAAGACAATTATTGCAGGTGAGGATAAAATTTCCCTGCTCCATTTACTGCTAAATTTGCCCAAATTATTGAAGTAAAATTTGTTACAGACAAGAGATATATACATAATATATATTATGAGGTTATTATATTAACCACTCAGAACATTAGAACGTCAAAAGACGTAAATATGATAATAGCGGTCAAGACATTAGAACGTCTTTTCACGTAAACGCGCGAGATTTTACAAAAATCGATTTATTTCCATCACTAGTATACGGATTGCCATGATTTAAAAAACAGAGTATCGATAATGAATAACGCTACGCGTCTGTATTCAAGAATATCTATGGAACGTAGAGGTGCATTATCTAAGCCGATTGGATCTGTCATCTTGTTCGTTCATAATTTATTGCGTTTCTAAATAATTTATTAAAAATATTTTAGTTTGGACGGTTAATATTTTGAGGTGACTAATAGTTTTTAATTATATTTCTTCAATATATAAAGTGTTATTTCTTTATGATACTCAGAAAAAAGTACATTTTTCACGGCTTTGAAATAATGGTAAGCGATTTTTACATATTTTTGACGTTTTCATAAAATGTATATTTAGAAACGCAAATATTTACGTATAACAACACAATGCTATAGTGGATTTCATAATCTTTCCAAAACATTTTTTAGAATGAGGCTACGTTTCCCAAAACGTGAGTTATGAAGCTTTTAGCAAAACTCGTAAATAACACAAAAATTATCACGTTTTGACAGTTCGCAAAGGAACACATAGTAAATAAAAGTCTTTGACTGAGAGGTTAATGAAAGGATTATAATGGCAGGCGATTTGAATGGGTGGGTAGGAATTAGACGTGACGGATTTGAATCGGCCTTAGGTATGTTTGCAGATAAAAGAACGAATGACAACGGGAACAGAATATTGAAGTATGTTTAGAGTGGAACCTGTTTGTGTCCAATACTTTTTTTGATCATATAGGTATCCACCAATATACGTGGGAAAGAGGAAATGAGAGGTCAATTATTGATTCTGTAGTAATTGACTCTAGGTTGAGAGCCGTTACCGAGGACACAAGAGTTTTCAGAGGGGCTGAGGTTGAAACTGACCACTTTTTGGTGGTGTCGAAAGTAAACCTCTTTCGCGGTTGGCGCTCTAAAGTGAAAACGGTACTAACTCCAACAAAAGTCAAAATAAAAAAACTGAAAAACGATAATGTGAGAAGTAAGTATGTAAATTGTGCAGAGATGAGATTGAATGAGAAGAAAATAGACAGTCTAAGCCTAGACGAAACATGGAACCACATAAAAGTGAGTCTTTGTGAACTGCTAGAGAGGTTTGTGGAATAAGTACGCAAGGTAGGAAGAAAGGTGATGCATGGTGGAATGATGAGATTAAAGCACTGGTATCAGAGAAGAAGAAAGCATGATTATGTCTGATTGCGGCTGGCAGTGCTTCCAGCGAAGAGAAGGATCAAGCGAAAGAAGTATATAAGGAATGTAAGAAAAAAGTAAGAGTTGGAGTAAAAGAACGAAAGAAACACATGGAAGAGGAAGAAGGAATGAAAATGACAAACCATTTCCAAGAAAACATTAAGTTGTTTTGGAAGGAAGTCAAAAGGTCCCGGTGTGGCCCAGAAAATGGAAGCATGAAAGTGATAAAATCGAAAGATGGAAAAATGTTGACGAATGAGGAAAAAATAAAAGAGAGATGGATGAAGTATTTCGAGGAAGTCTTCGAAAGCGAAGTGAGTGACAGTGTTTCTAGCGGCGAATCAAATATGAATGATGATGGACTGAATGTTAACGAAATTAGCATGGATGAGATAGAAAATTCAATTAAATGTATGAAGAATGGCAAGGCTGTCGGTTTCGACAATATTGCTGCTGAATATTTTAAAGAAGGTAGGCATATAATTCTCACATGGTTGTGCAATCTTTTTAACCAATGTTTAAAGGAGGGTTACACGCCTTTAGATTGGAGAAGGGCTGTGATCATGCCATTATACAAAGATAAAGGGTCACGTATGGAATGTGGGAATCATAGGGCTATTAGCCTGCTAAGTTCAGTTGGCAAGCTGTATGGTAGAATTTTGATTGAAAGGGTAAGAAAGGAAAAAAGGATAAAATATGGGATGTGCAAGGTGCTTTTATGAGTGGAAGGGGATGCATGGACCAGATCTTCTCATTGCGTATGCTCACCGAGAAGTTTCTGGCAAAAAACCAGAAACTTTTCTGTGCCTTTGTAGATCTACAAAAAGCATACGACCGAGTCGACAGGAAAAAGCTATGCAAGGTGTTGTCCAAGTATGGAGTGAATACGAATCTGACTCAGGAAATTGCATCTCTGTATGAAGGAAGCATTGCATGTGTTAGGGTGAACGGTGGTTTCACGGGGTGGTTTGATATCACAAAAGGTGTTAAACAAGGCTGCGTAATGTCACCGTGGTTATTCAATATATATATGGATAATTGTATGCAAGAATCGAAAGAGGTGGGATTGGGCGCGAATTTGAGTAATCTGAAAGTATGTTGCCTGTTGTATGCTGATTGCTAATAGAATGGATGATCTGCAGTCTCTCGTGTCTAGGATGAACGAAGTATGCATAAAGAATGAGTTAATGATGAATGTAAGTAAGTCTAAAGTAATGGTGTTTGAAAGAGAGAGTACGAAAACAGTGTGCAATGTAGCTGTGAATGAGGAATACTTGGAGCAGGTGGATGAGTTTGTGTATTTAGGAAGTATGTTTACGAGAGATGGGAAGGCTGGCAGAGATATTGAAAGAAGGGTAAATGCAGGTAACTCCATTAATGGAGTACTGTTATTAATACTGTTACTCCATTAATGGAGTACTGTGACAAAAAATTGTCCAAAGAAGCGAAGTTAGCAGTCCACAATGGAGTGCTGGTACCTACCCTGATATATGGAAGTGAGGCATGGTACTGGCAAAGAAACGATGAAAGTAGATTGAATGCTGTTGAAATAAGATCCCAGAGGCATATGTGTGGTAAAACCATGTATGATCGTGAGGAATGTGGAGATCCGCAAAGAGTACAAGGCTGATGTAAGCGTAATGAGTAAGATCAAGAAAGGGACGCTTAGATGGTTTGGGCATGTAGAGTGAATGAGCGAAGAAAGGAGTATAAGGAGAATATACGATGCAAATGTTAATGGTAGCAGAAGTCGGGGATGCCCGAGGAAGACATGGCACGACCAAGTGAATCAGATACTTGAGTCGGGCCATGTCAAGAGTCAGAATAATAGAAGAGAGATAATATGAGACGATGTATGAATGTGAATGAGGCAAGGAGTGTGTGCCAAGACCGAGTTGTTTGGCAGTCCGTCCTCTCTGCCTACCCCTGCGGAGAAACGGCGTGATGGTTAGTTAGTTAGTTACATCTCTGGTCTGTAACTAGCTTATGTTTCAACTTAATTAGTACAAGAAACAACTACTTATGTCGGGGGACAAAACATGCACAAAATAAATTATTAGGTTCTTAGTTTGGGTTGATTGAACCTTTCGGCAAATATCACTTCATACTAAAAAAATCCAACATTGCAAAATTGGCGGCAAAATATATTTTAACAAGGGAAATCTTTAATTGAAAAAATGGAACTTTAACGCATCCTTATCATCTATTTATCTACCTCGACGTAAAATTGTTTCTTGTAGTATTAGTGTTATTTAAATAATTTGTTAACACGGGTGAAAACAAGGATCCCATCGAGAAAATGGATTTTGTTTTAAACAGCTATATCTTTGAAAATAATACATATATTTTAATGAAATTTTTTACACATTTTTCCCCACACTCCAACTATAAAATAATTTTTTTGAAATTAAAGCCTACTTTTGTAATAACACTCCATAAACTGAAGTTAAAGTCAATGTTGGGCCATTTAGTGATGTTTTATGTGTAAAAAATATACATATGTTATAATATTACAAAAAAATTGTTTCTATTTTCGCACAAATCATTACAAAAAATTCAGAATCTCCGGTGTGATAAGTGTAAGAATGTATTACCCGTTCTGCGGGTTCAGTATAGTTTATTTTTAATAAAATATTCTTCCAAATGTTCTTTATTTTTAATAAAATATTCTTCAATGATCGTGAAGCTTTGATGGATTTTTTTACATTATATGAGGATTTAACTTGCTTTTGGGATACTACAAGCAAGATGTACTGTGATAGGGATACCAGGAATGAAGCTCTTGTGATCCTTTTTGAAAAGGATGCAACAAACAAAACCGTAAAAAGTTTTTTAAAAATTCTTTTAACAGTAGTATGACTGAATTTTTTCACTCAATGACACATTTTTTGCCTTCATTTGTTTTTTCTTTTCATTTTAATAGTTATCAATGCTACTAGAGCGATCGCATTGTTTTATTGATAAAGCAGGAGTGATGCTGCGTGTCTTCCTCAGAGGAGCAATTGACGAAAATGAACCAACCATCGCGTCATCTGTTGACATACAATGGTGGAGCCAACCAAATTGAGTGGTCTTTAGGGGGTTTATGAAGTAAGCAGAGGAAAGAAACTTTACCTAGATGAGAAAATAATGTGGTAGTCAAATTGAGATAAATACTAATTTTAAAATCTGTGAACTTTATCTGGATGCTGCTGATGTTTTTGTTATTTGCTTAATAAGATTTTTTTTAAATAAACCTTTTGATGAACCTTAATTACTATAAAAGGCAAATATCTACATTTGGAAAATTTAAATTTTAATGTTCTAATTATTTTAACAATTAAGTAAAATGAAAATTAGCTTTCGTTGTATGGGATGACAGCCATTTACAATAATTTAATTAAGTGTGGCCAGCGATCCCCAATATTTACCTGTTATTTTATCAATGTAGATTATATTTGATTTTTCACAAAAACGGCGCTATACAATTATTATTATTAGAGTTATGCAAGGCAGTCAAAGCAAGGGTATTGACATTACACCTTGACGTCTTCCACAGAAAGAAAAATAAGTATAAAAATGCAGGAAGCTTACCTCTTCAGCTTTACAGCATTTAGCACAAACTCCTTCTTTCCTGGAGCAAGGAATGCACATAGTGTGATAGGCTGCTTTAACTGATTTCTGCTCGCATCGTACACATTTCTTGGGAGCAGTCAGAGGCTTATATTTCTTGTACTTTATCTTCCAATCTATTATATCTTTGCAGCGTGAGCAGATGCCACTCGGTTGGATTGAATTTATGAACTTGATCTTCACAGAATTGTCGTGCAGATCATTCCTGAACACCGTCCGATTTTGATGCTTTTGCGCTCTTGTTCGCTTTATATTTCCTTTGCAAGAACTCATATTTATTTATATTATTTTCAATGGATCGAATACAAACACGTGCTCTGAAGTTTGAAGCAAGTGTCAAAAATTGTACATAGAGAAAGAGAATTAGAGAATAAATAATAAAATTCTCAGATCATGAATAAACCACTCACGCAGCTCTACGAAATAAACAAAATGTCTATGGAGCGATATCTAAAAGAAACCACACACTAAATTATTTGACATTAATATAATTATCTTCTCGCGTGATCAAATTTATTAAAATAAAAATAGTAAGACAAGATACTTTTTAAATTAACCCTTATAGCCTCTAACATTTTGCAATGTACTTATCTTAGGAGAACTTTCAGAATACAGATTCCGCGGAAAATTTTTTATTTATTTTAAATTTGATTCCAGATACATTCGCCGTTTTTGAACATATTTCAAAATAATAATATATACTGTTGTTGAAAGCAGATGATTGAATCTTTCAGAATTTAGTATTACAAATCAACATGCAATTAAATGCATTAAAACTTACGCAAACGAAGATAAAGTTTTTAAAGTCGCTTAGCGATAGTTTTCATCGTGTTATTATGAATGTACATGAAAATAAAAAAAACATATTTAATTAGAAAATAGGTAATACAAAATTAATGTAAAATATTTATTTAAAAATCATAAACCTTTGTAGATATTTTTCTTTATTCTTCAACCAGCTGTCGTTTACCCGGCGTTGCTAGGGGTTATCCTTAGGAGATAGACATATACCATCACGTACTTTTTTGTAGGACTTTTTAAGATATATAATTCCGTAGCACATTATTTTGATGTGTCTCATGAGGTTTGGCCAGCGATAACAATGTAGTGCCCGAAAATATATTTTTACGACTTGATTATAAAACATGGACTTTTCTCTACTTTCTATAAATATAATATGAATGTATCATATGTGTAAACTTTTCGAAAGAAATTTTCTAAATGATAGTGAAAACCCTATCGGAATATGTTGCGTGATTTAGGAGAACTAAGCGCACAAAAGACAGACGCGGATAGCGACTTTATTTTATACTATTTAGAGATTCTATTATTTAAAAAAAATGGGAGCGTTTCTGGTAATTTTTTAAAAGCAAACTGGAGGTGCGGTATTCTCTCATTCTAAAACTTTTAAAACCATATTTCTCATCGTAATACAAAATGAGATTGCACAACTTTTGTGAAACCGTGTTAGATTGGGGATACATCTTCCAAAAAAATTTTCCGGAAGTTTGTTGTCTTTGAAGGATAGCACCCGAAATCGGCCTAGGGTTTTTTTTAACATTATGTATCAACAACCATCAACAGGTGACATGCTGACAATTGGAAGGAAATGTAAAGGTCTCTATGAAAACGATTTGTATTTATCACAGTATATAGCAGTGTGTGTGACACACATTAAACGCGGAGATGAGGAAAGTGGATTTTAAATATCATACACATACAATGTGATCCCATTTCCGTCCTTCACCCGGACCAAGCCGGAATTTCACGTAAAAGACGAAATAAATAAGACGTTCATAAAAATCTCACGAGCAGCATAGACGATCGATACTACTACTTCTAACGCCAACACTATTTTTTGGAGCTTCGTTTAGAATTTCGAATGAAAAATGATTATTTGATATCTACGGCCAATGACAATTTCTATGATATTATTTTACTATCAAAATAGTATTATCTGTCAGATGTTTCGGTTTTGTGTAAGAAATGTTTAAAATTTGTCGTCGAAATTGTAAGAAGTATTTCATGTGTGAATTTCAGTATTTATTGTAAAGAAAGCATGCGTTAATCTCATCTCTTGGGAAATTATCGCATGCAGATACTTGTAAATTGTCTAGAATAGTTTTACAACGCCGATACAATCATGTTTAATACGGGAAGAATCATCGAACATGTTTTTGTTATTATTTGTACTTCCCTTCTATTTTCTGTTGCGATTTGGACGATGCTACGTTCGGATACAAATAACGTCATTTATGTGAATTTGCAATCAACGCCTATAAGTGTAGTAAGCAAACGGTTTTTAAGTGTGGGCGTAGATACAGTTGAAATAAGCCATGGGGTGAATGATCTACATTTAAATTCCCCTAAACTGATTCAGCTCACATCCCTATTGGGAGCTGGATATATAAGACTCGGAGGCACCATGGCTGATCGATTAATATTCACAGAAAACTCAGATAATTCCATTTCTAGAACTAATATAAAGTGCAATGGAAATTCATGCGGTGACAAAAATCTCCCTTTCTTTACTTTGAATAGTTCTGACTGGCTGCAAATAAACGATTTTTGCAACAAGACAAACTTTCGGCTGTTGTTTGATTTGAATGTTTTGCTGCGACAAGAAGGAAAATGGGATCCCACAAACGCCATTGAACTGATGAAGTTCTCACGCGACCACAACCTCGACATTGATTGGCAGTTAGGCAACGAGCCTAATTCCTTCAAACATGTTTTCAACGTCACAATATCGCCTCACCAGTTAAGCAAAGATTTCCTGGTTTTGAAAAGGCTTTTGAATGAATATTTCCCCGGATCTTTACTTGTGGGACCGGACACAACTAGACCCCAGCCAAAGCGACCCAGTTGTGTGAGATATATGAAACGATTCTTGTTAACAGCGTCGAGTTTTATAGACGCCATTGCCTGGCACCAATACTATCTGAACGGACATATTGCTACTCTAGAAGACTTCTGGAATCCTGATACATTGGACCTTTTACAATTACAGATTGACACCATGTTAAGGAATATTTTGCCGTACAAGAACGGGCTGGATATGTGGTTAACAGAGACGAGCAGCGCTTACGGAGGGGGTGCTCCGGGTATATCCAACACCTTCTCTAGCTCTCCCCTGTGGTTGGATAAGCTAGGGGTGGCGGCTCTCAATGGAATACAAGTAGTCGTCAGGCAGAGTCTCATCGGGGCTAATTACAGTTTGATCGATAAGCAATTAAACCCGTTGCCTGATTGGTGGCTAAGCTTTTTATATAAGAGCCTCGTTGGGGAAAAGGTCATTTCTTGTTTAAAAAGCACTTCGAAATTCCAACGACTGTACTGCCACTGCGCTGCTAAAACTCTTCAACAAAACAGCAGCATGATTATTTATGGAGTTAATCTAGCAAACTCTAAAGTGGACATAACACTTGCAGGCACAGCACTCGACCTGCCGGTGAATGTCGATGAGTTTATACTAACAGCTCCACATGGAAATAGAAAATCTAAAGAAGTCTACTTGAATGGAGTTTTACTGTCTTACAATGAAGACTTTCCTAAAATTGTACCAAAGAACCTGGGTAAGGTTGGGTCGGTAAGAATGCAACCATATTCATTAGGATTTTGGGTTCTGCACAATGTCAATGTTACATTCTGTCAAAATTGAACCTATGTTTTTAGAAGGTATTATATTACCTATTACAAAACTACCGGTTTGTTTTTTAACATCTACATCTAAATGCATAGAACAAAGAAGAAAACTAGAAGTGCCTTCTATATAAATTTGAATGAAAACAAATATGCCACTAACTTTCCACCTTTTGGTTCTAGACCATTTAGCATGCGGCCTGTCCCACTTACACTTGCCTGAAATTGTATATCGCCATCCATTTGAACTTCTTAATTATGGCGAAACAGTTTTGTATGGAAATAAAGGCCGAAATTAGGCTTATACAATTTGAATCATGAAACATGCCCACAAGGCACTTTTTGTGTTATTCTTTATTCTATATCTGCATACTACATAGTTGAGTCCAGAGAATTTTGAAGGATGGCCATATTTTTTATACTGGACTCAGTATTCATCATTGGATAAACCTGCTAATTATTATTCTCTATTTTCACACTCACAAGTTTTTAAGAAAATTATTTTTCTTAACAATGGTACGAAAGGTATCTAGAAAATAAAACAAATTTTCAAACAGTCGATTTAATTTATTAGATCAAGCGAAGAAAAATGTTATATAAAAAAAACACATACATATCATAAATAATAATATCTCATCAGCTGCAGTTGGTATATTTTTTACCTCCATTTAAAGTACAATAGAGAAGTGGTGCTAGCTCAAAATGCGGAATTATGGGATTAGAATATAAAATTTGTTAGTAAAAGTAAATATGAAAAAAAGCAAAATGTTTACTTTGGTAGGATTATTATCTCAATTGTATTATGCATTAAAATGTTACTTTGATATTGTATATGCAATACTAGCTTCTATTCTTTTGCAACTGATCAGATAGTTAAGCTTAAGCCTACAAACCTTCAAAACAAATTAGTAGTAGTTGTACGAATGTAATTAATATGAAAAACTGTCATTTTATACTATTAAATAACAGGGGGTTAATATTGTAACTTTAGTAGGAATTGAGTGACAAAACACTCCAAATGCACATAAATTAGTATAAATAGGATTATGGATTAATACGATGTATTAATTAATATTATGATGTCGATAGTTATGACACTGCCGACTGAAATACTGAATATTATTGTACTCTGTATATTCTTTTCCAAAGGACAATGACAAGCCATTAAATATTCTATTAAGTTAAAACGCTGTATAAAGGTACACAAAATGGCAAAAAGAGATCTTATATATTATCAAAAGATATTAAATTGGCTTACACAAGTTTGGCAGTGAAATGATAATTAAAAATTATTAAACTAACAGTGTCATGTTTTCGTTGAAATTATCAATATTCAAACCAAAGTGTAATAATTTTTTATGAGGCTTTTAGTTTTAAAATTTATTTTCTTTAAATAACTAAGTCAAATAAATGTTCTGATGTATAACAAAAGACAAAGATATTACTGAAAATATTTTCGTTTTTAAATTCAAAATGAAGACATATAACCAAAAATATTAATTACATATTATTGATTACACTAGCGTATAAATTAATGTTAAACTTTAACTAAATTTAGAGTTATTTCAAAAAATTTGAAGCATATCAAAAAAAAATGCACACAAAAACACCATGTGATAAATTATAGTACATGGTGGTGGCATATGTTTGCTCAATTTCATTTTGTTATATTTAATTTATTAAAAAAAAAAAAATAATTTTAAAAATTTCAATGTCATTACAGAATGTTCTTAATAACTATTCTTTCTTATTCAATGCCGCTTGCACCAAAAATTAAGAACTATAATAATACGAAAATACATAATAAAATGATCAAGTCTAAAGAGTATTTTAAAATCTAATTGCATTAATATTTTCTTTTTGTGGGTGTACTCGAGATTGAAAAAACTTATAGAATTCATATATGTATACGTAAGTTTATTAAATTGAGGCTTTTATAGAATTAATTTAACAAATCGACTAACCAAAGCTTTTAAAATAGTCGTGGCAATATTAATACGAGTTAATATTACAAAGATTAGTACTGTAAAATTCAATGCTATCTCAAGAGAAACCTGCCTGTCCTTGTTTCATCAATGTTAATACAGTCCAGCTCAAATCTTGAGTGAGAAACATGAAGCCAATTTTCTCTTGTGATTCATTATCTTAAAATTAAATTTTAAAGATATTTGGCTAACTGCACACACACACTGTAGAATTTTTCTCAAAGTTAATCCATTATGACACAAAAATCTATAAATTTTAACAAAAATTATACATTTACTCCTTTACTAAAAAACGTGTTTTAAAATTTACACAACTGATAAGCATCCATTTATCCCACATTATTGGTTGTTTATCAGTTGTGTAAAATTAAAACAAGTTTGTTAGTAAAGCCCATGTCATCTTTTATAACTCATGAATATGTATTATTTTTTCTGTTATGTACATATTTATAGATTTGTGCCAACGAACTGTGTACCTACTTAGCATGTATTTATTTATTTATACATGTTATTATTTGAAAAATAAATTATTTTTAATCTTGTGCAATAATTAACAAATTTAGTGCAGAAACATTCATAGCATGTATGTATATACAAATTGTGTCTAATTGTTAAATATTCACTATGTACGCCCTTAGTTTAAAATCATATTTAAATAGTTAATATTAACACATTGTGATCGGGCAGTTTTCGGCCGCGTACTAGTGCTGGTAACGGGTAATTTTTCGCATAATTTCGTGCTAACGTAGACCTCTAGAAAAATTGCGATAACTTCAAAAATATTTGTTTGATTTCAATAATTCTTTTTGCAAATTATTTATTTTATTTCATTTTATTTTATTATATTTAGAAATGTAAATGCATTAATTTGCTAAAAACGTATTAATACGTGATCCGATTACAATGTGTTAAAAGACAAAATGCCGTACACTATAGTCATTAAGGTAAGATATTTAAATAATAGTTTTGTGACTTTAAATTTAATGTTCAAAATTCAATATTTAAATTGTTAAAAATATTGGTTAACTTTTATCAAATTCATTCAGTGAATCAATTTCGATCAAATAATTATTAGATGTATGTTTAGTAAAAAATCTCAAAAATATGTATGTGATTATTTTGCACAAAAAACCTTGATTAAAAACATGTTTGAAAAACAAAATCTTTTTTCTATTATCATTATAAAACATCATTATAAAACAACAAAAAAAAAATGTAACAAGCAGTAATTGTTGAATGAAACACTAGTATATATTGAATTATTTCGCGGATAAGAGATAAGCCGCCATAGCTCAGTGGTCAGAGCTGTCGACCGGAAATCGAAGGGACACGGGTTCGAGTCCCGTTGGCGTCATGTATCTTTTATCAGGAGATTTTTCAATGTGGATGAGTGTTTCAGGCGAATAATTATTGCTTGTAAAATAATTATAAAACAATTTACTCGTGAACTCTGCGATCAACACAGAAAATAAAACTAATTTGATAATTTAAACAACAATTATTATTGACGCATATAATTGCAATATTTCATAATTGGTTGGTTGGTTGACATTTTAAATTAAAACTTAGTAAAAAAATGATTGTGGTATCAAGATTTAAATTTACAAAGATCATTGAAAAAACTGGCCTTCAATAATAATATACTCGATACAAACTTTTCGTTAAGCCTTTTCTATACACTTTTCCATTATTAAATATCATAATACATATGCAATTAAGGGAGGAAATTTCATGAAGAAATAATATCCAATATAAAATATTCTATCTGTCTGGATCGAGCTTCTTGTTTACGAATTCAATAACTTTTCGATTAGAGAATATATATTTCTTTGTGAATTCCATTCCATTTTTAAATCTAGTTTTGAGATGTTAAAAATCTGTGTAAATATTAAATGCGTCATGTTGTTATTTACCAAATGTTATTAATTTAGTTCAGATTCTTCATCTCTTGTTTGACGCAACTCTTGAATGCATCCCATCCCTCGTTCTTGGAAGAGGACTGTAACAATATTTTAAAGAATATTAACAGAGAATTCAAAGAAAAACATCGGAGAAGAATGGTTAGGGACGGGAGTCAGTGGATAGCACTTGAGCAACGTTGCCGTCATGTGCTAAAAGGCAGCTAGGAATTTGAAAGTCACATTCTGATATGCGACGGCCTCTGTGGTCGCAAATCCCGGTGAGCAAATAAAATTTATTTGATTAATTTGCATTATTTTACAATTTAATCATTTAAAATAATATATGCTATATTTGCGGCACGTTCCAGAGTGGAAGATACTTTCGGTGTCAGAGCCTTACCCCTCGATTCGCCTTTTTGCTTAAGATGGCAGAACAGGTTTCAACCGATTAATGAACAAATTTGTTTTGCACAGGCAATCACAATCTCTCCTGGCTTCATCTACTCTGAGCCAGTAGTACTTCGACACATCCAAGGGGCAGCTTTGTGAGGCAAAGGAATGAGTGGAGAAGAGGCTGATGAAATGAAAGCAGAAGGTTGGGAAAAGTTGGCTATTCTGACGAGGAATCTGAATCAACTCAATTGGATCTAAACTGATTCCTTCTATTGTACAGTGGGGGCAAAGATGGAGATCAACTTCCTGAGCCAGCAGGTACTAGGTACTCAGGAATATGTTTATTGGAGGACCATAGTAAAAAGGGTAGTGAGAAGCCAGGCTATCTCTTATTCAGTTTCCAATAGTCTTCAGGAGTGAGAGCTGACTGTACGAGTCTTTCCTTCCAACCAGAAGGATTTGCGGGGCTTCTAGCGATACGCAAGGTGGGAAGCGACATCATCGTGCAACTGTATTCCATTATTAAGCAGCGCTTTGTATTCCTTGAACTATAACGAAACTGGCAATATGTACATACCTTGAATCCTCGGTGCAGGCGGTCCTTCATGATGGCAATGAACTCCTTGTAGCTGAGGAGCCCGTCTCCGTCGGAGTCGAAGATAGCGAACACGGTGCTTACGAGGTGCTCTGACTGCTCCACACCAGTGCAGATCATCACAGCGCGCTGGAACTCACCTGAAAAAATTTACAATATGTAGTGTTGGTAAGATTGGCGAAGCGCTCGGAACTGCTCGGGATCGCCGAGCACTTCCGATCGGTTTTGCATAGGCAGCGAGCGCGGCTCGAGTCCGCGCTCGCCAGACGAGAAATTACCCTACTAGAGATCTGACGTTATCATTCTCTATTGTACAAGCCCGGTTGTAGTAATCATTTATTGTAAATAAATACTGTAACGAACCAAGAGAGTTTCAATACTATAAAGTCCTAAAGAATATCAAAGTGCCCATCAAAGGAACATAACAGTGGCAAATAACAAAACATTACACAATACAACATATTTTCAATCTGTTCCAGTCAGTATATATGGAAATTTTCATAGTTCTGGCGAGAAGAAAAATATATCACCAGAAAACATTAAGTAGGAACGATAACATACCACAAGCTTCGGAGGTATGAATGAATAAAAATAACATATTTGTGTATTATAATACGATAAAAGCATAGCAAGTAATACTTGTACAGCATCCTTGAGGTGATTTTTTACAAAAATATCACTCTACAAATTATCTAATTATTATTATTGACTGAGAGTAGCAAAGTCCTGTTTTAACTCAATAATTTGGCATTTCATCTATCTGTAAACTTGTTTGTTATGTTCGGTTCTGGTCGGTTGGTAACCTTGTGGAATACTACCTTTTAATTCCGCCAGAGTTTGCTAGATCATGGTTCCTACTATGAGCTGTCAAATTGGAATAATCAATACTATATTACCTACCAGTCTGAAGAATTATATATGTAATTATATTAGTAGAATTAATAAATCGTCATTTAAAAACCTATTAAAATCGTAAGACACTTAAACGCTCTGTGATTGGTCAGCGGGTTCTGGCAAAACTTCACCGCTATCTCACGGGTCGGTAGGCCGCGTACATTAGAATGCAGGCAAATTTATGCTTAGTTACGTCGCACACACGGGTCACCACTGCGGTATACAAATTATTTCAAAAGAATTAACATTTTTTGAAAATCTTGCTAAATATTTAAGCTGGCATTTGTTGATTTTATACTGACCTGAGTGAGATTGACTTTACTGTTAAGTGAGCCATGCATACTCTGTCGAAATTTCGATTGTTTTAGCAGACTTTGAAAAGTGCAAACTTTGAAAATTATTTTAACTAAGAAATTGACATTTGTAAAAAAAATAATAACAAAACACTGATATTTTTTTGAAAGTGAATGAATATTTATAAAAAAATTATTGGAAATTCTTAGGTATTTAAGTACCTACTTAAAAATCTTATGATTTCAGAGGAAACTTTGGTTTGATTTATTAAATAAGAGAAAATTAGAAAAATTATTTGTGGACATAGCGTCTACTAATTATTATTTATACCTTTAGATATAGGACGGTCAGCAAGGGTATACATCCTCATGGCAATGGTGAAGTCCTCGAGGTTGTTGAGGAACTGACAGAAGATCTTGAACTCGTCGAATGTGATGCCGATCTCCTGCTTTACGGTTGACAGCAGACGGTCTAGATACATGTCATATTCATCCGTATCCAGGTAAGTGTACCGCAGAAGGATCTTGGCAAAGTCCACTTCGGAGATGGTTATCTGACCTGTGCAAACAGATTGTTGTTTAGATGTTAAAGGATATGAAGATATTTAGCTTCCTATTGGTTTTACACAGTGTAGTGAAATACATATTGAGAGCTATCGGGATGTAGCTTCGTGTGTCACCCAATTTGAATTTTGCTACCCACTTGGTCATGGTTGATTGCGGTAGCAGTGCCATGGCATGCCGTAAGTCATTAAATATATGTTATTACTCAGAACTAATCGCAAAACACATGTTGTATTATTCTAATAATTTTTATTTTGCTCCAATATAGTAATTATTATAAACTACATAATGTTACTATTGTGTAATTAGAAGAAAGGATATTTTTGAACACTCAGGAGGTGAACTTCCTTAATTGAAACGCCCGCCACACAGCAGCCATTAATGAGAGTGGAAGTGTGCGCATTTGAAAGGGCGCAGTCTAATGACTTTCTTGCGCAAACACTTCCCCGAACGTCTCATCTCTTTGAGGGCCGATCTTCAGTGGCCAGCTATTTTTATGGGGATGTCTTAATTCATTGGTGTATACGTATCGTCTCGAGACTCGGGTGAGCTGATGAACAATATTCGTGCTGCTATTGCTAGCACAGACACAGACATGCTGGACAAAGTGGACCGAAACTTCCGATTTCGACTCTCCAAATGTATTGACCAGAAAGAAGGCCACTTTCAAGAAGTAATTTAAAAAAACTTATATGTATATACCTATATGTAAAGGAAAAATAAAAAAAAATGATATCTCCAATCCTTTTTGTTTTACGATTTTTTTAAATAAGGAATTTCCCGCACTGCACCCTGTATTATTGGTAGGTACATTATTGATTGTCTAAATTCTTCACACAATCAATTCCAATTTTGAAAATGCCAGTTAAATTCAAATCAAATTCCAGTTCATTGAACCAGAGTTACGCAGGACGCACAGACAACTGAAATTAGTATGTTGTTAATATGTATCAGCAAATAAAATAAATTCATCTCAAGTAGTGGAGGCAAAAATTAGATCATTTTACCTTTAGCAAAAAATGTAGAATTTGTCAGAATCAGAATTAATTAGGAAATTCTTCTTTTGTTAATAAATACCTTTGGAAAATTCGTGGAACTCCAGTTCCAACACCTCCGTCTGCAAGTTCTCCATGAACCTCCTGAAGCCCTCGTACTTCAGTTCGTTGGTCCCCTTCTTCCCGAAGAAATGCACGGTGAGGAGGGTGTCCACACTGTGCCTCCGCTGCAGGCCCTGCTCATCATCCACGTAGGCCTCCGTGGGGGACTGTGCCCCCTTGGCCGGCTCCTTGGCTCCTTCCTTGGGCCCCTCCTTACCTGCTTCCGTAGGGTCCTCGGGGTTCTTGGGATTGGTGGGATCGTCGCTGCTTATGCCCCTCTTTCCCTTCCAGGCGTAGCTGAAGATTTTTTCCATCTGGAATCAAGTTAGGTCATGCACTTTAGTATAAAAGTATGTTTTAATATCAAGCAAATCTTAAGCATGACATGCAACATCTACATAAAACATATTGACTGTTTCAAGCCGAAAGGGAGTAAGCGATAAATTGCTTCTTTTCAGGAAAGTAAAAGAAGAAAAATAATGTAATTAGTAAAAAAAAAGACAGTTATTCTCATTTACACAATATTTTGTGATCATTTTCGCTTTCTTGCAATGTAGCAATTTCTCACCTACTTGGTTTTGGCTTGGAACATTCAATATAAGATTATTTAAACTGTTTCAGGAACCTGAATAGGTTTGCATGTATTTATGCCTTGGTTTAGTATTTTTTTTACATGTATTCAGATTTGATTCTCAAAAAGAGAAGTTATTAAAAAACTTTATGTTGATCTATATAAATGAAAATTTTCTTCACCGATTGCTTTGAAATTTTGACACAACGTTGCATTCAAATACGCATGTGTTTTTATGTACCTATATCATATAGATGTTACCTGTGGCAGATAAAACATGCTTTTTTTGAAAATATGCGACATCTGTTGGATGTAAAAGCAACACATTGTTTCTCTATTTGCACAGACAAACTGAGCCACAGAAACGCGTAGCGTGGTACAGCTAGTTTCAAATAAATTAGCCACATTGATGTATAAAAACTTCAGCGCTTATAGTGATAATTTTGGCAGGGTATATTAATCAAGTAACAGAAAAATCTTAGTTTTATTATTATAGCAAGCTTCAGCGAGTAGACAGACATATTATTCTAATGCACTCTTATTATAAGTACTACTATCACAAAACACATACAGTAAAACCACAGCTTATTAAAACAACATTGATAGCAACAGGATTTGATTGTTGATCTGGAAATAAATTGCAGAGAAGATCTGAAAAGCAAAATAAATCAAGATAAATTCTGAAAATAAACTAGAAATTCAATGGCCGAGTTAATGTCAAGTTCAACATGTAGTGGAATTCAGAGAGTTGGTAATTTAAAAAAAAATTATAACTCGAGAACATACAGTTTTGGCAGAAACTGAAGCACTGGAGGGAAAAGGGATAGAATAGTGAAAGGCTTGAAATTGCTAATAATATGATATATTTATAACGTTAGGGTAATATCAAGCCGCAAAGAGTCGTGTATCTAATGTCAATAAGCAACAATATAATATTAACCACTCGGGTCACATAGTGCTATATCTGTCACCAAATGACACATCCTCATAAAACTCATTCTATCTCCTCTTCTATTATGATCACACATATTAATATAAACAGATTTAGATTTGCATTTAAACGTTTACCATATACACTCCAGTATAACTTCAAATCATTATTCTATAAACCAAACAATCCAGTCAAGGTTTGCAAATTTTTTTATTAATTATTTTAACATAAAACAACAAAAAAAGGTAAAGTTACGTTACTATATTCAAACATAGAAGTTAACCAAAGAAGAATTAAAATGTACACCTCCGAAAATGATGTGAAACCAAGGGTTCCGAACGTAACATCGGTTGGTGGCAGAGTTGACATCGCGCTTGGGTCCCACTCAGGCGTAGTGTGTTCAATTCCTCGGCTGGCTAAGTCCTCCATCACAACACAAGCAACATTTTCAGCTTACTGTGGTGGTAGTAGGAGATTTTATATTGTCAGGTTATTCGTAACCCGGGAATGTTTGTCTTTCTTTAAAAAAAAAAAAAAAATTAGAGAAAAATTTATGAAACTTTGAATTTTTTTACTAATTTTATTTTTATATGAAACAATGAAAAAGTGGAGTGACAATAATGTTTAAATACGTTTGCTTAAATACACGTAAGTTTCATAAGTCAATAAATTGTACAGCACCCTTGAGGTGATTTAAAAAAAAACGGCACTTATTTTAAAAAATAAGTTATCCAATTATTATTATTATTATACACTACTGTGAGCTACCGTGCTCAGGCTGAATGACCTGGGGAACAGTGTCACGAATAATGCCTCCAAGAAACAGGGTCGCATCTCGGAGTATTTAGACCTTACCCCATCACTCGGGGCTCTGTTGGAGAGGACTTTATATTTCCCTAGATACTTGTAGGATGAAAATTGAACCATTCGAAAACTCTCTCTTCCATCGTGGGACCTTCAGGGAACCATGGAGGAGTGGAGAGGAGAGATGAGATCTGCGAAGACACATTTTGGAACCAGAGGACATGGCCACATATAGAATGAAAAGCCTGGTGAACTTTATAAAAGGGACTGGGGGACTATTAAAGGAATGAGGTAAAGTGGGAGATGGCACAATGGTCCTGTGGCCTAAGTGCTTACGGGAACTATATGTAAACTGTCTCCACCCTATAAATAAATAAGTTAAGGGAACCCATAAAGGTACTGGCTGTGCGTTTGTAATATAAAATAATACTAATAAAATAAAAATAAACTTTTAAAACAAAATACAATGCAACGAATTTATAAGAACTTTTAAAAACATTTTTATTTTCCGAATACATAAATATTCCATTTATTTGGATTTTATTGCAAAGCGGAAATACACACAAATTCTCCGACCTTCTGACAACGTCTTTAGGAAATGCAACGGTTAATATGCCAGAGGCCTGAGGGATTAAGTAACATATCCACCAACCAACAATTTTGTTTCTTCAAGTAAAAATCTCCATAAATCTTCATAATATTATACACAAATAAAACTTAACACAAAGTAGGTGAATATAGGTCTCAAAACAAATGATGAAACAAAATGCCGAAATATAAACACAGTGAATAAGGAGTACTAAATAATTTTAGTAGTTGAGTACAAAAAACCAAACAATTTGGGAAGATCTTCCAGAAGCAGCAGCGGTTATTAAAGTCACACTAACCCGCAACATGGGAAAACCGTTAGGATGAAAACACAAACACGGCTAGACACTAGAACACAGGGCTCCGCTAGGGACACAGATGGTTACCACTTGGAGGCACTTACTGTTGAAGGTTGTTTCGGGGGCTCTGGGGGCAAGAGCTCCCTGGCTCGGATCTTGGCCTGAGCGCTTGTGCACACAAGCTTCAGTAGCTGGTGGATAAATACATCATTTGTTACATTTATTTTTTCATAATTTCATGTTGTCGATTTGGCTTGATACAGAATATTTGAAAGTTTTCTTGTTTATTTAATTGTTGGCTTGCTACAAAAAGTCACCAGCTATTATTTTTTTAATCAATTTGCCGAATTCTTGCGTAAAACTAATTAACCCAACAAAAAAAGTTTGTGGATAAGATTTTGTGCAGCAAGCTTAACAAAAAAGAATTTCAGATTTATTGCAATGCAATGGGACTCTAAGGGTATATTTACAAGAATTCATAATTTGTTCTTTCATAGATGGCACTTATTTAATTATTTATGGAAAAAACACTTTTGCAAGCTATGCTTTATAATATTAAAACAAATTATTTGTTTGCGCCTGTACATACGCATTGCATTTTTTTTTTTTTAACATTAGCTCCACACAAGAGGACATGAGGAAAATAATTTCCCGAAGTCATCTTTGGGGAGGGAGGGGTTTTTTAAGGAAAAGAAGGAGAGGAGAATCTGGGAAGGAAAAAGGTATGAGGGGTGGGTAGGAATCGCGGGGTCAATATGTCCAGGAGTGACGCTTGAATTCATCCCTCCCACTGCGGTGCAAGGCGATGGGACGAGAGGTAAAAAGATCTCCCTCAACCAGTCTCTCCAAATCCGGCCCATAACAAAGTAGGTGGGCTGACATATCCGCCGCCAAGTCCTAGACAATCCTCACCCTATGAACCCTGTCACCCCTGCTAAGTCACCAAATGTAACCTATGGCATAGCTGTTGGTTATTCAATGAATGGTTCCCGGAGCGGCGGTACCCATACCCGCTTCCCAAATTGAAAAAAAAAAATGTTTTGTCCGTACAAAAACTCAATTCTTTCAAGTAAGGCAAACAAATATAATATTGGATTGAATCACCAATACAATATTGTATTTATCTTTCTGGAAAGAATTGAATTTTTATATGGACCAAACTATTTATTCATATTGCGTACGTACAGACGCAAACAAATAATTTGTCTTAATATTTTATTTTCATAAAATAATTAAAGCGTTTATTTAATTACATTAACCTTAAGTTTAAATAAATTAATTATGAAAACGAAACAATTTCGTAAGTATTTCCAGTATATAACTACTATATACAAAACAACTTTTTTGTTAAATGAAACGTAACATTTTTAAACTTTCTTGGTGCCACAAAATATTTTTCTTACATATGACTTTGCAATCTATTTAGTTAATTTTCAATGTTCCTTATCACAGCTGTCGAGTTTTTGTAAGGTTCATCAAAATTAACAAACTCAGTTAAACATATTATATATTTTTGGCCAAAGTGGGTATTGTTACCCAACGTTATGCGTTAAATGCATAAACCACTCTGGAAATATAAGAAATTAATCCTAACACTTTTGTCTGTACAGTATTATAAAAAATATTCTAAATATTTAATAGTTGTGTGGTTAGGTAATAACAGTTAGTTTGCACTAGTAAAGAAAAATGGTAATCTAAACACATTCAAACCAAAAACTATTATTATTAATTATTATTGGCACCTGTCATGTTGGTATTTGAGATGGAATGTAAATCTAATAATTATGTACAATATTATTTACTACTATTAGCACATTAAGCATACACTTTTGAAGAAGAATTTATAGTCATTAGTTTCGGAGATGTCTCATTAAAACTCACTGAAGAGATTATGTCATAAGAAATATGCTGCATATAACATATTAATTAAATGATAAAGCAACTTTTTGACAACAGTTCAGAGCGTCTGTAATAGAGCAAGACTTTATTCTTACTTGTAAATATTAGCGTTTTAATAAATCAGGGTGTAACCGCAAATAAATAAAAATACAAGAAAATTAAATGCAGCGTTTGATGAATGGTGACAGGGAGAGAGAATGCACCGCCACAGAACTCTGTTTCGGCAAATGTTCCTTGCTTCATTCACATTTATTCACTACGAGACGTCATACATACTCCTCTGGGTAAATATCCACATATGCTGGCCATCTTTACACACAAATTAGTTTAAAAACACTTTGTATCAGTTTAATAACAATGAGGAGCATCTTTTTCTGCCTCCGGAGAAGCAAAATAAAGCTAATAAATATGAATAGCTGTTGCAGGGATGTGAAGATAGAAGTAAAAAAGATTAATAAATTTTTTCTAAATTCCAATGTTTATTATCCCATACAAACAATTCTACTTTATAACCTAAAAAATACCTCAAAACATCGGAATTTCGAAAAAAGTTATTTACTTTTTTACATCTAAAATTTGTAGAACCACCACTCGAAGTCAGCGCACTTTAACCCCGGACACAATGAATTGGACATATTTTAATTTTAACAAAATAGCTATATATTTTTTTTTATTTTGTTCTCTGGAGATTGTTATTAAACTGATACAAAGTGTTTTTAAAATAATTTATGCCTATTAAGGATTTCCACTGTAGGCATCTGGGTAAAACCCTCTCCTGTTATATTGACTCTTTAACATAAGCAGACTCAAGTATTACTTGGTGGTGTCATGTCTTTCTCGGCCGACCCCAACTTCTTCTACCACTCACTTCCGCGCCATATTCCTTGTGCTCCTTTCGGTTAAACTGCTATATATGAAAATTTAATTAAATTACTTTAAAAAAATAAAGTTGAATACTAATCCGATTGACTGTTACACTTTAAAAATATTGGACAGGAATGTGATTATGCCCATGGCTATAAAACACGTTCTATCCAATCATATTTTAAATTGTGAATTCCTAGAATACACCGTTGTACCCAAGAATTAAACTATACTAAATCACACATCCAAATTACTCAGAAAGCAATTTAGAATTTCAGGCAACTGTTTTTTTTAAATATTTGACAAATGGCTGTTTGGTATCCTGTGCATTTTTGTCGCAATTTACTAACATTTTCGATGAAATTAACTTGGATAAAGTCACCATGTAAAGCAAACAACCTTCATTTAGAGCTTTGTGCTATTTTTATTATCAGTAGACATGACTAAAAGTTTTATTTACATATTTGAAACGTAGTTATGCAAGCATTTTCTGTTTTCATAGTTATGTAATGCTTACTGAAAATTGAAAAGCTCTCGACTGGTAAGCTGGAGGCCGCAGGTTCAAATCCCGGTGTGTGCAAGGAAATTTTATTTAATTAATTTGTGTTATTTCACAAATTACTTATTTAAAAAAAATATGTATATAATAGTATATTTGCGGCACGTTCCAGAGTGGAAGATACTCTCAATATCGTCTTGGTGTAAGACCACCATTCAGAATTGAAACATTGCTTGAAATGGCAAATGGCTGAATAGTCAGGTAATTCTCCATCTACCTCTTCTCCTTCCCCTCCCCACTTCCTTCAGCCTCACAGCATACCCCAATTGGGGATGCCATAGTCTCACTGGCTCCAGATGGTTGGGAGTAGTTGGGACTCATGTGTTGTTTTGAGAATATTAAAAAAAAAAAAAAATTAAACCGGGGTAGGTAAACTGATTAGACTAGAAACGACTCCTATGTAGATTTGAATGGAAACCAATGCCACCACCGACTTAATACCTTCTGGTTCAAGTCCATTTAATATACGCTTTATCTCTTTTGCACTTGCCTGGCATTGTGTATTACCATCCCTAACTAACTAACTAACCATCACGCCGTTTCAGGGGTAGGCGAGAGGACGGACTGCTAAACACCTCGGTCTGAACACACTTCTTGCCTCATTCACATTCATACACCGTCTCATACATACTCTTCAATTATTCTGACTCTTGACATAGACCGATGTTTTGTCTATCATGTTATGTCTTCCTCTGGCGTCCCCGACTTCTGCTACCACCCATTTGAATTGCATAATGATGATGAAACACAGTTCTGCATTGGAAATTAAAGATCCGATTGGGCATACTTTTGGATCACGAGACATGACAGAATTTTTTGCATTCTTCTATACTCTACGGGTAGAGAAAATGGGATTGCTTTATTAATACAAAATCAAAAATGCTCAAATATTGGTTGACATAACTCCAAACTATTGACCAAATTAATTATTTTAAAATTGTTACGAAAACTGATATTTAAATGAAGATCTAAGCTATAAATGGCATAGAAATCGAAAATAAACACTGCTACGCTACCCCATCAATTTATTTACCCATCGATGCCTATGTTTTAATTTCTAATTTAAATACCTTATAATGAAAATCGTAAGAGTAAAACGTTTCCCGGGCACCTTAGAGAGCTGACTGAATTAAGATGTTCATTATAAGTAGACATCGGATTATAGAAACTAACAGTTCCAAAATTTGCATTATTAAAAAGATATACACCTGAAAAACCAGGAATTATCTTTTGCAACTGGTTCTGGATGAGATGAACAGATTTTTCAAAAATATTTCAATCTTCTATTTTTATATACAACATTCCTACTAAACCGGTACTATCAACATACAAGAATATCAACTATTTTTAATTTGAACTGCTTATATTTTGAATAATTTAGTACCTAAAATGGGAATTAATGATGGAAAAAGATTAAATAGTATGTACTAATGACCAAATAAGGCTACAATATGCACTAATGACCAAAAAGGCTCAAATGCATATGAAAATGCCTATAATCCAATATGTAATTATAAGGTATTTAGAGGAAATAAGGAAAATGCATTTTTTTGGGTAGCGGATAAGCATTTCTTATTTTTGTACAGATTAGATCGTCAATTTCATAAGAATTTAGTCAGTAGTATGGAGGGCCATTAAAGGCTGCGTATCATTCAGAAAGAGAGAAAAAATAATTGAGTTTTATCTGAAAAAGAAAATCTTTGAAGTACTGTTTGGTTCTATGGTACAAATCAATATGTTTTGCAATATTACACCCTGATTTTCACAAATCCTTAAATGGAAAAATTTCACACATTTAATAAGCAGTTGTTATTCACACTAGGGTAAGGCAGAGATGTTTGAAGGTAAGCCTTTGGTATGCGATCGGCATTTTCAGAGTTTAGTAGAACACATAACACAGAATTATTAACATGACAACATTGATGCTTGGAGTAAAAAGATTGTTTTTTTTTTCATTCCACTCACGGAGTCCACACTATCCTTATCTAAATCATCCCTTCTCTTCACCGAACCTCCCATCAGACGAGTTATCTATAAGTCACAATCACAGAGGAAAATAAAAACAAACATTTATATAAATTATTACAGAGTATTAAAAGAGCTGATACATGTTCTTTGGTCTTCTATAAAATGTTCCACTGTAAAAAAGTCTTACAGCCACATTAAGTGGATTTAAAAAAAAATTGTTCAAGAAATACACATTACAAACTTTTTATGAGATATTTGATATTTTACACGAGATATTTTTTTTCAGTAATAAAAAAAGTGAATGTTGAATTTTTTGGAAATGTTCCAATATTTTCTAAGCTAATCACTTAGTTTTGGTAGGTACGTTACATAAAATTAACCATTATGATCATGTAAATTTATCACAGGAAGAAAACAGTATATTTAAGTTTAATACATTAACACCTAGAGCAATAAATTTAATTGACGTGGGTAAATAGCATAAAAGATGAACATAAAATCTAAATGTTTCGCATCATGTAGTTAAATATTCATATTCATTTTAAGAATAAAACAAAACCACTTAAAAAATAAATTCAAGTGCTCGTAAAATTGTGGTTTTTAAAAGCCATTTTCGAAAAAATACGTATTTGCAGGGTGATGTCTTAGTTTAAAGATACTATTCAATAGAAGTAAATAGAACAGCAGTATATAATAATACTCACCACGAGAAATTCGTTTTTGTCGACACGCTGGTTTCCATCTGTATCGAACATGTTGAAGGCGATGCGGAATCCAGACTGCGGCTCTGAAAAAAAAAGTTCAAAAGAATTCAATTATCAACTAAAATTTTTGAAAAAAACATTAGATCTCAAATTACAACTCCATCGGTATTATTTTAATGTCTACGAAGTCAGGGCCATGTGTGAAGTCATTGTGTGGTCCAGAAAAAGTTGCAGTAATTAAAACATAAATATGGAGTATGGCAAGTATTCCCAACCTTTTATTGTACAAGTTTTCTTGTGGATCGACTTCTAACAAGAACCTTAGAAGAATTTTTGCAGTCACTTTTTTTAGGCGCCTCAAAACTTTGACCGCTAAGCCGCTTCACAGTTAAGCACGAATCTAGCAAAACAATTTGTATTACGACCAGAATATAATTTTTTTTTATCCATTATTGCAAATTTAAAATATGGAAAAAAATTGCCAAAATTTGCTATGCGATCAACTGTTTGGGAACTCTTGGACTATGGCATTGAATTTTTTTAAACATGAACCTCTTATTACACTGCAAAACTAGTATAGAAATTAACAACAAAATATCACCCCAGACAACAGATGCTACTATGGTCAATGAAGCTTTGCATATTGAGACTTGATACAGACTAAAGTGCTAGGCCCTCACGAAGAATAACGGAAGTCTATTGTGAGGAATATCCTAAAAGCCATGCACGAAACTGATGTCTGGTGGACAAGGCAAAACCTCGAGCCGTACCAACTGACTTTCGAACAGTTAATAATATAAGTCATTGAACTGGAATACTCCGCTTGGCATAAGGCATGTGGCAAGGATGTGAGATAGCTGGCCACCGAAAAGGCTACTTTATATTACCATTATAAGCCTTCAGGAAGAACTTTATTAAATGTTATAATAACAGTTTTTTGGGAATAAAATCATTTTTTAATATTTTCCAATATTATAGGCCAGCGATGGGAAATGTGATGCTAATAATTCAGGAAAACGTATGATTCCAACTTAACAGAAAAAAGATAGCACAGAATTAGAGGAGTTTACTTACTTGTCAAAATGGAGAGCAGGAAAAGGTATTCGGTGTAGGAAATGATTCCTGAAACAATAAAAAAATATATGAAGAAATTAATTTAAAAAAATCTTAATTTTATGTGGGTTTTTACTTAAATGAAAATAAATTTTATTTTAATTTTAAGTAACAACCTATATTCTCCATAAAACGGCGCAAAAATAGTCCCAGAGAGAGGTCATACGTAAATCATCGATGATCGTTCTCTTCCTTCTCACGTGTCTCGTATGAAAATGAAAGAGACAGAAGATACTAGAACAATAACATCTCATATAACCTCTCCCTATGACTACAATACGGGTCGTATCAGTAGGTACTCGAAGGATTTTAACCAGTGATTCTGAACATACTTAGGTAAAAAAATGTAGATGTCGTTTTGCTGTCTGATATTTTTTTTCAATTAACACACCTGCCTAGTCACTACCCACTCTGTCTCGTTCCAGCAGCAACGCACAGACAAGACAGAGTAGATATCATGTGATCCGTTGCAACATGTGGCAGTGAGATCAGTGGCGATGAGTGATGGAAAAATATAGGTATATTTTTTGTTTTTAATTAAAAAAAAAAAAATTACAAAAACAGCAGAATGACATCATTTTGAACTCCAAATATGATCAGAAAAATCTTTCGGGTACATGCCAATACTCTCTGTGTACAGGGTACCCAAGCGCTAAGATCGAGAGGTGATTCTACATAATGGTAGAAATAGAAAAAGTTTTTTTTTCGATATTCCATTATTTTTTCCCATACAAAAATATTTTCCTACACAAGAATTCAACTACATATCTTAAAACGTCGGAATTTCGACAAAAGTTATTGAAAAAAGTATTTTTTACTTCTACACGGAGAAAAATGAGCATTGCAGATTTATTAAAATCCGGTGAAAAACGGGATTTTAGGACATTTTCTAATAAATTTTTAGTACATTCCTAAAATATCAGAACACGTGTTCATGCACCTGCATTTACCCCGATAATATATGCCCTTTTTACTAAAATTTTAACTGGAATCCTATCAATTCATTCGTTAAGGGCCTGTAGTCCCGTTTTTAACCGGATTACGAATAATTTGAAGAGATTCTTAAAAAATACGCAATATTTTATGTGTAGTGCACTTTATCCCCGGACACTTGGTATAAATTATTCATGAATTATTTAAGTGGAAGACATTCTCATTAATGTCCTGGTCAGGACCGTGCCAAAGCCAAACGCGCTGTATTCAGTGGCTGTATTCAAGGTGCTGATAATGGTGTTAGTTATTATCAGCGCTTTGACTAATCGGCGCCCGAAACGGACTGCTCCAATTGCACCTCCACAGGGCCGGCCCTGGTTCTGGTGAGAGAACACCATTCATAATCGAAACAACTCCAAAAGTGAATAGCTTCAGATATTTCCATAAACAAAACACTGCCAAAAGTGAATAACTTTAGATATTTCCATAAACAAAACACTACCGAAAGTGAATAGCTTTACATATTTCCATAAACAAAACACTGCCAAAAGTGAATAGCTTTAGATATTTCCACAATCGAAACACTTCCAAAAGTGAATAGCTTTAGATATTTCCTAAATTTTCTCCTCCCCTTTAGAGTATTATGCGGCAACAGATAAGAGGTATTCCATCTCCTATCGGAGGTTGGCTATCATCAGGGCAATCTTCACCCCGCAGAAAATAGTAAACACTGCTAATTTTATTATAAATTTAAAGTAAATCGAATAATAATGTTATTACATATTGAGTTCTGCAAGTATTTTGTTTTTTATTATTGTGACAGCTGTTTCAAAATTATGGTTAGGTCACATTCAGACGACTTATTTATACGATTTCATTATAAATCAATACTTTTCCTTCTTTGGCAGGTTTATCTTAATTGTCTTATAATGCCGTGTAACTATTAAAGTCAATAGCCATTCGTTACAACGCACTTATGAAAATGAATTTAAAAGTGTTTGATAGTTATTTTAAACAATTATATTGATTAGATTACTCGAAAATTTTATTTGCAACTCTTTATTTCTATATGTAAACGTTTAGGCTCATTGTTGTCAAGCGGTACGTGTAAATTATAAAAAAAAAAACAATAAGCAATATAAATGATCAAGTAAATTTGAAAAGAAAGCAACCTTTATCACGCATGTTCCTGAACATCTGCGAGGAGCCCTGGTTCAACGACGGAGTGGAATCGCGGAGTTTCTCGATCTCCTTCAGGGTGAGTGCCTTCCTCTTGAGACGAGCTGAAAATAAGTGAAAACAAATTACAAAACAAAATAATAAAGTATTTGTGCTGCCATTTCTCTTCTCATTCTCACACCCTCTGCCACCTCGTGGGAAATGCCTTAACGAAAATGCAGAAAATCCATCGAAGATTTCACAACGCCTAAGCTCACCGCTAGAGAGTTTTAGTTTTAGCTTTAGAAATAAGTTTTTTGCTTTAGAGTTACTAAATGGGATTTAGTAAAAAGTTACAATTTAAAAAAAATGTTCACCTCTTGAATATTCTATCAAACACACCCCTTAACCTAATTCTTATAATACTATTTGACAAGATCGTTTTTGGTTAATCTCTCATGTTTTTTGTACACAGAACACAGACATCAGAGTATTATATTATAATATTATATATTATACATCAGTATTATATTATATTATTATTATATTATATTATTATATATTATACATCAGTATTCTTGTGTATTTTTTTTATTCTAATTTCTACAAGATCTCAAAAGATCCCAGGGTAATATTTTTAAATAGGTAGGCATATTTAAGATGAACTTTTTTCCTTGGAAAATTGAGCATAGTAGAAGATTCATTCGATAAATTTCGGTAAATTAATCAATCAACATCATAGAAGAGTCGTAAAACCAGTATATCAAATTACGAAGTAGATCCAGGCCGAACTTAAAGGAATTTAAAAATAATAATTTGTACCCAAAACCTTGAAATCTGAGCAGTAAAATTAACGATGGTAATTAAACATTGTTTCCAGTTAAATTAACAGTACGCACTTGTTTAGATAATAAAATGTATTGCGCAAATAACAAATAAGTAAAAGCTATGATCTTAACCAATATGAAATACGGAATTTAATACAAATATATGTAGGTACCAGGATACAAAAGAGCGTGAAAGGATTGATCGAAACAAATTGAATGGTGTTTGAAAAAATCCCGCGTCAGACACGACCAAATACAAATTAATCAAAGAAGTTCAAAGACTAAAAATAAACAGAGCATTTTAACTGCACGGGAGTATGCGGACTACGTAACACTTTTAACCCCGCGGCGGGCGTCTGTTTGTTCCTGCGTCCAATTGTCAGACTGGTCAATGCAATGCGAAACATGTATGCGACCAGAATTTGCAAGTCGTTTTTGCGAAAGGGAAACGCTTTTCCTCGAAGTGTTATGTACAGAAGTGTGAGTATTACCAACGGTATAGTCGTGCTTAAAAGTTCTTAGTTGCAAGCAAGACACAAGACACAAGTTATAAATTGTTATTTAAAGAAAATCAAATTTGATAAAGTTATATGTTAGTAAGTTCAGCAAGTATTTTAGTTTTTATTATTGTGAGAGATGTTTCGGCGATCAATGCCATTATCAAATGGTATTTATGCCACACTGAGATGACTTATCTACACGGGTGACACGATTTGAGACTTTCACGGCCAAATATATAGAGTGATTTATTTTTGGAGTATTGTGCCGTGTTAGGCTACCTCCTTATCTACCCAACATTTCGGACAGCGTTACAGTGTCCATCACCAGGGCAGATGTGTAATATTATTTTAATTTATTAATTTATCATCAAAAACACAACAGGAAAACAAACAAACATATTATTCAAGGTAACATTAGATATATAAGAACAGCAATGGAAAAAATGTATAAAGGCACGGTAATAATAGTAGGTATATTTATATTGGACATAACCTGCCTCACTAGGCGAACCTGTGTTGAGGCAGAATATTGAGCAAAATTAATGAATACACTGTCCAGGGTTTACCAATAAATATGACACATGAGTTCCCATAAAACCATTTATTTACTAGTACTAGTACAACCTACAACACCAATCATCGTCCAAAGTACAATAATTTGATATGAAACTCGCCAGACTTGGGTGAGTTCACTGGTTATTGCACGACCTTTATTGAATATCCATTGTTTAGTGACGATTTAAAATTAATTAAAAAAATGAATTTGTGTTGTTTCTTCGGGTCGGTTATTGTATATTTTATAGTAAACGTAAGGAGCAGTTGGGACTCTTGTGAGGTATTCACAACAACAAAAAGTAAAACTATGGCCGAAAATGTTGCACCACTCCAGGCGATGATTCCATATTCGATGATTGGTAGAGAGCATAATATGCAATATTCATGTATTTTAAATAGAGTGTTTTTTTTTAAATTTTAAAGTAATAAATGTTTCCTAAGTTTTTTTGTGATAAGAAGGCAATGAGTGTTCCATTTAAGGCGATGCCATGCGAAGTAAAGCAAAATCATGTGTTTTTGGTTTGAGAATTTGGTCGTTTAGAAATGTTTCAGATGCTTTAATTAAATACTGCGAGTATAATACATCTTGGCCTTTGAAATAATTTTTTAGATAAACCTTTTTATAAGCCCAGAAAAAAATAGTGTAAAGGCCTATGAAAACTGCTATAAAGTTGAAAATCTCCTACTTACGAACCCATTTTCGGTTATGGTTTTATTTTATAATGTGGCAAATTAAGTTATTTATAAAATTATCGAAAAAAATTTAAATATTTATGCCTGAACATGCACAAAATAAAATAAAAAGTGTGGCGCGCGGCATTTCGACCGACGCACGAATCCGAATACTTTCTCCCTCACACGCATAGCGCCGTCTCGCTCGGCCAATCACAGCGATTCCCCGTACAGGAAGACACCCCATTGGCCGAGCTACCCCCACCCCTCCGTCAGCGGCCGATACTGCTCCGGCTAAAGGGTATATAACGCCGTGCAGCTCATTTTGACGGCAGAGTATCCAGTCTCCTGGTTAACTAAGCAACAGAATCCTAGTGGTCATTGCCCAGTTAAACACTCCCCAGTACCAAGTCGAGAGAACCCTCCGGGTCCTCCTTGGGAATTCAAGTAACAGCTCCCTCGGGGACATTACTTGTTGGGAGAAGTTAAACACTCTCCAGTACCAAGTCGAGAGAGCCCTCCGGGTCCTCCTTGGGAATTCAAGTAACAGCTCCCTCGGGGACATTACTTGTCGGGAGAATCTCCACCCAACTAAGAGACCCCCCGGGTCCTCTGTTGCGGCTTTACGTTGTGCTTAAGTGATATTTGAGAACTTTAAGTGATCATTGTTTTTTACCATAAGCTGTGAACCCTTTATGTAAGATAAATAAACTGACCGACGATAAAAGCTATTTTTCTTACAAACACCCTGACACAGTGGCGCCCAACGTTACAGCTTTTTTTAAAGTGAAAGACAGTGATAAAACGGAACTACGCGGAAAAGTCCGACGAGAGTGACGACCAACGTGACAGTTTTAAGTGAAAGACAAAGTGGAAAAACGGAACCTACACGGAAAAGTGCGCGGATAGTGGCCAAATCAAAAATGGCGATTTCCCAGGACCAACTCCGCGAGTTATTCCAGAGCGCGAGGATAAAAAACCTCGCTCACTGTTCATCCCGGTTCAATGGATGTACAGACCCACAGAAGGTGGAAGAATTCATCTTGACGGCAACGCTGTACAAGACATCTGAGGGAATACCAGATGACAACGCCTTGGAAGGACTACCCCTACTCCTCCAAGAAGTGGCTTCGCCGTGGTGGCAAGGAGTCAAAACCGGCGTCAAAACATGGCAGGCCGCCATGGATCTGCTCAGGCAGACATTCGCGCCGAGACGACAAGCGTACAAGGTGTACATGGACTTGTTTGAAACCAAGCAGGAAGGACCACGAGCCACGGGCTTGTTCATTACTAAGAAAAGGTCCCTCCTGGCGGAATTGGTGACCAAACACCCGGAAACACAGGAGATCGACTTTATATACGGTCTCCTGCACCGAGAAATAAGGGAGCGGATGCCAAGAGAGGACATCCAGACCTTCTCAGATGTGCTCTGTAAAGCACGATGCATCGAGGAGATGATCGCCGAGCGTGAGACGATACCTAGATCTCACGATGCGGAGAAAACTCGCTGGAATGAGGACAATAATGTCCGCAGAACACGACCGAGGTGTGCAAACTGCAAACTATTCGGGCATACCACAGATGCCTGCCGGAAGCAGCCTCGAGAGCGGAGCGCCACCCGGAACCTCACTCCAACGAAAGGACATGGCCAAGCAGAGGGGCCAAGCAGAGGACCAAACACACTGGCATGCTACGGTTGTAATCGACCTGGTGTCACACGCAGCAGATGCCCGACCTGCAACCCCAAGCAAGGAGAAATGAGAAACGCTCAGTTCTGCTCCCTCAACACCCGTACGGCCCTGGCAGTCCAGCGACACCGGCCTGCGGTGTACATTGAAGTGGGAGGAAACGTCGGAACGGCTTTCTTGGATACCGGCGCTAAGGCCAGCGTCGCAAGCCAGGAACTATACGTGCTGCTAAGCCGACAGGGCTACCATTTCACGTCGGAGAGGCTCACCATCATACTTGCTGACGGACATACCAAAGACCAGCTAGTCCTCCGTAGCAGAGTAGATGTAAAAATACAGAACCGGTCAGTCTCTACCGAGTTCTTGGTGCTACCGAACGCATCGAAAAACCACACCCTCCTGGGAATAGACTTTCTCGAGGATGCAGCGATGGTGCTGAACTTGCCTACCAAAGAATGGTATTTTTCAGACATGCCGGGAAGAGCCCATAGGTTCATTGTGCCCACACATGAAGGGGCGAATCAAAAGGAACAGCCACGGGCGGCTGAGCAGATTACCCCTACCAGCATCGAGGATGAGCTGGATGTAAGGGCGTACGGCCCTCCACCGCCAGGATACGCCGGAGAGATGACGCCTACCAGAGAGATCGGGTCAGTGATGATACTGCCCACGCCAATCAGTCCCTTGCCTCCAACCCCAGATAAAGGCATAATAGGCTTGGCGGACCCGTTTATAATAAAGACCGACGCCAGCGGCTACGCCGTCGGTGCAGTTCTACTCCAGGGGGAGGAGACGGAAGAACGTCCAGTGGGAATACGACAGAGCTTTACACCTCTCTACCACCCCGCTGCTAATCCGGTAGAGCGAAAGAACCGAGACTTGAAGCCTCAACTAGCAATTCAAGTTGGGAAGAAACACGATCAGTGGCCGGAGAAACTACCGACCATTCGAATCGCCATGAACACGGCAAAGTGCCAGAGTACGGGATACAGTGCCGCCTATCTGACCTTCGGTAGAGAACTCCGAACCCCAGATGACGCAAACCGGGACTTACGCAGCATCATCCAGGCTGAAAACTTTATCCCCGAAGTTACTCCTCGCCTGCTACGCCTAGAAAACGATCTACGGCAGGCCCGCGAGATCAACGAAGTTAGCTCCTCGACGGGACGGCCCTCACATCATACTGAGACGCAAGAGCCCCACCAGTTATGAAGTCGCAACTCAGGAAGCCCCAACAGTTCCGATTGGGACCTACCATTCTTCAACCATTACGGCCTTCAAGAGCTCCTCTGGTGCAGTCCCAGAGCCCCTGGTGCCCCTACGAAGACGCGGAAGACCCAGGAAGACACCACTCGTCCAACAACAGAACTACCAATAAAAGGATCCCAAAGCGGGGCGCTTTTTGGAATCCTAGGGGGAGGATGTGGCGCGCGGCATTTCGACCGACGCACGAATCCGAATACTTTCTCCCTCACACGCATAGCGCCGTCTCGCTCGGCCAATCACAGCGATTCCCCGTACAGGAAGACACCCCATTGGCCGAGCTACCCCCACCCCTCCGTCAGCGGCCGATACTGCTCCGGCTAAAGGGTATATAACGCCGTGCAGCTCATTTTGACGGCAGAGTATCCAGTCTCCTGGTTAACTAAGCAACAGAATCCTAGTGGTCATTGCCCAGTTAAACACTCCCCAGTACCAAGTCGAGAGAACCCTCCGGGTCCTCCTTGGGAATTCAAGTAACAGCTCCCTCGGGGACATTACTTGTTGGGAGAAGTTAAACACTCTCCAGTACCAAGTCGAGAGAGCCCTCCGGGTCCTCCTTGGGAATTCAAGTAACAGCTCCCTCGGGGACATTACTTGTCGGGAGAATCTCCACCCAACTAAGAGACCCCCCGGGTCCTCTGTTGCGGCTTTACGTTGTGCTTAATGTAACATCACTATTGGTGTCGCACATCACTAGTGCTAGAGGTGATTGTAACACATTGTATTGTCGTCTGTGGTCACGCTAACAAGCTCTCTGTATAACCGTCACAAGAATAAAAGTCTATCTCATAAAATACAATCAGTGTTTTAATATAAAGTCATCCACATTAAATAGAATAAAACATGGTGTCAGAAGTGGGATCTCGATAATAAATAATAATAATACTGGAAGTTGGATGTTAATAACATAAATTGAAAAATATTAAGTATAATTTAAAATGGCGAAGGACGCGCAAAAGTCACACATACAACATGATTTTCATGCCCTGTCAAATCTGCAAGTGTTGTCAAATAATATGAATAATGATTCAAAATGGAAAAATTGGTGGCAAGACTACGAAATATACCTGGTAGCGTCAGGTTTGGAAGAAGCTACAGAACAAAGAAAAATCGCAATTCTGCTTCATTCAATTGGCTCCAAAGGTATGGAAATTTTCAAATCATTTAACATGAACATGGAATCAAGCACGCTACGACAAGTCAAGAAAAAGTTTGATGAATATTTTGCACCTCACAAAAACTTAACAATGATAAGAAATTCATTTTTTACACGAAAACAAAATAATTCAGAAGACATCAATAATTTTCTATTGGACTTGGAAAATTTAAGTTTGGATTGTGAATTTGGAAATTTAAGAGAATCTCTGGTAAGAGACATATTTATTGCAAATATGTGTGCAAATTTAAATCATATCCGTCAACGCTTATTACAAGATTCTACATTGTCATTACAAAAAACGATTGAAATTGCAAAAACCATCTTATTGTCACAAAGCAATGCAGAGAAAATTAACCAACAAACACACACAGAAAATATTCTTCAAATCAGTCATAATAAAAATACTTCAAGACAGTCGAGAGCATCATGTCAGTCAAGTCTAAGAGGGTCAACTTCAAGAAGATCAAGTCAGTTTGGATCTTCAAGTCGTCATGGGTCACCATCATCATCATCACAGCCAAGGTCAAGTGGTCATATCAATCCATGTGGAAGATGTGGTCAGCATCATCGCTACAAGTGCCCAGCAGTCAATGTCAAATGCAGGTCATGTAATTCTTTTGGTCATTTTGCTAAATATTGTTTTAAAAATAATTGTCACAATAAAGTCAGAAATTTAAACTTAGAGTCATCAAAACCCAATGATGACAGTGCTAATTTCACTGAGGGTCATTTTATTGCAACAATCAGAAATATTAATAATAACAATTATTCAAGTCAAGCATGGCACATAGATATAATAATTAATAATAAAACATTAGACTGTATCTTGGATACAGGAGCTGATATAAATGTAATGTCATTGACAAACTTTAAAAAGTTAAATTTATGTAATACAATTTTACAAAAAGTTTTTACAAAAGTGTCAGGATTTGGAGGTAATAAAATACCTATTATTGGTCATTGTGATATTGTATGTCAAATCAATGGAAATGTCATAAGTAAAATAATATTTTTTGTCAC
Source organism: Hesperophylax magnus (assembly GCA_026573805.1). Lineage (NCBI taxonomy): Eukaryota > Metazoa > Arthropoda > Insecta > Trichoptera > Limnephilidae > Hesperophylax > Hesperophylax magnus. Next base: position 14,222,368 of record JAIUSX010000012.1, read on the forward strand.
AAATATAGAATGTCAATCAGTCTTAGGTCTTCCAACTATTCAGAAATTTGGAATTATAAAAAGAATATTTAATGTTCAATATGATCATAACACCTTATTTACTGAATATAATGACATTTTTCAGGGTCTCGGATGTTTACCACCTGTCGTTCATCTCAAACTTCGTCAAGATGCCGTTCCGTGCGTTGATCCTCCGAGGAAAGTCCCATTTGCCTTACAAAACAGACTTCGTGAGGAATTAGATCGCATGGACAAGATGAAGGTCATTGAAAAGGTTACTAAACCTACTTCTTGGGTAAATTCTGTTGTCATAACTGTCAAGGAGTCAGGTAAATTAAGAATTTGTCTTGATCCTAGAAAATTAAATAACTGCATAATGAGAGAATATTTTCCATTAAAAAACATCGATGAAATTAGATCAAAACTTATAGGTGCTGCATATTTTTCACATCTAGATGCTTATTCTGGATTTTGGTCATTGAAGTTAGATGAAGAAAGTAGTGATTTATGTACTTTTCAAACTCCATTTGGAAGGTACAGGTATTTAAGACTACCGTTTGGAATAAACGCAGCAACGGAAATTTTTTATAGGATTATGGTAGATTTGTTTGGAGATCTGGAAGGTATATTAATTTTTGTCGACGATTTTTTAATTTATGGAGAAACTGAAGAAATTCATAATTTTAGGTTAAGAAAAGTCTTGGAAAGGGCTAGAGAAGTCAACTTAAAATTAAATAAGTCGAAATGTAAATTTTTAGTCAAGGAAGTATGTTTCCTAGGTTATATTTTTAGTAAGGAAGGAGTAAAAGTTGACAAAGAGAAAGTCAAAGCTATTTTAGAGTTGCCGTCTCCTAAAAATGTCAAAGATTTACAAAGATTTTTAGGAATGGTAAATTATTTGGGCCCATTCATTGAAAACTTATCAAATAAGTCACAAATTTTGAGAAATTTATTAAAAAATAATGTTATATGGTCATGGGATGAAAATTGTGAAAAATGTTTTAAAACTTTGAAAGAGGCTATTTCAAATGCAACAGTTTTAAGTCATTATGATCCAAAAATACCACTAACTTTATCAGTCGATGCATCAAAATCAGCTATAGGAGCAGTTATTATGCAAAATAACCGTCCAATTGCATTTAGTTCAAAAACAATGACACAGTCGCAGGAAAATTATGCTCAAATTGAAAAAGAATTATTTGCCATACAATTTGGTTGTAATAAGTTTCATCAGTATATTTATGGTAACAAAGTGACAGTACAAACTGATCACAAACCTTTAGTCTATTTATTTAAAAAACCTTTACATGATGTACCAGCTAGATTGCAACGTATGATGTTAGCTCTTCAATCTTATGATTTAAATGTTATACATGTCCCAGGTAAAGAAATGTATATATCAGATACTTTATCTAGAGCAGCTTTAAAAGATCATTATATACCTGATTATGAGTCTGATCTACATTGTCATGTAAATTCAATATATATGAACTTAGCTATTAGTGAAGAATATCGTAAAAAATTGAGTAATGCTACTGCTTTGGATGAAACTATGCAAATATTAAAAAAATATTATTATGAAGGTTGGCCGAATAGCAAAGATAAAGTTCATTACACTTTAAAATGTTATTATAATATTCAAGACGAAATTCATGTCATTAATGAGTTAATATTTAAGGGTAATAAATTGCTAGTACCTCAAACTATGAGAAAAGAAATGTTAAACAAAATACATGAAGGACATCAAGGAATAAACAAATGTTTAAGATTAGCTAGAGATACTTTATATTGGCCTAGTATCACTGTAGATATAAAAAATTTAATTGAGCAATGTCAAATATGTAATAAATTTAAAGTTTCTAATCAGAAGGAACCACTGATAAATTATGAAATTAATAAGTTTCCATGGCAACAAGTAGGTATTGATTTAATGTATTTTGATAATCAAACGTACCTCATTGTAACAGATTACTATTCAAAGTTTATTGAAACTGCTTTCCTAAATAATAATTCTACTGCAAAAAATGTCATAATTCACTTAAAATCTATTTTTGCACGTCATGGTATACCAATGTCTTTAGTCTCTGATGGAGGTCCGCCTTTTCAAGCTATTGAATTCAAATCATTTTTATACGATTGGGATATAGAACATGTAGTTACTAGTCCATATCATTCTCAATCTAATGGTCAGGCAGAAAGTTCTGTTAAAATTATAAAAAATATTCTAAAAAAGTCAAAAGAAACAAATACAGATCCTTATATAGCTCTATTACATTATAGAAACACACCTAAAGCCAATTTACCGTCACCTGCTCAATTATTAATGTCTAGAACTTTAAGAATGAATATTCCTTCAACTCAAATTAAATTAAAACCAAAGGTTGTAAGATTCTCAGATTACAAAAACTGCGTTGAAAAAAATAATTCAAAAAATTCTAAATATTATAATGTCAATGCAAAACCTATGTCTATATTTAAAACAGGAGATTATGTGTATTTTAAGAAAAACCCTAAAAGTAATTGGTTACCAGCTGTGGTCAAGGAAAAATTAAAATGTAACAGGTCTTATATTGTTGAAGATTATTATGGTAACACGTACAGACGAAATAGAATTCACTTAAAAATGAGATATAATACAAATGTTAATAATGACCATCTGTCCATGCGATCTGATCCGGCACTTGAAGAGGCAGAAGCTGGAGATGAGGGACAGGTGGGAGAATATAATAATTTGAACAACCCTTACATTACCAGATATGGTAGAGTGGTCAAACAACCCGATAGGTATAATGTCTAATGTCAGTGTATTTAAGATTTTATTGTATTGTATGTAAGCATAATGTCTAATATCAATGTATTTGAATTTTTATTGTTTTTATAAATAAAGAAAGGGGATGTAACATCACTATTGGTGTCGCACATCACTAGTGCTAGAGGTGATTGTAACACATTGTATTGTCGTCTGTGGTCACGCTAACAAGCTCTCTGTATAACCGTCACAAGAATAAAAGTCTATCTCATAAAATACAATCAGTGTTTTAATATAAAGTCATCCACATTAAATAGAATAAAACACTTAAGTGATATTTGAGAACTTTAAGTGATCATTGTTTTTTACCATAAGCTGTGAACCCTTTATGTAAGATAAATAAACTGACCGACGATAAAAGCTATTTTTCTTACAAACACCCTGACACAAAAGCACTTTTTGGCCATGTTTTTTTCTTGCATAAATCAAAACAGACGGATGGTGTTAAGCGGGAATTTAAACCTTATCGCCATCTACGTAAGGGTTGTTATTGATAGTGGCTCAATTTAAAATATTTCACGACGTAGTGCATCGCCTTAAGACATCTAATAATATTTATTTATACAATTTTATTCACCCATACCCTATTTTTATTTGTGTCGGGCACTAACTGTAAAAATATTTGTTATTCTTCTATTTTTGTGGGAGGTAAGTGGTAAGAAAAATAATTGTTATTTGTATTTCACAGATTGCGCGTTTCCCTGTTGATATTGAAGATTCAGCAATTTATACTTGTATATTCCAATTTGGAAGGCGGGTGCGGGTACCATTTATTGGATAACCAACACCTCTGCCATAGGTCACCCCAAGTGGTTGGCTACAATGTTTTTTTGGATAATCAATTGACTTATTCTAAGTATGCTTTGTAGAAATTATAGTTGTGGTAACCATAAGTGGAAAAATGAAAGGAAAACAGCGAGGAGATTAGAAAAAAACATTGAGAGCAAATTTTTTGCGTCGTGGATATGATGTAAGAAATGGAAAATAAACAGGAGAGAAAGACACGCAGCAACTGGTCTCAATCTTTTCGTAAAATCCATGAAACGCGGAACACGCAACAATATCATTTTAGTATTTTACGATATTTTCCTTTTTGCCGACGGATTTTTAGACACCGTGAGGGGTCATTACCCTGCTTCCAAACAAACCCAACCTTGCCCGACCTTGGCTAACAATATTTTGCAAAATGTTTTTTATTAAGAAATTCTAATGTTTCTACAGACTACCAGTCACTGGACAGAAAATCCCAAGAAGTGCGATCTATACCGATTTGAAAGAACGCCGATACGCCAATAGACCTTTCCACTCCTAGGAAAAACTTGCGATATTTGAAAATGTGTGATCAATTTCCTCAGAAGGGAAAATTGAACTTAACTCAGGCACACGAAACACTTTAAAATAGGTTCGAATCCTACCGGCTGCGCCAATATTAGTTAGTGTTTTATATAAGAATATTATGTGGTCTCCTTTTAATGCTATCCATATTCGTCATATTGAGTCCGTTCAACATCGGTTCCTAAAAGGGATTGCTAGGAGGCTAGGATTAGAAAGAGGCAATTACTCGTATTATGAAATTGAACAAATTCTAAACTTTTCTCTTTTAGAAGACCGTCGGAAAAAATCTGATCTCATTTGTTTCTTTAAAATTATGAACAATATTATTGACTCACCTACATTACTAGAACTCATCTCATTCAATATATCTTCTCGTAGACTCAGAAATAAAGAACTGCTCTTCCTCAATCAACACTAAACTACTTATGCTTATAATTCACCATTGTCCAGAATATGTAGAATGGTCAACTCACGTCACGTTAGTTTTAGCAAGGTCTTGACTTGACACTTCTATTTCATTTCTATTTTCTTATGTTTTCCCTGTTTGTCTCTGCTTTTATATACCATCCTTTACTCTTGCATTGTGCATTGTCCCAAATCTCGTGACGCTTCGTAATATATTGGACGTAAGTCCGTTAATTAATTAATAAATAAAAAAAAGAGGTAAGTAACCTAAAAACACTTCTGTTAGTTTATTCTCTTTAATTTAATGATTGATAATATATGTACGAGTATTTAAGTAACTAGTAGGTATGGCAAACTAATGTCTAGCTTGAACGATGATCGAACGATGTAGAAATAGGCAGAGTGCGATCGCGCTACTCTAAATAAAAATATCATTTATAACCCAACCTGACACTACGTAAATCAACTTAGCGTATTTCTAATCCGATATCAAATATCAATTTCATTGGTCTATCTGGAGCATAGGAGTCGAACATCGTGTGTAAATTTTCAGTATCAGTTTTCTTTCAAATCGGTATAATATTATGTCTGTATTATATACTTTACTTATTTGAGTGAATACAAACAGGAATTCTCCAGTGAGATGAGCGGCGGAGGATTCTATTGTAATGTACCATTTTATAAATTTATAAATACATGAATACCTAGATCACACCTCCTGGAATTATTTGTTCAGTGTAAAAATGACTACCAGCTTATTTTTTGTGTACAAATTGGCAAACGTCTTTCTCTATAAAAAGGGTGAGCGAGATGCTCGGATTAACTCCGCCAGACAATTATTCTGAACACGGCGATAAAAAATCAAATAAATTCATGTTATATATAATTATAATATATACTACGTTCGCTCGTTCACCTACACCCCTGGCCTTTTAGCTGCGTAAACAAAGCGGTGATTTATCCGAGTTTTTCGAATAAAAAGACACTAAAGTTAAATTCAGTTATGCGACTATACGTAAAGAAGGCACGTAGTGTGTTGCAAAGTTTTAAATTTATTTAAAAATGTCAGAATAATATTGTGAATGGCCTTGGCAATGCATGCCACACACAGTGCACAGTGTTTTATGTAAGTTATCAAGTGACGTGATGGATCCACCGCACAGTGCTAAATTCAAACAATCTATCTCAATTTTTTTGTTATTCGTTTAAACAACGATGGACACTGCAATGCTGTCCGAAACCTTGACTAAAGAAGGAGTTAGCGCAACACGGCATAACACCCAAAAAACAAACAAAAAAAATACTTTTGGCCGTGAAAATCTTAAATCATATTTAATCTATCTCAAATTAAAAAAAGAAGAATTTAACAGTTACATTTTATTTGACGGTTTAAACAAAGTATCTTTTAATCTCTTTGTAACGATATATATTTATTTAGAAGAGGAAATGCTCAAATATTTTAATGTCTCGTAATGGTAGTTCAGCTAAATCTTTGTAATGTAGGTATTATTCTAAATTAAGCAATATATAAAAAAGGGTAAGTAAATAATTATACACGGTGTTCAGAAACTCGTAGCACAAGCGAAAAACTGGTGAACTGGCCTGCGAAAAAATTCGGTTACCAGGCAAAAGCTGGGTGAGGGAATGGATGGGTTTTTTCCGGGAAAAATTTTATTATTTTTAAAATAATAATTTACACTAATTTTCCTTAATAGCAAAGAGGCACTAACCTAACCCAACCCGAATCTAAACGATGACTTATTGTATTATTTACAAGCTCACCCACTTGCACAAAAGATTAACTCTTTACCCTGTCTGTAAAAATGAGGACTACACTAACGATAAGTTCGCCGAACTTTACTCCAAACCAAACCGACCATAGCCCCGAGCAATGCCGGGTACACGACGGCTAGACTTTAGATAAGGATGAAAGGTAATAATTACTAGTTGTAACGTAATTTAAAAAAATATCATATTGTTCTGTTAGATGCGTAGAATGATTCAGTGTGCGCCGCTTTTGATTATGTCAAGGGGTTCAATGGCCGATGGTCGGTGGTACCGATAAAGTTGGCGAAAATCGTTCGTTGACGGACAGTAATTCAAATCTCCGAATTGGCATTCTGCTCTGTCGGCACAATGGGCGAATTGAAACACCGACCATGTGAGTACACCAGCAGTGCAGTACGGTAATATTATAATTCCTTGAAAAATCACGGGATATTATAAATGATAGTTGCACCTTAGCTAAAAAGCGCAAACAAACCGCTTGAAAAATCACGAAATCTGACTTTAATTGTCAAAATTAACCCTTATAAATTTAAGCAAAATAAATACACGTTACAAACATATGTACGTACAATTAAAATAATTTTCTGGTTAACAAAATATTATATTATAGGTAGGTAGGTACTTTATTGCTTGTCTGAATTCTTGAATGCTTGACACAATCAGTTCCAATTTAAAAAAAGACACTTAAATTCAAAATAAATCCGAGTTCACTGAACCAGTGTTACAATAACTTACAATTAATTAGTGTTACAATTACTTACAGACATACCAATAACCGAAATTATTTGATGATTTATCTTCCAGAGTGGTGGATACTTTCAATATCGCCAGGGCCAAAAGACAACCATTCAGAATCGAAACTTTGCTGCTTGATATAGCTTTAGCCATGTGTGGTGACCAGATCTGAATATCCAGCCAAACCTTCATCTCTCTCATCTCCTTCCCCACCCACAACATAACCCAATTGGGGATACTATAGTGCCACTGGCCCGAGGAGGTTGGGAGTCATATTTTTTATTATTTATATCACGAGCGGTATTCATATTAAAAACTTCCACATAAATAATTTAAATAAACATATGATAATATTTTATAAATAAATACTATATTAGTCGTTATTTTATTCCTTTTTACAGAAGTATCTACGAGTAACAAACGAATGAATCCTTTTATTACTATAGACTGCAAGCCGCTGAATACAGTTGGCAGACAAAAGCTCAGCTAATAAGAAAAAAAAATAAAAAAAACTAAACTCCAGTCCAGAGTCTAGGCCAAGCTGGCTAAGACTTGTGGCCAGACATAATAATACGTTTGACAGTCGCATGTCACGGATGTAAATAAACGTCACACATGCGCTTCTAAAGATGATTACTTGGCAAAGAAAAATACTAATATGACTCTATTTCCGTATTACTTCATACTTTGAACACATTACCTTCATACTTTGTATCTAAAATAATAAAAAAACTATTCTGGAAGCCAGAACATTAAACCCGTCTCTGTGCAAAACAAATAACTATTACGAGAACGAGTATTTTCTGTAAACAGCAACCTCAGAATATAAGAAATGAAAGCGAAAAATGTGAAAAAGCAAAGCGTTTAGTATTGAAACAGTTTTTTGGATAATACCTACCATTTTTCCCGTCATATACTATCCATCTCCTTCCCTAAAAACAGCCTTAACCACATTGGAGAAATTATGAAAATTTATGTTGCACTGTAAATTGTCGTAAGTCAGTCGAATTCGTGTCGTATAAAAAGAAGGTGCCATCTTAGTATCGTCGTTGTATTATTCACATGCAAATTTCAAAATTCTCTCGTTTTTCTCGCTGTGGAGGAAATTTCACCCGAATAGTGCAAGTGCATCGAGAGATTCATGAGAATTCCAAGTAGGCTGTTTCCTTCATTCCACTTTTCCCGTAATTTATTCAGAACCAATTGAATGAGCTCTTTATTGTCGTTTTTTAATATAAATTTGATTTACAGTTAATTTTAATGTGTAATAGAACACGTTACATTAGTTTCTCGGTGAATGAAGATTATAACAATAATTGATTTATTTGATTAAGGGTTGTTTGAACAATTCATCTAATTTTCATCAATTAATTTGAACAATTCATCAAATTTCAACGTTCATTTTCGGGTTCTATGAGAGTCCTGTTCAAGTTATGTTATTACACAGAACTTGAAAATTAACTTTGAAATTTGAAGAATTGTTCAAATTCTCCGAAACAACACGTCCTTAAACTATGTATTTATTATTTAACTGGCTGTACACGCCACGCGTTGCTGTGGCTCAGTTTGTCTGTGCAGATAGAGAAATAATAGCGCGTGTTGCTTTTATGTCCAACAGATGGTGCCTTTTTTCAAAAAAGCATGTTTTTAGCTGTCACAGATGACATCTATATAATATATTCGAATGCAACACTGTGTCAAAATTTCAAAGCAATCGGTGAAGAATTTTAGATTTATGATTTTGTACAAACGAACATTTACATTTTTATTAATATAGATTTATTGTATGAAAGATAAATCATCCATTTACATACAGTACAAGATTTATTGACTGACCATAGACCTGTTTTAACTCGGTCATTTCGTATAAAGTCTGTCATCTGTGTAAATTTGTCGGCAGCATTTTTTTTTACTCAGGAGATATTTTCAATTTGGATGTATATTTGTCAATATTATGATACCTACCCGGCTGGCCTTAAGAAAGTTTGAAAAAACAATTGTCATTGAGATGGTGACATTTCTTTGGACAAATTAAATAATTACTTATACGAAATAAAAAATAAAAAAAGTTACGTAAAATATTTATGCTTTATACTAGGTAAATGGGTAGGTATTCAAGTACCTACATACAAATCTTATGATTTTAAAGGAAATTTTGATTTTGATTTATTAAACATGAGAAAATTAGAAACAAATTTTTTGGACGCGTTTGACACGGACATTTGGGAAGATAGTATGTGTACATAAATGTTCTGTTCTGCCGTGTGGTATCTTGAACAAGTCGTGATGACGACTACAGCTAATATGAAAGGCTCGGAAAGTAGTCAACATAACTTTATTTAACTTTGTGCAAAATTTGCAATTGCGCAAATATCAAAGAAGCGAGAAATGCTTCTTATAATCCAATGAAGCATATAGGCAGTATATACATTGAAACACAAAAATAAGACAAAAATGTACTGTCGCTCGGTTTGGAAATACGAAAACAGAAACTTAAAATTGCTGCAAATACAAACACTTGCGTTATTTGCAAAAATCACACCAATGATAACATATTTAAGTTCATTAGAGAAATCATAATCAACCGGCGTTAAATAGTACTGATAGTTAAGGTAAATAGGATTTTAAAAATGACAAAATTCGTGAAATCATTAAAAACGTTGGTCATGCATTCATCTTGACAGTAGAAATGAAGATCTGCAGAGTTCGCCCAAAATGAAGTGATGACCCTAGCTATTTTCATATTTCTTTACTAAAACCTGTCTTATCTCACCAAAAATTGATACTATCGATATAATTCGATTCAGCACGAATGAAAACATAGTAAACGATACCTCACTCGACTTAGTTCGTAAACATGTATTTTTCAAAAATCCCCCTCCCCCTAGAGTTCCACCACTTTTTTGGGGCGGATTTTGAAAATCTTCATTTATACTGCACATAAGAAAGTATGAGCAATAATTCATGAATGCAATAATTTTGTACATTTTGACACTATTTTACCTGTACCGTGACGAAGTAGTATCTATACAAAATATATTAGCGGCAATTATATAGAATTTTGATTTGAAAAAAATGCTTTTAGTGCTCATCAATCGTAAAAAAAAACTTTATGTACAATTTGGTCCGAATAAGTGGAGGCTGAGATTCGTGGGGTGGATTATCGCTTTATTCGCCTGGTTTATAGAGTGCAACTGAGCAAAACTTGGAAAGGATGGCGATCAATAAAATTGGCATAATTTATATCTAGGGCTGTAGGGCAAGGGGACAGGTGGCTTCAGGGGAGAGGAGGTGCCCTCCTTTATCCCTGTGAAAATATACCTTTTCATCTCGCCAGGTATCGCGTGCATACATTCATAAATACATAATGCCTACGTAGATAAGGCTTGTAAGGGATCTCATTTTAGGGAAGGGTTGAGAAAGGGGGAAAGGGGAGGCTTTATTCAAGGGCTTATAATGCTATTTATGATATAACTGAGTATTACATCTGTGAGTTATTATTTTGAATAACTTGGCCTAACGTTACTAGAACACAAGTTAAGATAGAAAAGAGATTACTGATGACAATATATAACAGATGGATCAGTGCAAATGAAAATATCCTAAAATACACTAATTAAAACCCAAAAAGCCACACTGAAAATTATTCTGTATGTCTCTGTAAGAATTAGCACTGACGAAATCTTCAACAATTTTAACATAATGTAAATTAAACAACTCTATTCTAAAACAATACGCCTTTATATTCATAAATACAAAACACAAGAAATAACGACTAACGCGTAAATTAGAACCACTAGATATCAGGGTCAAAAACATATCTAACAAGCAAATACCACATTTGGGTTTTATTATGGAACAAAACACTACAACAATATCCCACTATCATTGAAAACTCACAACAATATTATAACATTTAAATATCAAATAAAAAGCTGGATACAAAACGTAGAGATCAGAAATCGAAAATGTACTGACACCGAATGCAGACTGACACCGAAACCACTCACTGCACCAAAAAATACCATGTAATGTACTCGTATTTACAATTATTTCAGAAAAACACTACATAACATAATATTTATAATTACTTCATATTATTCATACTACTTAAAAACTTATAGTATTTAAATGAAATCCTGAGCACTGGAGATCCCAATGAGAAAGAATATCATTATCTTTATTTGTCACTAAAAAGGAAGAATAAAAAAACATTTATTATTTTTTTGTTATATTTGAAAGTCCATTTTTGAGTAGAGTCCTGCCAGAAGTTTGGTTGTTTTAGGAAAGAATTTTTATACTTTTCCGAAAACTTTTGTAACATTAACTTACGTAATACTAAAAAACTCGACTGGTTTCAAAATGGGTGTGTTTGAAAAGTTGGCAAAGAGGGATAAATAAATAACAAATAAAGACAAGTTTTTGATTTAGACACTAACATTATTTATTCAGAATATGGCTGAACGGGGTTAGTCCTTCCGAAGGAATTGTTTGGGTTCCATTTATCATATTGAAAAAACAAATACGGAAATGCTTGAATTATGTTTGCCTTATGTTTACTATTTCCATGAATAAACACAAAGCATACATTAACAAGTTCCTTATATTATTAATCAATGCCAAATAACTTACACAGGACGCATCTGGAGATCTGGAACACCGACATACATAACTAATAATAATAAAACGATAATTTAAATAACGACGCGGCTTTTGTGAAAAAATCACCCCATTGGCTCTTAAAATATATTGAGCTAGTGGATGTCTTCCTCGGGCGTCTCTGATTTCTTCCACCATTTACTACTGTATACCACAATGTTATGTAGTGTTAAAAAACTACATTACGTCGATTTTAATTCACACCGTATTGCGTTCAGTGTTCCTCGGGAATTCCTGAGTTTTCCTGAAACACTTAACGCCAATAAGAACAAACGTTGAAATGTTCAGCGATATAAGCCGACTAATTTTCGAGTTTTGCGAGAGCATACATACGGACTGAATTTTTATATATTAAGATTAGATCTGTTTTAACATTGATCACGTGTCAGCAATGATAATATCGCCAAAACCAGTCTATGACGTGTTCCAGTAGCGCTTCTTTACTGAAAAAAACTTTTGCTTTCCGAGATAAACTTGCAAATTCGAACAATTGCCGAACTCTGCATATTTATAAAACAAGAACATCTGAATACAATACTTCAATTTATATCCAAATGCAGATTTTTTAAACTTTTTGGTGTAAACTCAACTGTGAGTATTATGCACGTAGTCGTATTTTGAAGTAACAATGCTTGGTTACATACATTGAAAGGACATTGACTGAGACCCTATACAGCAAATGAAATAGCTTATTTTCTGTTTAAAAGTTTGATTACATTTCACCCGAAGAAAAATTACTCTTATTCAGGGCATACTAGAGACACGCCTACTCGTGGACTGTAAAAAGTGAATTCCTTTTTTCCATTTGATTCGCATTTAAAAAAAAGCTAAAAACCTTTTATAGACAACAACATAATCTTAGTTAATTTAGTTTTAGAGAAGTTAGAAACTCGGAAAGAAGAAAATCGTAGGATAAGTGGCCAATTTTTTTCCATAAAAGAAGGTTACTGCCCCAGTCGCGAAAATCACTTTTATTAGTATTTTGGTGTGTTTTGAATCGGGATAGAAAAAATTAAGCGCTCTTATAGGGAGAAAATTTATAAAATTAAATGATTTAGCCGCCCTCTTTGCACCACATTATATTCTCAGTTTAAAAATAATGCCTAAATTTAATAGGTAATGGGTATAGGTAATGTAATGTAAGAATTAGAAAATGTATTTATATATTTATAAGACTTAGAAATATTCTTAGACTAGAAAACCTAAAAAGAGTGTACTATGCAATTGTACAATCTATATTACAATATGGTATTATTGGCTGGGGAGGAACTTATAACAATATATTAAATCCACTTAAAATAGTTCAAAGATTGATAATTAAAGTAATATTGAAAAAACCATCCAAATTTTCTACTGAGATTCTCTTTTCAATATTCAATGTACCCACAATAGACAATATATATAAAAAATATTCAATTCTACAAATTTATAAAGAAATACAGTTAAATAACTTACAATACAATTCATCAGCAAGATATCAAAAAACTATCAAAATCCCAAAACTTAATACAAAGCACACACAAAATACCTATCTCTATCTAGGTATAACATATTTTAACATCCTTCCATTATATCTAAAAAATATTGAAGATATTCAGGAATTTAAAATAAAATTAAAAAATTACCTAAAACTACTATAAAAGTCCATATCTTACTCTTATTATTATTTCCTTCAAATCTTGAAACTGTATTATTGATAAATCTTGCCTATTTCTTACTTATCCCATTGGTTTTGCAAATATATTATTTACTTACTTACATGATTCCATATAATTGAGCTAGGATTCACTCACCAAACACAAGAGCCTCGTCTCTTTATGGTGAGGAAAAGCTATTATTATTTACCTTGATAACACTGTATAATATGTATAATTGTATATTTATTGTAAAAAACTTACAAATATTAAATAAAAAAAAAAAAAAAAAAAAAAAAAAAAAAAACTCAATTAAGAGGAACGGCTGCGCGGCCCTTTTCAAATGAAACTTAATTTTGGTTTTGAGGCAAAATACCCAACCATTGTATTAATATATTTTTTAAATTAAAGTGTGTAGCAAATATCAAGAACGGATGTGAGATAATCGTTTTTTAAATTATAAAATTAAGGCCAGTACAAAATTATTTTTCATAATTTTGGAGACAAATTTGGCAATTTTTCGAGAGTTAATAGTAATTATTAAAAAATAATCCTGCTCAACCTACTAAATTAATATAACGAAATATTATAAAAAATCTTTCAAATTCGTGTTCCAAAGTAAATCTGTAGTTTGTAATTTAAGTTTAAGTCTATCAAAATGTAAACATAAAAATAATGGAAAAAATAGTTACTAAAAACAATTGTCATTGATTCAAAAACATTTGGTAAAATTGCCTCTAAAAGCATGAAAAGTGGAATTCTTTAATGGCCTCTACTTAAAAAAAAAAAACAAATAAAATAAAATATATAACTAGATGTTTTTGATTTAAAAAAATGAATTTTCAATTTGGTTAGTTATTTTGGCCTCAATTCCAAATGTAACTTTTGTATGAAAAAAGGCCGCGCTCCTCTTAACCCCGAAGAGGAATGGCTCCAAATGAATGGCTAAAATGATAGGTTAGTTCAGGTTATGTTAGGTTAGGTGTGTTATTTGTTTATTCTTAACTTTTCTTCAATGTTCTGTTTTGTCTGTGTTTGAAGGAAGGAAGTTTGCGGACACTGTTAAAGAGAATTGGACACTCACGCCTAGGTTCTGCTTCCACCACAGACTCCAGGAAGTCTTGGGGGGTCATGTACAGCTGGCCGTCGTACTCCACGGATGCGAACTTGATGAAGCGCCGCTCGCGGGACGTCAGCTTCACGGCGCGGGCCAGGGTCTCGTCATGCTAAGGAAAAAAGAAAACGAGGAATTAGCTAAAGATTACACAAGAAAATTAATTAGATCGATTAAGCAAGCTCAGGGTATGGAGTATGGATATCATCGAAACCATCGACCAAGTGTTATCTAGAATGGGCGTGTTACCATTAAAATAAACACCTAAACCAAAATATTGGCTCAAGAAAATATTTATCAAAAAGAAAGCGCAGTCGAAAGATCGGAAGGTGCATTGATTTTTACCTTCTGTTGGCCTGCACGGAGAAAATTAAAATTATAGCAAGTTCATCCCATGAGCCTAAGATCATTTTTCAAATACGAATTTGAGGCAGTTGGCAATATTTTCGGTAAGGGCTCTGTAGGACTTTATAATTAACAATTTAATCAGCTATATGAATATTTTCAAAAGAATATGTCTTCGAGGCGGCGAAACAACTACGTCAAGCAGCAAATTGCGAAACACTTTTGCACAAAATGAACGATCAGCATACGTTCTTAGAAGCTTGAAAAAGCTCCTACATCGAGTTGGGTTATAAAGTTCATCTCTACGCTAGTTACGCTATGCCTTTCAGGTCTGTTATTGGCGGATAACATTAACAAATTACAACACGGGATTGAGCGAAAACTTTTTGATCTGTTTTATGTTGTAGGGAACTTGCATTTTATCTAGGCAATCGAAACGAGGCATCGAAATTCGACGGGGAGTTGAATTAAGAAATTTCTCTTAAGTGGTGTTATTTTTAGATTGGAATTAGGTATAAGCAGGTTAATCTATTGTTATTATATATCGATGGTCGAAACAGTATAAAAAATCGTGGACTGACCTGGAGCACTGCAAAATTTTAGCGAGGAGTAAACAACGAGCAAAGTGGCCGACGAAGTACGGGACGCTAAGATAAAACAGGATAAAGAACGCAAAAAAATGGTTTGCCGACCTGCATGTCAAACGCAATGTATCTTAATACAGACCTTTCTCAATCGACAATCTCCTAACCGGGTAGATGTATTTCTGCTGGTTTTACCCTGTAATGATACAAAATCCAAAGAACAAAGCCGCTCGACAGTATGAATTGAATCATAACAGATACTGATAAGAGGAATTGCGAACCAAAAATGAGGCCCACGTTAAAAAACGTGACTGAAAGGGATAATGATCGGAAGACCATCATCTAATCAAAGCTAATTTGAGAATCAAAAGAAGATATTATGCTGATATGCATTGAATATGAGTTTTCTAAATGTTACATATACTGAAACATCGGCGTTTGCGTAATATTTCTAAGTAGAGGTTGAACCCAGTGCATTTATGCTTTCATTCATGCCCAGTGCTTATACCCTCATAGATTATTTCAAGAACAATATTTCAGGGGCAATAGCTCAATAAATTCAAATATTTGTTCAATTCGTTTTTTATACGCAAGCTTCGCCATATTACGAATCCGCAATGTTTAGTCTACAATTTCTTCAGATATTCGATGCTATTATTTAGCAAACGTCTGTATTATGTAATCGTAAAATAGGTGTATTTTCTCGCCCCAGACTTCTTCCCGATTCTGGGGCACTTACGTCCGTTCTATCGACGATGGACGGAAGGCATAGACAGAAGCAATCCCCGGACGAAACATTTCTGTTGGAAGCTGTTCGATTGACTTGTTTATTAATTTATTAGCTCGGGCGAAGTGCGGATAATGAGAGTTGCTGAGATCATCAGAGGCTGAGATCTCGTACTAACCAGATTTCCGCAAATATTCCAGGTATATAGACATCTTGTATTTTTAAATTATTTGTTGTTTTCAGTGCGTTGAACTTTGGGTGAGTTAATTTTGAATCGTTTGTTCTAAGATTTTGGGCGTTGCTGCGTATTATGGATTTGTTTATCCGATTAGATTATTTTCAATATGTAAATCAATCGCACATTATAAGCAGTGAGAATAATAATGGGTTGATGAAGTTCGTAGCTTTTTTTGTTTCCAAAACATTATTGCCTTGAGAAGTTTGACCTACGTCAATGTCATGAATCTGTGATTTTTGAGATGCCTTACTACAGAAATAGACCATCGTAATGATCGTAAGTCAAAATGGAGTGTCAATTACAAAAAATCGACACGTCCCTTTATTCCCTGAGAAACAAACAACCCTTCATACAAAACATGGTATCCATCTATGTAGTTTATGTAAAATACCACACTGTACATCATACTACTCACAATACCTTATGGGGATGTAAACATTTTCAACTGTAATTTGAAATAGTATAAAATGCAGCTCACTAAATTGACAACATTAAAAACTTTGATTTCGTGAAAATTATACCATCACTATCCGTAGTTTATTTTATTGTTTTGAATAGTATAATAATGCGAAAACTGAATTTCTTTACTTCTTTATAGTATTATGTATTTCTTGTCATTTGTAATATACTTTGTAGGTATAAATACTAAATCAACATTTAATTTATTGGAACATTATTGGTCTAGAACAAGGCTGCCCAACCCCAGGCCCGCGTGAAACATTTTCAAAAAACCCGCCAATCCGCCAATTTGAAAAAGTGTCGCGGGCCCGCGGTAAAACAAACAATGCAGCTTGCGCGCGGTCACCAGTGTTGCCAACGACGGCGATTTATCGCTATTTAGGCTACTCAGAACGAGAATCAGCGACGAAAAAATCTAACCTGTTGAACTTACTTTTGAAACAAAAATACACCGGTTTTCGACATAATATTCTTTGCGTCGAAATGGAATCCTGTAGCCACCCCCCCCATGGAATTCGAAAAATTGCTGTGGGGTATGTTCGGGTGTGCGGAATTTTTTCTCAGCGAAGTTCCGTAACAACCCTCCCCCCATGGATTTCAAATATTTTGTGGGTAGCACTTATTTAGATTTTTTTTTGTGGGGAATTATGTTTTATAGAAATTCTCTAACAACCCCCCCCCCCATGGAAATAGGAACCGTCAGGTATTCAGTGGCCCGCCAGTGATTCAAAATCGTCAATTTCGCCCAACTGCTAAAAAGGTTGGGCAGCCTTGGTCTAGAACAACTGAATTTTTATTGTTATTGTTTATACTTTATTGTATGACTTTTTGTTTCCTAAATATATAAATAAAAATAAAATAGCTAAAGTAAGGTCGTAGGGTATTTTTATCTGTCGAGTGGAACAAAGTAGGTAGTATAAAGGTACTTTCGATTGCTTCCGAGGAATCTAACCATAAAAAACGCATATATACGCGTAATAACGCATTTGTATCATTGACAACATATTGTTAATGATACAATAAGGGATTATAGAGCTTATTTTGCAACACTAAATACGATAAAACTGCTGTTTAAAATTGTCTTGACGATTTCTTTATTTGCAATCTACCGGATCTCCTCAGTTACGAAAACTTAATACTACTGCAATGATGGGAATCAATCGTAAATGATGTAGAATTGTATACCACTGATTATTTATATAAAAAATATATAACTTAATACTACTGCAATGATGGGAATCAATCGTAAATGATGTAGAATTGTATACCACTGATTATTAATAAATTAAAAAAATATGTATATTACATTTGAGCTTAAGCTATTTCAATACCCACTGAATCCGTTATTGCAAGTATTCTGTAAAAATAATACAGGGTATCGAGGGACGTACTCGTCTTACTTTAACTTGTGATATTATTCGGAGAAAAAAATGTTGGTTCTCGGGTGAAATTTTAAAGGTTTTTTTTCCAACATTTAGGAAAACAAAACAGTAGGAAAGCGACAGCTAGGGTCGTTGTGAGGGGTTGGGCGACTCTAAACAAAGATTTAAAAAAATGTTTAAGATTTTTTTTTAAATAAAAAAAATTCAGTCACAATTTTTACTCCAAATAATGTCAGGAATCACTGGTTTAAGTAAGTCCTTTTACACCCTGTGTAACGTAAAAAGGTTAGGTAAGAGATTCGAATAATGATACAAATAATAGATTCTAAAATTAACTTTGTGTCAACATAATATTATAAAGGAATGTAAGGGATTCACCAAAGAAAATTAAAAAAAAAAAATTCTTTCGTAGCTCAAAAATATGAGGGAACAGTAATATTCGAAGCGGGTGCACCTGGAAGAAAAACGCTTTAATGAGTCACATGTCAGAGTTGTTGCGCAGCATTCCCATCTAAATCAAAGCGGCATCTGCTCAAACAAGGACATAAATTAAAAGCCTCAACAAGTCTATTAAAGTTTCGCGACGCTGCAGGACGCGAAAATGCAGGACATTTGGTAAATTCGCTTGGGAAATGCTACGGGTTGGGACGTTGGAAGGTGCGGGGAATTCATCGGCGGCCGCGCGTGTCGTTGGTGCGGTGCGGCCGGAGATTTATTAGCCCTGGAAAATACCAAAAAGGGATGGCGTTGATTTTCTTAGCGTTTTTTCAAGCATTTGTGACCGATTGTAAGATAGTGGTGGGGAAAATATTAGATCGACAGGAAAAGTGCGATTGCAGACAATGGTCAATTTGCTAAAAGATTGCTGACCAATATTCATTAAGTAATAAAATAATCTCAAGACTGATTAATATCTCAATAAATATAAGAGTTTTCAAAAATTTTCGTAGAGCCTAATAGGTTGTAGGTTGTTGTATTATGAAGGTATTTTATAAAGCTCTCAGTCCATAAAAGCAATACATGGTGACTTCCTCTCTATAGACATAATATGTCATTGAGGAATAAATGCGATACGATTGAATCTTGGCATAGATTACTCAAATAAAAATAATTTTTAATTTCGAAATATCGATTCGGGGATTTATCATTAAAAAGTCGTCCCATTTCTACTCGGAAGAGAAATGCAGTGGATGCAAATTTCCCTAAACGCGCTTGACTCCCGACGTGTGACAAATCGATCTACTGACTTTTTATTCTACTGAGACAATTTGTTTCCGCTCATTAAATGATTATTCTACAGTTCTTGTTTCACTTATACGTTCAAAAATTCCACAAAATAAAGAATAATAATATTTGAATGATTTGTATAGGGCTGTTTTTGTCAAAAATCACCTCAAGGGCGCTGAAGGCAAAAACGATTTTAAATAACGTATTTTAAGTAATTAAATAACGGAATATGCAATTATAATTAAATAAAGCACATGTCTACAAAATCATATTATAGGAAAATATTCAGTAAACTCAAAATACGTAGGTATTTATTACTTAGAAGAGACTAGAAAAACTGTCAAATTTGGGATAACTTTGACTCATGTCGACCACTAAGTATTTAAAAAACAATAAGCTAACTTTAACCGATGTATTATACAAAAGGAGCAATGTCTACCAGTACGGTTATCTCCAGACAAAATTCCACTAAACCATTCAACATAAACATAAAACAAGATTTACACAAAATCTGCTGATGCAGAAAATAAACACAGCTTCAACAATGACCTCATTACATGGTAATAAAAATGCACAGATGACCTACCACAAAAGATCAAACACATACAGGGTGCGGCAAACAGACAGAGAAGTTTTGAAGGGCTTATAAAAAAACGGCGCAACTTACAGAAATGGGGTTTATTTAATTTAATTCGGTACATCATGCAGTTTTATACACCAAGTCCTGAAGATGACATCAATAGCCCACAGCAGCGATACATTGATGAAGGCGATTTCTGTTTTTGGCCGCATTTTCGCACATCTCGACGGGTCTAGTGGCGATTTCATCCGAATTCGATTCTTGAGTTCTTCCAAGGTGTGAGGCTTATGTCTAAAAAAATTTTACTTCAGGTAGCCCCAAAGGAAAAAAGTCGCAAATTGCAGCCGGAAGGCCAGCTGGGAGGCGATTAAAGAACGGCCATTTTCGGTCCGGACCAAACCACGGTAACGACTGAAAACGGCACGACCTTCCGACACAATAAGACCCCTCCCAGGTTCATACCCCAACCACACCAGATGTACCGGTCCTTCCAAACTGCACTGTTCGTTATGCTGCACCCTGGATTTTAAGTACCTACAGTATAAGTGATCAAAGTTTACAACATAAAAAATGGCCTCGCTAAAAAAATATCACTACGCATCTCTTAACAAAATTTGTTTACATTAAGGTTTCTGTGTTTACTGTGTTGTTCGTGTTCTTCAACTCTACAACACGTATTTTTATGTATTAGTAATTTATTTTAAATTTTACTTTTTATCCGTAAGTAATGGGAAAACCCAATATGGTCCAACCATTATAGCTTTTAGGGTGGAAGAAGGATAGTTAATAAGATAGGACAGGAGCAGATATGCTCCTCATGACCTTCGAGTTTGCTAGATAATTGTCCCTCTCGGATTTTTCGAATTTTAGTAAATTTCGAACCAAATATTGCATTCTTCAATCGAACCCTGATTGGAAGTTACTTGCGCTACAAAACCAACTATTTAAATAATGTCGGCATAAATTCATTATATTATGTACTGAAAATAATAAGAATTATTTATTTTTGTATTACGGTACGTACACTCAAATCACAACCGAAATTGCTTGTGTGGAGGGACATATTAATTTAGAATCACCCTCTGATTTCGACATATTATCATTAACAATTAGTGAGCAGAGATTCAAGAGAGAAATCCAATTGACTGCATGCAAATCTTTGTAAGGTTTGTAGCGAACATTATAAATTCTAATATGTGTGTAGTAAATAAAGATTATTTGTAAAGAAAGTATACAGTTATATATTACATTCATCACTAATACGAAAGGAATGCGAGATATCAGATCCAATCATCACATACGATTACGAGTGGTTGTTATAGACGATACAGAACATTGCGTATTTGCACTACGCCAGAAGATAACAACTGGTACTCGAACGGAGGCCCCCCGCATTGAAGAATGAGGAATGTATTTCACTTCTCGGCGCCACCAAGCAATCTCAGGCTAATGAAGGCCCTACTAAGTGATTGGCATCAAGATGAAATATCGCGGCTTAGGCGAGTACAAGCCAAGGGTCAAGAGCACTGAACAGAGAATCCCTAGAAGTGAGAACCATATTGTAATATCCTTGATAATAGTGTATGAGCTAGATGGCACTAGATTATTCTATTAGGTTACCCATAGATGGGGTTAGCTCTCGAGAATAATATGATGAAAAATAAGGGGTTCAGATTATTCCAACCGTCTGCTAATTAAGATTCAGAGCCATTGTCTATCTATCACAATAAAAGTACAAGTGTTTTGTTGAAGCCGGAGTTTTATTATATCAGAGAGTTTGTGAGAAAACCCCAGAGAAACAACACATTTCGATTTGTAAGAAAACTGTTTTCAAGACCCTGGGCCTCAGGCAGGCCAATGACAATGATTATATGTTCAAAAAAGAATTTTGAAGTCTAAGAGTCTAAACTGTCGAGACCACAGACATAGTAATTAATAGACGAGAAGATAATGGCGAGGGGTAAAATCAACTGTTGAAGAACGAAGGGCGTAAGGCTGACTGTGATTCGTCAATAAATCAATCTGACAGTAAATAGGCATCTCGCATTATAATATCACCATTTACTTCTTAAAAGTAAAATCTGATTTTGAATGAATAGACATTTTTACATGGGAGCGCAAATTACTCGCCACGTTATGAACAAATTTGCGAAGTCCAAATTCGGCAAAAAAATTCGGTTTTATTTTCAGAGTCGAATATTTCGTTTAAGTATTTAGTTAAGACACTTTTATAAATGTTCATAATTTACTTCCCAGCAACCAACCAGCTTTGTGTTTCGCGTCCAGACGTTTCTCGATGTGATAGTATATGTTTCTAAAACTGATCTATATTATACGATGTGAATATGCTTAAAATAATGCTAATAATGGAATGTAATACGACAATTGGGTTTATTCTCTTTTTCACATCTATTTTTACAAGTTTTCATAGTACAAGTCAACATTTTGCCGTGTTATTTCGTAAAATGAACCGATGATGCCTCGACCATAGTTCGCACAAGAATGATGACGTCACGTTTTCAAATTTCACTTGAAGCCATACGCGAGCACAGCCGGTTCCAATGGAACCGGTATGGGGAGTGGGGATAATACGCTTTTAATCACTTAGGGCAGGTCTACTAATATTCATATGTCTATGGTCGAGACAGAGAAACTATGTCATTCCCAATTATTGGGGTATGTTGAAAGGCTGTGGAAGAGAGTAGGAATGGAAGGAAATGGGGAAATGAAGGTTAGAAGGTTAGGTATCTGGGCATCAAACACGGCTAAAGCTATTTCCGGCAACGTATTGATTCTGAATGATGGTCTTTGACCAGGGAGATACCAAGAGTATCTACCACTCTCTCTCTGCCGCAAATAAAGTCATATATATATTTATTTACCACACAGTACACAGACACTCCAACAACACATTTCTATCGGTTTACCTCATCAGTGGTCAAGATGCTGAAATTAAAATCCGTACAAGTTATATTCATTATCGGATAACGCTTGAGCAACAAAAGCACTTCGCCGTCAATCAATCGAAAATTATGCGTGATATGTAGTTTGGAAGAATGTCTTAGCTTACTTGCAGTAACTAAACACCGTTACTAGTGGCTAAGTCTCAAAATCCAACCATCGCTGAAGATCTCGAACTTAAGGTACGATTAGAGATTGAATTTCGTCACTGAAGGTATGATTTGAGATTGAATAATTGTTGATCACTGAAGGTATGATTTGAGATTGAATAATTGTTGATCACTGAAGGTATGATTTGAGATTGAATAATTGTTGATCACTGAAGGTATGATTTGAGATTGAATAATTGTTGATCACTGAAGGTATGATTAGAGATTGAATTTCGTCACTGAAGGTATGATTTGAGATTGAATAATTGTTGATCACTGAAGGTATGATTTGAGATTGAATAATTGTTGATCACTGAAGGTATGATTAGAGATTGAATTTCGTCACTGAAGGTATGATTTGAGATTGAATAATTGTTGATCACTGAAGGTATGATTTGAGATTGAATAATTGTTGATCACTGAAGGTATGATTAGAGATTGAATTTCGTCACTGAAGGTATGATTTGAGATTGAATAATTGTTGATCACTGAAGGTATGATTTGAGATTGAATAATTGTTGATCACTGAAGATATGGTCACTGAAAGTATGTTTTGATTTTGAATTGTTGGTCACTGAAGATCTAGCACCGTGGATCATTGAATATCTGGTTACTGAAGGCATTTTTTTTTTTTAAAGAAAGACAAAAATCCCCGGGTTACGAATAACCTGAAAATATTTGAAAATCTCCTACTACCACCACAGTAAGCTGAAAATGTTGCTTGTGTTGTGATGGAGGACTTAGCCAGCCGAGGAATTGAACACACTACGCCTGGGTGGGACACAAACGCGATGTCAACTCGGCCACCGACCGGTCAAACTAATGTTTATAAAAGTTATATGTAGCACAAACTATGGCAAATTATTAAAGCCAATAATTATTCTTTTATTTATTTTTTTGGAATAACTTAGTTAGTAAAACCTCAAATTGTAATATTTAATTATTGAAGACAATAATAGCGATTCCTAAACGAAAATCTGAAATAGAAAATAGATAGGTCACATCTAGGACTCGAACCCAGGACACCCTTGCCTTGCCGGGGCACCGCTCTACCAACTGAGCTAATGGGACCCTATCTCCTTCGGTCATATTTAATTGTATCATACTTCGAATAAGTACTACCAACATTGTCTTCATTTTTCTTACAGCACGTTTTTATTGGCAACTATCTTTATGCATGATCGCAAGATTCAACCCGAACTAAATGCAATCTAGACGGTGTCTTTTTCTGATTTTTCTGTTTCAGATTTTCGTTTAGGAATCGCTAATATTGTCTTCAATAATTATTCGCCTGAAATACCCATACAAATTGAAAAAATCTCCCGGGGAAGAATAAAATGTTATCCTTTGTGTTATCCATAAAAAAACCTTGTAATGTAAAACATCTGTCGATCATTTAAAATAATAATATTTGACAAGTCAAAACATTTCAGCAATATAATATATCCTGATGCCATCTAGTGGGGAATTCAGCAATAACAAAGTCTATCTTACAAAATATAAAGTTGGTTGTTTCCAGGGGAAAAATGTAATATGCAATAATTGTTGAATGAAAAATACTAGTACACATTGAATTGCGGGTTTGTAATAAGCCGACGTCGCTTAATGGTTAGTGCAGCTGACCGGCAGTCAAAAGACTGCGGGTTCAAGTACCGTTGGCGGCGTTTATTCTTTATCGGGATTTTATTTTCAAATTGTATGGGTATTTCAGTTGCTTATAATAAACTGAAGGCATGATAATAGAGATTGAATCGTTGGTCACTGAAGGCATGATATTTGAGACTGAACTGTTGGTCACTGAAGGTATAATATTTTTGATTGAATTGTTGGTCCTTGCTGAAGGCTTGATATTTGAGATTTATTTTATTTATTTTTTAATAAAAAATAAATAAATAAAAGAAAAACAAAAACAAAAAAATTAGAAAAATAAAAAAAAATCTAAGAAACTAAACAAATAATACCTCACTCACTGTCACCGTCACTGAAGGCATGATATTTGAAATTTAATTGTTGGTCACTGAAGGCATGATATTTGAAATTGAATTGTTGGTCACTGAAAGCATGATATTTGAAATTTAATTGTTGGTCACTGGAGGCATGATATTTGAAATTTAATTGTTGGTCACTGAAGGCATGATATTTGAAATTTAATTGTTGGTCACTGAAGGCATGATATTTGAAATTTAATTGTTGGTCACTGAAGGCATGATATTTGAAATTTAATTGTTGGTCACTGAAGGCATGATATTTGAAATTTAATTGTTGGTCACTGAAGGCATGATATTTGAAATTTAATTGTTGGTCACTGAAGGCATGATATTTGAAATTTAATTGTTGGTCACTGAAGGCATGATATTTGAGATTTAATTATTGGTCACTGAAGGCATGATATTTGAAATTTAATTGTTGGTCACTGAAAGCATGATATTTGAAATTTAATTGTTGGTCACTGAAGGCATGATATTTGAAATTTAATTGTTGGTCACTGAAGGCATGATATTTGAGATTTAATTGTTGGTCACTGAAGGCATGATATTTGAAATTTAATTGTTGGTCACTGAAGGCATGATATTTGAAATTTAATTGTTGGTCACTGAAAGCATGATATTTGAAATTTAATAGTTGGTCACTGAAGGCATGATATTTGAAATTTAATTGTTGGTCACTGAAGGCATGATATTTGAAATTTAATTGTTGGTCACTGAAGGCATGATATTTGAGATTTAATTGCTGGTCACTGAAGGCATGATATTTGAAATTTAATTGTTGGTCACTGAAGGCATGATATTTGAAATTTAATTGTTGGTCACTGAAAGCATGATATTTGAAATTTAATTGTTGGTCACTGAAGGCATGATATTTGAAATTTAATTGTTGGTCACTGAAGGCATGATATTTGAAATTTAATTGTTGGTCACTGAAGGCATGATATTTGAAATTTAATTGTTGGTCACTGAAGGCATGATATTTGAAATTTAATTGTTGGTCACTGAAGGTATGATATTTGAAATTTAATTGTTGGTCACTGAAGGCATGATATTTGAAATTTAATTGTTGGTCACTGAAGGCATGATATTTGAAATTTAATTGTTGGTCACTGAAGGCATGATATTTGAAATTTAATTGTTGGTCACTGAAGGCATGATATTTGAAATTTAATTGTTGGTCACTGAAGGCATGATATTTGAGATTTAATTGTTGGTCACTGAAGGCATGATATTTGAAATTTAATTGTTGGTCACTGAAGGCATGATATTTGAAATTTAATTGTTGGTCACTGAAGGCATGATATTTGAAATTTAACTGTTGGTCACTGAAGGCATGATATTTGAAATTTAATTGTTTGTCACTGAAAGCATGATATTTGAAATTTAATTGTTGGTCACTGAAGGCATGATATTTGAAATTTAATTGTTGGTCACTGAAGGCATGATATTTGAAATTTAATTGTTGGTCACTGAAGGCATGATATTTGAGATTTAATTGTTGGTCACTGAAGGCGTGATATTTGAAATTTAATTGTTGGTCACTGAAGGCATGATATTTGAAATTTAATTGTTGGTCACTGAAAGCATGATATTTGAAATTTAATTGTTGATCACTGAAGGCATGATATTTGAGATTTAATTGTTGGTCACTGAAGGCATGATATTTGAAATTTAATTGTTGGTCACTGAAGGCATGATATTTGAGATTTAATTGTTGGTCACTGAAGGCATGATATTTGAAATTTAATTGTTGGTCACTGAAGGCATGATATTTGAAATTTAATTGTTGGTCACTGAAGGCATGATATTTGAGATTTAATTGTTGGTCACAGAAGGCATGATATTTGAGATTTAATTATTGGTCACTAAAGATAGCTACTACAAGAAAAAGAAGAAATTAAATAAGATTGGATTTGGACAAATGGACATTTGTTTATTTTTTATTTATTTAAGGAAAAAGTACATATAAGTAATAAGGTTTACAATTTACAATGACGATATTTAATACTACTCTTCCATTTTTTTATTATTAGTACAATATTTTTTACATTTCAAAGTTTTCCAGTAATGTTGGCCTCACTGGGTGGCTTGCCCGTGCTGAGGCCTTCATTTATTTCGCAATCATATGAGAATCGAACTCTGCAGATCGAAAATAGGCAAATGACGATCACATCCAAATCGCTGAATAATATCCGTTGAATTATTTACAAATAACAAATAATTTGACTCATAAATTTATTGTAATGGCTTAAACGATTATCCATGCTAAATTCACTTTCAGAGATTCGTAGAATAAAAAGGCTTTAAGCTAAGTAGACACTTTGATAGTCGATTTAATGATATATTGACAGAGAGAGAGGGAAATCGGCTGGGCGCTGATTAATTTACGTATCTAATGAGCAATTAATAGGCCCGATGAACTATTTAATGCGGCTGCCTCTGCGGAATTAAGTTTTCAGTAAACACTATAAGATAAACTTGCGGTTCACAGAGTTCACGGTCATTCGTGGGTGAAGGTTAAAGTTGAGGTCAATTCCTTATTTCACTATACATATTACTTATACAACTTTCGCGTATTTAAGTTACAACATTGTTTTGATTATATTGTCTTCAATTCGTATACGTGCAGAATGTGACATTTGGAAAACGTGCTATGTTTGGGAGAAATACATAAATCGTAACTAGATTTTTTTTATTATTGTTAATGCATTTTCTTCAATTCATATACGTACAGAGAATGTCCGAAAACACAGTTTTTTTGTGAAATTCGTGATGTTAGTATTGACTGTTAAACCAAATATATAGTCTAAATTAAACTAACCAGGAAGAAATTTCAAAGAATTTGAACAACTCATTAAATTTCAAAGTTAATTTTAAAGTTCTGTGAATGTAATCACGTTCTGTTATTTTTTCAGTTATATGATGCAACCGACCCATAATGATAAATAACAGAATTTGAATATAACTTTCACAAAACTTGAAAATTAACAAGCCCGTCCTTATTTCTCGTCATATTCATCGCTTTATTTTTTCAACGGGGTAGGCGGAGGATAGAACTTCAAACAACTCTGTTATCGCATGAATTAGTATAAAACGTATCTAGTGTTTAAAATTAGAAAAGATAATGTAAAGAAAAGTTAAGTTACAGCCAAGTCTTAATATAAAGCACCATTTTACAGTGATAAAAAAATTCGGGCAACATAAAATAGAAAATAATGTATAAAATTGCCTTTGACAAAACTTAACCTTTAACTTTTTTGAATGGCTAGCGAAATTTGAACATTTCAAAAAAATATAATCAACAAAATATTTAAAAAAAAAACATCTCGACAAATTACTTGTTGGTAGTTTGTTCAACAAATGAAACCAATGTATTTTTAATAAACATGTTATTTTTAAATTAAAAGTACGTTCGTTTCAATTATATTCATCAAAGAATAAACAACAAAGTTGTTGCTGGAATTTAAGCTGAAATTTTGATGAGAATCAGAAAATATTGAATTAACTAATTTACGAATTCCCGAAGACAAAATTATTATTTTTTTTATTTCAATTTGAAAGGGAGATGATTTTAGATTGCGCAGAATTTAACAAAATGTGTGTTTTTCCATTATCGACGGGTTTCTAACTAGTAACATAATACCTTTGAAAGCACTAGTAATATTGCAACAATATTAAATACTTATTATGCTAAGCATTCATCTGGAAGATTGTCAAACCACGTATTTTCAAAGAAAAAGCCTGCGAAAAGTTCAAAAGTTGTAAAGGTACTTAAATCGACCGTTGACCTCTATTTCGCATGAAAACAAATAACGTTTATGAATTTATAGAGAAACTCACAAATCGGTTAATCTGTCAGATATATTATCTTACCGTTACGGGTGGTTTGTGTTTGGAGTACGTACGAAAAGTGAGAATTTAATGGACTAAACAATAACTTAAGTTACAACTTTCCAGTGGTGCATCATTAGAAGAGATGAATAAAGCAGTAAAAAGCAAATTGAAAAGTAGAATGATTTTAGCTTCTTTAATTACAAACTTATGCCCCACAAACCGTGAAAAGCTTCCTTAATTCGGACAGTGCAGCTTCATCAAGGGCATAAAAGCTCCGAGCAGCGCCCCTCCAAAATGCAAATTGCTCCTACTTTCAATTTCGCTGACTTACAAAGTTCCACGCCGCCACTCGTCTTGTTCCCTAACGGAACTCTTCCGCAAACTTTGTGTTTTTTTTTCAAAGCTCATTCCACAAGGAAGATATTTTTAAAATATTACACACAATCCCACACCTCCGCGAGGTCGACGAACTTCGCGACGCGTCGGAGTTTGCTAGACCAGATAGCGAACACACCACGCGATAAATACTTCAAATTTTCAAAAAAACAACTGAATAGGAGAAGGCGAGACTGCGCCATAAATAATAATAAAAACTTAAGCGCGAAAACCAAAATAGACAACAGTTCAATATATTCTTTAAAGAGCTGACTCGCTGGTGAATAAAAACCGAAATTCACACCAGCGTTCTCAAAGGTACTTGAAAGCGTACGGAATTGCATAAATCGGGATAATTTACGCAGTGTTTACTTTATGTACAGATAATAAAAGCTCGCACGTCAGAAGTTATGAGGATATTTAATGAATGCATCGGCGGAGAATGTAGATATATTTATTTAATGTAACGGATAGAGAAAATTGTTGATGTATTGATAGAGACGTAAAGACATGCTAATCATTTACACAAATTTGGGTTTGTATCTCGATAGATTTTCCAATAAAAAAAAAAACTATTTATTTTTCGGAATAACTTTAATAACGGTCACATCTGGGACAATGTTAGTAGTTCTTATTCGAAGTATGATACAGTTAAAAGTGACCGAGGGGAATAGGGTCCAATTAGCTCAGTTGGTAGAGCACTGTCCCGGAAAGACAAGGGTCCTGGGTTCGTGTCCCAGATGTGACCGTTTCCTTTTCTGATTTTTCTGTTTCAGATTTTCGTTTAGAAATCACTAATATTGTCTTCAATATTTAAAAAAAAACACATTAGCATATACAGTAAATGATGCATAAATAGGTATATATAACAACTGGTTATATAAATTTGATGCATTCACCAGCTTTAACTGGTATCCACACTATTTCGTCTCACCACAAACCTCACAATATCTTCTTTTGTGCAATTTCCTTATTTATTCACATGCTTCATTTCCCGTCGGTTTCTCAAAGCAAGTATCCACAGTGAATTTAGAGCAACAGAGCGCCATACATTATTCTGTCATGGGAAATTGTCAACAAATTAATTAAACGCTATCGGATTACGGAACCATGAAATTACAGATGTCCGAGATTCAGAAAAAAACGTACAACACAAACGGAACACGCTAGAAACGTCCATCTTATCCAAACATATTTTGGTCGTGTTTTTGATTAATTAGTTTGAATGATAAATGTTTTGCGAATTAATTTGTTCGTTGCGGACGCTATTCCTACCCGTCGCATTTTTAGGCAATAAATTTGATGTAGTTATATAAAGATTCTGTGGTGACATCTTTATAGCAAAATAATTAACGAAGGGCCAACTGAATAAATAAAGGTCTTGTAATTAAAAGTAGTAATTATTATGCTATACTAATTAAAAATGGAAGGTTCTCACGCGTTAAGTTTTACAAATAGGATTTGTGTCAGTGAAAAATTAAAAGCGATTTAATATAAAAAAGCTCGTTTGGGTCAAAAGGGACATCGAGCAAGAATAAACAGACGGATGGTTTTGTTCTTATTACTACGAAGAGTGATGTTTTTTTACAAAATAACAATGTACAGCTGCTATGAGAGTCATGGATGAAGTCATGAAGCCTCTTACCCTTCATAACCTTATTCGACTAAACGAATTATTAATTTACCCGCATGCAGAACTAACCTTAGATAAAAATCACCCAATTTCACTTTTACGTGCGCAGTACAACACACAACCGAATTAATACGTACGGATCACAGATGCATGAGAACACAATGTAACGAGAGCATCTCTTCCTATCCTACTCATATTTTCCTCTTCCCTTTTCCCTCTAATTAGTTTGAAGGCAAAATAAAACTCCTATCTCTAACAATAACAAATAAATAACGCAAGTCAACTGAACTACATGTGTGGAGAACTTTACTCGCTTTTAGGGCAGCAAATTTGTACAGAAGAAACAACATAAAAAGTAGGTACGGTAGTTTACTCGCTTTTAGGGCAGCGAATTTGTACAGAAGGAACAACATAAAAAGTAGGTTGTAGCAGTTCTTTACTACCCGCTACATTTCAAGATTATTCGGAGTATGGAAACACTGAATTCTGGCAAGAAGAGGTGAGACGGCAACTCGAGCGGACCCGAACGGCCAGTACCAATACGGCTCCCGCCGGCGGTAGACGCAATCCCGGAAGACGCAGCGAACGCTACAAACGACATTGGACAAATATTACGAGACATCGATCTTTTGGGGAAGGATGACGCAACATATTATAATTCGTCTTGCTGGTCATTGCATTCTCATCTAAATTTAACGTCATGTAAAATGACGTTTGGCGCCCTCTACTCTTAATAACAGGTCAGAATACTTTTGTCACACACACCCACACGTTTCTCATGTTACTTATTCTTATTCACCTTTCTAGTCACACCATTTAACATTGCTACCTATTATTAAAAAGTCCGATGCGCAAGGCCTTCGGTCTGACGCACATGCCCTGAGATTAAAATTCAATTATGAAATTAATAGAGATCTCTAGATTGCTCTGGTTTTGTACGCTGTAGAAATAAATAATATGTTGTAATTCATGACTCTTTTATTACTACACTTTTTATCATCATGTTTCCTATTGTGGGATTAAATCCCGTTATAATGGCGCGCAACGTGCCCTTCACCTTGAAATCTGGTTATAAGGTACGGTAGTTTACTCGCTTTTAGGGCAGCGAATTTGTACAGAAGGAACAACATAAAAAGTAGGTACGGTAGTTTACTCGCTTTTAGGGCAGCGAATTTGTACAGAAGGAACAACATAAAAAGTAGGTACGGTAGTTTACTCGCTTTTAGGGCAGCGAATTTGTACAGAAGGAACAACATAAAAAAGTAGGTACGGTAGTTTACTCGCTTTTAGGGCAGCGAATTTGTACAGAAGGAACAACATAAAAAGTAGGTACGGTAGTTTACTCGCTTTTAGGGCAGCGAATTTGTACAGAAGGAACAACATAAAAAGTAGGTACGGTAGTTTACTCGCTTTTAGGGCAGCGAATTTGTACAGAAGGAACAACATAAAAAAGTAGGTACGGTACTTTGAAAAAATGTTTCAGCTTGATTGACGCGGCAAATTGCTATGGCTGCCAAAATAAGTCATGATTCACTAAATAACATTATGTCTTCAGCAATTAGCGCGTTCTTTGGCGTCGGCCATTTCCTTCAAGACGCGGGACCGTGTCAACGACCGTGCCTGAAAATTTCACCTATAATATAATGATTACTTGTCTTATAACATTTATATGCATTTTTTATTGCACAGTAATAAATTCGGGCTTATTGCCAGGTGGAAATTTCTTTCACCCAACTAGGATTCTTAGCGGGAATTGAAAATATGATTTGTCAATGAACAATTGGGTACGTCGTGAGGCTGAAAGGGAGCGGGGAGAGGAAGGAGATGAATGTTGGGAAGTAGTTGGCTATTCAGATCTAGTCACTCAATACGGTTAAAACCAATTCAAGTGTATACAAATCTATCATACTGAATCACCGAAGAGACAAACTAATAGAGGTTCGCTATTGCTCGAAGTAGGGTCTAAGTACCTACCTATAATAATATAACATTCTAATGGAAAATTAAATTGTTTTGTAATTTAATTGTTGTTTTTAAAATTGGAACTGATGTGTCAAGAATTCAGAAAAGCGATAAAGTTCCTACCTATAATATTATATGATTTTCAGAAAATTGTTTTAATTCCATATTTGGAATGTGTATTTCTTTTTTTTTAAATTTCTTAGGGTTAATCTTACATTGTAATTTTTTTGTTCAATAAAACGTTATTTACTAACTAGATTTACTTACACAAAATCCTGTTATTTTTCACGGGTTACAAAAATGAAAAAAAACATCCAATCTTTTCTCGAACCTAATTAATTTAGAATAAAATAGAAGTGGTCTTAGATTTACATTTGTAGATAGAAGAAGCATACCAGCGCCCTTGAGGTGAATTTTTACAAAAACGGCGCTATATAAATTGGCCAAAAATTATTAGAAGTTATTAGGAACTTTGGTAAATTTTTCAAAAATACATGGTTTAGTAAGAAAATAAGCGTGCAGGCGGGTCATTCCTACAGACTTCACATAATGGGTGCTAACAAACTGTACTTCGAACTGTGCGTCTTTGACATATGTACAAATTATATGCTTGTGGTAAGCGACAATCGCATAGAAAAAATGTCGATTTTTATGATCTCACGGCCGCGGTAAGGTTTGTGGTAGTGTTTTGTTCCGGGTCCATCTCCCTACACTCAACCACACTACAATACGAGAAAAAAACTTTAACAAAACAGGGTAAATTCTGCAAATGAAATGCAAACGATTTTAACAATTTCAGTCATTTTTAAATTAGGTAGATACTAAAATATTCGGTAGCATGATCAACAGAATGAATAATATGGTTCCATGATAAATCAATACATGGACAATTCAACACACCTTTAAAAACTGATATAAAGTCATTAGAACGATGTAAAAAAAAAATTAAACCTAACCTAACCTATTTAACCCAGTTAATAAAGTTTTGGTTTCATCACTTTCCATTACTTTATATAACGTTTTAAAGATGTGATGAATTATTATTTTGATGATTTATCCGGTCACCGAATAATATATGTAGAAATATCAAACTGATAAAAATAAGACCTGACCCCTTTTTGTTTGCTTTATATTTCTTAAATATCCCTAAGAAAGAAGATCGCGAAGAAATAATGGTAACAAACTTAAATTCACTAAAATTAAATTTAATTCATTAAAATCTAATTTAATTCATTAAAGGTGAATTTAAAACACATTCAACACTTCTACACTCTTCAATAGTAAGAAGCAGAAATTAATAGGTTCTTGACGGCTTCACAAAAACTAAACGCCTAAAACCAATTTTATCCTAGTTGTTAATTTTCTTAATGCTGTGTTAATATTAATTCGGGGTAAAATGTTTGGTAATTCTATAATCACGATAATACTTTTGGCCGTGACAATCTCAAATCATACAAATCTTAATTTAATTCATTCAAATTATTTTTAAATCACATTCCACACTTCCACTCTCTTCAATAGTGGGGTATTTACAAAAACTATAAATACCGTAAAAATGTGTAGAAAATTTAAAATTAATTTTTTGATTCTGATTATTGTACTAAAAACAGCATTTTTTTTTTATTTTCATACATTATTATTGATTTTAAAAACGATCTAAAACAGCATACCCCGAAACGGTTCCAACTGACTACAACGGACTACAATTACTGACATAGAAAACGGCAATGGCTGGTTGGACGGCTATCGCCAACGTCGCCCAGCGTGACGTCAACTCCACCGAATTTACGAAAAAAAGAAACGTATCGTTTTGGCGGCAAATAGAAAATGGCACAATTTTAATCGTTACAGAAAATTTATTCGTCAACATATAAATAAAATAAATATCCCCTCGTTATCGTAATTGTTTTCATATTTTTTTCAAGAAAGACGGTAAAAACAACCCATTAGAAGCACAAATAAATACTTGGTGTATGTTCATCCATATCAATTTTCTTTTCCCCTATTCTGTTGCCAACCACCCTCCCAATTGTAGCTGGTATATTGCTAAATAGCATAACAGACGGCAAGTAAGCTGTAATATGTACCTTCACCAGTCTGCCGCTGACAGTTATTACGTGCCAGGGCAATACTGACGACTCGTTACGTGGGTACGTCGAGGCGGATCTTAGAAAATGTCATTCGACGCAGGATGCAGAGGGCTTTGATCGCCGATACGACGATTAGCTAAGTAATAATATCAGGATTTCTGCGAATATGTTTTGGAGATTCGATACTATTTTCGGAGAAGATCCAAGTGAATTCACCTAGGGGTATTCAATATACAATAATACCTAATAATATTTTTTTTGTAAAATACCTAGAATACCGTTAATGATTTCTTCCCATTTGTTAAATTTACATTATTTTTTTCATATTGAATAGGCGGCGGGTTGTTGCCATTTTTTAATAAAAAACAGAAAATAAATTTTAGGTCTAAAGAAATATAATTCTCGACAATAAGTATAATATAAAAATAAACTAATTACATATTTTGGAGCTGTTGCAAACTGTTTGAATTTAAAGGTACAACAAAATCAGTTTTGTGGTTAAAATTTGATTTTTAAGAGAATATTTTTTATAGAGAAGGAATATTTTGGCGGAAATTAGAAGATGCACTACATGCATATACAAATATAAGAAACTTACATTAAAAGTTAAAACGAAAAAAACAAAAACGGTAGGTAATAAAAATCTTTATAAAACTAAATAAATAAGACAACAAGCATAGCTTTTTATGGGAGCACATTTTTTAAATAAAAATATAGAGTGCAAGGCTGGTATTAGCGTAATGAGTAAGGTTAAGAAAGGGACTCTTAGATGGTTTGGGCATGTAGAGCGAATGAGCGAAATGAGTGTAAGGAGCATATATGACGCAAATGTGAATGGTAGCAGAAGTCGGGGACGCCCGAGGAAGACACGGCATGACCAAGTGAATCAGATAGTTGAGTAGGGCCATGTCAAGAGTCAGAATAATAGAAGAGTATGTACGAGACGATGTATGAATGTGAATGAGGCAAGAAGTGTGTGCCAAGACCGAGTTGTTTGGCGCTTCATCCTCTCTGCCTACCCCTGCGTGGAAACGGCGTGATGGTTAGTCAGTTAGTTTTTAAATAATTATGATAAAAATGTTACTATGTTATTATACATTTGAAGTATTATCAATTATGTTTGTATTTTCAATAAATAAATTTCCATAAAAGTGAAGGAAATATAAAAATATTTCGATCATCAAATTTTAAAACGATTAAATCAAGTTTAATCAACTTTAAACGGCTTCGTTAAGTGGAAAATATTTATTTTCACCGTCTGTCACCAGATAATCATAAGACTTTTGAGAGTAAATTAAAAACAATAAAACGTACATAAAGTGTCAAAATGGTTGACACTATCAATGACTACTGTGAAATCCTTCAGTCATCTATGTGTGAGATTCGTAGAATACTAAAAACATCCATGACTAGTATTAATTGAAAACACTTAGTTCAAATGACAATAAATAATCGCCATAAACATTGCGTACTAAACAAGAGCTAGAAATAATTAATTAATGAAACATTATATATATTATGTTCTTGTGACCCAAAACCACAGATCTCAAACTAAAAAACACCACAGAAAAATATCTAAAAGTTAAACCATATACAGACATGTGCAATTACAAAAATTATTAATCTGGTGATGGAATATTAATGCACGACAAGGCTCCTGCCACAACGCCGAAGTTGTCCACAAATTTCCCCAAGCTATGCAAACTCCAAAGCTCCCATGACCTGAAAATAGCCCCGATACGAACCCTATCGAACATCTATGGTCGATTGAATTGAAGAAAAAAATGATATCCACCAAGCGAAATTATCCGAGGAACTTATTCAAGTATTAAAAACATTGCAAAATTTGATGCGCTGCATGCCGACTAGGATTAAATTGCTTCTTAACAACAGAGGACTTTTCACCATATTATACTAGACATAAACCACTCAGGTACTTAGAGTAATTATGTCATTAAAGTTGAAAACAAAAAAAAATCATTCGACTCCGGCATCCCTGATTTCTTTAATCTTAATCTTTTAATTAAGATAAAACAAAACAATCTTTTGGTGTATTTATGAAATAACAAGGTTTTTAATTGACTAGATTATCAGTCAAATAGATGGTTTATCAATCAATAAACCATATTTAAGGATATTTAATTTGGGTAGGTAGGTAATTTGGCTTTTATTGAAGAACAAAGCAGACCGGTGAAAATCATTATAAATGAAGAATTTGCGAATCTGAAAGTATTTACTTAAAAAACTATTTGCCTCGGGATTATTGCCTTTCAAAAGAAGAAATTTACCTTCCGGATGTTAGCAATGTTAACTCGAAAAATTACGACGTCTATCCAATGATATGATAAAAATACACGACACGTATGTATGAATGAATGTGTTCGGAGAGTAAAAAAAAACAAGGTGGATCAAAGTTACTTTACGGAGAGGGGCGACTTAGATATACTATACCGTTTATAAGCTAATTACAAAGGAACGCAAATCATAAAAAAATGTAAGTAGTTATATATATCAAAAGACACTGATATACTTTTATTGACGACACGAAACTATTAAAATCGGCAAGGAATTTATGCAACATATGTACATTTATACCGTCTAATAATATCTAAAAAAATATATATATCTTCGATAATTTATCCGATAACATTTTTGAATTTAACTAGAAACCAACTAATTTGACACCTCATTGGAAGCGTCATTGCATCCACATTGCCCGAAAAAAGATAACGCTAAAAAAGCGAGTAATTTCTGTGGTAGCGAGAATCATGCAGGTATTGCCATTATTAAAGTCACACCCGATTTAAAAGTCACCCTATTTTACGGTACTTTGATATGTGTATTCTTGTATAAGAGTTATGAGCTTATTCACGATACATGGCCGTCATATGATCATCACCGTCACCGTAAAACTAGAGTAACTATTGTTGGAGTATGATTGGGAATTCCCTGGTGTTAACAAGTCGATGATACTCGACCGGCAGACTCAGCTGTCATCAACACCGTCATCGCACCAACGATAGACTGTCAAATAAATTCCAGTGAAAAAAATGCCAATTTAATTGTACTCTGGACATCGTCGTATCGGAGTATTTTGGATTATCTTGGATAATTGAAATATGTGAAACAAAAAAAAATACACAGTATA
Organism: Hesperophylax magnus; assembly: GCA_026573805.1. NCBI lineage: Eukaryota > Metazoa > Arthropoda > Insecta > Trichoptera > Limnephilidae > Hesperophylax > Hesperophylax magnus. The sequence continues at coordinate 14,260,529 of JAIUSX010000012.1, forward strand.
CAACAGTTGTTATCTAACTTTTAGTTATTTTCGACCGGTCGGTGACTGAGTTGACATCGCGTTTGAGTCCAACCCAGGCGTAGTGAGTTCACTTCCTCAGCTGGCTCCTCCATCACAACACAAGCAATATTTTCCGCTTACTGTGGCGGTGGTAGCGTATTTTTAAATGTTGTCAGGTTATTCGTAACCCGGGAATGTTTGTCTTTCTTTTTAAAATAAAAAAATAACTCATTTTTCATAAATTCAAATGAAAAATTTTTCTTTTGATTTTTGTAAAAATAATGTTTTGACCTGAAACTCGTCATTTCATAGAATTTTCAGACAATTTCATCTATTTGCAAGGTTAAAATTCAAGTTCTGTTAATATTTCATCATGGACCGGTTGTTCCACAGTACTTGGATAATAATATAACTTGAATAGGACTTTACACCGAACATGAATTTTGATGAACTGTTCAAATTCTGCAAAACAACCCGCCAAAGTTCACGTTCAAATGAAATTTTGGTATAACATATTTTTATACGTTAATTCAAACACAACTGCAACGAAGTGGCTCTTGTTTACCACGGGACTTCGGTCATGAAGAGTAAATATTTCAAACATACCACTACTGGGTCTCTGGAAATCTAGCGATATGGTTTTCCTCTAACTATCCATTGAAACCCAACTTCCTGACCTGACTCGACGTCAAATACGTTAGCCATGTTATGGGGTCGTCGATCTTCTTAATCTGACGCACAATATCCGTCAAATGTGTATCTCTCGTCATGGTACACTCCTCTCCATCCAATAGCCGCGTCACGGAGATAATTTTGGCCAATTGACCGAGTGATTCGCAAACGAATTGCCGCCATCATTGGCTCATCAAAGGCGAACGTGCTCCCGACCACGTAGGCTAAAAGCTAGAAGAGACTTTATTTTTTGCGGCTCGCAACACCAACTATAGACTTTGCTGTGCAATGAGATGGTATATGAACGCGGACAGGGTAGCGCAATGTACAGGTTCTCCGCCGAGTGACCAAATATTGCGAAATTGTGTTAAACTGCAAAAGAAGAGAACTTATCTCAAGGGGTACCCCAATGTACAGGTTCTCCGTTGAGTGACCAAATATTGCGAAATTGTGTTAAACTGCAAAATAAGAGAACTTATCTCAAGGGGTACAAAATGTAAGGTCACAACACCCTGAAAACTCATGTTATCGATTAACCCTTCAGTACTTTCATCGCATTTATTCAGTTTACAATGTTTTCTGTGTATTTCAAATGCGCTATATACATATTATTTTTTAATTTTTCGTAAAATAAATACTGTTTTAGAAACTAGATAAAATTATCTTTCCGGTGTATTAAAATAAACAGCACTATTTCTAAATAATAAAATTTTAATATCAAACGTAAAAAATGTTGTCAAAAACCCTAACCACATTTTTACTTAATTTTTTGCTTCATCCATAGAAAAATTGACATAACTCGATATTTCGAAAACACATTTTTTTGGGAAATTTGTAAGAAAACTGTGCCTTCGCTTTTATCTCGTTCATATAATAAAAAATAAGTTTTAAAGTTAAATCGATTGTTACGATAGCGGCACGAAATACCAATTATTCATTTTGATATTTTTACAATTTTACTAATGGATTCCAGTATAAATATTTTAGGCTAATTGGAAAGAATTATTATTTCTCTTCAAGTCAAAAAAATTATGTATTTCCCCATGATAAAAAAAAGATAAAAATACTTTTATGAAATATGGACGCCCGGTCATATATGACCCTCAAACGCTGGAGGGGTTTAATTTAATGCATGTGAAAAAACACCGAAAGCTATATTGAAATTAGGATACATTGTCGGCATTCTCAAAATAGTCCGGATATAAATGGTGATTAATGTAGAGGTTCTTTATAGAATAACGCCAAACGTTGCGAAAATTAAAAACAGGTATAAAAATAAGACAACATCAATATCTTGGTTACATCATAGGGGGGCTATCGTTCCGGGATGCAGTCTGGATTGTGAAAACTGCCTTTAAGATAGCCAACCTCAGATGAGGGAGCCAGATGAAGTTAACCTGGAGACTAAATTAGTTAAAAATTTTCATTAAATTTTCCTGAATTCCGCCCATTGACACGAAGACTAAGGAATATTAAGAAATTTTGTGGGGAGGCAGAATGAAAAATGGCAGAAAAATGTGAGGGGAGAACCTAGATATTCAAATCCGATAACTTAAAATAACTAGTGAACGATCGCCTTTCATCAGAATGATACTAAGAATGTCCTCAAAGCTGAAATATGAAAGACTTCGATAGTCGAGGGTAATAGAAAACAAGAAAATAAACTGGATACTGTACCAACACATGTCACCAAGTTCTCACTTGTTTTAATTAGCCGAAACGTAAAAATATTGTCAAAACCCGTCACCAAGTTATCGCATGATTCAAATGCCATTAAGTAAATTGAGCCGAAACAATTCATCGAGTAATGAATGATTTCAGTGAACACAACAGAGCAAATTGTACAAAAAAACAAAAACAAGCGTCCCGAGACACGTTTTGTGACGGGATGTGACAAGTGTCTGCTTATGGCAAACCATAAAATACGTGGTCACAATTAGGTACTTATTGTGTCCGACATTTTATAGTCTATAATAAATATATAGGTCTAGGTGAGGTTTTATTACTATTGTCCAGAGTTCGGAGAATCTAAACGACGATATTTATGACCATTATTATGTATCTAGTATCTTGAGCTTTGAAAAAAATGCAATTTTCAATTTATTGTTACGACCCAAATTCATATCATGTGCACGTATGTATTTTCGTACGTACGTCAGGAAAGCTTTAGCGGTGTATTTCGGATATGATTATTGACGACATGATGTGAAGAGTTCATGAAAGGTTGCAAAACTATCTAAAATTTAACCTTTAAGACAATACCAACCAACAATAATTGGAATGTTAATTATTAGAGGATGGTTGTAATTGGTTAATTAGTCGCACCTTCCAGACTCACTGACGCAATATAACCTTTTTTTTACAGTAGCTCCACAGGCCCTGAGGGAAATTATTTCTCTCAAGGCATATGTCATCTTCGGGGATGCTGTGTGGAGAGCATTTTTAAGGAAAGATAGGAGATGTAGTTCAGGGAAGGAAATATGTATGCGGGTTGGGTAAGAATCTGGGGGTCAGTGTGTCCAGGAGTGACGGACGTATGAATAATATAATATACTTTAACATGAAGGTAAGCTTTCAAGTAGAACTATCACTTCGTATTTAAAGCTAGATATTATAAGGCTACTTTTTCGTGTTTTTATTTTTACTTGTTGTGTATATCTTGTAAGGGATGCAAAGAAGTACTCCAAATAAAAGCAGGAATCAACAAATCTGTTTTTCAATATTTGTTGGAAAAAGTCGCTGCAAACCGTGAACCTAAAAGGCCAGTTTATGCTGCAAACCACTAATCGTACATTTTAGCAATAATGGCATCGCCTATCCTATCGCATTTTCCGCTTTTCGTTATTCGCACTCGTCGCAAGATAGGAGAGCAGAGACAGGCGACAGCTGACGCAATCGCTAGGCGACAGAGTGATGGATTCGAGAGCCCTAATGATGCAACAAAAATTAGATTAAACAAAAAAACTATGGAAAAATATGCGCGTTGTGGATTGACGAGTGTTTAAATGATTATCTGTAATACTTTAGTCTATGCTACGGTGTGGTGTTAGAAAGATAGCCTAAGTTTACAAAATGGGTTAGTAAAAAAAAGTTACGATATGACAGCAGTCAAATGAAATTAAACGAATATCTCCATTTATTTAAATTGTCGACAGGCTTTTAAAAAAATCCTCCTTCGTGTTCTGGCGTCATTCAAAGATATATGATAACTTTTTTTTATAATTCAGATGAATAGAGCGACAAGTGCAATACTCTGTGTGCAGTATAAGAGCATACATAATATATATTAATTACACGGTATAAAATTAAATATACGATAAAAAATGTATATAAATTGTAACACATTTAAGACTTGTTTTACGGTGGCTTGGGGGGAATTCGCCATCTACGGTGCCCTGCCACTGAGCGACGCCCTTCGACGAGCGTGTTTTCCGATTTCCGGTAGAGCTGACTCGTCCCGGCTACTCTGCGGCGCATAGGACTTAGCAGGGGTGCACAGATTCATAGAATGAGGTTTGTCCTGGTCTTGGTGGCGGATGTGTCTGCCCACCTATTGCGTGGCGGGCTGGATCGGGAGAGACTGGTTGAGGGAGACCTTTTGACCTCTCCCACCGAAATCTCGACACATTGCCTTGTACCGCAGTGGGAAGAATGGAGGATGGATAGATACCTAACCACCCCTCATAGCTTATTCCTTCCCAGAACTTCCAGTCCTTTCATTCCTTAAATTTCCTTTCGTAAAATAATTTCCTCCTGTACCTCTCCTATGTGGGGCTAATGTAAAATATACAAATGCGCCCTTGAGGTGATTTTGCCCAAAAAACGGCGCTATACAAATCATCCAAATATTATTATTATGATTTATTATTATATTTCTACCTCAACAGTTTCCAGGATTTCTTTCATTTCAATAACGAAAAAAAGCCCGAAAAAACTATTCTCAGTTTCCGATTTGAACATGCGACCTTTGGTTCGAGGACAAGTGTTCATAGAAGATCATCACGGCGTCTGGTGAATCCAGAATAATTCCAAACGAATAACATAATATAAAAAATGATAACTCAAGTTCCAGAGCGAAAAATTAAAAAAAAAGAAACAGACTTACGGAAACAAATTGCCCTAAAAAAACAACAAGTGCAATCTCGGTTACATCGCTCCGGTCTGGCTGCACTTTTACATCGCGAGTTGCACTTTTTACACTTTGTGTAGCACTTTCGCAATGCATCTGTCGCGCCGGGGCCATTTATTATATCCACGTGCAGAACCGCGCAACAAGCGTGCCACCGGCACCGGGCACCGAGGAATTAATCCACTGTCAGGAAGCAGGGTGAATGGAGAGGAAAAAACGTGAGAAATAAAGGTTTGAAGAAGTGGAATTTTTGGTAATGTCTCAATCAGCGCATTTTTGTAAGAGACCTCGTGAAATCAGTGTTATTATTCACACGGAGAAAAATGATCCTGTTCCTGATAAAATATTAGTCATTCGAGAGCACGTATATCCAGTGTACCGAGAGCACGTGTTCTTTTCCTAATAAATATCATGACGGAATGCGACAATATCAGAATACCAATATTTGTATGATTCGGCCGTCCTAATAAAACATTCGCTTTTGACTGATACTTTATTACGAACTCTGTCAATTCATTCGTTGAAGGCCTGCAGTCCCGTTTTTAACAGGAAAACGGATATATTTCTTAACAGTAAGTTTTCTCCGTGCGTAATGCTAATTTAAACTGTCTAATTCGTGGAAGAATTAACAGTATGTCATTTTATGTATGGAATAAAGTTGGGAGGCACAAAATCTGTCCAATTAGATCTGCTCACTAAGCATAGCTAAAATCAAATTTTGTTTTACAAAACTTCGATTAATTTATTTTTCATACTGGATCGATTTCGACCATCATTTTCAGACTGTTATTTAAATGATAGGATATTTATAACGTCTGGGTTAGCACTAGAGAAAAATTGTGAGATTTATTTTCAAACATTGACTCACAATAACAAATTAGAAATACTAATTTCGAATGTGACTCTGACTGCAAGTTCATTGAACTATAGAACTTGAATTTGCTTTGAATTTAAATGTCATTTCGTAATTGGAACTGATTGTGTGAACAATTCATAAAAGCTATAAAGTAGGTATAAAAATTATTTTATTTTATTAAATTAATTCATTATTCATCCAACTTTGAAACGTTTAAGTGTATCTTTTGTTTAAAATTTTGATAGATGCTGTAATTTTTCAAGTTTACTAACGGTGTTCATTCGAAATGTATGATCGTATCTAAATGGACAATTTTTGGTTTTTAAAGGAAACAGTTCTTATATAGCTTCACAAATTCTACAATAATAATAGCCCGTGTTTTTTCACGGATATGCACTAGTGTTGTATAAAATCTGTTAAATTATAACGCAACCGTCTTTCGATCGATAAAAAAACAAACAAATAAATACATATTAAAACGAAAAATCAATTTTTTTACAACTAAAACGTAATTTCCATGCTGCTAGCAATAAAATTAACTAAAAAAGTGCTTGGGCTGCAGATGCATTTTAGAATGACTTATGTTTAACGAAGACATCAAGACACTGCGCCAAAGAAAATATTCAAATGGCAAATTTTAATTTATACGATCAATTAATCACCCAATATGAATAGTTATTAATGCGCTGTCAGACCTCATAAAGGGAAACATACAATTCAAATGACAAAAAAGAACATTCGAATCACTGAACCGGAAATCTCTAGAAATGTAACCCGAATTGAAAGAAAGTGATGTCATCAATTGACACAACACCGTTCGACTGCTAGGCCAATGTAATTGATTATCTGACCAAAAAAGAATATTAACCCCTCCAGCGTTTGAGGGTCATATATGACCAGGCGTCCATATTTTATAAAAATATTTTTATCATGCCAAAATGAATAATTCATATTTCTTTTTTCTTTAAAAAATGTATTTTATTATACACGGTGTCCGGAAACTCGTAGTACAAGCGGGAAACTGGAGAATCTACACCACATGGGGAACCCAAATAAACATAAAGTTTTTTGATTTGAGCATTTTCACAAAAAAAAAAAAAACAAAAAAAAATATTTTTCGGCTATATTAGGGTTAAAGTTTTTTCTGGTGTTTAGGGTTGAACAACAGATGTTTTAACCCTGCAGAGCAGAAATATTTTATGATTACACCGGATTAAATGAAGGGTGATTTCAAAATAATGCTTCAAATCCGAGTTTCTTCATTTGTTTTACTTTCAAATAGTTTTAATTAGTTGGGTACTTTGATCTTCAGTAATAATTTATAAGAATTTGATTAAAAAAAAAAAAAAAAAATCAACTACTAACTCGATTTACTCGATAACGAAAGCTCAAATCAAAAAAAAATATACTACAAAATCGATCCAAATGTGATGTAGATTCACCAGTTTCCCGCTTGTACTACGAGTTTCCGGACACCTTGTATATCAAAGAGATAAAAGTGAATGTACAGTTTTCTTTCACAAAATCCCCAAACAAAACGAACGTGTTATCGTTATTTCGAGTTCTCTCATTTTTTCTTTGATTGGAGTAAAAAATTAAGTAAAAATTTGGTAAATGTTTTTGAAAAAAAAATTTCAAGTTTCATCTTAAAATTTTATTATTTAGAAATAGTAATGTTTATTTTAGATTCATACACCGGAAAGATAATTTTATCTAGTTTCTAAAACCGTAAATTCCGTAGTACGGAAAATTTAAACGTAAGATTTATATAGCGTATTTGAAATACATGGATAACATTGCAAACTGTTCAAATGTGATGAAAGTACTGAAGGGTTAATATTTGAAATATTTTGATCAATACTTTTGCCTGACACGCCCACAACACACTTCCATCGGTGTAACTTTCCAGTGATCCGAATAAAACAATAATAATATCAAATATTTGAAAGCTGGCGAAAAACAATAATTCGAAAACCTAAATGTCTTAATCAAGCCGACAACCGCGAAAGATTGTCATAATTAATGGCTTATTTTGGGAAATGTTTTATTAACAGGAACGTGGGTGTCTCATAAATTAAATGGCGGGCATAATTGAGAAGTAAGTCCGGACGTTGGGGCCCTAAATCAAGTCGAAGAACGCACTGATAGCTCCGGGACTTTTGTGAAACGTAAAATGGCACCCGCATCCAAATTGATGTGTGAAAATAAACAAAAGACGCTTGCCTCGGGGCAACTTTATGGAGGCGTTCATTTTCAAATTGAAACGCGATTGTATTACCTGCATTTTGGTATTGCACAACGGAATGCTTGGGGACTTGGTACCAATAAATACCACTCTTACGAAACACAATAATTCAAATTGCTGTTTAGCTTCTGACGATTTATTGAATTGAAGCATTCGTAAGTTCATTCTAATTTATTTAATTTTTTATGTGACAACACACCACAATGGTAATCCCATGTTGTGAGGCGAAATTTAATGTGGGAAGGGGGAGATAGGGGGGTTGTGGGCTGGTATATCTAGTAAATAAACATAAATACAAGCATTTCAATGAAATATTCGATTGTGAATGGTGTTTTTTTTCGTGGACGCACGGAGAAAAATTAGTTTGGCTAATTTATTAATAATCTCTTCAAGTTATTCGTAATTCGGTTAAAAACGGGATTACAGGCCGTTTACGAACGAATTTTTAGGTTTTCTGAAACTCAACAAGAATCCTAATATTTTCGCATTTCGTCATTATTGTATATTATCAAGGTAAATGCAGGTGCATGAACACGTGTTCCGACATGTTAGGAATTTACTAAAAGTTTAGCAGGAATCGACCTGCAATCCCGTGTTTAATAAATTAGCAATACTCATTTTTCTCCGTGTAGCAATCTAGAAATGTTGATCGTTTCTTTCAGAATGATGTTTCAATACGAAAATTTTTAAAACGCCAACCTAAACACAAAACACAAAACTTATGATAAAAAGTACAGAGGATTCATTGATAAGAAGCAGATAAGCATTTTTATTTTCATTATCAAAACGGGAAACATAAGACGAAAAAATATTTTCCAGAACTTCCCTAAGATCCCTACATACAAAGTTCATGCGGCATATTCAACATGTACTTTCAATTTACGTACTTTCTTAAAAAGCTAACATTTTTATATGTTTTCTAAAATCTTCGAAGAACAGTTATAGACGGCAGAGCTTTCGCCATTTTAAAGATTGGATTACTCGTAGGAGTTACATTTATGTTGTGTATATTTAAGTTTCTACGAAACAGAATGATATACTGACCCACTAACCTCCCAAACAGTGTTTGATTGATAATCGTTTAAATCCGATGTACACTTAAGATAAGGACGATACAATAAAAAGCAAAATAGACAAAAGAGTAACACTCGTAAAATTCACAAAAAACCTACGGCCCATCGATAAATCTGATTTCTCGTTAATGGTGATAAAATATATTTATTTCTTGGGTGGCTCGATACATAAAGCATTAAAAGAGTTATAGGATCACAGAAAAGCCATAAAGAGGAATAAAGCAGGACCCATCCATCAAATGGGTGACAAATACTCATCCCTTAAATCGTAAAGTTTAAGAATGCTGAATAACTGTGCGCTTAAAACAGAAAGGCGGGATAGTAAAAAATCAAAAGCACAGTTGTTTTAATTCGAGAGCTTTTAAATCATTCCGGTGGAACTACAAGACGAAACAAAGCTTTGGGAACTGAACCCCGCGTTTCCTTCGATGGGTTGTACTCATTCGGGGGGGTGATATGCATAGGGTTGCCATCCGTCCCGATATATCGGGACTGTCACCTTTATTGAGCTATCTGTCCCGACGTCCCGACAAAAGCCTTAAATGTCCCGATTGAAATTACGCAATGCAATGAAACAACAGTTTTGATTCCAAGATTTGAAGAGGAAGCTGTAGCATTTTATAATACAGCTTCCGAGTATCTGAAAAAGTGGTCTGTTTCGTTTGATAAATATGAAGTGTTCGATTGGATGACACTATCTGAAATTCCAGAATGGGGAAAAATCGAAAACACTATTTTATACCTGAATAGTAATGGTGTGAAGACTTTCAGCAATAATCTTTTTGAGCAACATAATTATCTTAAGAGCTTTCTACAGGCTAAGCTTGGTTCGGAAGAATGGAATTCGATCGATTCGGTTGCAGAGAAGTGGCTTTACTTTTTCAAAGAAACTGAAAATCCGGAAAGAAAATGCCTTCTTTTGAAATTATGCGAGTATTTATTTTCTATTCCTGCTCACAACGCCACAGTAGAAAGAGTTTTTTCATTAATGTCTGCCCAGTGGACTCATGAACGAAATCGCCTGCTCCCAGAGACTGTGGAGTCGATTTTACAGTGTCAAGTCAATTATAACATGACTTGTGCAGAGTTCTACAATTATGTTAAAAGGTACCCAGAATTGTTGAGAAAAGCGAAATCTTCTGAAAAGTATGGCCAGCCAAGTACTTCTGCTAGTACCAATTAAAGTAACCTATAAAACAAACATATAAACCTGAAACGTCCCGACGAGACCCTGGCCGAATATGGCAACCCTAGATATGCAGGACCACCTTGAAATCAGATATGTTTATTCATAATTATTTCAGAATACGTCTGCATACCTACAAATTAAGTCTTATAAAATATTCATTGATTTATTACCGCAAATTTTCAAACGGATCGAACAATATTAAGTTTATGAATGAACGATTGAAAATTATTATCTGTCATTTTATTTTAAGTTATTTCTTAGATATGTGAAGCGCTATTGCGGTTTTATGTCACAAAGAAAATCTCGATAAAAATAATCCATTAGTAGTGATTTGTTGTAAGTCCTACAAGCATTCATTGAGTTAATGAAATATGATTAGAATTCAAATCGATAACACGTAAAGGTACACTTTATATGATGGATTCGTGTTATCTCAGTGTTTGGGGACCAGCCCCATTCCTTCCCCCTCCCAACTACCTCCAGTCTCGTAACAATTGTGGATGTCCTAGTTTCACTGGCTCCGGAGGGTTGAGATCAGTTGGGACTCTTATGCGGTATTCACATAAAAAGTAATGTACATAAAACATATAAATTTGTTACATCGAAAATAGCAGGAAATAATAAAAATGCTAATTACTAGATCTTCTTGCTCCAATACAAAATTTTGGAGGTACATACATTATTTTTTAATAGCGACAAACTTCCTTATTTCAACATGTTTTCCTATATTTCAACGTTATTTATTACTAAAATTTACACAGAAATTGCATTTTAATGTTGCATGACCTAATACGAAAATGTTTTTTGCGTGAGTTATTTTTCTCGAAGGTAACTTATGCCATCACTAATTATAGTTGGGTATAAGAAATACATCTCTAAAATGTATGAAAAAATATATAGGCATACACTAGGCCTATGTCATCTTTTGGGATGCTGCGTGGGAGGTCTTTTTTAAGGAAAGGAATAAGAGGAAGTTCTGGGAACGTTAAAGGTATGAGGGTTGGGTAGGAATCTAGGGATCAGTGTGTCCAGAAGTGACGAACATATGAATACTCGTATATTCCTCCAATTGCGGCCAAACCAGTTAGAGAGGTCAAAGGGTCTCCCCAAACCAGCCTCTCCAATCTGAAATGCCACGCAGCTGGTGGGCAGGCGCTTCCTGAACACACCTCATCCGATGAACCCGGACACCCCTGCTGAATCACCAAACGTAGCGAACCACTTGGGGTGACCTATGGCAGAGGTGTTCATAATCCAAAAAATTCTTACCGGGGCGGCGGTACCCAAACCCGCCTCCCAAATTGTAAGTAATAGAAGCGTTATTTTACCAACAACAATAATTTTCATTCAAACGGAAAGTGTTTCTGCTGCATTTAAATGCAACTTAACTGATGCAATATAATATTTCAATATCCGAAGCAGATCAAGTAATTTGAATAACAGGACTGCTTTCCCCGAGGGCATGAAGATATTAATTGAAAGGGCAAAAAAATTAAACCAGATTACTACCTATTAAATATGCATCTGTAAGTTAATTTAACTGTATTTTTTAGGCTTTCTGAATTTCAATAAATCGCGTAGGCATCTAATAGAAAAAAAACACGAAGGTAAATAAGAAATCTACTTGATTCGATACGGATGCACCATCCCAGCTAGGAGTACTCCTGTCCAGTACAGGGGCAGTGATTATTCGGTACATGGAGTTTAATCAGCCGATATACATTGTAACTTGTCAATGTAGGAAGGTAGGCAGTAAAATTAAATCAGGGTATCATTTTGACGAGCTGGTGCCAAACCACGTGACCATATTTTTGGCAACCAGGAAGGTTCGAGAATACTTTGAATAAACTATGACATCAGTCGTGATGACCCCCGAGAGCAGACATTGAAATAACCAGACTCAGCGGAAAAAATAAAAATTTGCTAAAGTGAGGGAATGGGACCTATCAACGCAGGATCCGAATGTTCGTTTTTAAACGAACCGCCTGGCGTAGCGACGGTAAAACAGAAGAGGCGGGTAAATTAAACACATTTTTATAAGTTTCTAACTAAATAGTGTAGCAAAATATTTCAATGTGAGTTGCCGGTATTCTGTCAGATTCATTTATTGACAAATCCCAGAAGAAAGGCGGCCACGCCGCCTCCCGCGCTCTGAGCTACTTGTTGTGCTCCCCTTTTCTTGATTGGCTGGTCTATCAATTTGATGTCTATGGTTAAAAATGATTTTTCTGTCATTATTTTATAGTTTATTCCTTCATTATGGTTCCTCTTGCTCTTTCTAGCTTAGTATTGCTCCATTTAACTCCTTGTTAACTCTCCTCTTGCTCTTTCTAGCTTAGTCTTGTTCCATTTATCTCCTTCTTGTTAACTCTCCTCTTGCTCTTTCTAGCTTAGTCTTGTTCCATTTATCTCCTTCTTGTTAACTCTCCTCTTGCTCTTTCTAGCTTAGTCTTGTTCCATTTATCTCCTTCTTGTTAACTCTCCTCTTGCTCTTTTTAGCTTAGTCTTGTTCCATTTATCTCCTTCTTGTTAACTCTCCTCTTGCTTACTTTAGCTACTCGATTGCAGGAGTTTTATAACAATAGAGAATTATTCCCTATTTTGTGATATCGAGTTCGGCTTAACACCTTTGGTCACAATGTAAATTCCTTCCTCGGGGATATCCACTCGGCTTGCTATGAATTAGACATAAATTAGCACCCCCAGCGGCGTTAAAGGGATGCTTTGTAAGGGCGGAGGCTGATTTAGGGCGCTGCTGGGATATAATAGGGTTAAAGGTGTCACCCGCCTCGTGTTATTGTATCAATAAAGGGTTTTTAGTGATGTCTTTAACAGTGTGATTAATATATTACTTGCGTTTCCGTAACACATTTAAAATTTTAAGTACGATCTATAAATGTATTATTATGAAGTATCTACCAATATTGTCAAACTATTTTTGTGTTGAAAAAACACACCGAGAGAGCTTTAAACAATAGATAATAAGAAAATATAAATCGACTGTTGCTTCAAGACTAGTCAATTTAACTTGACACATTAGGTAGGCATAAGGACCTATTTCAATGTCAACAATTCACAAAAAAAAGTAGAAAACTCTTCAATTCCTCACCTACATAGTTTAGCGAATGCATATAATTTGCCGGCCTGATGAGACACCGGGTCACTGGAGCCAGGATGTGACTAATGGCCTCCGCCAACACGTTGGTCACCGCTGCCTACCAGCACCAAACGCCACTCCTGAGTGAGCGCTGGGCCCAGCGGTCACTCAAGACATTTTTATTGTAACAAAATTGATGTTTTAAACATACTTAAAAAAAAATTACATGTCAAGATATTATTTCTGTTTATGATTATACTTTTTTGGGGATCGATGGTGAGGCACGAAATGAAAGAAGGTTGTGAAGGTCACATGTGTTTATTGGTGAGTCAGTTGCCGTGACGAGGAGATGATGTAGGACAAATGTAGAATACTCCGGTTGTTGCTGTGATGTGTTGGCAGGTCAAGCGCGGGTCAGTGAGTCGACGCCGGGCGCTGGTGACCGGGACTCGATGGAGGTCAGGCACTGGCGAAGAACGTAGGTCTTCAGGCACTCCAGTGCTGACGAGACGGCCGAAGGTGCGACGGACCTTATAGGCGGTTGAACGGGAACGATGTAGACCAGTGAGGATGCTGCGTGTCCTCGTGGTGGTCATGGTAGCGTGGAAGAAGCGCTGGTCAGAGACGCTGGAACCAGGGCGCTTGTAATCCGAGTAGCGCTGGCCGCGGACGTGGCCGAGGCGCTATGATGATGTCCCGATAGAGTCCATGATGATAGGGGCGAAGCCGGGTACGTGTCCCTCGCGCTAGTAAGAAGAACGCGGGTGATCACTCGTTGAACCTTGTAGACTGGTGGCAAAATTATGACTGACTGACTGGCTCGCTGCGTCGGGCTTATTTATACTACTCGGCCGACGGCGGCAGTAGGTAGATGGATGGCAACTAAATTCTAGGCACTCGCACAGACTGTGTGTTTCGGGAACCTTCGACATTGCGGCGATTAAGCATAGGCCGTAGACTCGAACCTTCTGGCGAGTTCTCGTAGTATCCCGGACTGAGTGCGCGTTAGTATTGTCGCGAGTATGCAAGTAGGTCTTGAAACAGGTAGGTTGCTTTGTTTTGATTTCGGCTGCAAATACGTACCTAAGTAGCAAGTACGTACCTAAGTAGATCGAGCGATTTATTATTAATTATTCAATGGATTAATATCGACGCTACAGACACCCCCTTCCCAGCAGCTTTGCTGAGGGCTGCGATAGAAGAAATAGCTCGGAGACGAACGTCTTTTAAGTGTGACACTTCATAAAATATTTTGCAAAACACATGTTCACAACACAGGTTGAAGATTCACTCAGATAACCATGGTGGCACTATTATCCGCGCTTGTGCGGAGATGGTCTGGTGCATGCTGCTCCGTGATGCCTTTACTGATCACCCATTTTGAGACGGGGCTGCAGAATCATGTCGGGCTGCAGATCACGTCGGGGTCACCACTTTGGGGATCGATGGTGAGGCACGAAATGAAAGAAGGTTGTGAAGGTCACATGTGTTTATTGGTGAGTCAGTTGCCGTGACGAGGAGATGATGTAGGACAAATGTAGAATACTCCGGTTGTTGCTGTGATGTGTTGGCAGGTCAAGCGCGGGTCAGTGAGTCGACGCCGGGCGCTGGTGACCGGGACTCGATGGAGGTCAGGCACTGGCGAAGAACGTAGGTCTTCAGGCACTCCAGTGCTGACGAGACGGCCGAAGGTGCGACGGACCTTATAGGCGGTTGAACGGGAACGATGTAGACCAGTGAGGATGCTGCGTGTCCTCGTGGTGGTCATGGTAGCGTGGAAGAAGCGCTGGTCAGAGACGCTGGAACCAGGGCGCTTGTAATCCGAGTAGCGCTGGCCGCGGACGTGGCCGAGGCGCTATGATGATGTCCCGATAGAGTCCATGATGATAGGGGCGAAGCCGGGTACGTGTCCCTCGCGCTAGTAAGAAGAACGCGGGTGATCACTCGTTGAACCTTGTAGACTGGTGGCAAAATTATGACTGACTGACTGGCTCGCTGCGTCGGGCTTATTTATACTACTCGGCCGACGGCGGCAGTAGGTAGATGGATGGCAACTAAATTCTAGGCACTCGCACAGACTGTGTGTTTCGGGAACCTTCGACATTGCGGCGATTAAGCATAGGCCGTAGACTCGAACCTTCTGGCGAGTTCTCGTAGTATCCCGGACTGAGTGCGCGTTAGTATTGTCGCGAGTATGCAAGTAGGTCTTGAAACAGGTAGGTTGCTTTGTTTTGATTTCGGCTGCAAATACGTACCTAAGTAGCAAGTACGTACCTAAGTAGATCGAGCGATTTATTATTAATTATTCAATGGATTAATATCGACGCTACACTTTTATATTTTTTATTTAATAGTTTGTAATGTAATGTTATCCACTGTAATGTAAGTTATTGTTATGTAAATTTTTTTTGCAACCATTGTTCATAACCCTTTTGTAAAAAAATGTTAACATTTCAATGTACCCAATTTAAAAGCCCCACCTAAAAAGAGAAAAAAAAATACACAACGGTTTAATGCTACAATACACATTAAAACAATTAAAAATTAGTTAAGTTCAAAGCTGAATTTAAAATATTTAAACTGAATTCGTGAATATTAATTTGTTTATAGTGGGTTTTCTATACAGATATATAGAATAAAAATTAAAAAAAATATAATGCGGGAAATGATCTTAAAATATAAAAATTTCCATGCACTTACAATTTAAAAGATTTAAGAAACGGTAAGAAAATGATTTCAAATTTATTTTGCTTTGTAAATTATATTTTGGATACGTAGGAAAGAAAAAATATATATTGAGTTAACGTTAGCGCAGGTTTACTTAGAAGACAAGTCAAATATTAATTTGTAATAGAAATCGGGAACCGTTCAAAAAACCTAATACTTACAATTTTACCTATAAAAAATAAATAAAATAATTTCACATTTATCAAATTTCTAAACACCGCGTAAACTCAACATTTCTTCAAAGTGGGGGTGTGAAAAAATAAAACAAACGGTGTCCCACAATAGCAGTTTTTGTGCGGTGACGAATAGCAGCGCCCCCCGCCGTGGCGCGCCCCACGGCGCTACAAGTCCCCAACACTTTATAGGCCTTTTTAGGTAAAGGCGGTTAAACGGCGCATTCCTACCCAAAATTGTCAAGGAGCAGAGACAAAACGTTTCAAGATGTTCCGTGTTAGCGGGATTGACGGATTGCCGGTGAAGTTTAATTAATTATTTATTACCTGTTGAGCATTGCGGGAAACATTTTTAGAATTATAAACGAAGAGATTTTATTATACGCTTATCGCAGCGATATCCGAGTAAGATGCAGGAAATTTGTATGATTTACTAACAGTATCATTTTGGCTGTATTTCAAGGTGTAATATTAATAAATAAAAAATAACTCGAAAAGGACAATTCGATTTTTAAGAGCAAGGAGCGAGCTAAACAGTCGAACCTATCTATGAGTTATTTTGTTAATTTCTAGTGGTTACTAGGTTCTTGGCTTCGCCTGAGTTTCAGCACTATTTTACTTTGAAAAATCGGAAAATAAATCGCCCTGCTTATTTTTTGACACTTAATGTGTATTTTAAAGCTGCTTAGCTCATATTTAACATTGCAGATAGAGCACCATTCGCCATTTTTTAAAGAAGCGATAATTTCAGTGACACAAAATATCAACTTTTACATACATTTCAATCCAACTACGGTTCCCTATTACAACGTTACTCAGTCTTGGCAACAAATATTTAAGCCAAATGGTAACAAAAATTTTCTGCCTACAAGCAGGGGTAGGCAGAAAGGGAGGACCACCAAAACAACTCGGTCTTGGTACATACTCCTTGCCTCATTCACATCCATACATCGTCTCATACATACTCGTCTGTTATGCTGACTCTTGACATGGCCCGACGAAGTATCTGATTCACTTGGTCGTGCCATGTTTTCCTCGGGCGTCCCCGACTTCTGCTACCATTCACATTTGCATCATATATTCTCCTTACACTCGTTTATTCACTCACTTGCTCTAGATGCCCAAACCATCTAAGCGTCCCTTTCTTGATCTTACTCATTTCGCTTACATCAGCCGTGCACTCTTTGCGTATCTCCACATTTTTAACAATAATTTCAACTAAGCACACTTCATTTTATAAATTATTGTTTTGTATGTAAAAATATTATGCATATTTATTAATATTAACATTGATTTGGCGGATATTAGCAGATCATCTATTTATTTGTTACATATTTATCTCTTTTATGTTACATATTTATCTATTTTATGTTACATGTTAATATATTTTATGTTACATATTTGTCTATTTTATGTTACATATTTATCTATTTTATGTTATATATTTATCTATTTTATGTTACATATTTATCTATTTTATGTTACATGTTTATCTATTTTATGTTAAATATTTATATTTTCTGTTTCCAGTTTTCTACAAACTCTTGTGCATTTTTATTATTATTATTATCAATGTAATTTCTTTAAAAAGATGTACTATATATTATGTAAAAACGGTTTGGGCGTTTTAATAAAATCTAATTTATGCATAAAATTCTGTTTTTTTTTTAAATTTTCGAATTTATACAATCTTGAACTCGACTAAACCAAACGTGGGCCAAAAACAAATGTGAAAAAGTGGTAAATAAATATTTTGTAAGAACGGTTAATAGTGCAACAAATGTGATGAGGTGTATTAAAAATAGGAATGATGTCGAGATCTTTCAGGGCGGAATTCTCAGAAATTCTCTTACGGAGTCATGTCATTTTACATAACGCCTTACACGACACATATCAGCCATTCGGTAACCGGATAAATCTTCACATATTCAAAAAAATTATATAAAGTCATGGAAAGTGATGAAATAAACACTTTATTAACTGGGTTAAGTAGGTTAGGTTAGGATTAATTTTTTTTTTTGTCATCGTTTTTTTAATGACTTTATATCACTTTTTAAAGGTGTGTTGAATAATCACTGTGTTGAGTTATCATGGAACCCAGCCATTCGCATATCCTCCATCATAATTAAATCTTAAGGTCTGAGGACTGAATCGCGTTTGTCACGTGAAGTAATGAACTTGAAAATTAAACACGCTGTCCCCACCCACTATTTAATAATAAAACAATGAACACAATGGGGGCTAATGGCAGAGCAAACACAAGAGAGATTTTCATTAATTCTTTAATTAAACGTCCGACAAGATACCAGCACGCGATGGGAATAATTACACAATAATGCAAAAAAGACAAGTCTTACCAAATCGTTCATCCAACACATACCTCAAATACAATGAAGCAAATGGTACAAAAGCCAATAGCTGTTTTCAAATTCTACCATTTGTAGATTTGGCATGATTTGACGGCTTGCAAATAAAGATATAATTTAGACTTAAATAATCTTGACGGTTGATGTGTTGAAAAAAATTGCGGATATAAATTACGTCATGTTTATTAGTTGATTCTCTAATTGCACAATATCATATTTGCAAAAGCTCAGGCAAATGTATTATTATGTAACGCGTCGCCATGTTACTAAAAACAAAATGCTGTTTGTTCAGGAGTTTTGAGGGGAACATAATAATATGATCAGTATCATGAGGAAACAATAACGCGGATGTCAAGGGATTAAACATACCACCATTATAATTAGATTTAAACACCCTTAGGAAATTGAGGGACAATTGATATTTACAAAAAATGTCGCAGTCTCTGAAAAGTTTGTAACTTTGGTATAAGCACGTAGACAGACGATCCAAAAATGTTACACTACCCAGTGCAAACATTTAATATTATGCTTTTTGATGAGTTGCTGGGTTCTCTATAAATTGATTCGAATATTTTATTGATCTTAGATTCATATTGTAGTAATCTATTCCAAGCTGAAGCAATTGATACTCCAAAAGCTCTATTGTTTAAATTAACCAGGTTTGCCAAGAAACAATTCTGCGTACAAAATTACAATTACAAAGGTTCGGTGTGCCGTTGAACCGTGCTTTGACGGCAGTAAAAAGGAAAGCTAATCGACAAGGGGTGCAGGAGCAACAAAAGCTCTAACAGCGAAAAGATCCGATGAAATTCAACCGCTGCCAGAAGGTGAACTTTACACGACTATCTTGTGAGATAACCATAATTTGTTCGCCCGAACGAATTTACGAGCTTCTCTTTGTTTCGGCGTTGCGACTATGTAAATAAAACCCTTGACAAATTATTGGGTCGATAATTAATAATACGAAATCGTATCACTCTTAACAAATTTTTGGAGACCTGAAAAATTCACGTTTGAAATAACGCGAAATATGGAATTTTTGTTAAAAAACGCGAATTTCGTATTTATCACGCGATTTTCTGGTATTTTAAAAAAAGAAGGTCATAACACGACATTCTAAATACATATTTATTTGTGAATAGTTTTGACATTCAAACGCAGCTAACTTTACATCGAAAACGCCGCATACAGTCAGTAAATTTTCGATTTTGTAAAAAAACAGTGTTTCGCCATAATTTTACAATACCACCGCTTCTGCTGAAAAATAACACCGCTTTTCGCAAAACATTCACAAGAAATTACGCGAAAACGCGTACCGCGAATTTTGAAAAATAACTCGAAATTTTCAGGTATGTGTTCGATACTTTGTAAGGTTATCAAATATTTCTATTTTTAATACTGACAATTCGTGGAGGAATTCCGTTTTAATAAAACGCTTTATCAACCCTAAGGCACATGATATACATGCATTTTTACATAACAATCCAACATACAGCTATTAATATGGTTTGATTAAAAATAGTAAGAACATCGAATTATGTCAAATTTATAATACACATATAAACTTACCGTTATTATTCATAAAACTCTATTCATACATAAGTATTTAGATCATTTCGTGACATATTAGTTATGGATACCTTTCATTCGTTAGTCTCGTTAGTCGGTCATACATAATTTCAACCCAGATACGAGGTAGGCCTCGTTGAAACTACACAATTTCAATAAGCAAAGGTTCGTTTTAAAATTTAAACCCATGTCTGACATATTTTGAACAAATTCTAGTGATTGACAAGGGTACGTGCATGTTTAGTATTTGCCAAGGGCCCGAGAGGCTTTGCGTGTACCCGGCGTGCGTGCATTTATCAGCTGTCGTGCTCGAATTCCGCCAATAATACCCACAACTCCCACTTACGCGTTTTGTCATTCGGAGTTTTTTTTTCGCTAATAGGTTCATTGGCCATTATAAGTATGGGTGCAAAATTATGTAGGCGGGGTCGGGTTATGCAGAGCCTTCGGCTCAGTGTAGAACTAAGGAAAGCCTACGTAATAAATACAGGGGTAGACAATGTATTTATAAAATAAAGGGATGAAAGTTTAACAATGATCTTTGACCGCACGATGGCGCTACTAACAGCAATCGGCTGATTTAATGAAAAGAATTTTCTTACCACTAACTGTGTAAATAGACAACAACTATATAACCTGTCACTTCTTTCGGCGTCTTCTTAACTATAGGTTTTTGTTCAGTAAAAGCATGAAAGCAACAGTACCAAACATTTATTTCTCTGTCAATTCCTTGAATTTCGTGTAATTCCATTATTGCCTTATTAATTTAAATATAAGGTGATCAATAAATGAGTATCGGTACGTATGCAGTATTGCTACATTTATGAAGAGCTGTTTCGAATTCATGGAACTCAAGAAGCCAATTTTCACTAATATGCTGATTAATACAAATCGCTGGGTTGGTGAACGGCTGCCGATCATTTGGATGGAGGAAAAGCCATCAAGTTCAACAGAGGGCGACGGAGTTTGGACTAGATTCTACTTTTGACACAATATTGATGTTCAACGGAGGACAACCTCGTCAGCGGTAGTAGTGGGATGAAGGAGGTTTAACAAGTCGGTTTTATTTAGTCACTTAATCAATGGCTGGTTAAACATTTAAACATACCTTAAAGCAACCCAAGTTAGAACGACTGTGAACTATTTCTATTTAATGCTCCGTAGTAAGCGTTTAAAAAGCAGAAGAAGATGTTTGATGGGAGGTATGTAAATACCAATGTTAGAGGGGGTGTGCTAATACTAAAAATTTCTTTTTTCAGGAACTTAAAGGCGTTCAAGAGAAATAAGTTTTAAATCGGTAGAAATTCGGGGGCTTAAGTTAATGTTGTAATGAAAGCTAGGTATAATAATATGCATATTTTTAGAAGGCAG
Source organism: Hesperophylax magnus (assembly GCA_026573805.1). Taxonomy (NCBI): domain Eukaryota; kingdom Metazoa; phylum Arthropoda; class Insecta; order Trichoptera; family Limnephilidae; genus Hesperophylax; species Hesperophylax magnus. The sequence goes on from JAIUSX010000012.1 coordinate 14,281,996, forward strand.
GTATAAAAAAAATGATTTATGGTTTTGCATTTTATCGTGGAAATCTGGAAATTAAAATACGTACTCGAGAAATATAACAAATAAGTTTACCTGACAATCTGAAAATCTGACTGATTAAAAACTAATTGTTTATTCGAGCATTCAAGCGTACACCGCGCAAGAAACCTACTGATCGGAGCTAGTGGGACTGGGCCACCCCTAAAATTGAGAATATTGTGAGGCGGAAAATGGGGAAAGGAAAGGTAGGAAAAAGTAGGAAAATGACACATTCTTTCATAAATCAATTTAAAAACGTTCCGTAGGTAACTCAGAGGTAACTATAAAGAAAGTAACCAACTACATTAAAAAGTTTAAGCCAAAAGTTGTATAATATTATACGAAACATTAAATTTTCATAATTATTTTTTATTTAAAGATGTACCCCAATAAAAAGCAAATGCTTGTGTGTCTGGGCGAGGGGTGTAATTTATTTAGTTACTAGGAAGATTTTTTTTAGTTTTAGTTTACAATAAAAATTTTAATTTAATTTTTTAATTTTAGTTGTCTTAAATTATTGAAAACTATTTTTAAGGAATATTAAATTTATTAAAGAATTTTGTTCCTAGGTGTATGTAGTTCTGTTGACTTGACCCAAAGATTTTTTACGCATCGGAATTGGTCACATGTATTTTTGTCTGAGATTTGATTTTACCTGAATAGTGCGATTTTACTTAAAATATCTTCTTTACACACTTGTAAAGTTTAGTGGTATGGAAACAGCGCAATTCAACTAACTAAGTTATTAAGTAACACACATTTAACACTCAATTAAAGTTCAAACTAAAACAGTAAAAATATTAGCGGATTCATAGCCCCCACGCTATCAAAGCACAGATATCTCAAACGCGTTAAATGTTTACTATCGAATTCAAATTCGTGTTTCCGAGCTTAAATAAATAGGGTAATACGAACTACAAACCGTTTGTACCACGTATTTACTACCCACCCGCTCGAACCACAGGTAAATAAGGTCGTTGGAACGGATCAGTGAAGCACAGGTCGCTTGAATTGATTACAGACAAAACTCAGTAAGAAACTTGAAACAGTTAAATGAAAGTGCTTTATTATCGCCAGCAAAAAAAGCATTGATTGCAAATTCAATAATTTATATTAATTCACGGCAGTAGAATGTCAATTCGTGACGGTTGAAAAAAGTTCATTCAGGAAAAGAAAGTAAATTAAGTGCCATCGGATATAATTACGATGATTGACAAATTCTCCAAAAATTACCTCTTTGGTGTATGTGTAGTGGTTAGCAAAACTGAGTGGGCAATGTACGAGTGAGAGATTTGATCCGAATTTCAATACTTTGATATATTTATAGGGAAATGTAATGTTAATTTTTTTTTAATATCCAGGTAACCCAAAAATAAATCACGTTGATACTTTCGGTCGTGAAAATCTCAAATCATCTCTGACCATTTGACTGAAATTTGATTGCTCTTTCCACAACATTGCGCTTTCAAAGTCACTGTCGTGCTTTTAACGTATGAAAATAACTTTCGTGAATCAATTAGGATTACACTTACTAAAAACATTTGAAAAAAGATAGTAAGATAATTGTGATTTTAAATGTAAGGGCATGGCCATCTCTTAAATAAATAACAGAATTAAAGGACACAACGGTTCACCGAGTGGCAAGAGCACAAACGAAAAACTCCATTACCTACATTTTATCTGTACAGTACACAGTCATCATAAATATACAAGCCAAGCGAAGCATAAGACAAGCGAAGTTTTGAATTTCTTAGAGGCATCCAAATCATTGTGCCAACATTTTTTACTATCATTCCAATAAAAATAAAACTCCAGAGGGAACCATTTTTTTTCAAAGGCAACCGAACTATTTTTGATGATTCATTTGTTAATTTAAATGTTTGATCATATCAGACTGTAATTATAGACGTGATCAAAGCTTAAGGGCAATCACCCTATTAAATAGTTAGAAAATGCGGCATGACGTAACGCAGAATGATGCCATATAGTCCAGACTAGGATAACGTAAGTAATTTAAGTAGAGTCGTAAAATTAACGCAACAATGCAGAATGCTGAAACTCCATAATTAAACACTCAAACAGTCGGCCATATAAAGCTTGTATTAAAAAAAAATGGCGCCGCAGTACCTCCCTGTAGCAGAACTGACCAAAACCTTATATTTATCTATTCGTTTGATTAATGTTCGTCAAACGTAACATCGCTAGGCAATAACAAACTATTAAAATTAGAACATAATTCTGTCATCTCAATTCAGATAATATATAATACTTAAAATAAGAATCAGTATGACCATGAAAAATTTAACGTCCAACGGCTAAACAAAATTTAAAAAAATCGACTATTTCTAAAAAAAATTACGATTAATAAAGTAACTTATTTAACACGCTGTTCTTTAAAACTAGACAATTATTAATTAAAAAATAGCAACAATGTCATTTTAGTGCAGGAATAAGCAGATATTAGAACCAGTGGTTGGCGTGTGTTAAATTATTCCTATCCTATTTATTGCAAAAGTCAAGTAGTTTTCTGAAAAAAAAGTTGAAATATTTGTAGGGAAAAATATTTTTATATGCGAAAAACAACGAAAATTCTGAAAAAGATATTTACTTTTTAATATCACCTGCCTCCAGGTTACCCCCGGATACCTTAAATATAGGAGTATATATATTTAAATAATAAGTAATAAGTTATATTTGATAACATACTACCTAGTATCTACCTACTTACAGTTTTAACTTAAATTCACAAATATAATAAGATATTACCCAACATTGTCCGAAATTTCAAGGCTCTTTCTTTGAACATTTTTTAGGAAACAAGTGAAAAATGTGCGACAAACAAGATGGTATCACGTTATACCTTTTCAATTTTTTTTTACTTGCGAGTTTATACAGTTGCGTTAACTTAGAAAATACGTGCATCTCATTACTCGAGAATTTCGCTGCTTCGAAAAACAGATTTCTTCTTTAAAGTTAAGATTGCATTACTGCATTATCGATTTAGCAGAACCTTGTAAAAATAAAAAAGCCTGCGCTCGGGGGTTCGAACCTCCGCCAAAACGTTGGATCTCTATCGGGAAGATTGTCCGCAGCGGTCAGATGAAGTAATTCGGCTTGTATATCGATTCGGTATATCTACCCCAATACACCCTCGATCAAACAATGTGCAGGTACCGCGCAGGAGTCACCACCCCGGGCCGATGTGCCGCTGAGATGGGCACTGGGCAATGGGCGTACGTCGAGAATGTACGAGGTCGAATAACTCGGGGCGATAATGTACACACTCGTAAAAACCCTTTCGATTGTGTATTAAAGAAAGTTAACAGAGGTTATTCGATAATGAAAGTGGTAAGTATTATATGCTTATGGGATATGAATTTAATTTGAACATCCCACTTCCTTCAGTCATACAGCTGTGAAAGCTTGCTTAATGGGATATAAATTTAATTTGAACATCCCACTTCCTTCAGTCATACAGCTGTGAAAGCTTGCTTAATGAGATATGAATTTAATTTGAACATCCCACTTCTTTCAGTCATACAGCAGTGAAAGCTTGCTTAATGAGATATGAATTTAATTTGAACATCCCACTTCCTTCAGTCATACAGCTGTGAAAGCTTGCTTAATGAGATATGAATTTAATTTGAACATCCCACTTCCTTCAGTCATACAGCTGTGAAAGCTTGCTTAATGAGATATGAATTTAATTTGAACATCCCACTTCCTTCAGTCATACAGCTGTGAAAGCTTGCTTAATGGGATATAAATTTAATTTGAACATCCCACTTCCTTCAGTCATACAGCTGTGAAAGCTTGCTTAATGAGATATGAATTTAATTTGAACATCCCACTTCCTTCAGTCATACAGCTGTGAAAGCTTGCTTAATGAGATATGAATTTAATTTGAACATCCCACTTCCTTCAGTCATACAGCAGTGAAAGCTTGCTTAATGAGATATGAATTTAATTTGAACATCCCACTTCCTTCAGTCATACAGCTGTGAAAGCTTGCTTAGTGGGAAATGAATTTAATTTGAACATCCCACTTCCTTCAGTCATACAGCTGTGAAAGCTTGCTTAATGAGATATGAATTTAATTTGAACATCCCACTTCCTTCAGTCATACAGCTGTGAAAGCTTGCTTAATGAGATATGAATTTAATTTGAACATCCCACTTCTTTCAGTCATACAGCTGTGAAAGCTTGCTTAATGAGATATGAATTTAATTTGAACATCCCACTTCCTTCAGTCATACAGCTGTGAAAGCTTGCTTAATGAGATATGAATTTAATTTGAACATCCCACTTCCTTCAGTCATACAGCTGTGAAAGCTTGCTTAATGAGATATGAATTTAATTTGAACATCCCACTTCCTTCAGTCATAGAGCTGTGAAAGCTTGCTTAATGAGATATGAATTTAATTTGAACATCCCACTTCCTTCAGTCATACAGCAGTGAAAGCTTGCTTAATGAGATATGAATTTAATTTGAACATCCAACTTCCTTCAGTCATAGAGCTGTGAAAGCTTGCTTAATGAGATATGAATTTAATTTGAACATCCCACTTCCTTCAGTCATACAGCTGTGAAAGCCTGCTTAATGGGAAATGAATTTAATTTGAACATCCCACTTCCTTCAGTCATACAGCTGTGAAATCTTGCTTAATGGGAAATGAATTTAATTTGAACATCCCACTTCCTTCAGTCATACAGCTGTGAAAGCTTGCTTAATAAGATATGAATTTAATTTGAACATCCCACTTCCTTCAGTCATACAGCTGTGAAAGCTTGCTTAATGAGATATGAATTTAATTTGAACATCCCACTTCCTTCAGTCATACAGCTGTGAAAGCTTGCTTAATGAGATATGAATTTAATTTGAACATCCCACTTCCTTCAGTCATACAGCAGTGAAAGCTTGCTTAATGAGATATGAATTTAATTTGAACATCCCACTTTCTTCAGTCATACAGCTGTGAAAGCTTGCTTAATGGGAAATGAATTTAATTTGAACATCCCACTTCCTTCAGTCATACAGCTGTGAAAGCTTGTTTAATGAGATATGAATTTAATTTGAACATCCCACTTCCTTCAGTCATACAGCTGTGAAAGCTTGCTTAATGAGATATGAATTTAATTTGAACATCCCACTTCCTTCCCTGCACATTGTTTTTATAGCAAATTAGTACAAAAAAGTGACAAATTTATCATAATAAAGTGATTAAAAACGATTTAAAGTAAAGAGTCAAGCCACAAAGAGCTTTCTTGTATAATTAAAAAAAACAGCTTCACCGGTAAACCGACAAAAAACAAACGCTCTTAATAATTTTACGATTTCAGCTCTTCGTGGATGTTAATTCATGAAAAAAAAACTTAGGTCGCCCGTCTAATGTTTTTTGATCAATATATTTCCAGGTTCGTAATTATGCAAATTAAACAATTCGTGGACATTTAAAATTATTATTGAATAAAGAGCAAGGTACCTGTTTCCAAACGAAATACCACATTGAACATAAAAAATAAAAGATTCGAGAAATAGCGATACTAGCAGTGTATGACGTAGGTACTTCAATAAATGTGCGAGGTGTGATAAACCGGTAGCATCTATGACGTCAGCCTTTCACCAAGAAAGCTATGAGCAACCAAAGCTTTTCAAGCGCCATTGTACCCGCAAGTAAATGGGACGAAAGGGCTTTGAACGGAGATACCTAACTACTTGTGCTACGACGTGTGATGTGCTAACCCCTTCAACGTTATAAATACAAAGGGAATATAGGTATATAATAAATTGATTGACGACAGTTAAAATGGAGTTAATGTTGTTCTTATTGAAGAACTAATTAATAGATCATTAAAAACTATTTGCCGAATATCAATATGGGTCAGCTTTTTTGATTGCGACATAAATGATCACCATACTCAAAAAATCAAATTCGAATTTCTGAGATATACTTACAAAACTCATCTTGTTAGCACTTGCACGCTGAATTTGAACTCCTAGCTTCTTGGAAAATTGAATATAATTTTAATAACGAGTTTATTCCGGAACTTTTACCGCTTTACCAAAATGTTCGTCTAATAATTGAGAGTCCATTTCCCACCTCGCAACATTCCATTTATAATATCCCTATCATAATAATTGAATGATTTGTGTAGCGCCGTTTTTGTGAAAAATCACCTCAAGGGCGCTGTGAGATTTCTCTTTAGCATGGTTCACAATGTTATAAAATTAAATGGTAGAATTTTTTTAACATTGACTAACACAGCTTTTTAATTATTATTGTACAAAATAAAAATAATACAGTTCGACAAAATAACACTTTAATGTGATTTATTGGCTAGTAAACTAGTGATATATCAGCTGGAGCATAATGATGCAGTAATAAGAATACTACTCTATTATTTAAAATACCATTTAACATAATATTAATTATATTAAGTATACATGGAAACACTTTCAACAAACCACCACAAATTGTAACAAGAAAATACTAGAATCTTTGAACAAATAGAAAGGTCATGGAACTCGCAAACAAATACAGAATTTAAACTAACTTCGCATATACGGAGTATAAACGTGTGAATAAAGCATTCACCGCGAGATTACAAAATAGCGAGCTTTCGGCGCAATACAACTCTGAGAGCTTTTACCCACAAATAGGAAGCTCCCAATGCGGGCACGTAATTGAATGAGCTTACAGCAAAGCTAACACCGTACACTCAATTGAGAAAAGTGAATGTTGCAAGGAAAAAGTGAAATTTAGGGAAAATTCACCAAAACGGTTTTGAGACAAATTTTGGTACCAAGTCATTTCAAGCTTCTGGAGGAAAATAACCATCGGTTTTCATTTGTAAAAAAAAAAGAAATATTATTTAGTAATGAACACCACCATAGTAACCATCACTTATGGAGGACGGAACAACACACTTTGCTGGTAAATACCTTAAAAATTGAAAAAAATAAAATAATATAAATCACAAAAATTAAATGACTGATTTAAAATATGACAGAGATTAAAGAAATCCATTCAAAATAAGCTCTAATTTACACATTTGAATAAAAGTTTACGATTAAAAAAATACATTTTAAATTAATGATATGAGTGATCAAATATCGGGGGTAATTAATCTTTACTCGTTCATGGACCATAGCTGTAAAGTAGTTATTACAATCACTGATTAGTATTCAATTAGTGAGTTGGCCGTTACTCGTAACACATGTGCAGCAGTGAGTTACCTGCAAATAATTTATTATTATGGAGATCGTCATAATTAACGCAGCACGTGATACTATTTAATAATGATTCATTGAGCTTTCTGGTCTCACAGGATTTGTTTTTATTATTTAAATGAATAATATTGAATCAAATGTATTCACCAACCACTCGTGAAAAGGGATGTGACAGAATCGAGATACGAATTTGAAATCGTGATTGGAGAGTCCATTCTGGGCGTGTCCGTGTGTCTGAGGATAAAATTAATCAAACATTTTCAAATATCGAAATTCTTGGCTCCGTCTGGGGACCTGGAGTAGAAATATCTTCAGTAAATTTGGGAAGGTATTGGGATCAGTTTTCTTCCGAATCGGTAAAGACGCGTTACTCAAACATCGCCAATACCAAATTGAAACAATTCGTCATGGAATAAAACTGAATTGAAAACCATTTCTAGGAATTATTCGTTCAGTGAGATTTCTCAGAACTTGAAAAATTCACCAAATTTTAAAGTTAATATTCAAGTTCTTAATAAGTTATTATTCCGTAATGGGTGAATTGTTTCACAGAACTTGAATATCAAGTGAATGTCCTATCGACGTGTTTTTATATCGAATATGGGCCAGTTGCTTCACAGAACTGAAATAATAATAGAACTTTAATATAACATTCACAGTCCTTGAAAATGAGCTATGAAATTTGATGAATTGTTCAAATTCTCTGAAATATATGTCCTAACTTTCAAATTTGAAGAATTTTTCAAGTTTTGTGAAACAACGACCCTTTTTTCATTAATTCCATACAGAAGGCCTTGAGGAAAATAATTTCCTCAAGGCCTACGTCATCTTTTGGGATGCTGTGTGGGGATTTGTGGTTTTTAATACTCATTTTTCTCTGTATAGTGGTTGTAAAATATCAAACAATTTATTTGTTGTACATTGACAAGGAAGAATAATATAATCTGCAATTTACCTAGGAGGTGGGTTAGGAACACTAAATAAAATGTAAGTAATTCTCTCGTGGAAGCCTTCGTTAGAAGGTAATTATTATAATTTACGTACGGGGGTGTTTAATGTTTAGTTACAACTTCATAAACATATCAAGTAGGATCCACTTGAATTATCGACGTACGTAAATATTAATTTACTAATGAAAGTACAGGGTGATTTAAACACGTGTTTAATCAATGTATTTTCATCTAAAGTATAAAATATGTATTTTTAAAATTGAAATTAAAATAATTGCAGGTGAACACAACTAGTATTGTCTGTCTAATACATATTTAGTTGTGGAGCTTTAAAATATAATTAAAATCACAAAAAAAAAAAAAATTGTTCCATTTTAACGGCCTTCGGCCAGCTGAAAGTCGGCGTGCGTATATTAAGTTGTGTTATTTCACAAATTACTCATTTCAAATATATCAATATTATAAAAAAAAAAACTAGCCATTTTAGGCAGTCTTTAAGGCAGATAATATATTATTACATAATATAATCATTACTGAAAACAAATGCATTGGTTAAACGAAACACGCGTTCATAGATGGCGCTAATTGAATTATTTATTTTAGGAAAAAACACATTTTGCAAGTTATGCTTTAAAATGTTAAGATGAATTGTTTATTTCCGAGTGTAAGAAATAGTTTTGTTCGCACAATAACTCTAAATTCTAACAACTAAATTTAACAAAAGAATATAAATACAATATTGGATTGAATCACAGATAAAATATTGTATTTATAATCCTTTCTTGAAAGGATTAAGTTTTTATATGGACAGAGCTATTGATTCATATTCCGTATGTACATTGTACATACGCTAACACACAATTCATCTAAATATTTTAAAGCTTAACTTGCAAAAAGTGTTTTATTCCTAAAACAATTAAATTAGCACCATCTGTGCACGCGTACATTATAACGTACGTTTCTTTTAACCCAAAGGTTTAAAACATATTATGAAAGAATAATAAATAACCATATAACACCCTATGCAACTGATCACGTTTTACCGGTAGTTCCTTTGAATCCTTACAAATCAGGTTGTCGGCTCCCACAAAGGGGGCCGGGGCCCCGGGGGCGGGGGCGCTCCTGAAAGGGCGCAGAACCTGGGGGCACTAATACGCCCCTTCGTACAATCACAATTACAAGGAAGAAGTGATAGAGATCCGATAACGGATACAGAATAAGGATAACGGATTATTATAGAATATTGCATTTTTAAAGGAAGAGTAGAATGGAAGATACTCTAAGTATCGCCATTGTGTAAGACCACCATTCGAACTGAAACGTTGCTTAAAATGGCTTTGGCCGTGTTCAGTGACCAGATCTCAATAGCCAGGTACTTCTCCACCTTCCTCTGCTTACTGCTTCAGCCACACAACATACCCAAGTAGGGATGCCATAGTCTCACTAGCTCCAGATGGTTGAGAGCAGTTGGGACACTTGTGAGGTCCTATAGTATTAATAATACGTCAAAACTACAACAACATCAATAATGTTTCGGGTTTAAAAATGTATAGAAATTATTTAAATAAAAAACATATATTTTAAAAACTTAAAAATTATTAAAGAGAAATATGTTGCAAATCGGTAGAAATTCGGAATGCAAGGGGCTAAGTAAAAAGTGGTTTTTGCCTCAAGGATAACACTGTCAAACTATTATATCGATGGGGTAACGCACACGTGTTTTGTGTACAATTTGTAAATTTTATTTATAAGAATAATTCAGGTTAATTGTAAGATGTAAAGCAACAAAATTAATGTGAATATCCGCCTTTTATCCATTCTAGATGAAATAAATAATGTCACGAAACATCTATTTACAAGAGTAATATTTATATAAGCTAATTATTTAAAAAAATAACACGTAATTATTTTTAACTTAAAACCACACTTAACACATGTGTGTGCTAGGCCATTGATATTGAACTATCATATATTATTTCATGTTTAATTTGAGCTATGTGTCAACGAGATATGGAAAAAACACTGCAAATGTAATTACTTAGGATGGGTTGTACCACAGAATTTAAACAATTCATCAAATATCAAAGTTTTTGAAGTTCTGTAATGGTTTTATTCAAGTTTTGTTGTAATATTATTGGCTACTTGCATCTCATAACTGAAATAATAACAGAACCTGAATAGAACTTACACAGAACTTTTTTTTTTAAATTTGACAAATTGTTCAAATCCTGTGAAACAACCCGTCCTTAATAAAAAAATAATACAAATCTGAATTTATACCAATATATTCTTAGTAATTAACCATTTAAATACCATATACACTCTAAACACCTAATCTCCCTCATACATCTCTCACATTCCTCAAACAGATTTTCTTAGTAAAATCATGATATAAAATATTTATAACTAAATATGAATTGTATATTTAATCATATTATGAAAAATTCAATATGTAAACTTTACCCGCCATAACACAGGGGCATCCCTAGTATGGCGTGTAAAATAACAGTAAAATTGTATCCTCTGTACATTTTTCTTGATATGAATAAAAACGAAATAAGAAGTAAGAAATATTATTTAAGTGAAAATACTAGGAAGGTACAAAATTAAGAGTGTTCAAAATTGCAAAGTGTATTATCGTTCTTGTGGCTAAGACAGTCACAGTCAAGTACATATAAAAACATACTTTAAATACACACTAGTAAAATAAAGTCTCGAATTAATTAATTAATTTCGTTCTAAAATTATGAATCGATTTCTCGAGCTATCAATTGAGAGCTTTCAATTTACGTCAGTGGCTGAGTTGGCATTACATTTGAGTCCCACCCGGGCGTCGTGAGTTCAATTCAGCTAGCTAAGTCCTCCATCACGACAAAAAAATGATTTTTTTCGTACTGTGGCCGCAGTAGGAGAATTTAAAATATTTTCAGGTTGTTCGTAACCAGGGAATGTTTGTCTTTCTTAAAAAAAAACTTCTCAACTTATAATTATTCTAAACCAAAAAACACCAACTATACTATATTTTATAGGAAAATTTACAGGATAATAACATTATCTACTTTTAAAAAGAAACAAATTATAATACGTAGTTAGGTTACAACCCAATGACTATGACTATGCTATATATATAGCAATTTTTTCTGAAATTAAGAAACAAGCTCGGGAAAGGTCTTTATCGAAGAGCTTTCAATTATACCATGTTCATTTTCAAAAGCTTATCATCGGGATTGGACTATTCTTAACCAATCAAAGAACACCAATGTCCGTACGTCATAAATAAGATATGCTCAGACGGACTACGTTTCGTCTCCCATTGCACTATCGAGGAATGTAAGCCGACAAGTAATAGAAGAGTAATGGGCGTTTTACACGATGCTTTTTTCCGACCAGTTTCCATATGAGTCGTCCTTTCGTACGGATTCAGGGTGTAAAAAAAGACGTGTTATATTTTGGTACCGATTTTCGTAGTTTAATATGACGGACATTATCGTATTTAAATTATCGTATTTATTTATTTATACTGGGTTTTACAGATGATCACACTTACGTGAGAACAATCCACTTATAAAAACTCAGTTATTGTACAATTACAAAAATCTACAATTAAATAAAGATACAAAAAAATAAATACAGATACGTACAATTAAATACAGATACATACAATTAGAAAACAAAAAAATCAAAAAAATAAAATACACAATCATATACAAGCTCGCTCAAGTAACACATTACATTATACATTATTACAAGTGGTAAGAGGCATAAGAAATACGAGAGGTATGCATAGAGAGAAAATTGACACAATGAATTAGCTAATATTTTTTAATAGCGCCAGAACTTTTTTTCTGAATCCGTACAAATTATCGACGAAAATATCTATTTCAGCACATTGTGTGTTATTTGTCGTTTCTCATTGTTTTACTATGTTATGTGGAAATGTTGCATGTTTGTTTCGTGTTGTGTGTTTGTTACTGATAGTGAACGTGTGTTACTGTCCAGTATTGTGAAATTCGCGTGTATTTTTGATGAATCGCTGACAGCAAAGGTAAATGACAGATGCATCTATGTCCATGTTCACGTTGTTACCACTTTTTTGACGATTTAATAACTTTCAAAAATATTAAATCTTTTCTAATGGTAACTGTGTGTATGAAATCGTAAGAATGAAAATGATGCTCATTTAGAGCAAAGACTTAGCCTTCGTATAGGCCGCGATATGTAGTTTCCTCAGGGGATCGGTATAAAAAAGTTTCGTATAAATCGTCCATAAGTAAGATGCTGAGCTTGTCCTGGATTCATTTCTCCCACGCACTACATGTGTATCTCGTCCTACAATTGCCTGGCACCCTCTTTAGACATATCTAAAGCGGGTGACCTTTACCTGACAGAGGAGGATAACTGATTGTACTAAGTAAGTGCTCACCATTGAAATGTTGTGTCATAATACGGTAGATATAGGATAACTTTTTTTAGTATCAATTGAAATAATTATATATTAAGCCTAACATTTTTTAGGAAATTTATTTGATCCTTACTTAAAACGAAGAGTATGTGCATATAAATAATTTTTTTTTCGAAAATCGTCTCAATGATGTTACATTGACGGCCTCCATAATCCGGAAGTCACGAGTTCAAATCCTGGCGAGCGCAAGCAAATTTTACATGAATAATTTGTGTTATTTCACAATTTATTCATTTAAAATAATAAATAGTATATTTTCGGCACGTTCCAAAGTGGAAAATACTCTTAGTATCGCCCAGGTGTACCTGAGACCACCATTCAGAAGTGAAACGTTGGTTGAAATGGCTTAAGCCGTGTTTGATGACCATATCTATATAGCCAGGTTCTTCTTCATCTTACTTCTCCCTATCTCCTTCGACAGCCCACTACTCATAGTCTCACAATATATCCTAATTGGGGATGCCACAGTCTCACTGGCTCCAAACGGTTTAGACTTTTTTGCGGTATTCACATAAAAAATAAAAATAAAATATATAATATAACTGTGTCAACTGTGTAATTGCGTGGGATAAATTACAGATTACCAAAGTGCAAAAGATCCTCGCATAGTTCGTAGATATGTTTGCATAGTACAGGGGATAATATAATATTATTTTAGTTGAAAATCAAATAAGATCGTTAATTCAACAAGTAGGTATCCGAAGTGCACAGTATATATTTAGATGTTGAGAAGTGTGGAAGTTGGATCGTTGCGTTTAGTAATTACGACTATATATAGGAAAATGTAATGATCATGCCATAATATAGTGAGACGCGTCATGTAAAACTACTAAAATTCTTACAGCGTAAATTTGAAGGAAAACAAAATAGGCAATGTAGAAAGCACTTGCAGAAGAATCACTTTCATATTGCAAAATCAATGATTACAGAAAAAAAGTCAAAGAGATACACAAAGCATTGGCGTGCCTACGTGCAGAGAGCCAAAGTAAATAAAAATCATTTAAAAACTACGTCGTTGAAACAATAAATCATAAATCAAGTACAACATTCGGTGAATGCCGGGCAAAACATCAATAACGGTAACTGAATAAAATCATATTTAAGGGCCCACTATTCGAATTTCATCCAATTTCCGACATACTTTCCTTAAAATTTTGAAGTTTTTAAGCTCTTAAAAAAATATATGTTATTCTTTAAGATAGTATCTATTTGTTCCAAAAGCCGAAACGGTAATTATTTGAAATTCCCTCGATAGAAATAAATCGCAAAGTATGCTCCGAAAAATATTATTAACACGTTTATTTCTGTTATTTTACAAGTTATATGTATGAAAAAAATCACAATGCTTTTTTTAATGCTACTCAATAGACCCCGAAAGTGATTTTTGCTATTTTTGAAATACGCCGTGATTTATTAAACATTTTCACAACAGTCGCTTACGTCTTATGATTCTAAGCATGATTATTGCATCCCCTCTCACTTCCTCACGCGCGTTCGCTATCTGCCTTTCAGTCACTGCTTAGAGAGCTTCGCGGATGGTCGTGTTGTTCTACATTTCGTGATTTCTCCTAAATAATATTTATCGTAAATAATAATATTGGTATGGCGTGGTATGTTGAAGATCCCCTCCCCCTCTCTGAACGGGTCACGTAGTATGGCTACTGTATATATTGCGCGAAGAAATTCTAAAATCAAGCCGCACTTAATTTACAACGTTCTAACAGCATTACGTTTGTTTTTTTTTTGTCCTATTGTATTTGTCTGTTTCTGAGGCGTTTTGTAGTTGTTCATTTTGATTGGATATAGTTTTAACTTCGCTTTTCCATGTTCTGAGGAGAGAAAGTTTGCAAAGACAAGTTTTCGTAATCCATTTAACAATTTTTGAATTTGAGGTTCAATCTTGTGCAAATTATTTTAGTTCGTCATATTTTAATGGAAAATATTTATAAAGTACGTTGCCAGAGCACAGAATTGCATTCGTTAGAATCTTGTACAATGAATAATTATGCCCTAGCTAATTGCATAATATTCCATATGCATATTTAGGTATGTTCTAAAATGGTAATTATATGTCCTATTTAAATATTTTTCATTTTAAAAATATTAAACTTAAAAACTTTACAAAAAACTCAAATCAGAAATTGGTAAATATATAAATCGTCTTTGCAAACTTTGACATCTCATATCATAGAACTGTATATCTGATGTTAGAACGCGTTCCAACTAAGGCTTGATACAAATTCTAAGCTTTCTGGATCGAGGCAAGTAATATGTATAATAACACTGTAGGTACCTGGAATATGTAGAAAGCGACCCGGTCAGATTTGCATCTCTGCCAATGATTTCGTACAATAATAAGACACTTTTACGGTGGGGCAAACTACCGGCATTTTCGATAATGTATCCAAGAACATAAAGATCTTCATACTAGTTCTCAAACTTTAGGGAATTTAATTTGAGGAAGTTAATTATTGATTGGATATATAATAAATAATTATTTTGTTTTTCTTCCAATAAAAATTAGGTTTTCTATTATTTTATAGTTACGTACTTATTTATTCCAGAATTCGTCCATTTGAAAATAGTCTAATTTTTTAGGCGATCTGTTTTAAATAACTAACTAACTAACCATCAGGCCGTTTCCCCGCAGAGGTAGTCAGAGAGGACGGACCGCCAAACAACTCGGTCTTGGCACGCACTCTTTGCCTTACTCACATTCATACATCGTCTCATACAAAAACCACTTAACTTTAATTTATATTCGTCGATATATATAAATGTTTATTGTCCTGAAGAAGGTTGAGTTCAACCGAAACCGGTCGACGAATATAAATTAAAATAAAGTAGTTAAAACAAAATATTTATTTCATTTTGTTCTTTAATTATATTTCAGATGTGACTATACTCAACTGAAGAACGTTTTGTCCACATCTTGTAAAGATGTTGAAGCACTGAGGTAACAATAAAATCATTTACGCCCTTCACATTTATTTAGAAAGTTCTTGAAATGTAGTTATAATCAATGTTTTTATTTTGTTCCAGCTTCCACGAACAACGGGAAAGCATACCTGTTGAGAATACATATAACGACATACCTAAGGAGAATATAGATAATGGAGGAAGGTAAAATGGATTTCAGAATTTCGATTAAACTATCGTGTTGTGAAAAAAATATATACCGTTAACTTTTTTTTTTATTACAGTAAATCTGATGTACGTGTGTACTACAACAAAAAACGTAAAATTGTAAACAAGAAACCCATCGGCCGGAGAGGTCTTTCTCAAAGCATTGACAATTGGTATGTTATAGTGATTTACTTTACTAACATTTATGTATTTTATTTTACTAACGGTAAAACATAAGTTCTAAAGAGATGAATTATTAATATACAAACTATCTGCTTTATGTGAAAGAACATCCGCTTCATTCGAAAAAATTAATCTTCAGTAATACAAACATTCAAAAATTTATAATACTTTTATTGGTATCCAAATCATTATCAATATCCACTTTTATTTGTAGTTTTTCATAAATCAATTTTGCTTTTCTAGGTTGGATAAAAATGATGCAGTCGAAGGAGGAGAAGAAAGACGCATCGTCGACATTTTCTTTTTTATTAACCAGCTGCAATCCATATCGGACCATTCTCCTTTTGGATGCGGATTTCGAAATCTTATTCTTAAATCTGAGCAAAGAGTTGGTCTAATGTCCAAAATACTATTTGAATGTAACATGTGTTGCGCCAAATTTACAGTCAACACATGCGACCCAAAACCTAAACATACCATGGACGTCAATGTAGCAGCAGTATCGGGGATGACTCCTGCAGGAATTGGGCTTGCTCAACTGTCCGAGTTTTTGACGGCTGTCAACATACCCCCGATGTCCGTAAAATTTTTCCACAAGACAAATGTATTAGTGTCAAGAGAATGGGAGAAATGCGCGTTAGTCGCCATGGAAGTCGCAGCGAAACGAGAGCGTCAAGCAGCTATCGAAGAAGGTTGTCTACAGGACGGAGTGGCGGTGATTGACGTGATCGCGGATGGGTGTTGGTCGAAACGATCATATAGAACAAATTATACAGCCCTCTCCGGTGCGGCAGCAATTGTTGGCAGAAGATTTGGAGAAGTTTTATACCTCGGAGTTAAAAATAAATATTGTTGCATTTGTGCAAGAGCTGAAAACCGAGGAGTATTGCCTAAAGAACATGTTTGCTACAAAAATTACACTGGACCTTCAACTGGAATGGAAGCAGAAATTCTTGTAGAAGGGTTCAAAACTTCAGTTGAATCTCATAATTTGATATATGGGCGGCTAATAGCAGACGGAGACAGTAGTACTTATCATAAACTTATCAAAACGAGACCAGAAAACCTGCAGAAAACCTTCTTCAATAGCAGATTGACGCTCTCGCTCCACTGTGACTTCCACTGCGAGTAATGCACATTTCTTTCACTCTCTTGACATATATTTGCTTTATTATAATGTTTTTGGTACACCAGGGATAAGTCGACAGCCGTAAAAAACTCAGACAGTTGAGCAAGCCCAATTCCTTCAGTCATCCCCGATGCTGCTGCTACATTGATGTCCATGGTATTTATAGGCTTTTGGTCGCATGTGTTGACTATAAATTTGTCGCCACATTTTACATTCAAATTTTATTTTGGACTTTAGGTCAGATCTGAGCTCAGATTTGACAATAACTTTTCCAAATCCGCGTCTAAATGGAGAATGGTCCGATATGGATTGCAGTTGGTTGATAAAAAAAGAAGGTGTCGATGGTGCATCTCTATTCTCCTTATTCCGACCGTGTCATTTGTATCCAACCTAGAAAATAAAAAGCTGCCTTAAAATGGATATCGATCTATGAAAACAATAACATTGATTTGAGTGCCAGTATAACTGTTATAGTTTTTTAATGTTTGTATTGTATTACGGTCTTCATCATATGGCACCAGCGTCAAACGTTGTTACCAGGTTGTCTCTTTTCATATAACCCACTTTCATTCATCACACCCAATTTCACGTTGAATGAACCCGATTATGTACCTGTTGTCGCTGACGTCTATTATTTATTATACCTGACGAGTTTTATTTTTATTTATTAATATTTAAACATGCTACACTACTTATGAAGATTGTCAGCAGGTACGTAGTGACAACATTTTATGCAATTGGTAAATTTTCAAAGAAGGTATATGTATAAATAAAGATGATGATAAATTACCAACTAGATCAATTGGTTAAATTAACAGAATAGTATAAATATAAATATGTAAACAGCAGTAAAAAACTTATACACTAAACAAGTACAAATGAATGGTCACATCAATAGTTTCATATATTATATAGGTAGGTATATGAAGTATTACAAACATATAATGATATTCCTTTTCCTAACAATGTCAATTCTAATTACAAATACAAGTGCTTCAATAGGGCATCAATATAAATATCTGTATCTTATAGTAATTTCCTTTTATTATATTTGACTTGCAATACAAATGGTATTATTTTTGATTGTTTTTAGTTTATTGTATTTTTTGGGTACAACATAGTTTAAGGTTCTTTCACCGTATTTATTGGTATATCTCAGAACCACCAATTCTTCATTGTATTATGTTTGTGATTAAATTACATTTGACAATTTAAACAAACAAGATTTAGAGTATTTAAAAGTATATCGTATGTTATAACCAATAAAGTTCAAAATTAAATTGTAAGTTCACATGAACTTAAACTATTAAAAATAGTAGTTACAAAAATTTCTTACCTTTGTGAATAAATAAAGCACCCTCCAAACAAAAATACAGAAGCTTTTTTGTGAGAGTAGGTACATCATTAAAAATATATGTTGGAATGTAATTTTATGATTCATACATGTTATATTACTCTCATAATTATTGAATTGTTTAAATGAATAAATAAATCATTACAAAACTGTCTTCTGATTTATATTTAAATCCTTGAGACACTAATGGCCCACACCCTGATAAAAAAGCTTAAAAATGTATAAATTATCTTCATAATACAAAATATGATAAGTATAAAAAACGTATACATCTATATAATTTATATAAATGTACAAAAGTAGATAATACATATATATTTTTTATACAATATGTCCGGGGGTTAAATGTGCAAGGAAGGTGATTCTACATGATAGTACAATTAAAAAAGACGATTTTTTGAAATTTTAACGTTTTAAGCTAGTTTTCGGATAAAAAAAATTAATTGATTGTACAGAAAAAAGTATATTGGTCTATGAAAAAATGTTTTTTTAAGGAAAAAAAAAATGAAATTTCTCCTCCTTGAAACCTCCTGAAGTTTTTGAACTTTACCCCCGGACACCCTGTTTAGATAAACTTATATATATTGATTTTATAAAGTCATATTTTTTTACAAATTACATATTATTATAAAATTAAAAAAATAAATAATTTATGGATTCTGAAATACCCCACAGTTTGACTTCCTTTGTATTGTGCCAGCAGAGCGGCAGCCACGTGTTGATATTATTTCACATTTGTAAAAGTAGATTTAGTTTGGAGTCGTGTTAATAGATGTCTCAAATTCAGGACATAATAATAATATAATTATTTTTCTTGAAGTGACGACAGAGACCCTATAGGCAATCTTACAAAGGTTTAAAAGTTGCCGTAGAGGCAATTCTCAAATTCTGATAGGGAAAGTGCACTCTTAAAAAACGATCATACAAGATCCTTGTTGCAAAAGCACTGACCGAATTCATGTCCTCCATTAAATAAATGTCAAATTTTATTGCGGGTCGAGTTGGAGCGATTTGTCGGGGAATATCTCGGGTGCACCGCCGCAAAAAAAAACTAAGCGATTTGGGAGAGTTGCGATCATGAATAATGACAGCAACGCATGTGCATTTTTAACTTTACGTCCTCCGCCCGCAATCCACAATGTCCAGTAGTTGAAATATATTGATCGACCAATATTATCCTTTCAAATTTCAATTATTGCGTTGCAAGTTTTTCGATCGTTTTTTATTGCAATTACAAAAGCTTTCAAACAATAAGGAAGCGCTGTGCGACTGTACGGCCGATAATAAAGTCAGTATGCACCAGCAATGAAGGAGAGGAACATCTCAAGAAATTTGGACTTAGAGCAGAAGCTTTCATAAATACCCCTTCATAAATACACACACCTGTCCAGTCGCGATCAGTATTCAGAACATACCCTGAAATGATTGCAGAATTTAACCGGGCCGACAGGCTACCGGAATATGATTCCAGGATCCACTCGAGATGAAAACAGCAGATATCGCTGTACAGAGTGTAAAAAAATAAGTGCGGATAAATGATGGAGAAAGGTTAACCATTATTTTGTTGGTGCACAAGACACAATATTAAACTGCAGAAAGGCAGCAGGACGAATGAGTTACGCGAAAACGAGTTCCTCGGAGGGTGTTCGTAATTAAAACGCTAATTGGCGTCCACTTTGTATAGTGTTTGCGGTGGACGATTACACACCAAAAAAAAAACCAGCAAGAACCAAAATTATCACATTTTATGCCCCATTAAATAGTCAGAAGGTAGATTTAATCGACGGAGCAAAAAATTCATCCCGTTGAATAAATAAATCTCCGGACACTCGTGGGGCGCGGGTCTTTTATTTGACAATAAAAAAATAAAAATTTAATTTGTATATTGCAATGCAATGACACGAATTAATTACGATACAAATGAAAATGTAAATGTGGGGTGTTTTACGACATGGCCGTAAATTTACGACTACTGGGATTCGCCGTGAAGAATTTTAAATGCAAAGACTGAAATGAGAAGCGATATCAAACGGTGCTTCAACATTCTTGAAGTGGGCATTTGAAGGTATTTAATTACGTAATGATACTTAAAGGTAGGCATCTGATTTTTTACAAATCAATATTAAACTTAAAGTGAAATTAACGCCTTTTCCTGCTGTAAACGAGCAAGGAAATATTTGGTTTCCATTCCGATTAAAAATGTATGCAGGAACTATAAGAAAATGAAACACAACAATTGTTAATAATCAGCAAATTACCCATGATATGAATTATAATAATACAAACATTTGAACGCCGAGCGCCGGGACCTTCTACTTTCCGGAAAACTACTCAAACCACAGAACTACCTGCACAGTATAACCGCCGCACACTGGGGCCAAATACCAGAAGTTGATACAATAAACAAAAAAAATAAATTCAATAGTACGATGTCGTTTCATTTGTTTCGAGGTACCTCGATAGTTGTAGCATTATTATATAGTAGGTAGAAACCTTTGACAATACCCTTCTACCTGTGACACCGCTCAGTACAGAGCGAACACTCGTGCAGATAATACGCCGTTTACAAGTGCCAGCATAAACCTCAAGTTCAAGTATTTATTTCGGAAGACACCTATTACGAATCCCAAAAGTGAGTATGGAACCATCATGTTCAGGTATTTATCTTATTTTTTCACATTATATTTTGAACATTATTAATTATTTTAATAGATAAAATTGTTTATCAAATATATACAAAAATTTAGTCGTGATTTTTAAAAAATTGATATTCTTTTAGAGATTAGTTGAGCTCCGGGCACCTCCGGGCTATCATTCAAACACTTTTAGGACCAGTAACTATTGTTATTTACGAATCACTTTTAAAATCTTGCACATATGTACACTTTTTTAAGTAATGAATTATTTTAATGTGATCGGGAGCTATAATTAAAATGAACAGTTTTTTTAAAAACTCGGGATCAGACAATTTAATATCATGTTAGTTACAAAACCTGTCAGAATAGAGATTTATTTCAAAATAATCGTTACCGACATTCAATTTCAATTTTTTGGACGTAAGGTGGTAAAGTGTAACTCAAAGATAAAATTTCATAGTCTCCCTTCCTAAAACTGTTTATACCACATATCTGGTCATAATAGAACAAAGATAGAACGCGTTTTCTGAGAGAAAGAGTCGTGTCAGTTGGTGACAGATATAGCACAACGCAATTCAGCGGTTTTTTATGCTTCGTGACAAATACAGCACTACGTGAACCGAGCGGAGAAATTATTCATTTTCTTTTTTTCACACAGGTGTGAATTCTGATACCTTATTCATGACAAGACGATTATTATTCACAATAATGAAGAACTCTGGATACCTACACATTCCAGATCAGCTAAATTCGCTGCAAAAGGAAATGGAGTTGAGGACAGGATGCATCGGTGATCCCAGAAAACATATTTCGAGAAGGATAAATCGCTTCAAATCGGAACACTATTCACGATGGGTGCAGCGCACCGGATTGAAGTAAGATTTCTGGAGAAAAATAAAACATTGCTGGATTCATCAATTTATTTTCCGAATCTTACACTAAAACGCGGTGGTCCCGGTCGCCCGAAAATTACCTTTGATCAGAGTACAAAATGAATGAAACGACAAAAGACTCTGGATTTGAGAAAGTCTACTTCTCTAACTGAATTAGTTTATGCCACACATGTGGAACTTAGAACTACAGGACAGACAGAGGCGTCTATAGCTATCACTGATATTTTATCGGATGCATCAAGTCCCAGTAAAAGTAGCTTATAGAAAGTCTCTTGAAACAGTTACTATGTCAGGAGAGGATGCTGTAGCACTCGTAGTGGAAGCGGGATTATCTCGACATCAATACAATGTAATAAGATCAAATGCTCCAAAACTATACCCGTCTTATAAAATTGTACAGGCCGCAAAAAGGAATGTTAGTGATATTTCAGTTCATGATGATTTGCAGACAATACTCAATCGTTTGGTCTTCGCTCAGGGCAATGTAATACGTACACTCAATTCTAAGGAATTATAAAATATGTTTTCAATTTGTTGTTTTTGTTATCAGATCCTCTGCGAGCAAAAGGAAGCAGCCAAAAAAAAGTTGACCACACTCCCCATAGAAGCGGTAGAACTGTTAATGGCTCCATCATTACATCCGACAGGTGAAAATTATTCAGGTACTCAGGATGATGATGATGATAGTGACGATTACGATTATTATGATGATCGTGATGATGGTAGTGTTGATGATGGTGATGATGATAATGATTTTGACTCAATCAAGTCGGATAAAGAGAATCGATTTTTTTGTTTTGTTATTTATTTATTTAAATCGTGAATATAAAATATGTACATAATAAAGTTTACATATATTATGTATTTAAAATTTTTGTTTTTTTATAACCTTCCTTTCCACATTCAAATTTTCTCTTAAAAACGTCCCTGTGAATAAAGGGCGTTTTTCATCACTCTTGCCCCAGTGTGCGCCGTCCTTCTCTGGTACAAATGATAGTTGAATGTGTAATTTATTATCAGCAGAGGTTGAAGTTTTATCCGCTAGGTGTATACACCTTTATTTATTGCTAGCGAGATAGTTTAATAACTAAACCGCCGCTAGGTGACGTTAAGAGTCAAATGAAAATTATTCATAAAATAATCATTCATAGATGTCGTTAATTTAATTATTTAAGGAAAAAACAGTTTTGCAATTAATGCTTCAAGTATTAAGATGAATTATTTGTTTGCGCCCGTACACGGAGAAAACTTACTGATATGAAATATTATTAATTGATTAAAAACCTGCACAAATTATTCGTTTTCCGGTTAAAAGCGGGACTTGAGACCTATAACGAATGAATTGAAAAATTTCATAACAAACAATCAGTAAAGCACAAACATGTTATGAGGAAATCGGAACACGTGCTCTTAAACATAATAATATTTTCGCATCTCGTCCATTATATTTATTCGGACAAGGCCACCTGTGTGAACACTGCGTTCTAGATTCTGAATGACTAATATTTTATTAGGAAATGGACATGCAGCACATTTTTAACAGTATTATATTAGCCATCCGTTTAGGTACATACGGTTTATGAATATTAATAAATAGTTTTGTCCGTATAAAAACTCAATTCTTTCAAGTACAAATATACCAGGAAAGGCATAATAAAAAAAATTGAATCACTGAACGAGCAGTTTGTAAATAATATTAACCTTACGCGATTTTTCCCCGCTTTGTCGCAACCCAGGTAGGTTCGATTTGAGGAAGCAATTTCGGGTTTCACAATAAGTCCCAGGAATCACAACAGCGCATACGCACACCTTCGCTGCAAACTCAATCCAATTCCACTCCAGTCGGGATGACAGTCCCATTATATTATACCAAGTCCTTCTTCCCGCCGATCCACCGGGATAAAATTCTCAGCCCGGAGGCTACCCGGCCGATGAATGGACGAATGGACCAATGGACCCTGATCGATTCAGCGAAAGGGAAAATACACCATTCAAATTCTGATTTACGACGCCGGCTTTCGGGAGGCGAGTTTGCAACACCTCGCCGAAGATGAAGATTTTGTCTCGGAGCGTTTAGAGTCCGTCTCAATTGCCTGCCAGACGATAAAAACCACTTATAAATCTTGACACCCAATAAAATGGCGTGGCCTCAAAGCACAGCTCTTGTAATTTTGAAGACAAGGGCGTAAAAATGACAAATGTCGCAATTATTTTATGGGAGCGAAAAAGTTAAATATCATGGTTTAATTGAGGTTCTGTCGTATATAGCGGGTGTTTAACCACCCTCTTCTTAGTTTATCCACAGGATAACGTGTATTAATGAATAAACAAAAAACTTGCCATAGATAGAAAATTCGGCAAACTTCAGTCCTCCACTTGCTGAGTCCTCCATTAGTGCATAAGCAACATTTTTCGCTTATAACGATGGCAGTAGGAGAAATTCAAATATTGTCAGGTTATTCGTAATGTAGGAATGTCTTTCTATTAATTTTTGTTTTGAGGTGTTTCGATATTTTTTTATGAATAAATAAAATAAGTTTTTTCACAGAATTTGAACAATTCGTCAAATTTCAAAGCTTATATTCAAATCCTGCGAAAGTTCTATTCAAGTTCTGTTATTATTTAATCATGTTTCATAGTGCTTGAATAATAACAGAACTAGAATAGGACTTTCAATTGCTCAAATTTTGTGAAATAACTCGTACTAAGGACAGGTTGTTTCACAGAATTTGAACAATTCATCAAATTTTCAAGCTGTGAAGGTTTTATTCATATTCTATTATTATATCATGATTGGCCAGTTGCTTCACAAAACAGAAATAACAGAACTTGTATAGAACCTTCATAGAACTTGAAAATCTACTATAAAATTTGATGAATTGTCCAAATTCTGTGAAACAACCCGTCCTTGGTTTATTTTTATGATTCTGATCATCGCAGATACTAAAATGCGCAATTTTTAATTTTTTCTTCATACATAACTATTGATTTTAAAAATGATCAAAAACCTCACATTTCGAAATGATTACAACTGGCTACAACGTCATTAAGACGTAGAAAACCCCACTGGCTGGTAAGACGGCTGTCACAGATGTTGGCCGGTGTGACGTCAACAATGCCAAATTCTCGAACAGAAACGAACGAAAATGTCGTTTTGGGTACAAACCAAAACTGGAACATTTTAAATCAATTAGTTAATAAACGCAGACATTACTATATTTTTTTTCTCGATTAAAAAAAAACTGTGAAATTAAAAACACCACATTGTTGAAACCACTAGAACAAAATTCTGACTACGTCCTTGTACTGGCAGATAATCGCGTGCACTAGGGTGGAGATGTGGTGAAATAGGGTGTCCGCTACTTAGCCATAATGCGCCACAAATGAGGTATTATGATTTATGTCTTTATTGATAGCCTATGCGAGAAGGAGCAGGAGGACGACCGGTGGAGAGATGGGATGATTTATCTCCATGTGTGAGACCCGGTGTTTTGAGAGGTATGCCGCGAAGTTATTGGAGTATCCGGTTCGAATTAGAAAACTGCGCACTGTAATTTACGCGAGATATAGATCTTAATCGAAACGAGATATCCCAAATGGAATGCGAAATGTAGAAAAAGGTAGAGCTGACGATGTGATTTATTGCAGTTACAAATTATTGGGTCAAGCGTAAAATGCACAAATATCGGACCTACCTAAAAAGGCGAGCTACGATTTTTTGTGCTGGAGTGTGAGATTAAAAAAAAACGTTATTGTTAATTATATCTTTGATTTTTCGAAATATCTACTGCTATTTAGTAATGCGTTAATAACAATCATTACAAACCAAATAAATAATGATCGCAATAGAATGGTAAGCTCCTTGGCTCTGAACTCAGAGATGCTGGCTTAACACCCGGCGATGACAAGTAAAACAAATAAAAAAGTAATAAGGTTTACTTACACCTACAATTTAAATAAATAAAAGACACAATTTTATCATAATATTTTTTTAATAAGCTCTACGGTTTATGGTTTTCGTTTAGATGAAGTAGTATTGTCTTCTTCTTCAATGATACATAACATTGATTGGTATAACCTTAAAGTTGTAAAAAACATATAGGTATTCCAATAAAACTGAATATTCATTTAGAATTTTAGAAAAAGTTAATGGGCGTTTCATTTAAAAAAAACAGATAAGTTTATCCGAGACACTATCTAGGATACAAATAAATTCATTAGAATTGTGTAATCATTCAAAAATATGGCAGCCAAGAATCAGGGAATAATTAGTGATTAGTGAAATTTGAGAACAACAAAAATGACACTAAGAAATTAAATAATCTAATTGTATCATTAAAAAATATGGCAGCCAAGAATCAGGGAATAATTAGTGAAATTTGAGAACAGCAAAAATGACACTAAGAAATTAAATAATCTATTTGTATTATTCAAAAATATGGCAGCCAAGAATCAGGGAATAATTAGTGATCAGTGAAATTTAGGAACAACAAAAATGACACTAAGAAATTAAATAATCTAATTGTATCATTCAAAAATATGGCAGCCAAGAATCAGGGAATAATTAGTGAAATTTGAGAGGTAAGTATTGTACTGTATATTTTCTCCATAAATAGTTAAGTAATAACATAGATCACTGTAGAAATGTATTATAAGTTTGTACAGCGCCCTTGAGGTGATTTTGCACAAAAATGGCGCTACACAAGTCATCAAATTATTATTATTTTTAACAGCAAAAATGACACTAAGAAATTAAATAATCTAATTGTGTCATTCAAAAATATGGCAGCCAAGAATCAGGGAATAATTAGTGATTAGTGAAATTTGAGAACAACAAAAATAACACTAAGAAATTAAATAACAATGGTAATCGATTTGGTTGAGGCGTTCTCCGGTTAGACAGAAATCCTGGGTTCGATTCCCAGTTGAGATTGTTACCTTTTTACATTTCTGTGTCTTGTTCTGTTTCATGCTTCGTTTAGATTTATTATTATCTTCTTCCTCAAGAAAATAAAATATAGTTTACTTGTAGGTACCTCGTACCATGTGTCTAAGAATTTATAAACCTCCTGAAAGACCAACGTTCGGAATCTAGATGTTCCTTGAAATGGGTTTAGCTGTTGTATTTATTGACCAGATCATTCCAACATTCCTACTCTACATCTACTACACCCCGCTCTCTTCCGCCACCATTTCCCCTAATCAATAAAACAATTATTCAACAAGATTCGGGCAGTTGTAACTGTTGTGCAGAATAAAAATACCCTACACAGGCGGTCCGTTTGATATTTTCCCTCATCTCAACAAAAGATTGTAAACTTTGGAGCACGGGCGTCAGTTGGGAACACCGTCTCTTCTCAAAAAGACCCACCATACAGCAACCCCAAAGATGAAATGGGTCC
The DNA here is from genome assembly GCA_026573805.1 of Hesperophylax magnus. Lineage (NCBI taxonomy): Eukaryota > Metazoa > Arthropoda > Insecta > Trichoptera > Limnephilidae > Hesperophylax > Hesperophylax magnus. Next base: position 14,309,398 of record JAIUSX010000012.1, read on the forward strand.
TGAGAGAAATTATATTCTTGGGGCCTCCTGTGTGTAGTTAATAGTAAAATAAAATAAAAAAAAAAACTTAACTCAATTTTAGCTGATTTTACACTGAACCCACAAAAGCATGTTTTTAAATATTTCGTTTTGCGCGAGAATCGAACCCACAATAGGAGTAAAATGCGTAGACCACCAAGACGAAAAGGAGGTCCTCAACACGACATGTAATCTGTAGATGATGTAGATAAAGATAAAATTATGCACGTGAAATAAATAACGATACGCATCCATCCGTGTCACATCTTATTATGGTATCCTGAATATTCCAAGTAATATGTGTATCAACTTTATCCAAATGATTATCGAACATACGAGACTCCTTGCGCGACGCGTATAGAAAATCAAGTTATTAAGTCATTTCTAGCCCTCGGTGCTTCGCGAAGAAGTGCAATAAATAAAGCGGAATCGATGCAGCAAGTGCAGCGTCCTGCAATTATTATATTGGATGCAGGTGGACTTATCTGCCCACTGAATCTCGCGTAGTTAGCCGAGGAGATCAGAGATGGCGCCGTATCTTCGAGATGACAAAAATGCATTAACAAACAATTAAAATAAAGTGATGAGAACTATTAACACCATTTAACTGGATGTTGTTTATTAGAATTTGCGGACGTATGGACAGAACATGACGGGAAGGAACTGGTAGTATTGAATTTCAAACAGAAATAAGAATTGACTTCAAAATTCTTTACATAAAAAAGGTTTTGACAGTAGAAAAAATGAGGTCATTGAGTGAACGTATGAGACGGAAATTAAGAAAATTATGGTAACATAATAAAGTAATCAGCGTGAAAGTAAAGCATCTTATAAAATTCCGTTGAATTTGGCAGGAAGTTCTGGTCTGGAGCTCTGAAAATGTAAAACAAAAACTCAACTCTTTAAACCGCAGATTCCGAAATGGTTCCAATTGTCTGCAACGTTATCATCATTTATACCCGCTACTGGCCGGTGTGACGTCAACAATGCCATATTTACAAACATGTAGTAGGCGATTTTCAAATATTGTCAGGTTATTCGTAACCCGGGAATGTCAGTATTTCTTTTTAAAAAAATGTCATTGTGGCGGAAAATACCTTATTACTTTTATTTTTTCACATTTTTTTCATTATCACGTACGTAACTATTGATTTTGTTTAAATATTTCAACTTGCATTATTTTCTTCCGGAAATAATAGGTACATCTAAGTAAAGACATCCAAATTGATAGACTTGCCCTAGCATGATTTTGGGTGTCATTTCGACGAGCTGGAGGTACACCACGTGACCATTTTTTGGTACAAGGAGGGTTCGAGAACGCTTTGAATAAACTAGAATAAACGCAGAATCTAAATGTTCGTTTTTAAGCGAACCGCCCGGTGTAGCAACGTTTAAAACGGGTGAGATGGGTAAATTATAATACATTTTTAAAAGTATCTAATTAAATAGATTTACAAAATATTCAATTTTGGAAACAAACCCGAACTCTCGTTTACCCGATTTGGGATTTGTAGTTAAGTTTTTATGCATCCAGCAATTTGTGCGCAATCATAAAAAGGACTAATAATTCAAAAGCAGATTTTATTTTCAAGGGCTGAATAGTGATATTACAAGGCGAGTTGCCTGTATACTTCAGATTCATTTATTGAAAAATCACAGAAAGGAAGACGGTCATGCCGTCTCCCACGCTCCGGACAACTTAGTTTATTCCCCTTTCCCGGTTGGCCTGCCTATCAATTTGAATGTCTATGATTCCAAGCACTTGGCCGGTACACCAACATAAAATAAATACATATTCAAGTGAGAAAATCGGCCCTGGTGTTTGGTGTACTTACACAGGTAAGCCCCACATAAGATACGCTGATCGAGTGCGGGGCGATGCCGATAATCTCCGCTGGAGGAGGAATGAAAATAATAATTATAATGGCTCGAGCCTAAAGACCCCGTAAAGACCGACCCCGTCCCCGTCCCGATTCCGATCAGTGTTAATATTAAAAATATAACATAGAATATAAGGATCGCCGCCTGATCCGAGGCGTTTAATTGAGACCTTTATTACCGGCAGTATAAAGACATACCCAGGAAAGATGGAGCGGATAAATTATGACAAAGCTCTGGACGTTAAAGCAGGGTTAGTGCGTGATTTGTGGGAGTTTCGGTAGGGCTACAGCATTATACCGCTGTACAACTTTTAACTTGCAAAAGCTCAATATTAGATGAATTGACGATGAGTGTTTTCATTCAACTTGAATATGAATGTTTAAATAAATAAAAACATAAGAATCGCACCGAGAATGTTGAAAAATTGAAAAACATCTCACAAAGAGCGATGGAAAGAATTCTTGCTAGGGATCTAATTTTTTGTTTATTTATAGGGTTCGCAACAGACAGTGGATAGCATAAATAACAACGTATAACAAAATGTAAGAATAACACAATAACAACAGCAGAAAAACAAAGGACAATAATGCTTGGGTCAAGTGAAAACAGAGATTCGAGAAATTTTGTAACGTTCTGGAGCTATCGCTAAATAGTCCGGTAACTAGCCACTACACTCTACAGTGGATGTTATATAGTCGATTCATTCGCACTAGAGGTTGAAAAATTAGGTTCTTTGGAAAATAAAATGGAAAGTTTGGGGGTTTTTTAATTTCCTTGCGAAAGAAAGAAAGAGAAAGAAAAATAAATATTACCAGAAGCCTTAAGAAGAAATGAAATATTGAAATAATTTCCGATTCCAAGCATAGAGAATTTTGGGGTTTTGGAAGTGAGTTAGTCGTAAAGCAAAGTTTGAAGAGCGGCGTCTTTATTAAAGGATATTCTTCAATGTTGGATGTAGAGCTGGAAATCTGATGTAGCAAGAACATGAGAACAAGGCTTATGTGAAATAACCTACCAACTGTTTGAATAGCAGCTTTTAAAATGTAAGAGTGCGATGACGCATCTACCATAAACGGAACACAAGTTTTGAGCGGTTTTCGAAACCACAATACCTACAAAAATATAAAAACCTAAAAAAATACAAACTTTTTCGCAAATTGAAATTGAACTCAATAAAACAATACAATAAATAATAATAATGATTGGATTATTTATATAGCGCCGTTTTCGTGAGAAAATCACCTCAAGGGCGCAAAATAATAATAATAATGGCATAAAATAATAATAATAATGGCATAAACATGAATCAACCCTTTAATATAAATATTTAATATGAATATAATTTCATGTTTCAAATTCGACTCTGAAAGTCTTCCGGGTCCAAACTGGAACCTCTTCGGTAGGTGTACTGCGAAAAAAGGAGAGTAAAAAGAGACACGGTAATAAATCGTACGGAGGTTAGTCACGGAATACTAATTAGAATCTTTGGTTCCTGTACAGGTTAAAACGTGTTATTAGTTAAAATAAGGACATCTAGCAAAGGTATTAAATAATGTATGAATACAAAACTTTTATTATTTGGTAGATTCCAATCTAAAATGATCACGATCCGAAAAATGTTATTTGTAATTTGGTAGTGAAATTGGTATCGTTCAATATATTTAAGAGTTTTTTTAGTACATTATAGGTTAGTTTTTGAGTTTGAGTTTGATAGATTGGAAAATATAGCTCAATCATCTTTTTCAATTTTGGTAAATTTCTCGAAAATTATACCTATTTATAATAATTTGAAAAAATTGACACCACACAAATATAAAATGAAACATTTGTGTATTTAATATACATACATAATTACATACATAATACATAATTTCATTTGTGTAATTATCCATAGTGATTAGTCCACAGTGATTATTTTAATACGAGGAAGGGTCATTTTTTACATCGTGGCATTTTGAATCTAGGAAGTAGGCTCATTTTGTTGGATAATTAACTCTATAATACGTGATGACTATTTTACTCTATAATACTATGAATGACTATTTTTTGCGTTAAATTTATCACACAATAATGTATTGATTTTATTTTGCATATTTTAACAATATTAGACCGATCGCAAAGCGGATTAAATTTAATAGTCAGTATCAGTTCGGCAAGCTGTATTATAGAAAAAAAAACTGTAAATAAAATAACAACAAAAAAAAACAATTGATTTCAAATACGCAGTCTTGGACTCCCACCGCATCGCGGAGGTCCCTGCACACTTCGAAGCAATATTCCATCATAAATCTCGAATCGATTGAGAAATAACGGAACATTTGATTGCTTTGATTTGAGCAGTGCTGCGACCGGCATACCATTTAAGGCAATTATTCGGAAATTAAGAAGAAATTAAATTTATTAAGCGTATTACGAATCCGACGCTTGAATAATATGAGAGCAAGCGCCTTCTGAAGGTAGTCATGTTCCGGAATCTATGGGATATTATTTATAGCTAGCACACTAATAACTAAAAGGGAATAACTTCTCTTAAAGATTAATCTTACAGATCGTGTTATCTCCGACAGTTATGAGCGTGTGGTCGATAAAAATGAAATGCGATATCAAATAAAATAATACCTGAATGTTAGTACAATGCATTCAATAACATTCAGAATTAAACATGTTTTATTACAGTCTAAAATGCAATGGGGTTGAAAGCAATATATAATAATAAAAATTTATTTATTTATTTATTTATTACACGCCCTAATGGGCTTTTCTTTAAAAAAAATACAAGCATTTTGTATCAGAGTAAACACTTAAAAATTAATACCATAAAGAAGAATGTAAACATAATGGCAAAAATGAATCCTCACGCATATAATTGAATTTAAAAGATTCAACAAAACAAAATAGTAGAAGCGGAGAAGTTATATGGGTACATAGGTCTATTTGTGTCTAGAAGAATAAAAGTGATAGAATATACAACATTTATACTGATTAGTTTTCAAATGAAATATATCACCCAGATCAGAATATTTGTTTCCGAGATTGTAAAGTCTCGGAATCGGAGAATTTTGGTAAGTTAGTGTCCTGGTGTTATTGAAGTAAAAAGGTAAGAAATGTCGGCATGATTTTTTGGGAACATGGATATTGATACATTCAAGTAATTCGGGACAGTCAATTTTAAAATGTAGTATTCCACAGTATTAAATCTGTGCTTATTCTTCTTTCTGAAAGTTTCAATAGAGACATTTTATCCAAGAGGTAATTGTAATTTATGTTTTGTATAGGAATATGCAATTTATAAACCTTAGAAACTTCCGTTGAATCTTTTCAATGTTATCTGAATGAATATTGAAAAATGGAGACCATAACGTAGAGTTATACTCAAGTTGGCATCTGACAAGGGTTTTATATAACATAATAAATGTTCCTAAATTATTGAAATCTTTTGCAGCTCTCAAAACAAAGCCAAGAGTCTTTAGGGCCTTGTTGATAATATTATTAATATGACATACAAAGGTGAGTTTATTGTCGAACATAATGCCTAGATCAATAATTTTATTAACACAAATTAAATTTTCATCATTTAATGAATATTGAAAAAAATTGGATTAGGTACTTATTTTGGAAAAATGAATGAACTTGCATTTATTTATGTACAATATCAATAAATGTATAAAAAGCTCAAATTTCACATTTCAAATTTCATTATGTACAATATCAATAAATGTATAAAGCTCAAATTTCACATTTCACCTAAATGTGCTTTGTGCTTGTGACAGACTAAGCTATACTGTCTTGACTTGACATATTTCAACATATCGTTCGCCCACTTGCTGAAATAGGCCAAACCACGAGAGTGTAGCGCAAATGTGCAAGTCCTATAAATCTAATAGCCTAACCTACAAATACGCTTTACTGTTAATTTATTCCTAAATTAAATTATTGTTCTAGTTTTTTATTTTTATGTAACGAATCCCAAAATAATAAACTACGGGTTATACAAGATAGGGGGATGAGAACGAGTTAAAATTATATAACAAAATTTAAATATGATTAAAAATAATCTCGTAATTATCTGCAAAATAATATTATGTACAGTTAAAATGTTCACTATAACCCCAAGAGAAGTTACCGAGACTAATAACTAAACTTGAGTGCACAAAAAACAGTTTTTTTTGCAGGACATAAACTATAATATAATAACCTACTAAAAAACAAAAAGGGAGCCACAAGTCTTGGCAATTTTCGTAGCTGTATATGTAAGAAAAAGTTTATTACGCTGATTATATACGCAGGTTTATAATTTATTTTTAAACTAATTTCATGAACCAATGTAACTGTAATTCTTTAAACGTATCTTATTTTGAAATTTTTTTTTACATGTATTTTATATATTTTCCTCTTAGACGTATGAAAAAATTAGTATACATCTAAATAAATATTGAAAAACGAACACTATATTTTTTTTAAATCAGTGTTATACGACTTTTATTTAGAATCTAATTTTTCAAATTGTGTACCAGTATTTTAATAAGGGCTTTAAGGTGAGTGCGAAAATATTTTTTTTGCATCACTAAAACAAATTCGCCCACCATTTAGATTGTTTTGTAGCTGTGACTCTATTTCAGAAAAGAAAGCTAAAAATTTGTTAAAAAATTGTTATAGTTTGTCAAAAAATTTACCTGGCCCCACTCTTGCAATACGCGATATAATTTATTAACTGAGCGCTTACAGTTTTTTTAAAATAATATAAACAACCAAGCTTACGGTCACAATACCAGTATAAATTTGAATTCCGAAAAACAAACTAAGTATTGTAAATATGATAGATGATTGGGTATTGTATTACTAAAATAAACAACTACACATAAAGTTCTACAGCTTAACCCCTTGACTACAATCTGTAAATGCAACAACCCGACATAGAAGTCCAATATACTCACCTTACCGTCCTGCAGCGACTGAGTACAAACATTTTGATGGCGGTCCATTCTAAGAAGAGCATCATTAACGGCGCATACAGCCCACAGTTGATAAATCACGGGGCAGCTCCACGGGGGGCTCGGGCCCCGCCGGTCTTGCCACCACCGCACTGTTTGGTCAACGTATAACGCATGAGTGACATCAAACCAAACACCCTTTAGTCGCAGCTTGTAAACGATATCGAATCTGAGATTCTGGCGTACCTTATGATGTAGTGTTCAAAGGATGGGATGTTTAAAAATTTGACTGAATCCATCAGAGAATTGAATACTTTTGTTATGTAAGTACCGCATAAAAGTGTCAACTGCTTCCAAACGTCTGGAGCCAGTGAAACTATAACATCCCTGATTGGGGTACGTTTTGAGGCAGGAATTAGTGGAGAGAAGGATATGGGACAATTTGCAGTCTTTTGAAGATAGACTTTGGGTGCTTTTTTTACTGGTATTTCAATGAAAGGTGATCCGAAGAACCAGCGTCATTGATCCCATTGCCACCGGTTTGCAATTGGGAGAAACTCTAAACGCATACAGACCTACCAAACATTTAAACACGGTTGACTGTACTACATACTAGACTATACGAAAACGGGTAGTTTCGTTTTAAGACCCGTTTTGGTGCTCAAAATCTCTACTGTGTAATGATTTACCGGCCTCCGTGTTTCCTTTCCTCCCACATCACACATCACACATACATAAAAACCCCCCATACAGCATCTCCAAAAATGGAACAACCCCCTGAGGTTGTGTTGTGTAAAAATAATATGAAATTATATTTGAAACCTGCACCCGAACATGCAGTTTACAGGAAAATAAATAATAAGTGCAATGTTCTTAATATTATAAAACACGGTAGTAGATGGTAAAGTCATCGTATCAGAATCTCTAAATAGTATAAAATAATGTCGCTATCGGCGTCTGTCTGTTTGTGCGCTTAGGTATTCTAAACTACGCAACGTATTTTGATAGAGTTTTCATTGTCAATAAGAGAATTTATTCCGGAAAGTTTACGTATATAATATATGCATATTAAATTTATAGAAAGTAGAGAAAATACGATGTTTTGGCGCTTACATTGCTAACGCTGGATAAACCTTATGAAATACATCAATATAATGTACTACATAATTATATATTTTAAAAAGACCTACGGATAAGTCCGCAATAGCATATGTCTATCTCCGAAGAATAACTCTCAGCAACGCCGGGTAATAGCTTCTGTAATATTTTGCGAACACCTCACTAGGAGAACCTGTGCTGAGGTGTTTTAGATAAAGTGTTATTGTATAATAGGTTAGTACCAGTTAAAGCACTTCTTTATTATTGTTTATTTGAAGGAATCTTTGTAGGTAATGCAATGCACCAATCGGTGCTGAAATAAACTGTTATTATCGTTCGCAATACTTACGCATACAGGACAAAAAATTCCGAAAGAGAACAAAACCGCCCGCGGAAACCTCAGTCCATGACCCCATTTGAGGAATATTGTGAATCAAAATGAAACAGATTGAAAATTGAGATAATTCTTACTTTTTAAGATCTGACAAAAAAAATAGTTAAAGCTAACGAAACGATTTCGAATAAGAAGTTTTCACTGAATTCTTTTCCATTTAAATTTCTCGAAATTAAAAAGCTTAGTCGACAGGAACTTTAGGGGGTAGAAAAACAAGGTTCATTTAAGGTTTACAGCTTGCAATTTATTAGACAAACACTCAGTTCAAGAACTGAATACAAAGCACTTGCTCAAGGAAACGAATTTTCGACAGCAATAAATTCAAAGAAACACTTTTCATTTTCAGTAAGAAACGCGTAGTGACGTAGTGAAAAGGAATGCATAAACATTTCAGCCTTTCAACTGCGAAAATTGCAAGTGAAACGAAAAATAACTCTTGAATTGAAATACTTCTGAACAAGTAATACATTATCATAAGAGCCCCTTCACACAGATAAACTTTCAAAATGTGTTCTCTAAATGTCGCTATCCTCGTTGTTTGTGGCCTTAGTTCTTCTAAACTATAAAATGGATCTTGAGAGGGTTTTCACTGTCATTTAGAGAATTTCTTCCGGAAACTTTACATATATAATACATCCGTATTATAATTATACAAAGTAGAAAAAAAGTCAATGTTTCATAATAAAGTCGTAAAAAACAATATTTTGTGTCGCTTACATTGTTAACGCTGGCTAAGCCTTATGAGATACATCAAAATAATGTACTACGGAATTGATTAAAAGGCCTACTGATTAAAGAATAACCCCCAGCAACGCCGGGTACACGTCAGCTGGTTAAAGATATGAAGATCGTAGGTATCCAAGATTAACCTCCGAGAGCTAAAAGCACGTCATTTTTTTTTTCTGTTAGGTTAGAGTAGGTTGGGTCAATGCGAATCGATTTCACGTAGAATTTAAAATTTGAAGAGGAGTCAATTTAAATACTTAAATACTTATGCATAAAAATTAATGATTTTTTTTTTCAAGAAGTTTATTTATTAACAAATTTCTAATTTCCGTTATGCGTGTGTCCTGCGTAACTCTGGTTCAACGACCTCTGGAACTCGGATTTGCTTTGAATTTAAGTGTCATTTTTAAAGTTGGAGCTGATTGTGTGAAGAATTCAAACAAACGATAAATTTCCTACCTATTCTATAATACTTTAGTGTGTGTGTTAGAAAATTATTTTAGTGTCACTGCAAAGGTGGTATTGTTTAGCAGTTATGGGCAGTTATTGGGCATATACATATGCGGGTCTGCTCTAGCCTCCAGAACCGTGAAAAATCAAGGGATATTATAATTGTAGGCTTTGTGAAGCTAAACGTTAATGTAAAGAAACATCAAAACAAGAATAATTCCCGCAAAATGATCAAGAAAAGTATGTATTCACGAAAAATGTACTTTTACATTGTATCGGTTTTGGGATATTCTTACACTAGTACGGAGTAATTTATTTAATATCACTGTAGAAATATACCATAAACAATTAATGAACAGAAATTCTAGAAGATATAAAAGTTAGAGACAAGTACATGCTTGACTTATAAGTAGATATGATAGTATAGCCTTCTTGTACCTACATCATCTATCTATTACAAACTTCATGTGATCTACGTACAAGCGAGTTGTTACATTTAAACACGATTTTGAAACGAGTAGGTTAATAATTAAAAATAATTATTTTGTAGATATAAAATTTCACTCTTACATTTATGTACTTTTGTATCTTAATTTAAAGATGTACTCGCCATAAAAGGCATAATGCACTTATAAAAAAGCTGTGAGGTTCAATTCTTTATACGAATTCCGAAGAACACAAAATGATTTATTTAAGATTATTAAGTTTCTGTTTTGTGTTAGCACTATCCCAATTTACAATAAGTTGATACTAGCGTTCACAATAACATAAGGGAGTTTCTACGGGCAGTCTGTGAATTAAGATTTTTAATTAGGAGTCGCAATTTCAGAGTATCAAGTCTTAAAGCTTGTAATAAACTCACTCAGCCTTTAAGAGTTGACGGAATTCTGAGCGAAAACTAACAACTCGTATTCAAATACACCTCCCGTTTGCTAACGACGATTAGTTAAATAAATAAACTCACTCACAGTCTTTAAAAGTTGACGGAATTCTGAGCGAAAACTAACAACTCATATTCAAATACACCTCCCGATTTCTAACGACGATTTGTTAAATAAATAAACTCACTCACAGTCTTTAAAAGTTGACGGAATTCTGAGCGAAAACTTAAAACTCATATTCAAATACACCTCCCGATTCTGGAATAAACTCGTTATTATTATTATTATATTCAAATACACCTCCCGATTCTGGAATAAACTCGTTATTATTATTATTATATTCAAATACACCTCCCGATTCTGGAATAAACTCGCTACCTACCTTTTTTTTTTTTTTTTTTTTTTTTTATATTTACTCCACACAGGAGGCCCTGAAGAAAATAATTTCCCTCAGGGCCTATGTCATCTTTGGGGATGCTGTGTTGAGGGTCTTTTTGTGGAGAGGAAGGAGTGAACATGGGTCTTGAAGAGTCCCATGTTGTAGGAGGGAGGAAACACAGAGGCCGGCAGTTCGTTCCACAGCCGAGCTGTTGAACTTAAGAACGAATCGTAGAAGCGACCCGTTCTCATGTGACAAGTGTCAACTGTGTACAAATGTTGGGCGCGCGTTTGGCGTGTATCCCGACTACGCACCGGCGCCGAAGGGATCAATGACGCTAGTTCCTCAGAGCATCTTCCATTGTAATACCGATAGAACAAGGACAGCATACCTACCCGACGTCTGTGCTCTAAAGATTGCAGTCCGTTTGTTAAGATTGGGGAATCTATCAAACGGACCGCCCGTTTCTGCACAGAGTCAAGGGTTTTTTTCAGGTATTTTGGGGCTCCAGACCAGAGATGGCTGCCAAATTCGACAGTAGGGCGCACTTGCGATTTGTACAGGGTGAGCAGTTGTGTACTATTAAAGTATCTGCGGGCCCTGTACAGTACGCCCAGCTTCTGAGAGGCCAACTTTACTCTGGCTTCGATGGAGCCCCCGTACCTGAGCTGGTCACTTATAGTTACACCAAGCATATCAATGGAAGGCCTGTTCGGAAGATTGCTTCCGTTGAAGGAGACTAGATTATCATTTGGATCCCTTTTAGACGTAATCAGACAGGATTGGGTCTTTGAAACATTAAATTCGACGAGATTATTTTTACCCCAGGAGGAAATACTCTCGAGATAACCGTCCATTCTCTGCTTCAAAGCCCTCCGAGCCGTTGGAGTTTGTGTGCCCTTTGGGGGCTTGTCAAACAAAAAGCTATCATGAACTGTACTGTCATCCGCGTAACAATGAATCGGTGCACATGTCAAAAGGTCATTGATGTGCAACAAAAACAAAGTCGGAGACAGAACCGATCCCTGTGGGACGCCAGCATTTATGGAGTGCGAGGAAGAGGTGAAACCGTCAGCAACCGCCTGAATCGACCTATCCCTTAAAAAGTCAGCAATCCACGTACACAGGGATGCGGGAAGTCCGTAAGAATGCAATTTGTTGACAAGTCCTCGGTGCCAGACCCGGTCAAAGGCCTTGGATATGTCTAGTGCGACCGTTTGGGTCTCACCGTGACGTTCCAGGCACCGCCCCCAAACATGCGTCACATACGCGAGAAGATCACCGCACGAGCGGTTCCGCCGGAATCCGTATTGACGGTCGTTGATAATTTTGTTCTTCTCGAGGTATGTGAGCAGTTTGTCGTTGATCACACGTTCCATCACTTTGGACAGAACTGATGTGATCGCTATGGGGCGGTAGTTGGCCGGGTTGGAGCGGTCACCTTTCTTGGGAATAGGGTGAATTACCGCTTTTTTCCAACCAGAGGGCACAGTGCCACACTTCAGGGACATTTTGAAGAGCTTTGTCAAAACTGGAACTATTTCCGCAGCACACCTCTGCAATACCAAGGCAGGTATTCCATCAGGTCCACTAGCTTTGTTAACATCGAGCCCCCGTATGACGTGGAGTACATCCCGATGCCGGATCCTCAGCTTTTTCATATAGAAGCCGCAGTGAGGAACCGACGGCGGAACAGCACCCCCGTCGTCGAGGGTCGAGTTTTCCGCAAACATTTTCCCTAAAAGGTTTGCCTTTTCGGTGGCGGTGTTTGCTAGTGAGCCGTCAGGTCTGGTAAGAGGTGGCAAACTGGGTTTGCAAAAATTTCGACCTATTGAGCCCGCAAGCGACCAGAATGCTCTGCTGCCATGCGGGCAGGCAGCCAGCTTTTTGCTGATCTGCAGGTCGTGTTCGAATTTTGATCTATTGATGATTCTCTTGCATTCCTTTGCCGATTTGTTGTATGCTGATCTGCTTTCGGGCGTTCGAGATGTGTTGTAGGCTCGGTAAGCCGCGTTTTTTCGTCGAACTGCTTCGGAGCATTGTCGACTGAACCACGGCTTTGAGCCCACACCAGTTTCTTTAGTAGTCGATTGTATGAAGCCATCCATCGCCGATTTGATGACTTCACCAATCTCCTGGGCACATCTTGAAGGGTCCGAAGTCCGAAAACAAACAGCTGACCACGGAAAAGCATTGAAATGGGCCCGCATACCGAACCAATCTGCTGACCTATAGTGCCACACTTTTCTCCTCAGCCTCTCATTGGTTGGTCTGAGGCTAACGGGGATTGATGTCGTCACTAGGCAGTGGTCAGATGATCCCAGAGGCGCTGTGACGTCAATCTTATAACCGTGTGGCACAGTAGTTAAGAATAGGTCTAACAGATTGGAGCGGTGAGTCTGGACATCAGGAACCCTTGTAGGCTCCTGAACCAATTGCTCTAATCCGTAGCAAATGGCAAAGGATTCCGCCTGTCGGCCAGCCGAGTCCGTTGGGCCTGAGAACTTCAACCATGGTTCGTTATGAACGTTGAAGTCCCCCAGAACAACAAACTCGGCCGAAGGGTAGCGGGGCAAGAGATCATCAATAGTATCGCTCAAATGTTTGAAGAGCTCGGAAGTGTCTGATTCGCTATGGTTCGGTGAGCGGTATAGACATGCGTAGAATCTTGCCGTACTGGCAAGATTGACGCGCACCCACATTACGTCGAATCTGGAGTTTTCCAGACTCAATAGTCGCACACAGTTGACGTCAGCTCGACTATAGAGGCAGACTCCTCCTTTCAGCCGGAATTTGCTTGCGAGGGTAAAGCCCGGGCAGTCCAGATAGGAGGAGTCTGGCGGCTCGGCTATCTGAGTTTCGGATAGGAAAAGAAGGTTGGGACGTTGGGACAAAAGATGGTGATGGACGGAATTTAAATTTGTGTGCAGGCCGCGAATGTTGGCAAAATTTACCAACAGTTTTGGCCCGCACCGGGGACGCATGCTACTCGCCGCTGTAATGATGTTAAGATTGTTGTTTTGTATGTTCATGAATTTAATTATTATTTTTTTTTTTTTGTAGGTGTAGGAGGTGAAAGGAAAGGTCTGGAAAGGAAAGGTATGAGGGGTGGGTAGGAATCTGGGGTTCAGGCTGTCTAGGAGTGATGAGCGTTTGGTTCCAGCCCACCCACTGCGGTGCTAGGCGATAGGCCGGGAGAGTCCGGCTGGAGAGGGCATCCAATGCGCCCCAAACGCTGCTGCTGGGTCCCCTCCGGTCACGAACCGGCACAACAGCAGTGGCGGGGTTTTTTCACTCGCTGATGGGGCAGCCCACCCTTAGTCGTGAGCCTGAGGGTCGGGCCCCTGTACTATCGAGCGGCCCGGACAGCGGTAACCGGTTGTAAAGGGTCTCCCTCAACCAGCATCTCCCAACCGGCCCGCCACGCAGAAGGTGGGCCGACGCACCCGCCACCAAGACCCGGGCAAACCTTAACCCATGAACCCGGGCACCCCTGCTAAGTCACCAAACGTAGCGAACCACTTGGGGTGACCTGTGGCAGAGGTGTTGGTCATCCAATAAATGGTTCCCAGGGCGGCGGTACCCATTCCCGCCTACCAAATAAACTACCTGCAAATATTTTGCTGTACCTATTTCATCAATAAAGCAGAATAATATTTTTTTAAAGAAACAAAGAAAGCATAAAAAATCATATATATATATATATATGTTATAAGTTCATATGGGCTTTAAAACAAGTACATAATATTTCAATGGAACAGTAATCATAAGCATATATATTTTTTTTAATTATATAGAACCCATGCAGAAGAAAACTATTCTGTTAACTTTAATTGTAATTATTACTGAAATATGTTATTATAGCCTTCTTATAACTATATTCCGTGCATTTCAACACATCTACAATTTCTGCGAAAGTGTTGCAAACCGCATGCAATCAAGGTACAAGCGAGTATCTAAATGACTCGATCCTGATATTATTGTTGCAATTAAAATAATGTTCGATCGAGTAATTTTAGTAAGTATGTTGAGGGTGATTAGACTCAGTAATAAATCAGTGCTGTCTAAAATTACATTAATAATTTATTTGTAATTTTATTCGTTTTTTTGTCATTAGCATATGAATTAATTCTAATCTCCTCGGGTTAACCTCGTTCCGAAATGGCAGGGCAGGAACGATTGCCTGTATTAGTGTATTGAGACGTATCGGTATAATAATGTTGTTGGTGGGTATAAGCGCCCCCTGGCCGTGTGCGCCCTGCGGCGCCCGCCCAGGGGCTGATTTAGTGAGGCCGCCCTACGGGACTCCCGAATACCAACAGGCAGTGAACCAACTAACCATGCTGCACTGAACAATCTTGGAAACTACTAAGTAAATGGTGAAGTGGTACTGTGTTTTTGTTTATGGAACTAATGCTAAGAGAAAACAATATTTAAATACAACTAACAAACCAATACGCCGTTTCCCCACAGTGGGGGTAGGCAGAGAGGATTGACCGCCACATAAATCTGTCTTATCACACGACTCTTGCTTTGTTCACAATGATAGGAGTATGTGCCAAGACCAAGTTGTTTAGCGGTCAGTCCTCTATGTCTACCCCTGCAGGAAACGGAGTAAGTTATTTTAGAGCATATTGTCGTAAAATCTTCCAAATGATTCTTCAAAATCTCCTCAACTATCAATTCTATGTATCACTTAAACCCGTTTTGTTGTTATCGAACGTGCCGCCATGACAGCCAATAAAACTGTATCCACTTCATCTTCCTTTACATTCAGTGAAATCCTATTGTCGGCTTATAAATGATTGCGGTACGATTCGGTAATACGAGAAGAGTTTTATTTTCGGCCGACAAGACCAGCCAGACGATCCGGACACCTGTACCTGGACACCTAGTGACCTACAATAGCGATAAACACACCTAATTTATAATTACAGGTGAACTTGAAACAACACTGGATTGCAAATACCATCATTCACTTTCGAATCAATATAAAAACTTCAAATAAAAGCTTGCATATATAAAAAAATAACAAAGTAGAATAACTCTAGCGGATAAAATTTGAAATAAATTAAAATAATTAGGTGTTTGAACATCAATTGAATGTGTTGCAAATCAGAAAAACCTACACTGTTTGGGCACCTAGTGTGTTCAATTAATTTTAGCATTTAGTTTTTCTAGTTTTAACATTTATTTTGGTTTTACCTTTTAAAATACTGGGCAATCGTATGGCCTTAGATAAGATATATTCCAGTACAATGTTTAAACTATTTTTGTATTAGTGGTGCCTAAATTAAAAAAAAAATATTATGGCTAATAATAATTGGATGATTTGTAAAGCGCCGTTTTTGTGCAAAATCACCTCAAGGGCGCTGTACAAACTTATAATACATTTCTACAGTGATCTATGTTATTACTTAACTATTTATGGAAAAATATACAGTACAATCAAAGATATTAGAAGAACGAGATGTGCTATGAGCAGTTCATACTGTGTGGAATTGTTTTGCCGAGTGTCGCCGGTTTTGTTCTCCAATACTACTGCACACCTTCGCTTACGCTAAGGTATCCGCACTAATACATAGAACAGATGTCCCGATACCGTTCAAAGTACCCTAATTAGGTAGTACTCCGCCTACGGTCCGGCGGCCAACATAGCATATCTCGTTCTTCTAATATCTTTGAGTACAATACTTACCTGGTAGGTCACTTGAGATTAACACTTAATTAACATTATCTAATTGTTTATTGGCGAAATTTAGATACAGGATTTAGGACTTAATTGAAAAATTGAATATAACTGGACTTTCTCTTAGGAATGGTATATTTAATCTAAGGGTACGACAGCTTAAAAAGGTAAGTACAGTAACTACTAAACTTTCATCCACAGTTTTGACTGGACCGGTAGAAAAGTTATATGTATTTAAATCACATTATTAGAATGAGATTCCATAACAAATGGTTGTCTAAAAATACTCAATGTTTGTTTCTTATATTGTTTTATTACTATCGAAATTGTTATCTTTAACAAATGGTGTTGTCAGATTTAATTGCCACTTGATATTGCTAATTAAACCAAATGCAACCTATTTTACACTGTTGGTTTATCGCTGGTCTCAAGATAACCAGCCGTTGCTAATGCGGTGGCTAATTGGAAAATACGTTTCGGTTTTTTTTACATCTTGAGACACGTGCCCTTATCGTAAGGCAAGATTAAAATACCCTATATCAAAGCAACTGCCAACAGTCCAAAATTAAGAGGGAACCTTATTTAAATATAAAAAAATAATAATGTAATTAATTAAGAAGAATGATAAGTCAAGACATCAATTAGGATTTTGAGCAAGATTCCAACAAAGGTACCTAGGTATAATCCTGAATATAATTCCTGAGTATATTCCCGTTTCACAGTTTTGGTAATATCGCATATTTTATTCAAAGACATAATACGTATTATTATTAAAATCGATACGTCTTTTCAATGCGAGCTTTTTAAGGATAGAATGATCGTAGGAGGAACATTACTGGACAATAAGAGATCATTCATAAAGTCACGGATGTTGCAAAATAAATGACACAACAATGGAAATGGGCGCGCCACGTAGCTAGAAAATATGTATGTGGGTGTAGTATCCTGTGTGACTGGAGACCAAAAGACCAAAGACAACCAGGAAGAACACGTGACAGATGGACAGTTCTTGAAGACAAAGCATAAACGGCAGGACCTAAACAAAAGCAGAGAATGCAGGAAGGAAAGGATAGATACCAAGGGATACCAAGGAATTGGCAGAATAAAGCTAAAGAAGAAGGCAAAGGAGTGTGAACAGTGAACACCACACACGACTCCACTTTCCAGAGCCAGTTGGACTATGTGAAAGGAGAAACGTAATAGTAAGAGTTTCGTAGCATAGATGGCTCTGATGGTGCTAGTAGCTCAAAAAGCTCTCCAAGAGATGGCTCTAGTACATAGGTTCGCCTCTTCAGTTCAGAAGTGACAGTCCGCAGTTAGGTTTCTACCAACAGCGATTTTGGGAGCATAAGAGAACGGACATTAGTCTCCTCACTGCCCCAAAAAATCGAACCCGTTTATAAGAGTTTCCCGTTTAAATAAAGGTTAAAATGTTTTGTTGTGAGAACCGAGTTTTTATTAACAAGAACCATTCTCAATAATCTGGCGCAGCCGGTAGAATAAAGTGGGAGAAAGACGGACATTCAGAATGGTGGCGTCTCTTCATGGAAATACTGAGAAAATCTAGAGAATTAGCATGGAAACAATTTTATCGTTTGAAAAGTCAAAAAACTTGCGACAAACATAACCATTAACTACCTCCAAATATAGACTTCGGAGAACTATCATCGAAATTTAATATTTCGAAGTAAGAACTCATAAATAAAACAGAAAACACGGATAAAATGACAGTTGGATTAGAGCGAGTTACAAGAATAGAAAAAAAAACGCCTAAATGTCATGCACCTTCAAAAAAACTTACTCGCACATTCGTCATATTGTCTTTGCTGCCCATAGAATTGGCACCAGTCGACCAAAAAAGATGCTTAAAAATAATGTTTCTCCATCCAAAAAAGTGATCTTTAATTCTTGGCAGAAATATTATATTCTTCTGAAAGAGATCTTATCATTGAAACTTCAAATCAAAGTAGACTATAAATAATAATTAAACATGCTGATAATACCAGGAAATACGAAATACATAATACGACGAACGCATCAACCGAATCATTTTCAAGGAAATAATCATGTGAATATATTAAAGATCGATATAAAAGTATTAAAAGTTCTCAGTAGAATATCTACTCACATTTTATCAATGAATCACTGGATGGTTTCTTAGATGTCAAAAATTACCTGTAACAAAAAATAACAAACACATTAGATAAAATAAAATATGCATAAGAAATCTGATACTCACGACATTAGATTTCAAACATGGGCAATAAATATATCAAACGACAATTTGTCTTTTTTTCATTTAAATTAACAAAGATCAACAATTTTAGATAACTCCGATGAAAAACTGACAAACGTAATTGTTTAATTAATGAATTAACTTAATCACTAATTCCAGAGTGGTTGAAACTCTGACGAGTTGTTTCACGGAATTTGAACAATACATCAAATTTCAAAGTCAAAATTAAAGTTGTGTTATTATCCAACTGCTGTGAAACAACCGGCCCATGATACGATAATAATAGAACTTTCACAGAACTTGAATTTTTACTTTGAAATTTGAATAATTTTAAAATTCTCTGAAACAAGCCGTCCTAAACGACGCTTCGCCCTGGTAGCCGTGTTTAGTGACAGATTTGAATAGCTAGGTGCTTTCAACCATCCTCTTTCTAACCTCCTTCCTCCCCTACGTCCTTCAACCTCACAGCATAGTCCCACTGGCACCGGGCAGTCGGGACTTGTGTGCGGTATTCACATCAGAAGAATGTATCAATTATTTCAAGGCAAAAAAGTAGGTATGCAATTTTTTCAATGATTTATCAACGGAAAGAGGGGCGATTCCGGCTCTACCTCATGGTAAGGAATTGTCCTTACCCTTAAAATTAACTAGTTTTCCGTTAACTGCTATTCAAGCTCTTTCGGATGACAGTGACAAAGTCGTTATTTTTAAGGTTAAGGACAATTCCTTCTCCTTAAATAGAACCGGAATCTCCCCTCAGAATAATGTATTATTTGTACAAAAAGTTAGCTTTGTTAATTTAAATTCATACCCTCGAGCTAATCGACAACATCGTAAATATCAAGCCGTGTATCTACCGATTTTGCATTAAGTGGGTACTAACTTACCGACTTTGCTTTAAGTAGGTACTTACCTAATTGAAAATTCTAAATTCGGAATGCTATTCTTTCCGGTGACCTTAATAATATTCGCAAAAGATGTCTTAATTTCAACATGGAGACGAGCGCCGCGTGGGTGGCACCCTTTGAAATGCAAAACCGTCTAATAATGCCTGCGTAAAATTCTCGTTATTTTTCTACCGCCCGCGGAACATCTAACGAGCGATTCTTGTACGCGGGACTGCACCGGTGCGCCGGCAAATAACGAGACGGGCAATATTAAAACTGATGGATGCAAAAAAATATGAAGCAAAAGCTTCCGACACGAGCCGCTAATACGGAGCTAATGTAGCGGGTTGCTCTCTCGACCATATGAAAATCAACGCACTTCATAAAAAGTTCCCATTAAAAGCTTGAAAACAAAAAGATACACATTGTATGCTTTTACAAAGTGGTTAAGATTTGTTTGTATGATTTTTTATATCAGTTTGATACCTGAATCTTTTGTAATATATGCAAAACCACCAACAGAGATTTACCCCGTTTTTGATTTTCTCTTTTTTAAATTTTTGTTTATTATTCAAGGCGAGCATTGTCTAAGCAAAAATATTTCAAGGCAGGATACATACAATTAAGCAGCACGAAGACAAGGCATTATAATAAGATGTTTGAATAGGGCACGGTTAAGATTTTTTGGCCTCTTTGTTAACAAGCGTAAGTTTAACCAGCACGTACGAGACAATGTACGAAAACTTTCAATGAAGCTTTTACATTGTCCGTTATTGAAAGAATAATAACACAAGCGTAAACAGATCAAACTGCAATTGGGATCTTGTCGATAACAATGCAAAATAAGCTAATAATAAAATAATGGGTTGACGGACGTTTTTGTGTGCACCCGGGAATATTCCCGGGTGCACACAAAAATATATTATTAAAATATATTTTTAAATTAAGAAAGTTATTCTTAGAGTTTTATATTATTTTTTATTGTGATGAAAATGTATTCATAATTGTAATTGAAATTGAAAACGAGATATTTGGGAAGAACTAGATGTTGGCGCGGTTTCGGCTGGATTTGTTTTCAAAATGGCGGCGTTAGAACAAGTGCGCCAAGGTCGAAAACTTGGATTTTACATCAGTGGACCAATCTACAAAAACTATTTTTAAAATTGGGACTAGCGGAATAATAACGATCGCGGATCGCTAATTGCCCTCGTCTATATAGGGGGTGGGTACCAATAAAAAGGCATCGAATTCACATCGGTTTTACTAACACCAACATTTACACATTATAAGGGTGTAATGGTCACCAATGCATATAAATAATAAATTATTCAACTACACATGCGTGGCCGTGGCATAGTTTGGTAGTGGTTTCAAAGGGCGAAACGACTATAACAAACAACATAACCTAACTTAATAATCAAAAAATATTGATTTAGTATTAAATAATATAAAAATAACCCGTTGAAAAGCGAACCTTATTAAAAAACATATCAAAACTATCTAGCATCTGTAAAGGTTATTATTTGATCGATAAACAATCAAATTTGTGTGCGTACTAACTGCGCCGTTTGTCGTTAACTGTCGGGGATTACAAGACATAAAACCAGGCTGTACGGCGTGACGGTATGATGACGATCTCAAACTAAGCCGAAGAGTTAATTTAAAAATAGGTACAATGTCTTTTTCGAGATGTCATAATGTCGGCATGACACGACAAAGTCAATAAAACGAAACTAGGGTCAGTAAGTTTATGCATTTTAATCAAAGAGTTTGTTCACGGACACTTTTAGAAAAGTTATTTTATTACACGGGTAAGGTAAGTAGATGATGTTACGATGTGATAAGATATATATGTTCACGCTGTGAAGTGTGAATGGTGAGATCAAGAAGGTGGATGAGCATACCGAAGCGTGCCGCAGATAAGTCTAACGGCCGCTATCGCCCGCGCCGTTCAAACTGAGCGATCGTCAAGTTAAAATGTAGATTAAATGCAAAATCTCAGTGTCAATCGCAACTGAACTCAAATAATGTTTTAATTTTTTAATTAACTTCTTAGATCCGTCATTTGATGACTCAATCACAACTTTAGTTCAAAAGAGAGTACAGTAACAATGATGGTTTACGCAACAAACTGTCTACCCAGTAAGAACGATACTTTGATTAAATTATTTGTGTGCGAAAGTTACGTGTAAAAATAATTATTGTAAATTGGTATGGATTAACCCTTGATTTACCCGGTGACTTCATACATACACAATTTACCTGGTGGAGTCCCCAGGACTTCCGGACATAAAATCGTTAATTTAACATGAAATAAAACACTTTTTAAATGAAATGCTAGTGACATTTGTTTATTATATATTTGGTTTTACAATGGCATAGGTTTTTACTTAAAATTATAGAATCACGGCTTTTTATTAAGGAACTTCTAGAATATGGCAGTTTTTGTAACAAAATTACGAGACCTAACTTCTAGTCTCAACATTTAAAAAACAAAACAATTTTCATACTAATTTTTAAAGAAATATAACAAAAACATAATCAATTCTTATAAAAAGCAAAAAAAAACATGGTTCGAAAAAAAAACGTTCAAGACCTTCCAGTCACGTTTGGTGCCACAGTCATTGCTTATTTTTTGTACGGATAAGGCACACAGGCTTAGTACAACTATGGAAAATATTTACAGTTTTCCTGTTTAGACGCGGTGGACACAGGTGACAATACTTTCTCTCATTCCGGGAAAAAAAAAAAATTAAAATACCGGATATAGGCTAAGACTGTAACATTAATACCTCGGTGTGGAGTCCCACGGACTCCACTAGCGTGATTACTCACCTATTGGAGCCACGCACAACGACGTCCACTCTCCCTCGCGTTTGGCGCGTCACTGCGTGAAGGTACTGGAACGCACAATTTGTAATTCCAAAAACGAACGGATTTATGAGCGATGAAAGTTTTCAATGTAGTCCCAGGGACCTACCGGGTAAACCAAGGGTTAATCCTTCGTATACTTAAGATTTGCTTAAGCGCGAATTTGTGAAAGCAACCGTAAGGAGTTCAAATTTCCGTTGACAATTATATGTTGATAGGCAAGCAAAGGGAAGCATGAATAAATATCAGTTTGAGAACTGAATCTCAGTTAGCGTTTGACATTTCGATCTATTCACGTCCCACCTTTTTCTATCTCGTCCGGTTATGAATTACGACAGGCGTAACTAAAAATTCCAAAACATAGCCAGACACAGATTTAAATAGCTTTTGTTTAAATTCAGTCACGTCTCCTCTTCAGGCGATGCGAAATCAGAAGCTCCGACAGCTGTTATGATTTAGTATCGAAGAGCTGATCCGACAAACGATTGAAATGTTTTTCATATCATATCACCTGAATAGTTATGCAGTAGATCCGATGAAAGTATTTAGAGAGACGAGATTTTTCTTAGAGATTCAAAATAATAGATTGATGAAATTTCAGATTTCGTTCAGATTTATTTCAGCCTGGCTTCGATTTCACAAAACAACTCCATTTTTGTACTATTCACACAGAAGTTATTAAATAAACCATGCTTTCTGCCTAAGGTGGCTAACAAAGACAGATTGATTTCAAATTTAATGTTTACCGAATAATATTTATGACAGTGATTCAGTTATAGAGTATTGATGATAATGTGTTAGATGAAGTTATTAGAAATATGACTAATATTAAGAGTAAATAAGGGTTGGTTTGGGAAAGGGACGAACATATACAGCACTTTATTTTAATATTCTGTGAAGCAACCATAAAGGTTAACATTATATGTTTTAATAAATGGTAACAGAAAACAAAACCCAAACAGAAATGTATATTATATTCATCCCAATTCCCAACCCCAATACTGATGCACCCCTTGTGCATTTTTCTCACAACTTCCGACTACGAAATATTCAAATTTTGTTTTCCAAGCATCATTACCGCAGTATAAACCGTTATAACCGTTGTTAACCGAAATTATCATTAACACATACAAGGCACGAAAAAATATTAACACCACCTCCACGGTTAAATGCTCCACTGTAGCTCGAATAAATTCTGCAAAACGGCGAATCTGAGAGGAAAAATGTAAATGAAACATGCTATTTGCTATCCACTTAACATTCATTACAAAATATTATGCAGAAACTACATGTAGAAGGCCCTTTCAATATATATTGTGTGCGATCAACATTTACTTGCGGTAAGTCAATTTGATAATGAGAATGCCACGTTTTATGCAGGCATTTATGCTACAATCGTCATAATAAGGTTGAGAAAACAAAATGTTACGGACCTATTTAACGGTTCTATATGTCCAGTTTAGCGATTGAAGCTGCTAAAATTTTGTCCAAATAAACAGATGCAACGCCGTGTTGCATAATGTTTTTTGTTTCCAGTGCATCTGTTTTGCCTTGAAATGACGCAAGACAAATAATATAAAAACAATAACACACCACTTCTCGGTATAATAATACTAAACAGAAGGACTCGGGCAAACAATACAGAAATAGTGTCTATGTTTGAGAATAAATAAGGAATTGTTATCGTAACACATCTAAAATATTATCAATATAAAAACATGTTGTTTCGATTCAACAAAAACAGGCACAATACCTTTCGCAGTAACAGCAGCATCAATGGTCCACGCGATCAAATTAAAGAGTCATTAATTGCCTAACAAGTTGCACAGTTTGAATTTTAATAAACCAGATAAGAGATTCTCCCGAATGAAACCAAAAGCAGACAATGTCTCATTTGATATTCAGCCCGCCGCAGACGATACTGTTATTTACCAAATAGGACACCCAGAAAGAATTATGCACTTGAATGAAAACAATGAAAATGACACTTATCCATTGCATAAATCAAAAATTTACCATTACACACAATAGAAATGCAAGAAGAATATAGAAAATTAAACACATAAGGAATATTGAAAGGTTTGACAAAGGCGGAAAGATAAACGTTTCTTTACCAAATCAATGTTCAATGATAATTTACACGTGTGATGTACGAAAGAGAGAGTGGAGACGGACCAGCGCGTGCGAATGACATTATTTGACGGTGTGTGTTTTTTTGCTCGAGGTGATTGGGTAAAAATATTTTGAATAAAGAGAGTTAACTATGGGTAAATGTATAAAAGACATGACACCAAAATCATGACCGAATGTGCATCCCAGATGAAGCGATCTAGAAACAGACATATGAAGATATGAGCAAGAAGGGAATATCTACGGGCTGAAGACGAATGCCTGGTGGAGCTGGTGGAGGACATTTATGGAGAGGATTAGTGTCATGATGATAATGACGATGCATGCAAACGCCAGTCAGTTGTTCTCAAATTTTAAATCTGTGGATTATGTACCTACATGTTCAGAGTCAGGAAATGTTTGCTGGAATATGAAAATATATTTTGGATACATTGATTTTAGTCGATAGTTTATCTAATCACACTGTAGACGATCGAAGATCAGTAAACAATCAAGCGGCGCGCGGCGGTACGGGACAGCATTGAGTGTTCAGTGTCTAGTTTTTAGCGCGGAACGCGTAGCTATGTCCGCTCACTTTACTTTTTGGCAGGTGCGCGGCATTCCGTTACCCAAAGAAATTAAAATAAAGAAGAAACAATATGCAAGAGATGCAGCATCAGCCAGCTACTATTCCAAAGCTATCTGTCATATCACACAAGCGAACAACCGAGGAATGGAAAACTGCGGTCAGCCTTATGCATATGTGAATTGTAAATCAGGTTTTTGCATTTGTTTCTGACCATTGTATTTGATTTAGAGTTTAAGACAAAGGAAATAAACGGTAGCCGGCTTGAATAACATGACTGGCATTAGAGATTATCAGTTGGACAGTAATAAACGGTTAAAATACGAAGCCGCGAAAGGGGTCAATAAGTCAACGGAACTAAAAAGAGATAATTTTGAGCGAATATTAATTTTCTGATTTCAAAATTAAAGAATCAAGGACTGCCAAGCATAAATTAAAATAATGATGGAAAGCGGTTTGTAACATTTTTTTTTATTTTCTGAGTAACTTATTATAATATAACCTTTTAGACATATTAAGTCAAATTATAATCTTCTGCAACATTATCGTTTTGCAGCGCATATTCGAAACGTAAAAGTTCAATTGTTGGCTAAAGAAAATGGGAGTATCAAATACAAGATACTTAACATTACAACACCCAATACGTCAAACGAGGAAATGGTTAAAACAAGCACGTTTCGGTATCCCTCAAGGATCGCCGCAAGAACATAAATTTATAATGGCGTACATGAGGATGGCGTAACAAACCAACAACAATTGCAAAAATTGGCGAAAATATTTCCCGGTTCAATGAAGAGTGTCGGATTTCGGAAGAGTCGCGGTGTCCGTAGGTAATTCAATGCCGTGGCAATCCGTTAGGCAACACCGATGCCATGATGCTGTGGTCAGTGATATACAAAGGGAAGGATGAAATTAACAATTAAGAATAACCATACAGGTTTCTGTTGGGAATTGTGTCAATGAACTTTAACCCACGAGCTCGTTGAGATGAAAAGAAAGGAAAACTTATAACTGAATATCACTAGTTTTGAAATCATTTTTTTTGGGGGCCCTCTTCCATCGGAGGAGGATTATCAACAGGAAAATTTTCACCCTTTAGACTTCAGCCCGGAATTGCAATCATATCAGCCATGTTGGCTTCATATGTATTATGTCTTTCCCTTCTACTATTCGCAATGTTGAACTTATCACTCTACTTTTTAAAATCTAATAAATTTCGCAGATTTAGCTATTAGAAGAATCGTTTTAACATTCCAGCATTTTCAAGTTCCAAGCATTCTTTGATGATGCGCCTGGACATCCACATTTCAAAAAATTGCATCTTCTTGCCTGGTTTAGTACTTAGGTTAGGAGTTTTACTAACTGCTTTACTATTATAACAGACGTATTCAAATGGAGTGCAAAGTGGGGTACTTCCGACGTAAGATTAATTTCGTCCAAAAATTACCGACATAGAACAAGACTTACCAGGTAATAAAGCAAATCAATGGAGATTTATATGTCTTCAAAAAGCAGTATTCCAAAGTTCTAAGTATTTTCACAATAGGCAGGTCCAAACTGTATCTTATCTACACCGGCAGGAGGAAGCTATCGGGCGAGGCGGTATCCCGAAATGCCCAAAAACCCCTCTCGCAGCTGATTGCAAGGATTTATATTCGGCATTTCAATGTCAACCCGTCATAAATTATGGGCGATTGTTATTGGCGGATATTCCCGCACAGTTTCGCCGCCATCAATTTTAATGCGGCCTGGATGGCTTTCTGCTTCTCTGCCTTTTTGCATAAAGCTTTGCCACACGCAGAAGTCAAATTTCTTGGCGACAGAGCTGTTTAATCGATAGGGGATATCTCCAATCACGTCGTTGGGTTATTTCTCTTTCATCGGCAAAAAAAAAGTATCGCGGTTCGGATTTAAGATCACAGAATGCAGACAAAATGTAATCAAATCCGGTGCATTATAACTTCAGATTGGGACAGATCTTTCTCCACATATTTTATGACAATTAGTTATATAATTACTTAGTACGAATTCGGTAAACAATAGATATGTAATACTTATTTTAAGTAAAAGAAACAGACTATAAAAACAATAATATAACTCATATGTCAGCAGTAACCATATTATGTAGATAGGTAATAAATATAACCAAACTATAGGTAACCAAATTATGGTAGCGTTGGTAGTGTAGTTTTAGTGATTTGTCTTGTATATAGTATTGTTCTAGTTTCTATGTTATATTACTGTTACATGTTTTACAAATATTGTTTCATGTTTAGTTTATTAGTGTACTGTTATTTAATGCTTTAAATATTTGGTATAATTTTCGATAGCTCACTAGGTATAATCTTTTCTTAAAATCCATCAATAATAGCCCAGCTAGGAGGAAAACCAAATAAAATAAATATAAAACATTAGAGAAGAAACAAATAGAATAGCAATTAGGTCATTCATTCATGAAAAATTATGTACCTACCTATAAGCAACATTTTTCGATAATTTAGAATACATGTTTTTTCTTACAAACCCATAAAACACAAAAAACAAAACTGGTTTTTGGTTTGGCTGAGGATCGAACCTTCTTTCCCACCGGACCGGAGTAAACCGCGTTACCCGACATTTATTTAGTATATTAACTGCTGTAGGTACTTTCATCAAAAGTTGGTAGATTGCATTGTCATCGACAAAGAGTCTATCTGCTGAGTTTCAGCTCGATCGGATGTCGGGAAGTGGATTAATATCCGCATTCAAGATTTAAATGCATTCATTACTGAATAGATAAGTGAAATTCAAATAGATATATTTAAAAATATCTCCATCTAGTTGCATTTTAGGTACAGTAATTAGGTAAAGAATTGGTGCTCAGATCGGTTATTTAAAAAAAAATTGTAGTTCTATAATTATAGAGATGGCCAGGTAGGTGATTGTTCTATTTTGTTGATTTTTGTATTTGCTACAAATTAAATTGATGTCCTTTTGAAATGGTTTTTAACTTTAAAAATAACCCATCATCAATATGGAGAAGTCTTAATTCATAATTCTAAAGAAATCTTCAAAAATAAAAAGAAGAAACGGTCATTGTTTAAGCATTCGGCACTATGTGATCTGAGCAATGCGCATCTTGACCGAAAACTATTCCACAATTTTGGACCCGTTAGGACCCCCAAATCTCTCGGGAATTTAATTAATTCCCATGTCCCAACCGAACTTATTATTCGGCCAGAATTGACTAAGAATTGTGGGCGCACAAAAACCGATTGATTTATCGCTAGAGTATCATTCTATTTAGATATGTTGCATCGGCTAATTTACACATAAACCCGCGGATGACCTTGGGACGAGGATTTTGACCTCTGATTCACGTGGTCTATTGATCTATTGATCGGTCCTACAGCTTGAAATCAATTTTTTTTTATATTCAAAGGTCTACATCATGCGCCATGATTTCTAAATGCGAGAATTTTTTCTCTAGAATTTAGATTCTGTTAGTTTCGCGCTGCTGAAATACCATAGTTCAAAATCGAAAGGTTGCTTGTAAAATGGCTTTAGCTGTGTTTAGTGACCAGATACGAATAAAAAGGTCATCCAAACTTCCACTTCCCTATCACCATTCCCTCTTTACTTAATTTAACTGAAAATACACGTGCATTTGCATTTGCCTTGATTATATATCATGACGAAATGTGAAAATATTCGGATTTTCATGAACACAATGTTTTAATTTTTTTGTTAGGAAACCTGTTTATTCATTAATTAATGCCTGCAATCCCGTTTTTAACAGGATTACCAATAATTTGAAGAGATTCTGAAAAAAATAGCAATAATCATTTTTCTGCGCGCAACATACCCCAAATTAAAGATACCTTAGTCCCACTAGCGCTGCATCCAGTTTGAAATATTTTTAAAAACAAGAAGTATAGAGCAGAAACCTGTTTACTGAAGCAGAAAAACATTGGAAGGATGAGCTCTGGCGTCAAGATTTTTACAGGAATTTCTAGGTCGGCCTCTCTATTTTAATCTCGCAGGGTTATTTAATCCGTGATCTGTGGAGCTTACATTGTCAAAAAAACAAGTCGTCATTTTTGCTTGTGCCATAATTTAAATACTATGGCACAAGAAAAAGGTAATATTATATTTACAATTTTTATTACACGATAATTTAAAAAGCTTAAAATTAAGACTCCGAATTTCTACCGATATAATAAGATACTTCTGTTGTAGTATTAAGCAATATATTTTTAAGATAATCAGAAGTCGAGATGAATTTTTTTTCATATAACTATATGAAATTCCCTCGATAAAAAAAATCGCAAAGAAGGCTCCGAAAACTATAAAAACCTACCTGGTTCTCTTATTTAACATGCTATATGTATGAATAAAATTCACAGCGTTTCTTTAAAAGCTAAGGCTTTTTACTCAAAATGAATCGACTTTTATTAAATATTTTCACAACAAGCGCGTTTTTTTAGCGCTCTCCCTCTACCTTTAGTATTTACCTGTCTCACTTTCAAACCATTTTCAGCCTTAAAAAAATACTTGAATCGTATTTTTAAATGCATCTATTTGAATTTCGATTTTGTTTTCTTGATTGAATGAACAAATAAATGAATGAAGTGGAATCTTGGAATTGGAAATTAACCCGGTTAGACAGTTGAACTCGGCAGTTGTCGATGAAAATGCATTCCAACAACTTTTGGTGGCACTCACGCACACACACATTTCTCTGAAATTGGACGACATTATAAAGCTTAAAGGGGGTTAATATACGAAATAAATCTCGAAACCATCCAATTAGGATTTGGCTTAAGTTATAGTGCGGTTCACTCATTTTAGTCAGTCACTGGGGAGGAAGGTTCAATTTTAATTTTTTGAAAACATTTTTAAAATTCGCAGTAGTAAATAGCCATGGCTTGGGAAGTAAGAGAAATCCTCACTCAAAACAAAAAATATATATTTAGTAATAAAAATAGATGATTATAGTACAAAAAAACTTTGTTCTTGAAGGGTAGATTTTTTTTCTACATATCCCGGTATTGGATTTTTTACGAAAAGGTCAACGAGTCTAATCCATAACACAAAGAAAACACGAATAAACAATGTACACGATACCGTATCGGGCATTGGTCAGATGGTCAGATACACAACTAGGAAAAGATGCCACTAAACTCACAATAAATCACTTTTTATTACATTTCGTTCTTTTAAATGTTCTAACCATTCATATACATGTGTATTTTTTAAAATCACTCTTACTTTTATTATTTGGAACTACAGAATTCACATTACCAGGTGGTAGGGGTCTATCAAACGATGGGGCATTTGCATAACTACCCGGGCTGACCCGGGGACCCTAGGGGCTGGGTAAGTACTAGAGTTCGTTAGTGATCTACGAGATGCTTATCTTAAGCATGTAAAAGCCAGGAGCTTTCAAATTAAATAAAACAATACCTAGTTTAAATAAACAAAAACATAAAGTAATACAGATTTTAAATATATATTTAAATCTCCATATCATACAAATAATACAAGCACAATATCCATAAATCAACAATAGAGTTGAAAACCTCATATCAAGAGGCGTGCAGTACATATAAGCACTGCCTTAAGCTACATTATAAAATTATTGCAAGAATTTTTTTTTATTTTTTTTTTAAAAAGAAAAACAAACATTCCCGGGTTACGAATAACCAGACAATATTTGAAAATCTCCTACTACCACCACAGTAAGCTGAAAATGTTGCTTGTGTTGTGATGGAGGATTTAGCCAGCCGAGGAGTTGAACACACTACGCCTGGGTGGGACCCAAACGCGATGTCAACTCGGCCACCGACCGGTATCTATATATACTTTCTAAATGTTTCTCTTTACTTTACGGTATCAACGTTGTAATTAGTCAATGTATCAAAGGCACAATATGCAAACGACCACACGTCATGTTAAAAAAATGTTGTCTTCAGTCAACACAAAACTGTACACATTTGTGGTATGCTTAATTAAGGGACGACTCGTTTGTGTTATTGTCCAAAAAGGCCGCGACTTTTGGTACAAATCACAAATGTAGCAATCAGTGACATCTGTCGGTACCCTTACTAATTAGTGCAACAATTTTAACAACGAATTAATCATCATATTTAAGTTGGTTTTCTTTCGTGCAATTGTTCGTTGAAAAAAGATGGAATTGTTAATAATCCAGTGACAGGCTTGTAATATGCATAAATGAAATTGATATCCCTTCTAACATCATCTAAAGTCAGCAGCCAGTGTTAGCGAAAACTTGCAACATCCGTATAAGTTTTTTTTATTCGCTGTTTTTCCTACTGCCTACCCTGATTAAAAATTCTGTGCACGCCACTGCTCACATCTATAACTAAACCGTCGCGCATCGTACTAATGATATATATACTCCACCGATTTGGTGAAAACTAAAATCTGAAAATATTCAAAAATTCCCGGTAAAGAAACCTGTTGTTTTGAAACACGTTCATAATGTTTATTATTAAAACAGTGGTGAAAAATGAGTTAGTTATTTTTCTTTAATTTAAAATGACGCCACCAACTAATTTTGCAAATGACAACTTGCAAAAAATGTGATTTTGAGACTGAGGCTGGACATCGGAAAAACGAATTCCATGCACACAAAAGCCCTGAATGTTGCGTGTGGCTAAATAAAGAACAAGCAATAATTCGGCTTGCCTAAATGCTGGGCGATACGAACCCCTTCGATTAATGAATGCACGGATCGGATTCCATCGACGTTTAATGACGTAGTAAAGTTGGGCTTTCGAATCTGAACCAAAATCATTGGACCACTTTGTAAAAAAAGTCACCAAACATAATACGATTTGAATGCTGCCTTAAGAACGTCTTGTTCTTTTTCACGTGGTGGCCTCGCCGTCGACGCTAAATGCGTGGGGTCCATCTTAATGGCTCTTTGATTGATAAACTAAACAATAAAGCGTTATATTGTAAACGAATCTGAAGCTAACTTATTAAGACACAATGCAAAAAAGTCACAAGACAAAGAAGAGTTTTATGAATGCTGCCTTAGGATAATCTCATTCATTTTCATGTGGTGGCTCCGTTTCTTTTGGTTTTGATGCTAACGCGTGGGGTCCATTTTATGTCCTTTTGATTGAAATAATAACATTGAAAACGAGAGTTTCCAAGAATCGTTTCCTGGTGATCATGATATTCAGAATAAACAATGCACCGCTATGATACTACCTATATCGAGTGCCCCGATTTAATCTCTCCCTCTTTCTCAAAAACGACGAAAATAACGGAAAGAGAGGTTATAGCGGATCTCTCAGCGGCAGGATGAGTCCTAATTTCAGAGGACAAAAGGTGAAATCTTTACTTTTGATCTTCGAATTCTTCCATAGTGTCTTTACTGTTTACGGCAAAGTTATGGGACATGGCGTGTTGTGTAACTTTTCACTTTCAATGGTTAGTTGAAGGTAAAAGAAATTCCGATGTATCTTTTTTAATGAAAAAGAGGAAACGTATGTCTTTAGAAAACGACAAATGTAGAAATAAAACCATACATTAAAGTTGGGGTTAATGTTCAAAATTCAACACAGGAATCTAATGGATATACTCGTACGGTTAGAAAGAAGATGAACATAATAATATAATCAAATAATCTCATTAAAGAGGAAGAAAGCAGTACGTTAAAAGTAAAATACAAATAATAACATTACATTATAAAGAAAACTAAGACCCTTGTTAACATTTTTGTTGGGCATTCCTAATGGGTTAGAAAGGAACAACTTTCAGAATTGACACCCAGAATCTAAATTAAATGGGGCTGTAAGAACTCAGTGCGGGAGTGTTAATGTATAAATGAACGGTTATAAAGATGTCAATAAATGCAGAAGGGAGAACATTATTACATTATTAAGCAAGTCATACCGTTAGAATATCCCACAGGATTACAAGTAAGGAATACCATGTTTCTATCATTAAAGAAACCGAGATCTAAATCTTGACAGTAAGCACGATATTAAAAAAGATTATACCAAGATAACAGTATTTAATCTCTCGTTAAAAAGGTAATTGATTATTGGAAAATGGGTGGAAAATAAGTACATATTTAGAAGAATCCAGTTGTGCCTAAAAAAGATAAAAAGTTAAAAAGCCATTTATTGGCCTATTTACAGAAGAAAAGCTTTTAAATATTGATTTAAATGTAAAAAAAGACAAAACGTCATGACAATTTATTATAAGCAATAATAACTCGCCTGAAATATCCATACAAATTGAAAACGAGTAAAAATAAATGCCGCCGACGGGAATTGAACCCACACCTTCTAATTGCCAGTCGCGTGCTCTGAACCATTAAGCTAATTCAGCTTATTCCCAACCCGCCAAATAATTCAATATGTGCTAGTATTTCAATCAACAATTATTGCTTATAATAATTTATAATCCTTTGGGCCATGCATAAAAAACCTTGTCTTATAAACATTAGTTTATAATGATAAATATTTTAATGAAAAAATAACGAGACGTCATATTTATTACTACTTTCTTCATTTTTGGTTTAAAAAATGAGTATTAAATCTTAAGCTAAGCCGGGTAAAAACGCTAAAAATATCAACCCCTTTTGTTTGAAACTTTTCGAAATTAAAAAAAAAACTTAATAAAGAGAATTTTTCACATTCATCGGCGTTCACAAACGCAAATTCCAAGTAAAAATCTGAAATAATTCCCAGCATAATTCTTGTGTAAAATGTGGAGAATTTAAGCCATATTATCAAGGGTTCGTAATGGCCCCTTAGAATACTATCTAATTTAAATACATAATAAAGAATTGACTCGTTTATAGCTAACAGGAAAAAATACCAATTTAATTCACGTTTCTCGCAATATCAATGATTATAAATAATC
Organism: Hesperophylax magnus; assembly: GCA_026573805.1. NCBI lineage: Eukaryota > Metazoa > Arthropoda > Insecta > Trichoptera > Limnephilidae > Hesperophylax > Hesperophylax magnus. The sequence continues at coordinate 14,343,420 of JAIUSX010000012.1, forward strand.
GGAGATAGTTTTCTTTTTGGATACCAAAACGCAAATGGTCCATTCGCCGACATTAAATCTTGGATTAACTCATTAAACATTATTTTACTGGAGATCCGAGCTGTTCAGGGATAAATTTATTATAAAGATAAGTGATTCGGGAAATGTTTTAGAATTAAAAGTTCTGATATGTAACGTCGAATGAATTGATTATTTTAAACTCGAAATCAATTTACACGCAAGATCTCAGAAGCACAAATCTTTGAAACATATCTTAGATATATGCATAAATGAATGAACTGATGAACTCCGTCGATAACAGTGATAAGAATCATTAAAGCTGGATGAAATTAAGAAAATGTCAGTAGGTAAAAAAAGATAAAATCATTAATAATCAATTAATTTTTCTTACGCCCTCGGATTAAACACTTTTCCGGTGAATACTCACGTAAATCTTCACTAACCAGTAGGATGCATGATCTGGACAGCAAGTTTGGGGGTACTGTTGATATATTTATTGACTCTATTTATGGAATTAAGCGTAATCTTATACCAGCACTTAGTTGAATCCTACAAATTAGAGTAGCGTTGATAATGTTGTTTTAGTGATTTGTCTTACATGTAGTATTGTTCTAGTTTCTATATTATTTTATGTTACTGTTACATGTTTTACTAATATTATTTTATATTCAAATCAAATCAAATCAAATCAAATCAAAAATTATTTATTGTAAAATAAAAATTACAAAAGGTGTAGCTTATGAGTAGACCCCATTTCTTCCAGCTAACCACATTTATTTAATTAAAATATATAATATTATTTGTTTTATTATAATAATTACAATGTTTATACAGATAAAATAACAATATACCAATGAAAAAATAAAATTCAGTTTATCAGTTTACTGTTATATCATGCCTAATTTTTTTGTAATTTTTGAGTTATATATTCTATATTATATTTAAGATTTTAAAAACAGAACATCCTCACAACATCCCCCAATTGGGGATGCCATAGTCTCACTGGCTCCAGACGGGAGCAGTTGGGACTCTTGTGAGGTATTCACTATAAAAAAAAAAAATATCTATCTTATAGATATATTCTGTTTTTAAAATCCATGTAAAAGCCTGGCTTGGCGTAAAACCAAATAAAATAATAAAATAAAAATAAAACTCTTTCTGCCTCTTCCTCACCTGAATCAATCTGTGTTACTCTATCTCAAAATTACTTTAGAATTTATTATTGTTCACTCGAAATACCTACATAGTCGCTACTAAACACCAGTGATAGACTTAATCCACTGAAAATCCATCTGAAAGTTTCGCATTTGCGATAACGCGAAAATCGTAATTTTTTCGCGAAAAACGCGATTTTTTCCAGTTTCTTATTTGTCGCAATTTTCGGGTAAATAATGCGAATTTCAGTATTTTTCTTTTTTTTAAGTGATTTTCTGTTTTTTTTTTTTAAATAAAAATCAATATATACAATCTCAATATTGATAATTTGGATGATTTCTATAGCGCCGTTTCTGTGCAATCACCTCAAGGGCAATCTCTAAATAGTATAAAATAAAGTGGCTATCCGCGTCTGTCTGTTTGCGCTTAGTTCTTCTAAACTACGAAACGGATTTTGAAAGGATTTCCACTATCAATTAGGGAATTTCTCCCGGAAGGTTTATATGTATAATACATTAATGTTATATTTATAGAAAGCTGAGAAGTCGATATCTTGTAATCAAGTCGTAAAAAATATTTTTGGGCGCTTACGTTGCTAACGGTGGCTAAACCTTAAATACATCAAAATAATGCACTACGGAATTGTATAACTTAAAAAGACCTACAGAAAAGACCGCGACGGTATACGTCTATCTCATAAGGATAACACCCAACAACGCCGGGTACACGTCAGCTAGTTAGAATTAATATGAGATTCGTTCTTAATCGTTGTTTCTGCAGTCTGCACCATCAAAGATGTTTCACAGAGCGTCGTTATACTCCAAATCCAAATTCTAAAAGTGTTTTTAACACACCACTGACGTGTAAAACAAGGCCTATTAACCTGTTGGCAAGGGGTCCCAAAAGGGTTCGAGGAGGACCATTGTTAGGACTGGGAGTGTTGGCGGCCTGCTGACCTTACCAAATGTAGACCCATTGCAGGGTGGCCCAGCTAATGCGGGCTTTATTGGACATTCCTCCTGCGGTAACATGTTTATGAAGGCCTAGCGACAAGGTGAACGGAAAGAGAGACTGACGAAGAAATGTGTAAATTTAAGACCAACAATTTAAAACTTTTCATATTCATGAATTGTTATTTTGGGTCTCCAATAGTATTCTGTGGTGAGCGCAAAAATGGTTGCTTATTTGTAATTTAATTTGGAAGATGCGTAAAATTGTTTTCTGGAATTTATTTGTACGATTTAATTATATACATATAGGAAATGGTATTTACCTTTTTTGTTATTAATTACCCGATTTTATATAATTGAGCTAGAATTCCCACACCACACACAAGAGCCTTATGTCTTTATGGTGAGGAAATGCTATTAATATTGTATAACACTGATATAACATGTAAAAAAATACAAATATGAAATTATTATTATTAATATTTAAAATGAGGCTAGTTCGGTATCAGTACGGAAAATTAATGATTCGAATTAAAAGTAAACCTTAACAATAATTCAATGTGAGTTAAACATAAATAATATAGTACCTATACAAAATAATAAAACCTTAAAATGTATGGAAGATAAATTTCTTTAAAAGAAAGGAAGAAGAAGAAGAAAGAAAAAAAGACACACTAACACACTTTTAACGGCTTATCTCGTCAAAGGACTATACGGGCTACATTTAAAATTGGAATTTTTTTTTAAACAAAAATTGTTTTAAGGAAAAGAGAGCATGCCACAAAAAACGAGTAATTATTTTCAAAATTTCATTTCTAGTGTTCATTATCACCCGATACTTCTAACAAGACGTGTTGTTACACCACTTGAGTTACTAAGGGCTCGCGTCCTGCAATCCTTTCAATCTGTTTCCATGTCAAACACAACACAGTGCAGTCACTGATGGACCGAAATACATAGGTACACATGCTCGGGGTTCATACTTTACGCGTTAATCGTCCAAAAAAGGAGAGGGACAAGGTCAATATTCACATTAACATCTTGCTGTGAAACTGTGAACCAGGAACCAGTGGCCAACTAACAACCAACTAACCCACTGACTCGACAACCTGTGGTTTATTCTTCAATTTCGTCACCTTAAAACCTTGTTCATCGCAATTCGTATTCATGATACAACGTAGGTAAGTACTGGCTTTCCTTTTAAATTTTTATTTGGAGTCGTTAGAATTTTAAATACAGAAAAATTTAATTTAAAACAACATACATTACACGAATGTTTCGCCCTCTTAGCACTGATGGTCCTATTCGAAAGCACAATTTTTTATTGTCCATTTCACAATGGCTTCCGAAAGCGTATTATCGTGATTAATTTTTGGGTTATTATGTCGTGTTGCGTTTCCTCCTCCTTTAGACGACGATTCGGACATACAGTGTCCATTATCTGTCCAACATCTGCCCTGATAATAATAACCCAAAAGATAATCAGGACAAAGCAAAAAGTCTGTTCGTGTATCTCTGACGTCATGAGCAACTTTTTTCGTTCTAGAATTGATAGGTTAAGGCAACTATTTTCATATCGCCATCAAGTCATTCTCATCGTGTTCTTGATAATATTCAATGAGCAAATAAGACAAGATGGCATAATACATTGCTAGTTCAACCAAAAAATAGATGATACACGTGTTGAAACTCGAGTGTAACCGGGAAGCGTACCTATAGTAGAACTTACAATGTAAATGAGGTTCTGCAAAACAAATACAAAACAAAATAGAATGAATATTAAATTACTTCGTTAGTTGCATCCCTAAAATAGTGCTATTTTGGTGAAATTATTGACAAAAGTATTCAATCAATGCTCCGAATTCCAAACAGATCCCTTAAACTAAAATTTGGGGTTGGGTTTGTACTAAAATAACCAGAGCTCTTACTGCAAATCTAAACAGTCGTACATGCCCCACGTGCGCGATTTTTCGAAACCAACTTTGCAATATCCAAAGAGATTTACAAATGACGTGAAGAATCATCCTGTCAAAGGGAAGCATTCAATGAGGGGTGAAATTCAATAATAAGGGTGAGAAATGTCAAGCCTTTGGTGAACGTACCCTTATGAACGGAATGAAGCGAGATCACAGATCTATTTTAATGTGTAAAAATCAGTGGGTCCAATAATCAGTATAAATATAATTAATAATTTTTTTTTGTAAACTAATGTTTAAGACAAGATTTTTTTTGCATAGCACAAAGGGTAACAATTATTTTATAAGCAATAATTATTAGCCTGAAACACTCATTCACATTGAAAAATCTCCTGATAAAAGATACATGACGCCAACGGGACTCAACGCCAACTCATATAAAATAAAGTTGCTTGTTTCAGGGGAAAAAAATGTAACAAGCAGTAATTATTGAATGAAACACTAGTATATATTGAATTATTTCGCGGATAAGAGATAAGCCGCCATAGCTCAGTGGTCAGCGCTGTCGACCGTAAATCGAAAGGACACGGGTTCACGTCCCGTTGGCGTCATGTATCTTTTATCAGGAGATTTTTCAATGTGGATGAGTGTTTCAGGCTAATAATTATTGCTTATAAAATAATGAATATAATTCTTGCGAATGCAGCATCTCCCTGTGGTAAGCAGAGTAATGTAATAAACGATAAATGTAGTCTCAGTTTCAATTTTAGTTTATATATTTTAAGAAATTGCCTGTCATTCGTCAAATTGCAGACATAAAGGCTGTGCAAATTTCAAGACGCCAGAGCTCAGAGTATTTTTTTTTACTTTTGACGACCTTCGAGATTGAGTGGTTACGATCCTTAGCTACGAATCTGGAGGTCGTGAGCTCAAATCCCGACGTGCGCAAGTAAATTTTGGTCGGTATTTTTTTATTATTTCACAATTATTTATTCATTTGCAATAATCTATCGTACAATTGCGGCACGTTCCAGAGAGATAGATACTTTTAGTACCACCCTGGTGAAAGACCACCATTTAGATTCGATACTTTGCTTGAAATGGCTTTAGTCGTGTTTGGTGACTAGAACCGAAAAGCCAGGTAATTTCGACAGTCCTCTTCCACATTTTGCCCTCCCCACCATCTTCAACCTCGCAACATACACCCAAATTAGGGAAGCCATAGTCTCACTAGTTCCAGGCGGTTGGGAGCAGTTGTAACTTAAATGCGGTAGGTACTAACATTAAAAAATCAATTCTCTGCTTTATTGTTTAGAGGCGAAAACTAAACTAAAAGTAAGAGGTAACCTGTATTTTTACTATTCACAGACAACCGTTGAAATTGTGCAGCATTTCTTTATAGTTATCTTAAGGCGCCCATAAAATGATCTGCATAGTTCACTTAAGCATTCGTACATCAGATTAGTATCACATCAGACCAGGGGCTTATTTCTTGGTAGTCTTGTATTATTTGGGCCTTCAACTTTCACATTCAAAATGGTTGCATTAGGAAAGCAGCATGACTAGTTGATGCAATTTTTTGCATTTTATATCTAAGAGATTGACGCTTCAATCATTTTAACGTTTTGAATATATCTAATGTGAGAACTTATAATAAGCCTATTTTACGAAGATGGATCTAAAATGTAATTATGCAATCAAATAATAATAATATTATGGTTTTTTGTTGTCATAGAACTGTGTTGCAATTAGTCGTCCTTTTTGAGTACGCGTTTCGGACAGCATTGTGGAGTCAATCATCATAGAAATTGTGCCATGTTTAAAGAAATCTGCCATGATAGACATAGCAAGGCTATCCAAAACAGTGAATAAATAAATCATTTAAAAAAAACTCCTAAATAAATTCGATTAAGGCGATAAAAATATTAACATGAAATTTGATATTAACCCAGATTTTTCATGAACTAATTTTAACTAAATGATTGCTTTCAGCAAAAAAAATAAAATAACAGTTTTATTCCATACTGGTTGTACACAACCCGCGATATCAATAAAAAAACAATTACCACCATTAAAGTCCCATTTTAGTGAAACTTCTGCACACTGTAGAAAACTGACTTTAAACTACATTTTAAAAACAATGTCATTTTCATAGTTTTCAAACGAAACGAATGAACAAATAATTACAAATACCTCTTTTTAGATTTCACAAAAAACGAAAAAAATATTTCAAATTTTTAGATTTTACAAAAAACTAAAAAGATATTTAAAATATTTTGATTTCACTCAATATTTCAAATTGCATTTATTAAGAGATAGCTTCAGAAATATGTTTACAATCTAAACAAGTTCATTTGCTTCATTCAAAAGCCTTAAAATTTTATAATGAAAATCTAACGCATTACGCAATTAAGCTTGAAAATTGAAACATCTCAGTGTAATGGAAATTTTCAGGGAGATAAGGAACTCAATCAAGCAGAAAAAGAACAAAGAATCAGATAGGCTCATTTGACAAAGAGGAGGAATTAATACAATTTAAGAGAAAAAGCGTATAGAAGGAATGGGCAATTAAGAGGAAAATAATTAACCATTAGATATGCAAAAACGGCATTTAGTTAAAATGCTGAGTAGCTGACTTTCATGTTAAATTAAGTGCTGAAAAGCTTCCCTGTAATTTTCAATAGGAATAATGTAGAGACATTTACATAAAACATTAATGTTTCAATATTTACAAGATAACGGAAATAGTTATTTATTTATTTTATTAGATACAATAACTTTAAATATTATAAAACATTATTTGAAAATGTGGGCCTCACTTAGTGCTTTACCCGTGCTGGGGATTTTTACATATTTGTGGGGCCCATTTTACAATTTAATAATATTGAATAAAAAGATAATATGAAATAATAAATTGAAATAAAATACATTGATAAAGGCTGTAATGAAAAAAATCGTCAAACATAGTGAGGTAGGGTTGTGTATTATGTGTGTATTGTTGTATTGTGTATTACGTATGTATGTTTTAATCTTTTACGTTATAATTATTTGTAAAATTGTCTTTTTTGTTCTTTAATACAACTTTAAATTTTGTAAATGAAAAGTTTGTTGTTTACATTTTTTATATCGAATGAAAGCATTGGTAGGTTGTGTTGATGTGAATAGTAACAGGTGGTCTTGATTTCACAAAATATTCATAAGTAAACTACCTTATCACAATTTTCATAGATATTATTCAGTACCTGTCAGACATTCGTTACACTTTCAATTTTAATGTATATAACATATTTAAATTAACGTCTTTCTCGTTGGACTACGATGATTTAAAAGTAGAAGTATATCGATGGAGATAAAGGGGTGCTGGCAGAAGACTAATCTTACTGTTAAAGAATCAGAGGTCAGCTCACTTTGCTTAAAAAACACTTTCTCGCTATATCGTATTGTAAACAAATCATCATTACTGGAACAATCTTAACAACAAATCAATACGACTACTGAATACAAATTCCTTCACAGTATCGATTCATCGGTAGATTAAAATTTCGGCAACGGCGACAACACTGTACATTGTCCGTTGTTCGTTGTAATGCAACACAACGCACGCTTTGGCGCCACCAGATTACAGGTTGCACTCAACACCGCAATGACCGTAGGTGGTGCAAGCATGTCTGTTTATAAACCGGACTTTAATTACAATCTATAAATAATATCGTGAACTGTTGTGTTAACAATATTGTAGTTAATTAAACCGCTCAGATGATGCGCACAAATGATTTATAGTTAAGATTGAACCGACCGCGATTGCGGAGTTAGCAATGTGCTCATAACGACAATTGTTATTACGGTTAATTGTTATTAATTAGGACATTAGAATTTGTTCGAATTAATAGACACACAAGACGTTTGGACTAACAGCAATATTCCTGTCAATTATTAATTATTAATTATTAATTACATTATTGCGCAATGTAATCATATAACTATGTCTCTTTCTATTCAAGGGTGCTTTCATGTATATATGTACAATAACATGGATCGCTACACAATATATATATATATATATTTTTTTTTTTATTAGGTACAATATTTTTTACAATTCAAGGTTTTCAGTAATGTAGGCCTCACTGGGTGGCTTGCCCGTGCTGAGGCCTTCATTTTATAATATAAAAAAAAACTACATAATACATTTAATGAGAAAAATTATACATTTAAAATTAAAAATTCATAATAATATATTTAAAATTTTTAAAAAAATAGTACATTGAAAATAATCTTGTGTGTTTGTGAGTGATGTGTGTTTATATTGGTTTTGTGTGTTACGTGTAGGTTTTATTTTTATTTTATGCTATGAAATTTTGGTAATATTGTCTTTTTTGTTCTTTAATCCATTTTGTAATTTTGTGTGTGAATTTATATTTATTTTTATTTATATTAATTGATAACGTGCAAAGACTCCACAAAAGCTGGAAAATAACATAAACCAGGTTTTATTTATCACTTTAGGGATGAAGCTCGCGCGGCTTATTAGGGAATCATTGTGATTTTTTTTTGCAATTTTGTTTTCAATCAATTTATAAATTTGTAAAATGTTCGTATAACTGAGATTTCGCCGATGTTATACAATGCAGAACAATTATTTAATTATGTTTATTCAACGGAGTGAAAGACCTTTAGCAGGCGCAAGATATTCGGCTGCAGCATCCAACACCCACCTCCCATTGTCTGCCAGTTGATTCATAGAGAAGCTGAGATGATTATCATGTCTCGCAGTCGTAAGACGTAACCAACCGGTTCCAAGTCCAGACAACGTTTACATTGCCGATATGGTAATAATAGTATAACCATAGAGCTTGATCTAGTATCTAGTGGGAATAGACTAAGAGAAGAGACGGTAGAACAGAGGAGAACAAAGCGCATTACTTGTCAATTAAAAGTCAACATAAAATAATGGTCTCCCAAAGAAAGTCAATTGTGTATCAAATATTCCAATCTTAGGAGAAACTAGCACTGTGGAAATGTTATAAAGTTCATGGAACGTGTTTCCATCATGTGAGAGGAATATCACGTGAAATCAAACTACAACACACGGACGTGAAGTTAAAAAATATAATAGCCGTGAAAAATAACTGAAATTAGAATTGCCGGATTTGTGAAGCTGGAAGTTTATATTAAGAACAAATCTGAACAAGGACAATTGTTGCAGAATACTCAAGCAAAAATGTTCAGGATTTTAATGGCCAAGATTTTTAATTCAACAAGAATTTACAAAACTTACGTATACGATGTTACTTACTTAGATATTAGTGCAATTTCACAAAAAAAACGATTCTATCCATAGACTTTTTGTTGTTTGTTTTTGGGGTGTTATGCCGTGTTGCGCTAACTCCTTCTTTAGCCGACGTTTCGGACAGCGTTGCAGTGTCCATCATCAGGGCAGATCCGGTAGATCCGAAGATGTGAAGATGTGAAGAGTAAAAACTTACATATCCATAGACATCCAAATTAAAAGACCAGCCAATCACGGAAAGGGGAAAAAACAAATTTTGGTGTTTTGTCATTAAATGAATCTAGTATACAGGCAACTCGCATTGGGTGGTAAAAAATAAAATATGCCTTTGAATTACTAGTTTTTTTTACAATAGCGCGCAAATTGCTGACTACGTAAAAAAACTTAACTACATATTCCAAATCGGGTAAACAAAAGTCCTGTCTGGTTTCCATGATGTAATATTTTGTTACACTATTTAGACACTTTTGCAAATGTGTTATAATTTAGCCACCTCGTTCAATTTCAGCGTCGCTACGCCAGGCAAATCGGTTAAGGACGAACATTTAGATCCTGCGCAGAAAAGTCCAACAATGGACAGCGCTGTCAACCTTTCCCTTACTTTGGCTAACTTTACTTTCTGCGCATGGTCTGGTTAATTCAATGTGTGCTCTTCGGTGGTCAGTGTACGGCTGATATCATAGTTTGTTCAAAGCATTCTCGAACGCCCTGGTAATATGTAAAATATGGTCACGTGATTCGCCTCCAGCTCGTCTAAATGGTACCCAGATTTAATGTAAGGGCAAGTCTTTTAATTTTACTAACAAAAAAAATTTTAAAAAAAATCTGACAAAGTAACGGTAACGTAAATAACAAATCAAATCATCATTTTTGCAACGTATTCCCTACTTCAGCCACATTCCCAAAGACTCATACTTATTCAGTTATATCATTATTAGTATTCAGTAATTAAAAAAAATATTTTAATAGACCAAGAAATCATTGTAAAATGTGTCTTGAGTAAAATAATCATTTCCAAATTCAGTGAGCATTCTGTGACTTAACGGAAACACGATAAGTATTTGAAATAATTATAAGTTGCACTCAACTGTAGTAACCGTAGCCATAACCAAGATAACGTAATCGATTTGAAAGTTATTAAAAAATTGATTGCTTATTTCCTAAATCGACAATGGATATTTTTATTAATTCGAAAACTTTTCGTCAATCGAAGCGATTTGGGAATTTAATTTAACGATGTCTTTATCTCGAGTTTGTCGTTAAAATTGCATTGCAACTATTGCATGTGAGCAGAAATAACCAGAAACTTGTGTGGGAAAGACCTCCGTGAATAACCTAGAATAATTCGATTAATCTTAAGCAAATAGCAACGAATTTAAATATATATTTGCACTCATTTGATGGAAGATACTCTCAGTATTACTCTGATGAGAGACCAGCATTCAGAATTTAAACTTTAACCTAAAACTACAAAACATAAACTATAAAACTACAGGGTTTTCCAATAAGAGGTGTTATTTTGAATAGCCCGCTATTTCGGTAGATGTTACTTTTGAAGCTGTCATTTTTTGACATTTGACAAGTAGAAACTACGCCATTAATAAAAATGGAACGATACACGCTTCAACAACGCATTAAAATTATTAAAATTCACTTGAGTGAATCAAATGCAAATCATCTTGAGTGATGAGGCCCATTTCCAACTCGGTGGCTTCGTCAACAAGCAAAATTGTCGCTTTTGGGGCTCGGAAAACCCAAGAGTTATTGTTGAAAAGCCTCTCTATCCTCAACGTGCGACTGTTTGATGCGGTTTATAGTCCGGCGGAGTCATTGGACCTTACTTTTTTGAAAATAAGGCTGGAGCAACAGTTACGGTGAATGGATTGCGCTATCGAGAGATGATTAATGATTTTTTATGGCCGGAATTGGATGGTATTGATCTGGACAACGTTCACTTTCAACAAGACGGCGCTACGTGCCACAAGCAACGAAACCATTGATCTTTTACGATTGAATTTCATAATAACACCTCTTATTAGAAAACCCCGTATGTTTACAGTCACCAAAAATTATCACGAAATAAGACTACGGTCCTAATTGATTACAAAACAGTTGATTTAAAGTGCCATTCTGGCAATCATTTTGTTTTACGTAAGTTCATATTCTGTCATGGTGGAGTGCGCGCACGAGCGTATTATTTGTATCCTCGATTTTTTTTAAATTTTGTAAAGGAAGAAGAAAAGCAATTACAGATTTTAACTTATTTATTGATTATATATTAATACAAATATAATGTTTTTCAGTTGCGATTTTTATTTTTTTAGGAATCAAACAGTCGCACATTTAGCATAAACATGATTATTCACATATTGCTGATGTCCATGCACCAAATACAATCGACATAGCTCCGGAAATCTTCTCAAAGTTTTTCCTTGACAAAATTGAGTCAATACGAGCCCTAACAACCTACGCTCCACCACCGTATTTTACTAAATGCAATAGAGAAAACCTTTCTGCCTTCAAACCTACATCCCTAGAAGAAGTAAGGAAATTAATTCTTACTTCACCGAACAAGCAGTGTTCGCTCGACCCTATTCCAACGTGGCTACTGAAAAAGTGTTGCAATGAAATTGCTTCCTTTTTAGTTCATCTTTTCAATAAGTCACTTAGCACGGGTGACTTTCCAAAATCCCTTAAATTAGCTATCGTAACTCCATTATTAAAAAAACCACAACTGGACGCTGAAGATCTTTCAAATTACCGACCCGTTTCAAATCTGCCGTTTATATCAAAAATATTAGAAAAAATCGCTGCCTCACAGGTCATATGTCACTTAAATTCAAATGAATTATTAACTAAATACCAATCTGCATATAGACGGTTCCACTCCACAGAAACCGGGTTACTACGTGTTTTGTCGGACATAACTACTGCCATTGAGTCGGGTAAACTGGCACTTCTTTCAGTCTTGGACATGAGTGCTGCATTTGACACGATTGACCATGACTTTCTTATTAAACGATTAGATGAATCATTTGGTTTAAACTGTGATGTTAAGACCTGGCTGACATCGTACCTGGCCAACCGTTTACAAGCCGTAAAAGTGGGAAAAAACCAATCAAATTATGTAACCCTTTCATCTGGAGTACCCCAAGGGTCCGTTCTGGGCCCACTACTCTTCATCCTCTTCACAAATGATGTCGCTAAAATAATAGAATCATTCGGCCTTCTATCTCACTGCTACGCTGATGACCAGCAAGTTTATTTTTACTGCTTACCAGAAGAAATAAACAGTCTAAAAATTCGTATAACTGAGTGTATAGAAGCAATTACTCGCTGGATGACCTCAAATAGATTGAAACTGAATCCCACAAAGACTGAGTTTCTGTGGACTGCTACAAGCAGACGTCAGCATAACATTGAAAACTCCCCAATAACCATTTCCGGAAGTGAAATCACTCCAAAAACGTGCATCAAATTACTGGGTGTCAATCTGGACGCTAATTTTTCCTTTAAAACTCAGGTGAACAGAACTGTAAGCACGGGGTTCTTTCAATTAAGGCAAATTAAAGCAGTGCGGAGAAACCTGCCAACAGAGGCGACTAAATTGCTAGTCAATTCCTATGTTGTTTCACGTCTAGATTATTGCAACGGAATATATGCAAGTCTCCCTAAATGTCAAATCAACAAATTACAATCCGTTTTCAACGCCGCGGCAAGGCTTATCACCGGAGTATCTAAATACTCCCACATTTCAGAGCATCTCAAAAATCTGCACTGGCTCAAATGTCCTGAAAGAATCCAGTTCAAGGTATGCTGGATGGTATTTAAGTCACTTAACGGAATGGCTCCGGCTTATTTATCAGAATTGTGTATTCCAGAAGATTCCAATTCCCGACAGTCAACCCTTAGGTCAGCAACGTCATCAGCTATCGGAAGGTTGAAGGAACCAAAGCGCACACCAGATACTAAGTTCGGTGAGCGTGCTTTTGCCGTGTCAGGACCTAAAGCCTGGAATGGACTGCCACATGATTTGAGAATGATCGCAGACTCGACAGAATTTAGGTCTAAACTTAAAACGCACCTTTTCAGACAGTCGTATCCATAATTTCAGAAACCTCCACTTTCACAGTTGACGGCAATTTAAATTTAAATTTAAATTAACAAAATGTAAAAAATACTAAAAATAACATAAAATCAATAAAAATAATAATTAAAAATAAATAAATAAAAATGATAACAACTAACAATTTGTAGGCTTTCAAGACAGTTAAAATACATTTCAATAAAAATAAAAACTATAGCAGACTTAAGATCATGCGACGACCAGTGTTTTTTGATATAGTGTCCTCTGCGTGCAGTTCTATCTTTTATAAGCATAAACTTTTTAATATAAGTGTGTTTGTTGGAAGTGACTTGCCGCCAGGTAAGTATGTTTTGGTATCTTTTCTAAATAACAAATGTAGATCCTAGGAAATAAATTGTACAGCGCCCTTGAGGTGATTTTTCACAAAAACGGCGCTCTACAAATTATCCAATTATTATTATTATTATTGTTCATAGATCAATAAAGTTCCATTAAGTTTAGTTGTTGATTTAGTATTTGTACCCACACAATGTATTTATAAATGACAAAGAAATATGAAAATAAATTAACATTATAAGGAATTACAAAATATTATAAAACAAGTAACGACAGTTAGTAGTAATACAGTTTTCGCATGATTATACTAAAAACAGTAAAAACTACGATGATATTATTATTTCATAATTATTAATTATATTATTTCACAATATAAAAAAATTAAACGAGATAAAAAGAATTTGGCATTCTCAGACTATAAAAATATTACCATTCGTTATTTCGGCTACTGGCATTATACCTAGCTCTCTCATTAAAAATTTAGGTGTATTAGATCTATCAAAAAAATTATATATAAAAATGCAAAAATCAGTGATTTTAAATAAGGTGCTAAGGCACCAGTTAAAAGTACATATACCTATTATTTCATTATTATTTTAATACTATACTTACCAAAAAACTTATCAAAATGTTAATACTCATACGTTCCTAAAACGGGAATCCTCCTAGCTGGGAAGTCAAAACATTTTTTAAATAATGTATATAAATGTATAATCTTTTACTAAATTAAAAAAAAAAAATAAAAAAACATGTAGGATAACGAAAGATTTTTTAAATATTTATGTTGAGGGATCAGTAGGATTTATAGGCCCTGTTAGGAGTTCTACCGAGCCACTTCACCGCGGAAAAGTGTGTGGAAGGGTTTAGTTTTTCCTATGGGGAAGATTTAACCCGGACATAAAATTAGTTTAGTAAGCTGCATTTTATATGTTTTGTTTAATTGTTCATTTAATTAGTAAAAATACAAATAAAAACTAATTTTTATTTTTATTTTAGTCATGGGAAAGTGAAAAGATCTAACTCCAAGAAAAATAGTGAGGAAACACCATGTTCCACAAAAGTTTTTTTTTTAATTTCGCGATGACACTATACGCATCAAGCGTTTTGTGGGCGTGGCCTACATCACTATATCGCTCGCTATACAATCCGAGACATGTCACACCACGACAGATGGTGTGTTATAAGTGTGGGCGTCGCCTAAATGATATGCCGTGATCTGCTAACCGGCGATATTTGTAAATGTTGCGACCCACCACTACGAAGGAGAGGTCACATCCCGTACAAAGAAATTATATTCCGTGCTCTCCCACTCCCCCTCCAGCACATGCTACGTGAGGGGAGAGAAGAAGATTACAACTACAATATATAATATATATTAAGCTACGCCCAAAAAACGCTTGATGCAGAAAGCATAATCTGACACAGGCATTAAAACTAAAATTTAGAGGAAATGTGAGGGCGGCTATGAAAATTGTCAGGGAACTGTTTACTGGCACTCAACATCATACTTTCCTTCTTAAATAATTCACCGAGCTACCAATAAAATTGAAATGTCCGTCATATGAAAAAGCTAACAGTGAAATTGACCACGACTACTCGAAACATTCCACAGATTGCGGAGGCCGTAGTTTTACTGGCCACGTACAATTGGGACTGTTGTGAGGAATTACATAAAGAAAAAAAACTCTCCCTTGTTCGAAAACGAGTCCTTATTCCTCGCAATGAATTACTGCGACGATTGTTGCGAACCGCCGGCGATCTGTCGCTGCAGTAAATGCATTACAAGTTTAAGACATCATTATTTTAAATCTCCAGAGAGATCTTTTGACCCGTCGTGTACATATAAACAAGTGCATTGTAAACTCCGGAGGTCAAAGGTCCGAGAGCGGCCAGAAGAATGAATGATGTTCCAAAAGGAGACCAAAAAAAAACACCTTAATAAATTGGGTATTGGTTAGTCTTTTTTTACATTGGTTGTTGATTGAAGTTCAATGTCACCAGTATTGAAAGTGAATTGATCGGAGGACTTGACCCTGTGATTGTGATTTCGTGATGAATGACAAAGGATCAGTTATTGGTGAAGCGTAAATCAATTAATCTTTAGCGACTCGACTGTGAGACGTGAGTTTTTTCGAGGAAATATGATTGATTTGTTTTATTTTAGGGGTTAGATTCGATGTAAGAAAACTATTTGAAGAATAGTATCACTAATTGACAAGAAGAGTTGAATGAAGTCTATAATAAAATAATTCATTTATCAATGTTTTTTTGCAAAGTCAAGCGGTTGTACAGAAAAAATAACACAGAAATTTTCAGAAGATATTGTAAAATATTTTTATTACATTTTATGTGTTGTTATCTCTAAAAAATAGGTTATCATGTTGACTTCAGAATTCAAAATTTATGCACAATTTGAACACTTTATTGCTTAAAAAGGCATTCCTGTGTTATGAATTACCTGACAATATTCGGAATACTCCTGTATTCCAAATATTGTCATTACCTACTATCATTTTTTCTCTATGGATGTCATTGTCATTGACTCGGAAAATTTAAAAATGGACTCTCCCAAATGTTTTGATATATTTGTATTCGAGATACAAAATTTACAAAAATGATTTGGAGGAATTCAATCCATAAAAATGGACTCGCCCAAGTGTGCTTGATTTTGAGATAACTATCTATAAAATTTACCCAAATTATAATCCAGGAGATGAATACTGGAAACATGATCGCAGGAAGCAGCTACAATCAGAAGAGACCAGTGCATTACGGATAGACATTGCGTGAAATTAAATTTAGCTAAATTTACAAACCAAATGATTATATTGTGTTATATTTATTAAATTATAGACAGAATAGTAGAACCTGCAGACAAACTGCCTTGTGGCAGCACAGCATGACTACTTTTTTATTAATATAAAAATTATAGATACTCGTCAACAATGGAGGACTCGTCAAAATTATATAATTTTTAAAACGAATCAAATATTCTACTAAATAACTGATTTTATGGCACCCGTAGTCTTAGGATGGGTTGTTTAAAAAAATTTGAACAATTCATCAAAACCCGTCTCAATCAGTAAGGGTAAAGTACACTAACGACCAAGTAGTTGAGACTGAACAAAATATAAATGAGATCAGGGAATCAGGAGATCACAACATTTTAATCATACACTAAAATAACAAGTCGAGACAGCTGTACGTCTCAAATTATGACGAACAAATAGACATTTTTTACGCTTTTCGGGGCATCAAAGGTGAACTCATAAAAAAAGCTTAGTATAATAAGCGTGTGAAATATTTGAAAACCACACGAATATTCCCTGCGGACGAATGAGTAAAATCCTGCACCCTTTAAAAAAAGACGTTTTGTAAACGAACTTACAGGGAAGTTAATATTTCTGGAATGTAACAAGCATGAGAACGCTTTTACAAAATATCAACGGCAACATTACCATTGTGTTCATTAGCCTTGAATATCAGAAAAGTTGCATTTATAAAAATATATAATGGGACTTAAATAGAATTATTTTATAATTATGGGATTATAGGCATTCATAAGTGAATATGCCTAGAATGTCTCTAAAATCATTAACCTACGTAAGCCTAAAATTTTAAAATTATAAGTGCGAGTTTTTCCACAGAATTTAAACAAATCATCAAATATCAAAGTTAAATTACAAGTTCTGTGAAAGTTATATTCAAGTTGTGTTACTATTTAGTATCACAATAATTGGATAATAACAGAACATGAATAGGACTTTCACATAAGTCGAATATTAACATTAAAATTTAATGAATTGTTCAAATTCCGTAGAACTAACAACCCGTCCTTGGAATTATCTTACAAGAACAACAACGCACGCGCGTTTAATTTAGATCAGTATTATCTACACATATTAACACCATTGTGGGGTTGTGAAAATTTGTGTAAGATTTGAAGAACAGCCGCACCCTACTAGTAAGGAAATAACATATGTATCAGGGTATCATAAAGCGAAGGCGGCGCAAGAAGTCTAATTTATTTAAATCTCGGTAATGCACTTAGTAACAATCCTAATAGCTTCTGGATTCCGTTCCTTAGACTCGTGTGAACCGGCATTTGTTATTTTGTAACCAAAGAAAAAGATCGTACGCTTGAACTACAGAATGAAACTCCACTTAAATCATTATGCTGGTATGTAGAAAAAAGCAATTGTTTTGTAAGAATGTTAACCAACAGTTGTTTCAGATGTCGCGGGCTATGAAAAAGTTCAGATTTGTGGGATAAACTTCCATGTAAATGTAAATGTTCACAATTATTCTACGAGATGTTGTCGTGATTTTGAGCTTTCCAAAACTAAACTTACATACATACAAAACAGCGTGTTTTATAAAGGATCAAATATTTTCATTAGTCTTCCAAAAGCCGTAAAGAAAGCTGAACATGTGAAAAAATTACCGAGTTTATTTTTAGTTACTGTGTTTATTTCTATGAATTTTTATTTATTTCTTAGAATGTATTTTTGTCTGTGCTACGTGATAATTTAAAGTGAAATAGATTCTTTCCTACTATACGTGTAAAAAAAAATGCATACCAAAATTATTTATTTTTGAGGTATTATGTCGTTTTGCGCTACCACCTGCTTTAGATAGCCAACGTTTCGGAAGTCATTGTGCATCATCGTCCATCGTAATTAAACATCTGCTTTGATGACGTACATTTTAACGCTGTCCAAAACGTTAGCTAAAGAATGAGGTGGCGCAACACGGCATAATACCCCAAAATAAATCACGATAACTTTTTGTAATAATCAAGGGGTCTATTCCCCAATCCGAAAGGTAATTCTTATTTTTGGAATAACTTAATGAGTAAACGCGATATAGATGTCGCACATTAAAATAAAAATAGGATGTATTTATCCAAGACACTAACTAAATTGCATTTAGTTCGAGTTGAATCTTGCGATCATACATAAAGACAGCAGCCAATAAAAATGTGCGGTGAGAAAATGAAGTTAATTTTGGTAGTTCTAATTCAAAGTATGATACAGTTAAATATGACCGAAAGAAATAGGGTCCCACTGGTTTCATGATATTTTATCAAAATGAAAATTCAACACACCTTAAAAAGTGATATAGGGTCATTAAAAGTGATGTAATAAAAACTAGGTTATATAGGTGACTCTTATCACTTTTCATTAATCCATTTCACTTTTTGGAGGTGTGTTGAATTGTCATTTTGATGACATACCCGGTCACCAGTCCCACTAGCTCAGTTGGTAGAGCAGCAAGGCGAAGGTCCTGCGTTCAAGTCCTAGATACGACGGTATCTTTTTCTGATTTTTCTGATTTAAATTTTTGTTAAAAGAATGCTAATATTATCTTCAACTATTAAAAGATAACTTTTAAGTTTGGTATTTAAGTTAGATTAATTGGTTCCGATGTGTTTTATTGAAATATTATTTAAGAAATGCTGTTTAATTAAATAGTTTAAAATACATTAACCCTTTATAGGACAACTTTTTTTAACGATACGCCCATAATATTTATATAATATATATGTATTCTATATTAATTTTGATGAACAGAAAACCCCCCTTTTTTTGAAAAAAAAAAATATGATCTAAAATTTTTGTTTTCATTACATAAAAGACAGGTTGGTAAGGAGAAATGTACTTTTATTTATTTGCGTTGCAGGAGAATAACTGATTTGATAGTTTTATAGAGAAACTGACCAGGACGCGATTTTCGTAAATTTACTCAACATGTGCGAACTTCGGGGCGGTTGGTTCGATTCAAGACCTCTGTGCGTTACCTCAGAATGATTACAACCCATAAGGGCGATTATAACTTGTAAACATAAAGAAATATAGACCTTAATGTTGCAGGTCAAAACTATCCGTTTTTAGCTTATGACCTATAAAGGGTTAAAAATATTTTAACCTTTGCGTGGGCGATTTTGTGATACCTACACATTTGAAGAGGTTTATTCCTAAATAGTATAGATACTTAATAATAATAATCTTAAGAGGTATGAATTTGTAAGCATAGTATTAAAGATAAAGGGCGCGAATATATTGTGTTTACAGATTATTCAAATTTGAGATGCGATTTGATAAAATGGTGTAAACAACTTTTTAAAATATCGAACCTTTGCGTAGGCGGATCGATGATACAAATTTCAAGATTTATCGATGAACAGGGTTTAATTTTTAAGTATGGTATTAAAGTTGGATTAGTTGGGCGCGAATGGGTTTTGACAAATTATTCAAATGCGATTCGTGAGATTTATTCTGGTCGTGAATTATGGCCTGGCAGATTCGGTAGGGTATTATGGCGTGAATGTTATCATAAATCACCAATTTGCATAGGCATCAGAGTATCAAGACAAATTACGATATGTTATGGGTTTAGATGCTAATTTTATTATTGAATTAATCGTGATAATAATAATTCGCTTCACACAAATAGATTTACAGAGCATTGGCTCAACAAAGAACACGTAAGTGATTCTTTTTACCAACAAATATTTCATTTTAATGATGCCCTGATACGTTGATTCCACTTTCCTTGTAGGGATGTATTTTTTTAATAACAGCATTAAAAGTTTTGAATAAATTTTAAAATCATCACGAGTAAGTCTAATTTTTTGAACATGCTAATAATATGTTCGTTTTGCCATAAATAATGGTAAAGGCGACCTCTGGTGGGGAAGTCGATATTAAATATTGGAAATGAACTACCTTTATAGCTCAAAGGCTTAGCTAGAGCAGTCGCTTGTTGTTTGAGCAGTTCAAATTAAACAATTATTCTCACATGTATTTTGAAATCCAGTATTTCAATACAAATACATTGTATTTATTTTTTTAATACTGTACAGCCAATGAGCGACTTTATAATTCATAGAGCTACGGCACGGCAACGGCATAAACTAAACATAAAACGTACGTTCTTCACCACAATGGAAAATTGTAATCATTATTGTTATAACTCCGGACTTGTCTTTTTTAACTTTACGAGTATTTGTGATATACAGGGTTTTCCAATAAGAGGTGTTATTTTGAATAGCCCGCTATTTCGGTAGATGTTACTTTTGAAGCTGTCATTTTTTGACATTTGACAAGTAGAAACTACGCCATTAATAAAAATGGAACGATACACGCTTCAACAACGCACTGAAATTATTAAAATTCACTTGAGTGAATCAAATGCAAATCATCTTGAGTGATGAGGCCCATTTCCACCTTGGTGGCTTCGTCAACAAGCAAAATTGTCGCATCTGGGGCTCGGAAAACCCAAGAGTTATTGTTGAAAAGCCTCTCTATCCTCAACGTGTGACTGTTTGGTGCGGATTATGGTCCGGAGTCATTGGACCTTACTTTATCGAAAATGAGGCTGGAGCAACAGTTACGGTGAATGGATTGCGCTATCGAGAGATGATTAATGATTTTTTATGGCCGGAATTGGATGGTATTGATCTAGACAACTTTCAACAAGACTGCGCTACGTGCCACACAAGCAACGAAACCATTGATCTTTTACGATTGAATATCAAAATGACACCTCTTATTGGAAAACCCTGTACAACAATTAGCTCGGATTATTAATAGAAGGCGGTAGGATTGATTCTGGGCTTCGACCTTGAGGTTGCAATCGTATTTATTAAACTATCAATCCCTGCATTACCGACAGCTGTGATTAACCCCTTAAAGTAAAACCTAGGATATCATAATTATTATCATACATCTCCTTGTCACGTATTAATATGAAATGCAACGTGGTTGCCGTTACCGTCACGGTGCCTTTGCCGTAGGAATCATAAAAGCCAATGGGATTTTAAATCAGTCTTATATTAAAATGTACCCATAACGAATTCTTCAAATAAAACAAATTGTCATAGTAAACATATTGATTTTAGAAATGAAATACAGCAAGCATTTGAATTATTACTAAATCGCCGTCAAACGACTTCCGTTAATTGAAAACAATACTTCAAAAACCCGGAGAATTTGAGTTGAGTTACCTATTTTAAATACACTAATTAAGAAATGACTACAAAAACAATTATCATTATTTAATGTCAGTGAAAGTAAAAATATTTGTGCAAGATAGCGACGATAAACCGAAAGATGTTCGGTTGAATGCTTTGAACATTCGACCGAAAATTCCTAGGCGATTTCACGGTACACTGGAGTCGTGTCACAAACTCACTGGGGTGCTTTTATTCAATTATTGGATATTTTTATTGAAAAAGGAACTCTACAACTTTCTAATCGATCCGATTCAATTGAGGCACCATCATTAAGAAGTTTCAACGGAGGATATTGCGTTAATAAAAAAAGGTATTCGTTGTATTAATAATGGTGGTGTAGTGTTTATGGTTGAGCTTTGTTGGTTTTTATTGGGAAAAAATAATTAAACTTCCATGAAAGCATTTGAATATATACTTTATATACAACACAAATAAGTGTTATTATTATTCGAAGAATATATTTCTTTTAAAAAATTTGAAAAGAAATTGTACTAGAAACGGGGGAATATTTGTGTTGAAGAGGTTAATAAATTATTTAAAATTCTTCATATGAAGCGGTTACTTTGTGATGTGACATTACAATTTAAAATTAAACAATAACTTTGTAAACATCACTTATAGGTAAATACTTAATGTCGACCGGGTTTCGCTACAACCGTAGCTTCATCAGGACAGTATAATACTAAACCTAAAAATCTAAAATATAAATTAACATGTGTTGATATCACGGTAAGTAGACGGTCTGAGCTACAGTGGAAGAGGTAGGGATAGGTGGGAGATTGAGATGCGAGTGCTCTTTGTCAATAGGGAACAATCTGAGTATAGGGCTTTTATTTAGGTTTATTTGGTTGTTGATGACTTTGCTATACTCGCATCTCAATCTCCCACCTATCCCTACCTCTTCCACTGTAGCTCAGACCGTCTACTTACCGTGATATCAACACATGTTAATTTATATTTTAGATGTTTAGGTTTAGTATTATACTGTCCTGATGAAGCTACGGTTGTAGCGAAACCCGGTCGACATTAAGTATTTACCTATAAGTGATGTTTACAAAGTTATTGTTTAATTTTAAATTATTTAAAATTCATTTAAAGTCATTTAAGAAATGTTTCATTTACTGACATAGTAAATTTTATATAAAATACTAGCGCAGACCCGTGACAAATCCCCACGGGATTTTATAATTGTAGGATTTGAGAAGCTGAAAGCATTTATAAAAAAATGGGGAGATGAAGAGAAATTGATAAGCCAATTGTTAGCATCTAAAATCTACACGATAGTAATATTCAATCCCATTTTTTTTATGTAATATCCCCAGAAATCTGTAAAAAAATATATTATTAAAATTTATTATGAGATTCAGTCTGTATCGGGACAAAAAATTGAACCTTGATTCGCACCGGTGCAAAGTTCGACGCGCAGATTCATGGAGTGCACGCATTCATAGCATAGGTCGCAGGCCATTGAAGAAATATTGAACTAGGTTCTCTCAATTGAGTTTATTGGTGTAATGCACAAGCTTCAGTGCTTCCAATTGATGATTTACACCGCGACGAATGACATCTCTACTAGGTCATCGCCAGTTCAGGAATCAATCTGAAAACTTGCAGCAAATCGGACCAGTGTGATTGCCAACACATATATTAAATTAAGCCCATATTGCTTATATACTACATTCGATAATTTTTTTAAACTTTTATTTTATTTGTTTGAACTTCTTACTTGTTGTAGTCTGTAGCGTGAAAATTTCCCAAACGAAGAACGCATGACTTTACGACGATATTATAATGCGGTTATAATAATATCATTAACTAAATACTTATTATTTATGAGAAATCAACAGTTTACATTCAAACACAGCAATATATCTACTTACACGTCGTATATTCCCATGGATTAGAAGCCAATTAAAGATGAATTTATGGCCTTTATGGGAAATCAACGGTTCATTAAAGTAAACGAAGATATTTATGTAGTTGCATAATTTAGTTGAAATAAAAGCATCGTTGAATCATGGATTCTCTCATTTACTAAAAGCCGGAATATCATCGCAAATAAGAAAAAACCTAAAAGCTTTAATATAAAAATTATGTGCAAAAATTATATAAAAACACTTATTTTAAATATTGTATAAATATGTTTGAACTTTTTAAAGCTTTTCAATTTATCTCAATCAAAATTAACAAAATATATTTTTTAGATATTTTATAGGATGGCGTAAGTAAGTTCCTTTATTAATTCATTGTAAACCGTCTGTCTGTTGACGTTATAACTGTGATTCTATGATTTATTATGCGTGCACGGGCATGGAAAAAAATTACATTTAATTAACTAGAAAAACACCTTAATTTTTGCACTCAATGTTGAGATATGTATTGCATTTAGTATCCCCTAACAAATAGCACACTAGTATGTTAGAACCATCAGAAACAAAATAGTCCATTTGCATGACAGATGCGTAGCCTGCACCTTATCTGCTCGCGGGGTCGTTTGTTACAGAAGCCATCCCCCCCGACCGCACCCCACTCTGCCAGAGGGGTGGATCGGGAGGGAGTCATCCGAGCTGGTACTGTACTTTACTAGGCAGTCTTTATTGGTGGCTGTGGACGGTACAAGGAGGTTCAATGAAGCGAGGGTACAGCCAATAAGTGTTACACGAGGCGTGCCATGATCGATGAGGAATGAAGAGTGACTTTCGGGTTATTTTAGGGTTGCTCTTATTGGCTCTTAAATTGATTTAGCGGAGGATTTGTGATTTTACAAGACAAATTTTACATACACTCCTTCTGACTTCTTGGGTTTTAATATTCGCATATTGACGATTACCATTCTAGAATACAACTAGCGCAAACCCGTGAAAAATCACGGGATAGTCTGACACATTGACAATTCTTGACACATAAGTTTCAATTTTGAAAATGACAAATTAAATAATTTTCTGTTACATAACAAAATGTTACATATAGGTAGGTACTTCATCGCTTATCTGAAATCAAGTCCAATTTTAAAAATGACACATAAATTCAAAGAAAAATCGAGTTTAATGAACCTGAGTTTAAAAAAAACGTCACATCTTAAAATACAACATCAACACAGAATCTGAACAGCCAGGTATATCACCACCTTCCTCTTCCTCTTCCTTTTCTCACTACCTTCAATCTAACAACATACCCCAATTGGCGATGCCATAGTCTCACCGCCTCCAAAAAAAATCACAATTTGTCTAGTATGGAAGAATGAAACTGTTGGAAAATGCAACTTTAGGTAACGTTTCAAAGATGATTGATTGATTAACTAATAAATCACTCAACAAATTTTTGATTACCGTGCGCACAATTGCACAATGCACATGCGTTCTCATAAAAAATACAATGCATTGTTAGCGTTCGGGTATTAAAACAGGAATGCTCGCCCCGATGGATAATAAAACTATTTGTATTGGTTTAGCGTTTCATTGATGAATCAAAATCAAAATCAGACACCTCGAAAAGTAATAATATTTTATTGGATAACCGTTTGCAAAATCAAAGAGAAAATCGGCGATTACCTATAGTAACCTCAACTTGTAAGATTACGATTCGTAATTACAAAAAAATAGATGGTCGGTTAAACATTACTAAATATTCAAAATAATTATTTAATATCTCGCATTTTCTGTAGTAAGAATTTGTTTGAATTTTCGCTTTGAAATAAAATAAAAATAAATGGAATATTTTTGAACGTATCCGAAAACTAAAAACTGTTTTGGAAAGGTTATAAAATATGCTTTGAAATTAGATTTTTGCCACCTTAAGTTTTTCAACTAATAACGAAAAAACACATATTTTATAAGACAAATGTATTACAAACGTTGTCGTCACCTTATTTTGTCGTTTTGTAAAAGATACTTTTTAAAATAAAATAAAATGAAAAATACAATTTGCGGCCGAAAACTTTGGTTTCATAGATTTGGTTTAACTTCTAGATTTGAATATAAAGCGTGGTGTTTTCTCTTTCTAACAAGATTTAGATATTTTTTGTCACCAGACAGTGTGGGAGATACAACAATTTCTGCGAGACCGTGTGAGCTGTTCCCTAAAACGAACAAACTGACCTGAGGGGTTAACAAAATAAATCGAATTTGAATACTTTTGCGGAATATCACCGCCAATGATATCATAAAAGTGTGTCATTTTGTGATTAAATAATATTTTCATGGTGGCTTTTCATTTTGCTAACACAAAATCCATAAAGAAACTCGCATAATAATATACTATATATGTTGGCAGGATCAGAAACAAAGTAAACAAATAAATGTGTCAGATAACATATAATACAATCATTACACCGCACTTCAATTACTGTTCAAGTATTCTTTTTCCCTGCAATACTGCAAAATAAAGGAATAATAATAATAAGATTTTTTAAATATTTATGTTGAGGGATCAGTAAGATTTATAGGCCCTGTTAGGAGTTCTACCGAGCCGAACCCTCTGATATGAAAATATCTGAAGTCGGTGAATTATTTTCCCATTTCATCTCTGGTGAGTTGACGTGTTGTTCTTGTATTGTTTTGTATTTATTTTGCTTATACAATGCACTTGCATAATGTTGACTGACTAGATGATCATTTGTGGAAAAGTGTGTGGAAGGGTTTAGTTTTTCCTATGGGGAAGATTTAACCCGGACATAAAATCGGAAATGAAATAATGAAACGCAATATATACAAACGAATAAGAGACATTTAACTAAATTTTATGATAGTGAAGCAAACCATATTATATATTTGAATGTATTTATTTTTACACATAAGATAAACATCCGGATGATATCTAAGGAAATGAAAGGAAATATAAATTATGTACAATCACGAGACGAGAAATACAAAGCGAATTAGATTGTTCCACAAGGAAGAAATCAAGAACCCAGAATTTTCTGATGTACTAGGCTATCCAATTTTACAACAAAATCATCAATGAAATTATTGAGATAAAAATATGATTCATTTTAAAAGCGAATTAAGAATGGTCCACCAAATGTGTGTTTTTTAATTTGTTTAAATTTAAAATATTTAAAGATATTTTTTTTATATAAACATGTTTATAAAATATTAGCACACACAACGGTGTGAGCTAACTTAAGATTAATAAATAAATACACGGCTCCCTTTACACCCCCAACAGTAGTGGAGGGCCTCTCAAAGAAGTAAAATTAAGATGAGTTGATCTGTTGTGTTGGCCGCACGAGTACCACTGTACCCAGTTCAGTTGTTGAGATTAATAAAAGCGTACCAGCGGGATGACAGGCGGACATCTCTCATGCTGAGAGGGTTGGGATGCTCGAAGCCTCCCATGTTACACGGAACCAGGGGCGTGCCTGGATCATTCTCAATAGTTTTTTTTCTTCATTTTAATCCTAGAATTCGGTCACAGAGTGGAAGTTTATCGCAGTATCATCGTGCGCCAAGGAACTGGCGTCATTGATCATTGATACTTCAGCACCGGTACATGGTCGGGAAACACGCCGAACGCGCGCCCAACATTTGTACATGGTTGAAATTTGTCACATTAGAACGGGTCGTTCCTACGACTCGTTCCTGAGTTCAACCGCTCGGCTGTGGCACGATTTTACGGATTCTGTGGTTTTTACCTTCTACAATATGGGTTGCTTCAAGGCCCATGCTCACTACTTTCTCTCCTCAAAAAGACCCTCCTGCAGCATCCCCAAAGAAGACACAGGCCCTGGGGGAAATCATTTACCTCAGGGCCTCCTGTGGAGAGTTAATTTTCTATAAATTAAGAGACAAACCGCTAGAAGTGTATTGCCGGCATGTCCTTGTTTCCGATATAAGCTTATTTTTTTTATCTTTTGAGGAAATCGATCAAACATTTTCTTATATTGGATTCTCCCAACAGCATCCTCAAATATGATATAGGCCCCGAGAGAAATAATAATATTTACTTAAACTTAAAAAAGGACATATTACAGATATTTTTGAAAGGAAAATCGAACATTCACATTTTACGAATAAGCTAACAATGTTTGAATTCCTCCTACTATAATTAAAAGCGGAAAATATTGACCTGAAAGTTTCGCGGATCAGCTAAAACATCACGGCACAGCCCTGAACAGTGGATTATAACAGTGGATTTATCCTTACTCCAAACATCTAACCCCAAGGGGTGGCGGATGATTCCCCAGACAAATAGCTTAAAGACTGCGAGGTCTTCGGGACCGCTCTTGACAGACGCGATAATCTTGGAGACGATCTCTTGTCGCGCTGCGTCCCGTGGACCAATTGATTTGTTTTGACGTCTGGGGACACTCGGGGAGATGTGATCTGTGATGGATGATGTCGAATTAAAGACGCGGCGTTTATTTTGTCTAATTACACCGTAGGGTACATGATGATGAGGGTAATCAAACATGGGTGTAAAACGCAAGAGTGTTAATGAATAAGTGTGAATAACGAGTTTTAAATCTAATATTTATGCACCTACATGTAGTTTTAACCCGATACACGCGGCATCACATATTATATTCTGACGGTTACCGGACAAATCAGGACACCTTCGAGAAGTGATAAAAAAATAGGTTAATTAAGTTTTAGGTTAGTTTTATTACCACTTTTATCAGTTCTGTTTCGTCATGGAACCATTATGACAATGTGCCTTCCTCGTTGTCTCAAATATGAATTGAATTGACTTAACAATCCGGAAAGAAAAAGCTGTGACAGTTAAGATTGCTCACATTGAAACATTTTGCGTAATTATAGAATAGACACGAAACAAAACATTTCTGTCGAATTATTTAATTTATAGAAATAGACAAAAGTTAAGTTATCGTGCCTATTTTTTAACGCTTTCAATCTAAAACATTGAAGCTGTGTCCGATTGGTGAATTAAGTTTTCGATTACAGATTATAACCGCTAAATGGATTAAGACCGATAATCGACGGGATTAATAATTCTGTAACTTTGTAACTGTTGCTATGCAGGTTGGCCAATTTGATAAAAAGTATAAAAAGGCCTATTTCAGAAAAAAAAACTTTTTTTAAATTATACGTTACCGATTAACAAAGTGCACAGGAACAGTAGTTGTAATCGTAAGAGTTACCGTTAAAATGCAAAGTAAATTGATAGGAGTATTTGGCAGTTACCTAGTTTTGAAATAATAGGCCATGTAGAGAACTTTAGCACTGTCTTGCGAACTTCTGGAACGAAAAATAACATTTTTATAATATACTAGAGCAGACCCGTGAAAAATCATGGGGTAATATAATTGTAAGATTTGTGAAGCTAAAAGTGAAAGTGAAGTGAAATTTAAACCAAAGAAATACACTTTTGAAATCTCTAAATAGTATAAACTAAAGTGGCTATCTGCGTTTGTCTGTTTCAGCGCTTAGTTCTACGAAACTACGCAACTGAGGATTGATAGGGTGCTATGAGCAGTTCTTACTGCGTGGAATTGTTTTGCCGAGTGTCGCCGGTTTTGTTCACCAATACTACTGCACACCTTCGCTTACGCTAAGGTATCCGCACTAATACATAGAACAGATTTCTGTGCGTACACGTCCCGATACCGTTCAAAGTACCCTAATTAGGTAGTACTCCGCCTACGGTCCGGCGGCCAACACAGCATATCTCGTTCTTCTAATATCTTTGGTGTTCACTATCATTTTTAAATTTCTTTCGACAGGTTTACGTGTATAATACATGCATATTATATTTATAGAAAGTAGAGAAAAATTTATGTTTTGTAATCAAGTCGTAAAAATATTTTCTGGCACTTACATTGATTGCTAACGCTGGCTAAACCTTATAAGATACATCAACATAATGTACTACGTAATTGTATATCTTAAAAAGGCCTACAGAAAAGTTCGAGATGGTATATGTCTATCTCTTAAGGATAATTCCCAGCAACGCCGGGTACACGTCAGTTAGTATAGAACAATTAATTAATTGTAATAATTTTGGTACCTATTTTTTTCGCTCGTCTGAAGTCAGTGAAGTGAAGAACCGTTAATCACCTCAAATCATCACAAGTAATTCCAATTTCGAAGTTCAAAGCAAATCTCAGTTCTATCATTGATCTGGAGTTGCACATAGACACAGAGACACACCTTCAAAATTATTATTTTTAATTGAACATTCATTTATCCCTCCCTCATATAAACATCTGTTAAATGGGCTTGCAAGTCGCAAAGTCAGTTTATAATCTATCTAAGCGGTAAACCGAAAATTTTCTCAACATTTTCAACAGTGGATACGATCCCACAAACTGTGTAGTAACCAAATCACTCAACCTTACACGACAGTTAAAAATTTCGCAAAGATAAGATCACTTCACTCCAACAAATAACGCAATATTATTTCACAGCGCGACAAAATTGGCATCAATCTCGCTCGAGTGATTCTCGGGAAGAGTGCATCGCGAGATGCAAAACGTCAACAGCATCCCATGGATCAAATGTGTCACAGCAGATCCCGTCAGCGGTTCCACCCTGTCTAACCCTCGCGACGCCGAAGGTTCAGGGGGTTAGTTGATATGCAGCGAGGGTGCGAAGGATTATCATAGCATTATCTTGAAGATAAGTAACTGAAATCTTAAGTGATTGTTGACACACGATTTGACACCGTGCTTTGTTTTGGCGTTTTAGGGGTGAAAACGAGTGGCAGGTAAATTTGAAGTTGTTTATTCCTATGCAGTTTTTTTACAAAAGTATATTAATGATTGTAATATAATTGCTCCAATGTTGTATTGAGCCTCAGTGCTCTTCGAGAAGTAGGTTTCCGATAAACAGTTAAGAAATAAGTGGATTGTGCTATAAATAGGGATAAATATAAACAGATAAATAAATCTCGTATTTTTATTAAACATTTTGTTCCATCAGACTATGCCTCCAGAATCTGTTCTAATAAATAAAAATAAATAAGAATGAATGCACCTCTTTCAAAACTAACTCACTCAATAAAATTAAATGACGCAATATTAATTTGTAAGAAAAATATTACTTTCATTGAAAAGCCAATTAGATATGTTTAAATTAAAGTACATATTCAATCCTTGTTTTAATTTTGTCATTTATATACAGGGTGTCCGGAAACTCGTAGTACAAGAGGGAAACTGGTGAATCTACATCACATTTGCAGTCGATTTTGTAGTATATTTTTTTTTGATTTGAGCTTTCGTTATCGAGTAAATCGAGTTAGAAGTTGATTTTTTTTTTTTTTTTTTAATCAAATTCTTATAAATTATTACTGAAGATTAAAGTACCCAACTAATTAAAACTATTTGAAAGTTAAACAAATGAAGAAACTCGGATTTGAAGCATTATTTTGAAATCAACCTTCATTTATTCCGGTGTAATCATAAAATATTTCTGCTCTGCAGGGTTAAAACATCTGTTGTTCAACCCTAAACACCAGAAAAAACTTTAACCCTAAAATAGCCGAAAAATATTTTTTTTTGTTTTTTTTTTTTTTTTGTGAAAATGCTCAAATCAAAAAACTTTATGTTTATTTGGGTTCCCCATGTGGTGTAGATTCTCCAGTTTCCCGCTTGTACTACGAGTTTCCGGACACCGTGTATAATAATAAAAAAAATCTATGCACTGATAAGTAAAAAAAGTTATTAATAATTGTTTTGCATTTGCTTAGTGTTCATTTTTCTAATTTTGATGCTGTATTAGTTACAATTATGATGTTTTATTGGGATCTCATTGATAAATTTGTTGCAATTTTGATGTTGTATTGGGATCTCATTGATAAATTTGTTGCAATTTTGATGTTGTATTGGGATCTCATTGATAAATTTGTTGCAATTTTGATGTTGAATTGGAATCTCATTGATAAATTATTGCTTTTTTTTGTAGATTTGGATAATTGTGGTTTTTGGGTAGATATCTTCTACTTCTGGTACTTTGAATAATGTATTGAATGTTGTTTACCATTTTATGAAGTTTATTATTTGTTTTTTCGTGTTCTCAATAAAAACGGCAATACACCAATGTATAACGGAGACGATTACAAATTTGAAGTACATTTAAATATAAAAAGGTCACGGGGGCAGTTTTACTATTTTGAGACAAGCGTCGAAAGATAATTGCGGAACTGTCTGTAAGTGACGTTGAAAACGTCGATGGTCAAAGCTCTGTTGATTGGCATGTTCTGATATGCAGAAGTCCTGGCTTTCAAAGCGTAAAAAAAACCCACGGGATATCCCACAAGGAGAGTTAGGCACATACTATAATCAAACCTCTTTCACCATAAGTGGATTAAGTATAGTTCCTGATTTAAGTTAAAAAATGTTGAAACAGATGGACAGTATTGTACATTCCCTCATATACAGGTAACGCATAAACATATTTAGTACTATTTCTATTTCCATTAGTAAATTACGGAGAACACGCATTATTGTGTACCGTTTTTTTTTTTGTATTTTGTACAAAGGTGTGTAATGTTGTATAATACGTAATATAACATTTACATGATTACAAATATGTCGGTTTTCCACTATTGTGTTGCGTATTTGTGTTAAATCATATAAAACCCACGCTGAAGATAAAACAAAAAGAAAAGTTTAACCTGTCAATTATATCTACAATAGTTTTAACTATCCCGCAGCCAAGTGGGGGAGTAGATAGTACCCAAAATAGCTATCCTTCTTATAATAGCTTAAATACTTGACACATCTTTTTAGTATTTTATGTATTTCTGCGCAAATACATAAGTTACCATTAATAATTGACTGAATAATTGGGATTTCTATAGTTTAAAAGCCCATAAGACAGAAAAATGCATGGGGTCGTCGGAAGACCCACTTGGTTACAGACGTTTTGTTTGGCATCTTGGCCCGTCAAGAGTTAAAGAGAGCGTGTTGTGTACTCGGTGCAACATCGGGGTCTGTATTGACCTATAAGCTTAAAATATTAAACATTATCAATCCCAGGAAACTATTCTGGCATTACCATAAGATAGCACTTATTGAAAATGTAAATATAACATTTACCGTTAGGAACAGCCATTCTCGAAAAAATATACAGTCCCGGGCACATCTTCAAACACCCTCCTTGAATAATTAACTGAGAACAAATCGTTAGGGCATGTTCTTATAAAAAATGCATCTTTGAAACAATGAGAGGGTCTTCGTGATCTCATTGTACGGATTATGCAGGAGAGGCTGGCAACAATAATCACGAGCTGGAAATGGTACATAAGGAAGTTGGGGGAGATGTAAATGAGGTCGGTTTTATTTGAATAACTCAAATTCAAAAATAAAACAAGAGCAAGTGAATGTGAACGCGCGTAAAAGATGTCTTCATGCATTCGAAAAATCGAAACGCAAAAGAGTGGGAAAGTAGCACCACTATTTACAGAGTACTAAAAAATATACAAAATTTTAGGCTTAAATAAATTAATAAAATTAACTAGCATTCAATTACTTTTGAAAAACAGTCCTAGGTAAAAACCATGGAACAAAGAAGAATAGAATAAATACCTATATGTATAATAGCGGCTTTTTAATTTTCAATACAAAACTGTGCTTACTAAATTCAACTGGGATGGAGATCCACGATGTCGGGCGGGTGTAAGTGCGACAGAGCGCTGGGCTATTGGGCTAAATGGAACATTTGTTTGCAATAATTTTTTTTACGGAAGTCTAGTTAAAAATAATATTTGAATGAATAAATTGTGAAATAACACAAATTAATTACAAAATGGAACTTGTGCACGCCGCCAGGATATGAACCAGCGATCTACGGATTCGTAGCCGAGGATCGTAACTGCTCAACCGCGGAGGCCATATATGATTTTATCACACATACGCTCTTCAAGGGATCTTATTTATATAACTCATTCAGTCTAATTTCGTATTTGCTGTCAGTTAAAAATAGCAGAATTAAAATCTTAAGTCGTATAAACGAATCCGGATGTATAGCTTGGTTCCTACTGAAATTAGATATGTACCTAGATTAATCTAATTCAAATTAAAATGCAAAAACACATGAATGTTTATATTAGACAACACAAGTGGGTCTAGTTTAAGCATAATAAACAAAAATAATTCAATTAAAACATTAACAATTAATCACACTAAAGAAAAAAAACTACTACTTAAAAAGGTACTAGTTACAAATTACAACCCAATCGATGTATTTCGATAAAGTATGCAGATTTTATCAACATGAAGGAATACAATTTGAGCGTTACACGCAGTACAATGACCCACCGAGGAATGCTATTTTGATTGAACAATGGCCGGGTCTGCGAAGGGTATCAAATGGCATAACAGCCATGAAAGATATCTCAATCGGGAGGGACAGTATCATAATGGATCAATTAAATTTAATAACGACTGCAGTACAAAACGAAGCGAACACTTTTACCGTTTACACCATACTTTAAAAAATACGATGGAACTTTGCGAAACCCGCTCCGGAAATCTCTGCCGATTGTCACACATTCTCTTAAAGTGCTTAAATAATTGAAATTAAATAAATAATTAATATTTTTCACTAAATATCAGAAGAATAATGTACAATTATGTCGATGTTTAGCATAAAAGGTATATTATTTGTATATTCA
Organism: Hesperophylax magnus; assembly: GCA_026573805.1. Taxonomy (NCBI): domain Eukaryota; kingdom Metazoa; phylum Arthropoda; class Insecta; order Trichoptera; family Limnephilidae; genus Hesperophylax; species Hesperophylax magnus. The sequence continues at coordinate 14,377,741 of JAIUSX010000012.1, forward strand.
AGGTGTTCCAAACACTTTTTCGTGACATCTACAGATTTCCGAACAATTTTAGAGCGGGTTTTGCAAGTCGACGACTCAAATAGCCTTTAACGACCACTAACATTGAAAATTCATTGATGTATTTAAATCAGTATTACTACAGATTCAATTACAAAAGCTATGTACCCACGCTCGTTCATGTTCGATACTTTTACGCTCATTCGAACACGTCTCGACGTGTGTACCTCCCCGCTCGATACATTTTTGTTCGAAATCGAGCGGACGACTCGATACGAAAAATATTCAAGAGTTGTAATTCTTGCTCGATTTACGATTAGCGAGCATTATTTCAATTCAACGTGTTACATCAAGCCAAACCGTCGAGCATCAATATAGGTGTGTACATAGCTATGGATTGACATATCATAAGTTTTTTTTATAGTACAATGCACTTTCAATGGGTTTATCATGTTATCAACTCATTCACATTTTTAAAGCCTGTACCCATGCTCGTTCATTCTCGATGGTTTTACGCTCAACGTGTGTACCTACCATCTCGCTCTATTTTTTTTTGTTGGATTCGAAAAAGATTCAAGGTCCGTAATTCTTGCTCGATGTTCGACAGACATACGATTTAACTGAGCGTCTTGGTGGTATATCTACGGCGTCTTGAGTTGAGCTGCTCGAGCGTGCGGACGCAACGACGAACGTGGTTCCAAGTCAACATGTTCGATGAAGCCAAACCATTAAGCATAAATATACGTTTGTACATAGCGTTACTTTAAAAATAATAATTTCGGTGGCGTGACTAGAACTGGGATTAGCTTTGATTTTAAATATTGGAGCTGATTAATGGAAGGAACTTTAAAAAAAAAATTTATCACATGTTAATTGTTTACTAACGGTCATCCAAATCATTCATTTGGAAACACCTTATTTTAAAGACCAAATTTAAACAATACAATAATTGGTGGTAATATTAAATAAGCATTAATAATTTCCAATAATTTACTCTGAAATCAATAATGGCGTAGGTAATAAAAATAAAATCAATTTGTTTTCATTATAAATACCATTTAGCAATGATATCAAAAATAATATAATAATACAAATCATCGTCTGTAAGTGGCTTCACCACAGTTTAATAATAATGCCTTCATAAGGCGAAACAGCTAGCACGCGTAATGATAATAGCAGATTTAAAAATTAAAAAATATACCCTTTTTGTAAATTGAATAACAATAATATTGAATGTATAAACCTTAAAATTAAAAAGGATTTCTAAAAATTAAACTTGATAACAATAGATTTACAAATGGTATTCATTCGAAATATAAATTTTTGATCGTCCCTAAAATTGTCAATGTTTGTTTTTACATTGAAAAAATTGACGATTATTTTTTTTATAAATAATTTCAGCTTCACAAATCACACAATTATAAAATCCAGTGATTTCTCACGGATCTATGCTATATATGTTTATTTACAGCATGATTATGGAGTCCGGCTACGGACAAAGTCAGAGCCTTGACTTTGACTCTTTTTACTTTATTTTATACACTTTATTCGGTTATACTAGGTGTTGTGTTTGTTGTAAGTATTTATAAAAAATATATATTTGCCTCAGGATCCATTGCCTTTCAAAAGAAGAAATTTACGTTTCGAATGTAACTAAACTTGAAAAACTACGACATCTATCATCTGTCAAGCATTTGAACAAAATAAATATTTATAAATTTCGAATAAAGAATTATTAATAACAATAAAATAATTATGGTACCTACCCTATCGCTTATCTGATATTGATTTATAATACTTTTACGTTCCAATTTTTAAATAATATTTTTGAGCCTGAATTAGCATCACGCAGGAATAGGGGGGATTATTTCACATAACCGCACACCGACAACAGAAATTAGTACGTTTAATAATAAGTAGTTACTTTCTTCTAAATACCTTTTGCTATCTTATCGCGATCTTTAATATAAATCCGACAAGCAGACGAATGATATAAAATAAAAGGTCCAATTACAAAACGCTGTAAGGTAATCCGATTGTCGCAATGTTAGCCAGATTCGGGGTGGGCTGTTTTAATCGCTACAGGCTTTGCCAAAGGCGATAGTGGAATATAAATTAACTACGACACAATGATCGATTTTAATAAACTTCAAATAAAAAAATGATTAGATAATGTTACATAGATGGATCTATCTGCGAACAAAGGAGTGTAATTGTTTCCTTTACGCATTTACAAATTGATAGAAGAAAAAAGACAGGAATATTAATGATTATTGCCATGTCTAAGCATTCAAGTTTTTCTATGGAGGTAATACTCATAATGTAGGATATTCTCAGTATAGCACTGGTGAGAGAACATAAATTATAATCGTTTCATTAAAGTTTGCTATGGTTATTAAACAGACCTGAAGAGTGAGGTACTTCCGAACCTTCCTCTACCACATCTCATTTCACTCCCCACTTCAATCAGCTATAAAATATAACTGTGATGGAGTTAGAAACAACACAAGCTTATAGGAAGTTATATACCAGTGATTCATGGAGTTATTTGGAGTAAAAAAATTACATGACAATTTGGTCTCCGGAGACTTTTATTTAAATCAGTATATATTGAAGAATTGGGTTCGGCTCTGGAGTTGGACTACCATGTGAAAGAAAAAAAAATGTTTTGAAAAAAAAATCAAAGAAAAAAAACTACAAAAAATCAATCACCGCAGATCAAAAATTCATTGGCATTTTTTTACCTACTCCAAATAATGTCGGGAATCGTTCAAGAAGTCAGGTACATATCTTAAAATCCTGTATAATAAGGTAGAATACTAAATAATACTGACGTAAATTGGGGCAACAGTGGGGTTTTCCTATGTATTAGAAAGTGTATTTTTATGCTAGTACCGCACAAGAGACCCAACGGCTCGCATCCGTCTGGAACCAGTGAGAGTATTGAATTCCCAAGTGGGGTATATTATGAGGATGAAGATAGTGGGGAGGGGAAGAGGGTAGGGAATATGCAGGTTCTTGCTATTCAAATTTGATCACCAAACACGGTTAATACCATTTTGAGCAAAGTTTCGATTCTGAAAGTATTTACCACTCTGAAAATGATTTCAATACAGAATACAATTTGACAAAGGTCGTAGGTTCAATTACTCTTCTAGCTAAGTTCTCCATCATTGCACAAGCAACATTTTTGGATTATAACGATGGTAGTAGGAGTTTATTATGTTGTCAGGTTATTCATAAGCTGTAAATATTTGCTTTTTAAAATACATCTCTTTGAATTTCCATTTTGTTTTCTTAAATGAATGTAGTAATGAAGTGGAAATAAACCCACTTCCCGACATCCGATAGAGTTGAAACTCGGCAGATAGATTCGTCGAAGGCGCGGGTTCAATTCCCGTCGGCGGCATTTATTTTTACTCGGGAGATATTTTCAATTTGTATTGATATTACAGACGACTAATTATTGATAATAATAATTTATTAACATTATAGCAATTAATACACGAAATAAATATCGGTTTCTACCCAACTAGGATTTGGCTCAGTTATTAGCGCGATTGACTCCAGTCGTTGGGGAGGAAGGTTCAATCCTTAGTCAAACCAAAATATATGTGTTAAAGTAAAAAAACTGTGTTTTTTTTTAATAGTATTTGTGCTCCAATACAAAGTGTTTTCCCTTTCACGCTCGCAAATCGCCGTGCTGAATTGTAGGTAAGCCACTACAATATTATTCACAATCACTGTCTTCATTAAGTCGTGATATTTATTTATGTTATCAATCATTATGCCACTAATCTTTATAAATAATATCAATTATTATAAATAAATAAATGCAGGTGGGAATGGAACATGACCTACGTCACGTATACCTCCATTGCCAGGATCAAGGATCACTGGGAACGAATCATAATTAAGATACTATTATTATGGTTTAGTTTAGATATTCACTACAATGATAATTGCACTCATAGATGGATACAAAGATGCAAAGTTCTTGGTATAAGAAAACGTGATCACACAGTGACGGAAAATATTGATAAGGAGTTCTCAAGGCCGAGAAGTATTGTATATAAATAATATTATAACTGTAGGTAAATATTATGATTTTCAGATTAATCATACAAGTCATCTGTTTGATTGAATTAATTTATTCAAACTGTAGATTTTGGTTTGAAAATTTGAACGATTAGAAATATTTAGATAGTTTCATTATCTTTTTATATGCCCAGAAAAAATAAAGTAACTGCTATATTATTCAACTTACGAACCTCTTAAGTTCTCTTAAGTTAAAATTAAGTTCTTTAGAAAATGGTCGTAAAACATTTAAATATTTGTGCCTGAACTTCGCAAAATTAATTTTTTGGCCGTCTACGTATGAAGTCTTATTGTTTGCGGCCCGATTCCAAATGTTACAAATGACGTGGTACATCGTATTAGGTGGGAAGTTTCACAAGGATAAGGGATAGGATTTTTGACCATTGATATTAGCTGAGTGGTCCAAAGCGTCGGGTTCCCACATAGGCGTCGCAGGTCTGAGCTAAGTAGAACAAGAACAGCAGTCCAACCTGACACCTGTGCTCTAGAGATGCCATTCTTTTCTTAAGAAAGGGAAAATCTATCAAACGGCCCGCCCGTTTCTGCACAAAATTAAAGGTTTTTTTCTCAAGCAGTTTGGAGCTCCAGACCAGAGGTGGCTGCCAAATTAAACTTTAGGCCAGGGTCATCAGATGTGTGCCCAGCATCTGATGACCCTGATGGAACGCGATGGAACCCTCGAGCCTTACTTTCACACATTTCAGAGTCCAACTCTAATAACATACTGACAATATGTTATTAGAGTTGGAGGTATTATAAATATTCCAGGATACTTGCTTAACAACCAAGTATGTCAATTCCAGGAGAAGATATTCAGTTGGCCGCCCCAGACAATTTTGGAGAAAGCAACCCTAGAGATTGTGCGAAGAGAGGCTGAGCCTGACGTAGCCCAAGATAGGGACATTGGGAAGAAAATAAAGATGAAAAAGAACTTAAGAAAAGTTAAATGCTTTAATATGGTCGCTAATTTAATTTATTTAATCTGATATTTTGAAACTCCTAAAAAGCTTGATAATGATTTTTAGGCTTAGAAAAACATAGATGAAATTTCATTTATCAGAATTTAGGTCAAAAACCCAGCAGACAATATAACGGTAAAGCTAAAATCAGTTTTCAAACTAAACTAGGCTAACTGTATGTTGTCAATTGTTGAGGAGAGCCGATTAAAGATTGGTTCACACGTTTTTACGATCTGCCGAGTTTAATAAATGCATAGATGGGGCTTCTACATATTATTATTATTCAAAATTCTAATTTCGGATGTGCCTATCTGTAACTCCGGTTCAATGAACTATAAAACTTTTACATTGAATTTAAACTTCATTTTCAAAATTGGAACTGATTTGTCGGGAACTCGGACAATCCCCATAGATATATACACAAGCAAATGCTTTCAATGGAAGAGTGGTAAAAAGACACAAGATGTAAAATGAATTATGTACCATGTAAACATATTATTAAAAATAAAAAAATAATTACAATTAAAAAAAAATATATATATATATATATATTATGTTTAGATGAGACACGAAGCGAAAAATTTGATTCCTTTTTTTACCTCCGATTAGTTCAATTTGACCTCCAACGCGAACGACCTAAAACTACGGAATCCGGTCACCGCGCATTTTTACTCGAGTGATAATAGTGTAAGACGTTTCGACGAGATATTTTTACGCAATAGCGCCTCTATGACTATCACGTGATTTTCATAGGTCGGCACTAGTAACATTATAAAATTATTGCAAATTGAAAAGGCAAAAACGTACGTTTTACTTGCGTTAGTAAAAAAAAATTACAAATTTGTGAAAACTTATTGCGATTTTTAACCACAGGGGGAATAGCATAATATTTCAATTCGCAGCAGTATAAATAAAAGTGAAATCTTGGAAGATTAATTCGGGAAATTTTTTGTCAATAAGACACCTCACAAGAGTTTGTCTGTCCGTACTGTGAAAAAACGGGTTAATTATTATGACACCCGGTTGACCGACATTGAGAGGCGAGTTAACCAAGGGGATGTGTGAAGGAATTTATTAACATAGATCAAAGGATTAGATGACGGAGGAAATGCGAATAAAGGTAGCTCGTTCCAAAAAGGTACTGTTTTACAGAAAAAATACTCGCCATCGTGTAAGACTTTTATTAATAAATGGAAATGTGAATAATCTCACGTCTACTTATACCAAAACTATAAACATATTCTTTAAGAAACAATATGATAACTATGTATTTATCAATATCAAGAGCTCGCGTAGCAACTGGGCGATATCAGCTGTGTACATTTGCTATTTGCAATAATGCATTCTGTTCACGGCACAAGGTCGTATGTTTTATAGAGGGTGGAATAATCAATAAGTTAAATATAAAAAAATATTCAATGTGTTTTTGTTTATACTAGTATTTCTGTCAACGGTTACCTTGCGCCCAAAAAATAATGTTTCTAATTTTCTCTTAGTTAATAAATCAAAACGAAACATTCCAACGTAATCACAAGATTTGTAATAAATACCTACCTACTTAAATATAAACCATACATTTTACGTAAGATTTTTTGGTTCAAAAAAGGAATTATCTGATTTGTAAAAAGAAACGTCACTGTTTCAATGACCATTCGTTTTTGAACCATGATAGTGCGCGGTACTATTGAAAAAATGCGAATAAGATTTGTATAATATCAACCGTGTCCATGGGGCGCATGCATCTGCCCACCTACTGCGTGGCGGGCTGAATCGGGAGAGACTTCTTGAGGGAGACCTTTTGACCTCTTCAGACGAACTCTCTCGACCCACTGCAGTGGAAGAAATATATTCAAACGTCCGTTCCTTCTGGACACACTAACCCTTAGATTCCTACCAACCACTTACACTCTTTTCCATCCCAGAAGTTCCTCTCCTTCTTTTCATTAATAACCTACTCACAGCATCCCTAAAGATGACACAGGTCGTAAGGAAAATTACTTTCTTCATGGACTCCTGCATGGAGCTGGAAACAGACCATACAAACAATTTTACAGACAGACGAAATGCAAAACGGTCGAGTTAAAATAGGACTTTCAATCAAATAAATGGGAGAAGTGTCACCATCGAAAACGAATTTTCTTCACGTTTCTATTAGTAATTCATTATTAGCACACTTCCAATGGTTGGTGATTGCTGAGCATTCTGTTTCGGGGCTTCCCGTCTTAGTTGTATCTTAAATATATTTTATGGCAGCTTATTTTCAGTAAATACATAATTACCGGCAATTAGGTAGATATAATATTTACATTCACTGGTGGTTTGGGTTTAAAAAATATTTGTTTAATTATATTTGATGGCGGATTTCCCCTCAGTTATTATCAGTTTCATTATTTGCTTAGTTCCAGACGTTAACTTTTGGATATAACAACATCACAATTTTAAAATGGCTTCGAACGCCGTGATGGAGAACTAAGCCAGCCGAGGAACTAACTAACCAGGAGTCGAACTCACGACGCGGACGTATGGGTGGGAACCAGACGTGATGCTAACTCAGCCACTGAACAGTCTTTGCATTAATTCTACTATAATTAACAAGCATGTAAAAAGAAGAAAAGAAAAGATTGTATAAATAAAAAAAATATATTAAATAAATATTGGTAATAACGAAAATGCACTGCAAATGTGATCCGCCCTAGAATCAGGACTATTAGACCGAGAGCACGTGCTCGGTAGTAAAATAGTATAATGACGGTACGGATGACGTCACGCGACTAGACTCAATACGTAGGTCCCGGAGTGGGTGGAATTTATGCAACCTGAGCGCATTGCGACCTGCTTTACATAATTTGGCTCAGGTAGCTCATACCGCTCAGGTGGCATGTAGATTGTAGGTTGAAGCACTGCACGGAGGCAGCCCAAGACACGATTCGCATTGTTTAAACCAAACTGGTTTAGGCATAAAAATTATCTATGGTATAATATTGAGTATGATTCATTTTTGAGGTATGTATTGTATTACTAGTAGTTCTGTGAAGAGTAGACCTCGCGTCCAAAAAAAGCATGTTCCTAATTTTATCTGATTTAACAAATCAAAACTAAAATATAAAACTAACATAATATTATATATTTAATAATTAGAAGAACATAAAGAAACACGAAAAAGAAAAAGACAGTCGCAACTGGGAAACAAACACAGAAGCTCTGTCTTAACGGGACAACACTGTATATAGGTCTCAAAAGCTCAATTAGTTTTTTTTAAATTTCATTTGATAGGACAATTTCTTCTGTCCTGCTATGCTGTGCTATAACATCTGTTGTGCTGTGAGTAATCTTGAATACATCGTGGTGACGTAGTAACTACTTGTTCCGGGTTGCAGCTTGTCCTTAGCCCGGGGTGAAAATTACCACAATGATAACTACCCTCCGATAAGAGGGCACCAAAATAATAAGAATAAAGAATTATCTATTTAATTTCATATAGGCAGATACAATAATTGTATGAAGAATGACAAAAAAAACGTACACAAAATGAGGAATAATATTGTCAATAGTATAATGTATGCACTTATTTAAACAACGATTTTAGAAATATTTTATAAACATTGCAAATATTTTAAATTTATTTCACACAATCGGGGATGCTAAAATCCCATTGGCTTAGGGCAGTAGGCACCCATGTGCAGTAACACAATAAAAAAGCTCATTTTATTTTCCGTCCACTAAAAATAATTAATTATAAATATTTTAATTATTATTTTTTTTGGTAAACTATGTTTAAGACAAGATTTTTTATGCATAGCACAAAGGGTAAAAATTATTTTATAAGCAATAATTATTAGCCTGAAACACTCATCCATATTGAAAAATCTCCTGATAAAAGATACATGACGCCAACGGGACTTGAACCCGTGTCCTTTCGATTTCCGGTCGACAGCAATTTGTCTCGACGCCATCTAGTGAGAGAGTTAGCACTTACAATGCCTTTCTCATATAAAATAAAGTTGGTTGTTTCAGGTGAAAAAATATAACAAGCAGTAATTATTGAATGAAACACTAGTATATATTGAATTATTTCGCGGATAAGAGATAAGCCGCCATAGCTCAGTGGTCAGAGCTGTCGACCGGAAATCGAAAGGACATTTTATTTTCCGTCCACTGAAAAATAATTAATTATAAATTAAGGTAAGTTTTTAGATTCTCACGGCCAAAAGCATTTTTGTTGTTTGTTTTTGGGGTGTTATGCCGTGTTGCGCTAACTCCTTCTTTAGCCGACGTTTCGGACAGCGTTGCAGTGTCCATCATCAGGGCAGATCCGGTAGATCCGAAGATGTGTGAATTTTGGTTGTCGAGTTTGTGCTTATTTATTTGTGGCCTGGGCCCATCCAAGTGCGAAATGCCAACGGAAGTGGCGACATCTTGTGGCGAATTCTGAAAGCTCAGTATTTATGTTAGCCTGGGTCCCGTCCAAGTGCGAAATGCCAACGGAAGTGGCGCCATCTTGTGGCGAATTCTAGAATTAGAAAACCGATTGACAGCGATTAGAGTAGATGTACCCAGTATCAAGGTATAAATGCAATGGTTTTATATTGTGTTATTATATGGTATTGGAGTATACTTAGACATGTTATTTGCGTTTAGCTTTGGTGTAGCCGTCAATTACCGGATACCAAGAGCTGTTGAGCTTAGCTCCGTCGTCTCTATTGATATTAAATGGATTTTTGTAGATTTCAATTGCCTCCATAATCAGGCGTGATCTATAAGTTTTGGGTCTTCCCAGGACCTCGGGAGCAAATCCAAAGTAATGGCCGGTTTCAATTAAGTGTTCGGCGATTGCCGATTTATCAGGGTGGCCAAGTTTACAAGCACGAAAATGTTCTGCTATCCTTTTGGAAATCGTCCGCTCTGTCTGGCCTATATAAACCTTGTCACAACCAGAGCAGCTGAGTTTGTACACTCCATCTGCTTCCAGAGGAAACTTAGTCTTTGCAGACCTCAGTAGGTCTTGGATTTTGGTGGTGGTTCCGAAGACAGTTTTGATGTTTTCTTTTCTCAACAGCCTGGCAATTCTGTCTGTCACATTGTGAACGAAAGGCAGGAAAGCACAGCCTTTTGAGTCTTGTTCAACTCTGTCTTCGTTTGTTGTAGATTTGGCTCTTAAAATTTGCCTTGTCTGACTTGCCGGGTAACCGTTGCGCTCCAGTGCATCGGTCAGTTTTATAAGTTCTGCTCCAAGTTTTGTTTCTTCACATATTCTGGTCGCTCGGGTCACCAACGTATGGATAAGTCCTCTCTTCTGCGCTGGGTGGTGATGCGAATCAGCGTGTAAGTATCGATTCGTATGAGTTGGTTTCCTATATACGGTATGTCCTAGGCTACCATCGTGTTTTCGCATCACCTCCACATCTAGAAAAGGCAGGATTTTATCTTGGTTTTCCAGCTCCATTGTGAACTTAATTTTGCTGTGGAGAGAATTAAGATGGTCCAGGAATTCGTTAAGTTTCTCCGTTCCATGAGGCCAAATGGCGAAGACCACAAATAAATAAGCACAAACTCGACAACCAAAATTCACACATTTTCGGATCTACCGGATCTGCCCTGATGATGGACACTGCAACGCTGTCCGAAACGTCGGCTAAAGAAGGAGTTAGCGCAACACGGCATAACACCCCAAAAACAAACAACAAAAAAAATTATAAATTAACTTCTAGTTAGTAATAATACATAATACTAGAAGTCAAGAATTATTTCAGTGCAGAAATTCTGGGATTAACTACCATACTATTAAATTCCACATTGTCCAGAATAAAATGGGAGTCGGTGGACATCTTCAATTTATCACGTGAAGCAATTACAAAAGATTGTTACTGAGGCAGTTCAGCTATGAATAATAAATACTGTATATTTTTCTATGCATATGTAAAAACTGCTAAAAAAATAATAAATTGACATTAAGTTAGACATTTGTACTATACAGTCATACGTGGTATCTAGAATATGTGTGTCAACAGTGATGATCATAAATCCAGCGACACTGAAAACAATCATAAAGATTGCAAATATTGAATTTAATGCCCATACTGTAATATTGGTGTATAATCAACTGATACAACAATTTGCTCATAAACATTTGCATAAAACACACGCATATATCATAATAAATGTTGCAGGAGTCAATAGAAAATCATCGCGTATGATAAACATTGGGATAGTTAAAACTTCTTTATTTCCAGCATTGCTTTTATAACTCTTCTTATATGACGTAGTCTGATCACTATGCAAAAATGTAGAGATACTTAGATACCTACATTGAGAATTTTTTTCTTCTGTAACTTAGTAAGGGTCAGTTGTTTTAACTACAGTCACATTTAACACTGTCGCAAATAGACTATCGACAAAAATTAAATTTTATTTTGCATTTAGGCTGTCCCCGTTAAGGCCTCGTAGTAAGCGTTCAAATATTTATTTATTTGGTACAATATTTTTTTACATTTCAAAGTTTTCCAGTAATGTTGGCCTCACTGGGTGGCTTGCCCGTGCTGAGGCCTTCATTTTATAATATGAAAATAATCTAAATACAATCTACAATATAAGATAAAATAATACATTTAATATTTAATCTTGTGTGTTTGTGAGTGATGTGTGTTTATATTGGTTTTGTGTGTTACGTGTAGGTTTTATTTTTATTTTATGCTATGACATTTTGGTAATATTGTCTTTTTTGTTGTTTAATCCATTTTGTAATTTTGTGTGTGAATTTATTTTTATTTTCCTCAATTTTAATTTCAATTTTTAGACTGTTGAAAGCTTTTATAGCATGGTATTGGTAGTGTATTTAATATGGTTTGAAAGGGAGATATGAAAATACGAATGTTAGAGGGAGAGGGCTAATATTAAAAAAAAAAAACGATAATAATTAAGCGAAGATATTTAATAAAACACGACTCGTTTGAAATAAAGCAAAAATCTCTCGAAAAATGCTTTAGTTGCATTTAATGATACACTGTGAATTTTTTCACGTCTATGACTTATTATATAACAGAACAAATCGTGTTTTTAATCATTTTCTTGACTTTAATTTGCGATTTTTTTCTATCGAGGAAATTTCATACAATTAAGGTTTCGGCATAACAAATGTATGAATATTATCTTCAAAAATAACATATTATATTTATTTGAGAACTTAAATACTTGGAGTTAACAAGAAACTTAAATCGGTAGAAATTGGGTAGGCGGGGGCTTAACCGTCGATTCTCGGCCCCACTTTAAAAACCGCCCAGTATTATAATGGAAATTAACCAAACACTGACAGGCCGAAAATCGGCTGTTAGCAGGAAACGTCAAAATATTCTAAATGGAGCTGATCATTGATTTGTGACGATTTTAAATGTGACGGTAGGTCAAAAAACTGGACCTAAATGATTTTAATCACTGAAGACAATATAAACTACTCCTTTTCAGATTCACAATAGTCGTTAATATATTGTCTTTAATGATTAAATATTAAAATTTGAGGTTTTCTACTTAAGAGGTTATTTAATTAATTCACAATTCCAAATGTAATCTATTATCTGTACTTATTGTCGAATTATTATACATTGCCCCGAAAAAACTGGAAACTTGGCTTTAAATTCAAATAAAGTGGTTTAATGAAACTATAAGGATTGGTTGTTTCATAGAATTTAACCAATTTATCAAATTTCAACGTTCATTTTCGGGTTCTGTGAAACTCCTATTCAAGTTTTGATATTATATCATTATAGGCCAGATATTTGACAGAACAGAAATAATAACAGAACTTGAAAAGACCTTTTACAGAACTTGAAAATTGACTTGAAATTTGTTCATTTGTTCAAATTCTCTGAAACAACCTGTCCTAACTATTCTATAAAATCTATAAAAGACGAAATTGATATGACAGAAGATCTTGATAAAGTAGTAATCCACACTAGACCAACTCATAAAAAATACAATTTTTGACTCAGAAAAGTGCAAATCCAGGAATTTTGTATCCGTTAGACAGCTAAAATAAAACATAAAACCCATTTGTAACCTTTTATCTGAATAAACTTATTATAACTGAGATATTGTACGACCTTGAATAATCTAATGAAGCAAAAAAAATACACGAATTTAGTGAATGTACCCATTATCTTGATTTTCTAATATAACATTTATTGCAGCATGGTAAATGCTGCAATAAACTGTCATTGATCACCGTGTTTCCCAGGAACGCGTCATAATTCCTAGTAATGCAGAAAGCGACGCCAAGGTATCAAATTACGTCTCGTTTTCAGAGATACGGATTAGTATTGCTGCACTCAAATTATTGATGGTACCGCTATAACAAAAGGCGCACGACGCTAGTTGCACGTAGGCTACAAGACCGCACTGTGCACGGGTTAGCAGTTATAAAGGCAAAACATTAAACATGCTATAAAACTGCAACAGCGGAATTAGCCAAAGCGTTACTGGGCGATATTTTGACATGACATTCTCATTCTGCGTCAGAAAACACTGGGGTAAAAGTAAACGCAAGGCAAGGTTTCATTGCGGAGGCGGTAGGCGATATGTTTATAGATTAATGAATTAATGAGATACGATACAAGTTTTAATATTCGGCGCATCGATTCACAATTTAAAGCCTTGTTCGTTATCTTTGAGGGTTAACTGCCGGCGTCGCACGGGCATTCACAGAGTTTTTCGAAATCAGATATAGATAGTAATTTTTCTCTTATGTTAACCAGTGCAAACTTTCATTAATCATTATCAGAATTCTTTTTTAAGGAATTATCAGAAAAAGATCAGACTAGTGTTAAAAAATAATGGTCACAGAAGTTACTGAAAATGCCCTGTAGGGTAGACCCAAAACTTAATAGAAGTAGCTGAAAACGCTGTATTCAGAACCCAGTTTAACCCAGTGCCTCAGCATAGGATATCCTAGTTAGAGGAGAACTAACAATATATTATACGTCTGTTTTATAATCATATTTCACATAGGAAAACGTAACAATTACAGTTAAGTTTATAAGTTCTGCGATTTAGTCATTATTTCGAATGACTGCCATGACGACCTCCGAACCCATTGTTAAAAAGGTTTTTTTTTAAAGTGTCAATATTTATCATTTTACAGAGAGTTTATCTAAATCTAACATAGACACGTAGACCTTTCTCTTGTTTTGCAAAGTCAAACTACATTGCCTACACACTTTATAATTCGCTTCCAGAAATGTACAAATCCATTGAGAAAAATAAAAAACTCACAATGATGGTTTAAAGAAATATTTTTAAAAATGATAATCAGTAAATCCATATTTGTATAGCTTATATTGTTCTACTTAACCTGTCTTAAAAATTATTGTGCAGTGTCGTATTTTTGTTATTTTGATGCCATTTTAAAATTGTATGTACTGACTTCTGTATACATTCTGTTCCGACTTATGTATTGTAATTTCCTCCCGTCCTAAAATGAGTTTTGTAACTCATCGAGATTGCCCTAGCAAGAAAAATGTATTTAAAAAAAAAATTATAAAAAAAGTCTAGGAAGAAAACGAGTCCCCTAAAACCCTCCAGATTTTTCAAATAAAAAAATAACATAATAAATGTTTATTGCAATTTTGTTTATATCACTTCAAATTAATTATTACGTGAACGTTATATGCGAAAGTCTGTAAATAAATATTAGCGAAAGACGTAGGACCAAGTACGTGACGAAAGTCAGGTGAATATTGAGTTCAGACGTCAATGATGAATTAAAATTTCACAATAATAGTGTGCAGTAACATCATCGTTGGCTGTTTTAAAGACTGCTGATTTATTAGTTTATTATATGTGTCATAATGCAGCCTTTCACTTGTATCAACCATCAACCAACTCTGAGAAAACGCAAGTGTTTGCATATTTAAAATATACAAGCATTTTATTTGCAGGACAAATATTATACTAAACCATTGTGACCAGATTACAAAAAAATATTTTAAAGAATTTCGAATTTGATAAGGGAAAAACGTGGAAAAATATGTTTGCATAATTTATTTAATAAGGTTTTAAATTTTAAACGCATGCATTGCACTAAAAGTGTTAAAATTAAATTAATGAATCAAAATGTCAAATTTCTTTCTTTACAATCACACCGGTTCTCCGAAGGGGCAGGCAGAGAGGACGTGCCACAAAACAACTCTGCATTGGCACACACATTCCTTGCTGTTATTCTGACTCTTGCCATAACCCGACTTAAGTATTTGGTTCTCTTGATCGTGTCATGTCTTACTTGGGCATCAGCGACAGGTAGAAGAATACTATTCAAATTCGCGTAATATATTCTCCTATTCTTCTCTATTCTATTCTCCTATACTTCTCTATCTTGTACTATTCTTATTCGCTCTACATACCTAAACCATCTAAGCGTTCCTTTCTTAAGCCCCCGCATACCCAAATTCTACCGTTTTATAACAACTTTCTTTTTAAGTTTTTAAGTTCCAAAAAACAAGTTATTTTTTAAGATAATAACTATAAATTTGTTATATATACCCTCGATAGAAAAAAATCGCAATGTAAGCACCGAAAATTATTAAAAACACGTTTTGTTCTGTTATTTAACTTCCTAAACGTATAAAATCACAATGTATCTTTAAATAAAACTAAATTATTTGTCGAGAGATTTTTGCTCTATTTCAAACGAGTAGTGTTTTATGAAATATTTTCACAATTTTTGCTAATTTATTATCGTTTTTTTAATGTTAGCGCGCTCCCTCTAACATTCGTATTTAAATATCTCCCTTTCAAAACATCTTTGAACGCTTACTACGGGGCCTTAATCTTACCAATTACGCCCAAATTGACTTGCATTCTTTGCAAATCTCCACAATTCTGACGAAAGCATTACATGGTCTTACTAAGCATAGGCCTCAGGGATCCCATTTATACAGGATTCAGTCTACCTTCATGTAAGCAATTCCATCTCAATTCCCCACTGTCATACATGTTTCTTCGCTTCTTTGAACGATTTTTCACTAACGCCAACCGCGTTCAGCCTTCGATGCTTCCTGCATTTACCCATTACCTTCCTAAAATATAAAAATAAAGGTACCAGAGTGGTAAATACTTTCAATATTTATCACTATGGTACTATTGAGAGTATTACCGCTCAGGTACCTTTATCTACTTTAGGTACCAGAGTGGTAAATACTCTCAATATTTATCACTATGGTACTATTGAGAGTATTTACCGCTCAGGTACCTTTATCTACTTTAGGTACCAGAGCGGTAAATACTCTCAATATTTATCAATATGGTAGGTACTATTGAGAGTATTTACCGCTCAGGTACCTTTATCTACTTTAGGTACCAGAGTGGTAAATACTCTCAATATTTATCACTATGGTACCTCCTATTGAGAGTATTTACCGCTCAGGTACCTTTATCTATTTTAGATACCAGAGTGGTAAATACACTCTATACATATAGCTCTGGTGAAAGATCACCGCTCAGAATCGGAACCACGTCATATCGAAATGCTTCAAATGGCTATGGTTTTGTTTAGTGACGCGTCTGCATAGCCAGGAGCTTTCCAACTTTTAGCTTTATCACCTACTTCCCTTCTCTGCTTCCTTGAGGATCACGACATACCCTAATTGGGGACGCCATAGTCCTACTGGCTGCGGGCAGTTGAGACACTTGAACGGCTTCACAAAAAACAACGGCTCAACAAAACTTTAAGAAGAACGTAATGGATATCAGCAGAATATTCTAGCCAGAGAACATAAAATCTCTCGATGGATATAGACGAGTCACACATTCGTAACCACAAATACACATTTTAAATAATTTATGTTTTTTAGTAATTAAATTAGGTATTGTGTTTTAATGAATTTTTATGGTAAATAAATCGTTAAATACGGTTTGAGTACTTTCCTAAGTAAATTATTTCACAGATTTTTTTTACAAGTGTATCTATATATATAGATATTTAGGTAAACCATGTAATGTAATGTCAGATTTGCAAAGATTCGCAAAGAATGCAAGGTCGATTTGAACGTAATTGGTGGTAAGATTAAAAAATATATATAATATATTTTTTCAATACTAGTCCCCGGCGGCGCCCGGGCTTTAAATGTAGTTTTTCGAAATCTAAATTAAATAGTGATCTTCCTCTTGTATTGAAGGTCACATGTGTAAATTTTCATCAAATCGGAATAAAACCGTAGATTTGTAAAAAAATTAAATCCACGCCGCCCGCCGGCTACAAACTCTCCTTTATAAATTAGATCTCCTTTATAATAATAAAATTCCATTTAAATTTAGATTCACGATTAAATTCGACTACTTTAATTTTTTGTTTCATTTTTCAGCTTCCAACAAAACTAAAATTATTATTTAATAAAGAATAAAAAAAATCATTCGGTTTAAGAATACCGCTACCTTCACAAGCAAGGGTATCTTTAAAATTATTTACCTGTATGTTATATGAAACGTAAAAATGATGCTACTTATAAAGGTACCTACTTATTATTATCGTTCATTTTAGAAAATGCATCCCGTGACCCAGTTATTGTACATCGATGCCTAGTTACAACAAGTGGACACCGCAGTAAAAATAAACAAATGTACGTATCCATAAAAAATATGTATTCTTTTAACCATATAATGTTACATATTAACCGTGACATCAAATCATACTTTGCATATCCGCAGGGTATTTTTTCATTCATAATGGGCGTTTTACACGATGTATTTTTTTCATACCGGTCTCATTTGGAAACTGTATAGTAACCCATAATATGAAAGTACTTGCATATTACGGGTTACTATACATTACACGATCAGTATTTTCATACAGATGTTTGCCTTTATAAAAGAAATAATATTTAATTACGGTACTAAATCGGACAAAGCATCTGTCATTTGCCATTGCCTTCAATAAATCATCAAAAATAAGCGAGAAATTCACAAATACCGAACAAAAATAATACACGTTAAAAATCATTAAGAAACACATATTTTACATTTTCTTTTAATAAAATAACTTAATGAGTAAAACCTCAAAATATAATATGACTGAATATTATTTTTTTTTCTGTTTCACACTTTTCGTTCGAGAGTGGTTAATAATGTCTTCAACAATTAAACACATGTTATAAATATTTTAAATAAATATCCAAAATTTCCACATGATATAATTATGTTAAACAATGACAGACCACAGATGCCAAATAATGTCCGCCATCTTAAGCTGTACGAAAATCGGCATCAAAATAGCTGCGTCCTTTTTTCATCCCTAATCCATAAGAAAAGACGCCCACATGGAAGCTGGGTGAAAAAAATAATTGTGTAAAACACACGTAACTTTACAATACAAGGATCTGGACATAATGTGAGCACCCACATTTTTTAAAAGAAATATCTTGAATCTTGAATCAGAAAATCTTGTGTATAAATAAAAATGTAAGTGCTTGTTTGTTCAAAATCTTAAATCTCCGAAAGTTCTTTACCGATTACTTTAAAATTTTGACACGGCGCACAGTGGGCTGAAAATCGCCTTTCATAGACATAGAGACTTGAATTTTCAAGGGTATTTTTTTGGCTAGAAATGGATTCTGCTGATCATTACTATGCTATAAAATTTCGTACGAAGCAATTGCGTGTACAAATGAAGGGGTTATCATTTTTAAGAAAAAAATGTATGGCACTGACATTAAAAATGAGGCTATCTCTGGAATCACTATCTTTACATATGAATATCCTTTGTCTAGATTACAATATTTTATTTACACTGCAAGCCTAAAAGCTTTTAAGCATTAAAATGAATCATCAACATTAAAAAGTGTTTTTTTCAACTTTGAGGATTTAAAAAAAAAAATCGCAAGTTGCGCCACAATACGAAGTATGCCAAAAAAAATACAAATAAATAGTAGTATATCTGTGTGTAAGGACAGAATGGCCAACCTTATGATTCCAGAGATAGCCTCATTTTTAATATCAGTGCCATACAAATTTTTCTTTAAAAAATGATAACTCCTTCATTTGTACACGCAATTGCTTCGTACTAAATTTTATAGCATAGTAATGATCAGCAGAATCCATTTCTAGCCAAAAAAAATACCCTTGAAAATTCAAGTCTCTATGTCTATGAAAGGAGATTTTCAGCCCACTGTGCGGCGTTGCATTGTTTTTTTTTTTATACCTACGAGTATATTATACAGATGTCGCCAGCTTACGTTGGACGTAAAAGCAAAACGTAAACTGAATATATCTACATGAGAATTTTTAGATAATGTAATATAAAACAATGTAATTATGTATCATGAACTGAGTAATTATTAAGAAAATATAAATGCTTGCTTATTCACAAAAAGTGATAAATAAATTTTAAACAGTTTTTTTTTATATTTTTTTTTTTCTTATGTAGTTTTCGTCTTCATCTGAATGGGTTGAAGCAAGATTGTGCCGATATATTTATATTTATTTGAACTAAACCCGGATTTTCGAATTGCGGTTTTTCAAATGTCTCACCTTTTCGAGGTAAACTGTCCTTCATGTATACGTGCCAGCTAGATCATAAGGCAAGCAAGCAACATGATTAATAGCACCTCAGGCTCAGTTTTACATATTGCCGGAAACATTGACGGGCTAAAGTTGCACGAATTAAGCCATCACGTCAGTGGCGTAAGAAAAAAATTTCAGACACCAATGTAAATCAGGCCCTAACATCTAGTTGCGTTTAGTTTCATGGCAGTTTAGCTCTAGAATGCCTAGAAAATTTATTATATTATTTAAACTGGTTAGAACAAGCTGAATAAAAATATATATTTAAAGGCTTCCTTCACGGGTCGTGTTTCTGCCATATAATTAATTTATTTTAAACTGTAATGCTACATTCGAACACAACCGATATTATAGAAACGAGGTGGATCTAAAGTTGGTTACAATAACCCAGCGGCTAGGACATTTTCACCAGATCCCATCGTTGAAATCCCGGTCGCAATAACTTTTTTCTTACTGAATTTCGTAAAGCATATTTTATGATTTGTCGAAAATTGATGAGGTTACAGTAGTGCAACTTATTGATTAAAATACCTCAAGAAAAAAGCAACTAGCTGAAGTCCCGGCGAGAGTTTTTCGATGTCAGATGTAGACAGTAATTTTCCTCTAATTTTAAAAGTCAAGTGTGCAAAATTTAATCAAAAGATATCAAAATGCTGCTTTAAGCGGTGGGAAAAGGGGATGGGGTGGATATTCGAAATCACATATAGATCCTATTGTTCGGAAGGTGAAGTGTGCAAAAAATCATCAATCTTGGAATAAAACTAGATTTGTATAAAAAACAAAGCCAGACCGCAACAGACACTATTATCTGTATATTACTATATAGATAGACGGGTAGAAGAAGAAAATAGAGAATATATATGTACATATATAAAATAGATAAGTATTAAAAACTAAAAACCCACGGAGTGGAAAGATCCTAAATATCCATCATATCAACGAAGTATCCCTCAGTTTTCTCAATTCCATGAAAACCAACTTTACCAAGATTCCGTTAACTTACAGTTTAGAAATGTGTAGATACACGAAAAAAATTGCATAAGTGCTGTGACATTTCTTCAGAACAGAGACGGTGAATCATCTTCACGAGAACAATGTTGTACGTGTGACCCAAATTATTAGCACATGGCGTCCGTGTTCCCATTCCGACCTTGGCTAAATATTACAAATCCATTTCCAAGCAAAAGGCACCTACGTGATCGATTTTAGTCAGGTCAGCAAATCTACCCACGTAAGCCAAGTTTCCCAAGAAACAACATTAAAAATAATTTCATCAGAAATCATATTTCCGTGGAAGATTGTATTAAAATATTTTTACGGATTCCCCGTTATGTGGCTCTTGTCAAATTGCAAAAAAGGTTGGTGAAAAGGGATAAAGAAAATATTATAACTGGCACAATTCACCCTTCATCAAACTACAAGCCCTGCCATGCACTAATATGGCTGGAGAGTGCATATATACTCGTAAAATATGCTTTTATCGTTGGTGATAGGAAGGGATGTCGGAAAGCGGAAAAGATATATCTGATGTAGGGATGATCCCGTCACGGGACGATTGGAAATCAAAATTTTTAGACCATATGAAAATACAAGATATATTTTGTATATCTACATAGGCACCTCTCAGCTTAAACACTATTTTAAAACAATAAATATTAATATATTTAATCGAATTATTATTGAAAATATTAAGATGGAATGTCATAGCCTTTTTTAACTTGGATGCCGAACAATGAAGTACTGAAGTATAGGCGAGAAAAGTTTTATATTTCTTGCACAAGAATAATATTTTTGGACGTGGAGTTCTCGTGAGTGTGATATTTTTTACGTTCTCATGGTGTGAGCAGATCTAATTAGGTCAATTCAGCTAATATTCGTCTAACGGGTAGTTTATACAACTCGTTCTTGAGTTCAACAGTCCGGCTGTGGAACGATTTGCTTTCGTTTCATCCCTCCTACAACATGGGTCTCTGCAAAACCCATTTTCATTCCTTCCTCTCCTTAAAAAGACCCTCCTCACAGCATCCTAAAAATGAGAAATTATTTTCATCAGGGCCTCTTGTGTGGAGTTAACGTAACAAAATTAAAACAGCTTAATAACGCCACAAAATATTTTACAAGAATTTTAATAGTATATTATATTATCTTGAATGAACGTCACCTAACGTACCAAATATTAAATCATATTTATCTCCGTTAATTATTATAGTACAGAACAAAGACAGTAACTACGTTTTGACTCTACAATTCTAATCATATCATAAACTCTCTATCCAAATGCGTAAACCATTTAACGCTATGGAGTATGGAGACCTTCACAGATATATGTACAATCAACTGACAAGACAAGTGACCTTGTGATAAAAACAAATACAAATTGCGGTTAACCGCAATAATTTCCTACGTTTGATTTTTGAAAAATTAAGGAAATAATTTTTGAAGCCCATTTCAACAGGACGCCAGCTGTCATTAGAGATAATCAACATCATAGATACGACAACAAAGAACACGGAGGTTAATAATATGAATGGCTGAATTTTCATATAGTTTTAGCATAGTAGATAGAACTAGTAACTATTTTATTCAAATTTCATCTATTTAAAATTCAGTTAGGACTTGTGTGAAACCGTACAAGACAGCTCCCAACCCCCTGGAGCCAGTGAGACTATGGCCAATTGAATATGTTGTGAGGCTGACGGTAGTGTGTAGGGGAAGGAGATGAAGAATAGGAAGGTGGGGAAGTACCTGGCAATTCAGATCTGGCGACCAAACACTTTAAAGCCATTTCAAGCAATGTTCCAATTCTGAATGGTGGTCTTACACCAGGGCGATACTGAGAGTATCTTCCAGTCTGAAACGTTCCACAAATATACTGTAAATCATTGATGACTAATTTGTGAAATAACACAAATAAATCAAAAAAAAATTTCTTTCGCACGCCGGGACCACGAAGGCCGTCAATTTCGGGTACTATCCAATTAGGATTTGGCTTAGGTGTTAGCGGTTGAATCCAATCCCTGGGAGGGAAGGTTAATCCTCAGTTAAACAAAAAAATCTTAAAAATTAGCTACTAACCGGCCCAAGTGGGGTAACTAGGTCGAAAATTGAAAATAGGTTTTACACATTAAAAAACAGGTGTTCACGGGATGTTTTTTTTATTAATGAGTTTGAAGATACTACCTCTATTACGATATTATTTAAAAAATATATTATACCTAGTTAATCAAATACTCAAATATAATAAATTTTCTTCAAAATCCCAGGTAATACCAATAATCTATTTATATAAAATTAATACTTACTATATTTATTACTAAATTACAATTCGTGAGCATGTAATTCTTGAGCACACGTTCTTCCTATAAATATATTATTATTATTATTATTAACCATACCAACAGCAAAAGTTAAGATAAAGAACAAATTTAATCCCAGACCAAATTACTAAGATATTGTATGGACATATTTTGTTTTGTTTACTTTAATATTCTTACCTTATAACTTGTAGTAAATATACGGTGTATGTCTAAATCTATTTATATAAAGAAGAGTGTCTGTGACCAGCGGCGGGCGGGCAGCCGACTGATTATTATGCAAATCTTCAATTTTATGATTATTTTTTTAGTAATCTTTCAAATCCTATAAATTATCTCTTATAAGTTATCGACATGACAAAATTCATGAAAACTATAAAACGGGATGTCGGTAATTCCACGAAGATGGGAAAAACCAAAAAAGCACAAGCGACACAAAACCCGATAATTCCAAGATTCCTGAAATCCACGCGATTTACTGGCTATACACAGGCTAGAAGGAATAAAGAATTAGATTTAAGGGCCCGCTTTCCGCGTAAAGAATTTAGATTTGGGCAACACTCAATATTTAGTGTTAAAAGAATCCGACAGAGGTGTCTGAATTCGTATTAGGAATAATTTTGGGGGTTATTTAATATTTTAAATAACGAAATTAAATTACCGACATCTATTGCAATTTTAGAAAAACAGACCCATTTTTAGTTAGCACCGAGCAAATCACACTGGCGTGAACTTCGCCCGCTCCAAAAAGTCGCTTCCCGTTTACACAGTATGTTTTTAACAGAAATTGTTTGTCTCTGTTTTTTGTACGTTAATGGAACCGAGCTGAAAGGGAGAGCTTTATTTTGCGAGTATGTCAACGATTTGTACAAATATTAGTGCGGTCTCTAGTTATTATTACTCTACGAACGAAGTCGAAATGAAGATGGTTCTCAAAATATGGGTTTTATTACGGATTTAATTAATTAATTTTTTTTTTAAATTTTACAAAAAACATTTACGAAAGTTATTTGAATAGGTATACAAATTACTTTACTTTACTAAAATACTATTATCACTTTTATAAAAGTAATTTATAACTTTTATAAAATCAATAAATATATTTTTACATCAATAAGGTTTTTCTTATATGGTTATCTTTATAGGGTGTCCGGGGGTAAAGTGCTCAAACTTCAGGAGGTTATTCTAAATGCTAGAAGAAGTAAAAATGAAATGGAAATTATTCGAATTTCCAAATTTTTTCCACAAAAATTTATTTTCCGTAGAAGAAATTGTTTTTTTTTCTATACAAAAAATTAAACTTTTTTACTCGAAAACTATCTTAAAACGTTGGAATTCCAAAAAAAGTTTTTTTTCTTTTTTACTTGTACTATCAATTAGAATCACCTCCCGAAGTTTGTGCACTTTACCCCCGACATCTTGTATAATATGCGCAATATAATATTTATACACGTGTAATATCTACTTTTGTACATTTATATAAATTATATACACGTTTACATTTTTATGCTCATCAAATTTATTATATTATAAAGATAGATAGAAAGATCCTTAGTGCTTCCTGAGGACTTACAAATCAGAAGACTTTTTTGTAATTATTTATTTATTCATTTAAACAATTCAATAATTATAAAGAGTAATAAAACATGTAAGCAACATAAAATTACATTCTAAAATGTGAAAGGGGCTCTATTTATTTACATTTTTATGAAATTACTACTTTTAATAGTTTAAGCTTTCAGTGAACTTTCAATTTTATTTTTAACTTCTCTAAATATTATTTGTTTAAATTGTCAAATATAATTTAATCACAAGCACAAGATTCACTCAAAATGAAAGATTGGTGGTTCTGAAATGTTCCCATAAATACGGTGAAAGAACCCTAAACTATGAACTTATTGCCCTAAACATGCTTCGAGCGAAATGCGGATCTGGAAACCTTATCGTCAATCTGAGCAAAACATACCATGAACGTCAATATAGCAACAACCTTTGTTCTGCTGCAGTTTCATTAAATGCCGAGAGATCCGTTTACAGTCTCCAAAAAGCAATACTGGGGCACAACCCTAGAAGCCAAGCTAAATGATTGGAATACAGAAAGATAAAAACACACCATTGTCAAAAACATCTTGGCCGTAAATGATTAAATAAAATTAGATTTATTCAGGAAGGCAAGCATTACGGTGATCGATGTTAAAAATCTAACATAGCCCTAGAATAACTCCAGTATCTTTAAGAAACCTTTCTCTTAAAGCTCAGAAAAAAACTTTCCATGACAGTTAGATATACCACTCTACAACAAGGCCGCGTACGGTAAAACTGTAAAAAAAAATAAAGTAATAAATAACAAAATAAATATTTCACAACACAATAATTTCATCGAAAATCTTAAATCCGTTTCACCTTTCTACATTTTCTATATTCTCCTTAAGAGTATAATCCTTAGATAATGCCTTTTCAAATTATTCGTGGAAGCTAGAAAAAAAATAAAATCATTGATTATAACTGCACTTCAAGTGACCTTTTAAATAACAGTAAAGGGCTCAAATGATTTTATTGTTACGTCCGTGCCTTTGCATCTTTACAAGACTTGGGCAAAACATTCTGTAGCAGAGTATAGATTTCACATCTGAAACATAATTAAAGAGTTTATTGAAAATAGAACACCAAGGTACGGTTAGTCAAAAAACGTACAATAAAGTTAATTCTGGGAAGAAATTGTACAGTTGACATTCAGGACAGGTTCACTCCCTCCTCCTCAAAAAAGACCCTCTATACAGCATTCTCAAAGATGACACAGGCTCTGAGAGAAATTATTTTCTTCAGGGCCTCCTTCCGACATAAAAAATAACATCACTGAACTAAATTATATTATTGTAGAAAGCAATCACTTTGTGGTTTGACATATTTAATAAAATAAAATACTTTTTTGTTTTAAAACCACGATATTTATTAATTTAAGAACCGACCGGTTTCGCTTTACTTAAGCATCATCAGGGTACAAATTAATACTAAACAAGAAGTACATAATGTGTGCATATATATAACAAAATATAGAGGGAGACAACATGATACAAATATATTATAGAGGGAGACAACATGATACAAATATAAGCAACACAAAGACGGTCATAAAATACATTAACATAAGTGTACAAGTAATGGAAAACCGCTAGATAATTATGTAGACTAATGGGTTATACGAATAAATCGGGAAAAACAAAACATCAATAAAACCTCAATAATAACGGTTTTTCCGAATTTGCAAATCATTTGATCGATAAAGATCATACATTCTGTCATAGCACCGGTGCTAACATCTTACATAAAAACGGGCATGGTAACAGACTAAACAATTTAGAGGCACTAGAAATTAAAAAAGCTGTAAAAACCAAAAGTCAGATACTTAATAATCAATTAGACATATCAAGTAGTCCAATATTAAGTCTGTTTCCAATAAACCCATAAAAAATTCCCAGTTCTCCTTACCTCCTTACCACCTTGCCAGTTGATGTTTTGTTTCTCCCGATTTATTCGTATAACCCATTAGTCTACATAATTATCTAGCGGTTTTTCCATTACTTGTGCACTTATGTTAATGTATTTTATGACCGTCTTTGTGTTGCTTATATTTGTATCATGTTGTCTCCCTCTATATTTTGTTATATATATGCACACATTATGTACTTTTTGTTTAGTATTAATTTGTACCCTGATGATGCTTAAGTAAAGCGAAACCGGTCGGTTCTTAAATTAATAAATATCGTGGTTTTAAAACAAAAAAGTATTTTATTTTATTTAATTATATTCCCCACAGTTTCAGAACTTTCGATAGCTTTTTTCGCTGGCCCGTTCATTATTTTTCTGGATTCCACGTTCGAGTATTGTTATTTGAAACAGGTGGCCCATATTATTATTACATATTATATTATATTTCGGACATCGTTGCATTGTGAATCATTAGAGCAGATCTTAGAGTAATATTACTCTAAGGAGCAGATGTAAAGTGACGTGTGTATTTGTGTACGTAGAAAGTTAATTCGCAAATAAATCACGATCGTATAGGAACAAGAAAAGAGACAAGACAACAAGAAAATTAAATTAATAAAAATTTACCCCGTAATTTCTAATGCATTGGAATTAGTTTTATTTCCCAAAGTACCTATTCTGAAAAAAAAATAATAACTTTTTACTACACAATACATAAATAAAAATATGAATTATTAATTTTTATAGTAAATTATCGTTTATAATAAATATAAGCTTATAAATCAAAAATTGTATTTTTTTCTTCTCACCTATTAGATAGGATATAATTTTATGAGATAACATTTTTTCTTTGAAATACGGGATATCTTTCGTGTATTTCCCATCTTTGAAAAAACAATATTTATTAACTCATAAACTTTACACGCGTAAAAATTATCTTTATAAATTCAAATATTTGCACGTAATCGCACGTCTGTAGATCATAGAACGATGAACGACACGTCTGCCCCCAAAGCCCTCGAGTTGGCGAATGAACTTCTCAAAGAAAGATAGTTTAATCTGCAAGTCGGAGCGAGCGCGCTATAATAAATATGATTTAAAAGCAATAGGCGTAAGCGACAGTTGTGAAAATGTTTAATAAATCACGGCGTATTTCAAAAATAGCAAAAATTACTTATGGGGTCTATTGAGTAGCATTAAAAGAAGCATTGTGATTTTTTTCATACATATAACTTGTAAAATAACAGAAATAAAAGTGTTAATAATATTTTTCGGAGCATACTTTGCGATTTATTTCTATCGAGGGAATTTCAAATAATTACCGTTTCGGCTTTTGGAACAAATAGATACTATCTTAAAGAATAACATATATTTTTTTAAGAGCTTAAAAACTTCAAACTTTTAAGGAAAATATCTCGGAAATTGGATGAAATTCGAATAGTGGGCCCTTAAAGGTACCTGTTGCAAAAAGAGTCGAGTCGAACACAGTACCTAATGAGAGGTGTATTGCTTGCATTCAGAATGATTCTAAATTGTGATTCTACTTCAGAATATGAAATTTCAACGAAAATGAAAGAGGGTAGCATGCAAGCGAGAGGGAATGCTTGCAGATCTTATATAATGGATGAATGTGCGTGCGTACCGGTCTTTTTTTCATTTGTCAGTACCATACAATAAACATCTTAACAATTTACCTACATGCTCTTCATTGTAAATATCACAATTGGCGCAGCCGGTAAAATAATTAAATTAACACACTTTAAAACTTTTCAAAAGTTGTGACAAGCTTTTCAAATATATCATCGTATAGGTTCTTTTCAATATTTTATAATAAGCCATATTCCAAAACTTCCGGTAATTGTTTGGTTTCGGTTGTCTCCTTATTGTACCTTTTTAAAATGTCTGCTCAGAAAATTCTCATTTCTGAGCACAAACTGCCTGCTGTTTTATATTATGTTTTAGTTTGAATATTCTTTGTCCTGTCCTGCTGTTATTGTTATTCTAAGTTTTGTCATCACGTTGTATAAACAATTGTATTTAGTGTTATAATATTAGATCTGTATTAGGTAAGGCACTGAATTGCCATTTTTAAGTTTGTTATAGTTAAGCGCACTTGAAGTGAAATGATACTAAACTGCGCTATATAAATGCCATGTTATTATTATTACATACACTTGTTGCCCCTTTTAGAATTCGTAAGCAAGGAAAAATGCTGTTTCTCAATGACCTTTCGCAAGGGCATCGCTGTATGCACCAATATAGTGTGCGTTTGCAGGACAACTCTAATTGTGCGACCTATTTAGGTACATATTTACAAGTATTAAACAATTTGAATGGATTCGCTTCAATTCTATAATATGGTTTTAAATTGGTTTTACATAAGTTACATAAAGAAAACATTTCAGATCAACATAAAACATTATTTTTATAAATGAAATAAATTAAAACACTCTTTTTACCACGATAATCTTTATTTTTTTTAAATCGACATGTTTCGAGAACGATGTTCTCTTAATCAGGACATAAATTGTACTAAAACTAATTATCAAGTATATAAAAGGCGTGGGTAGAAATGAAAGTAAGGGGGGGGGTGGAAGAGAGGTGGAAAGGGGAGGAGCTTAGAAGATCATAGACAAAAAATTACAATGGCAGTTACAGCCTTGAAACGAGGCTTAAGGAACATTTGAGATGTCTAAATAGTAATAATTATTCGGAATTTGCTAATCATCTAATTGAATTTAACCATTCATTTGATATAAATACAGGTTTAAAAATTTTACACACTAACGTTAGCGGTTTTCACTTAGATCTTTTAGAAATATTAGAAATTAGGAAAAATGTCAATAGAAATTTTAATATTATTAATAATCAAATTAATTTGGTGAATAACCCTATCCTAAACATATTTCCATTGTAATTTTTTGTCTTTGATCTTCTAAGCTCCTCCCCTTTCCACCTCTCTCCCCCCCACCCCTTACTTTCATTTCTACCCACGCCTTTTCTATACTTGATAATTAGTTTTAGTACAATTTATGTCCTGATGAAGAGAACATCGTTCTCAAAACAAGTCGATTTTTAAAAAATAAAGTATATCGTGGTAAAAACAAAGTGTTTTAATTTATTTCATTAATAAAATGGTGCCACAAAGTGAATTTGAAAAATTTGAATAAGAAATTATTTTTATA
The DNA here is from genome assembly GCA_026573805.1 of Hesperophylax magnus. NCBI lineage: Eukaryota > Metazoa > Arthropoda > Insecta > Trichoptera > Limnephilidae > Hesperophylax > Hesperophylax magnus. Next base: position 14,407,324 of record JAIUSX010000012.1, read on the forward strand.
CATGAACATATTCTTACTCATCACAACAACGTGATACAGACTATAATCAATGAGGGGTATATATCTCAATTACAATACACATATAATATGTGACCGATAATAACAAAATAATTAACTTTTTGAAATGCCAATCGAAAATTGAACGGATTAAATAAATTGATACATAATAATTGACAAACAAAATCATTTTTACTTAGTAACCACCGCTCCATTATAATACATACTCACGCCAGTAGTATATTTTATAATGGAGCGGTAATTATTACAACGTATAGACAACATGGGTCCGGGCATTCGAATGGACAAAAATAATTAAAACATGTGAAAGGTGACTAAAATTTTCGCCTGCGGTGTCGTTTTCGATTTCGAACTGGGGCCCTTTGCAGTTTCAAAAATTAAAAAATATATCGGTGAGCAATAACGCTACAATTTGTATAGACGCGGTGTAGAAATCTCAAAGTGGCAAGCAAAAAGTATATCAATAGGAATGCTGTTCATTTCGTACTTCCAAAACTAAACTGTCATGCGTCGTGTAAGATCGTGTGCAAAATGTCCTCGTGTGTGATGAGAAAGTATTTTAATTACTCGGCAAACACTAGCAAAAGCCAAGGAAGAACATTTCATTAATTAGAAGTAAACTTGAATATGGAAGCACTATTTCACGAATCAGTTCCAATTTTGAAAATTACACTTAAATTCAAAGCAAATCCGAGTTGATTGACCTTTACACAGCATCCCCAAAAATGATATAGGCCACAAGGGAAATTATTTTCCGGGCTTCTCTTGTGTGGAGATAATGTAAAAAAAAATTATGCAGAAATACAGAGATAGAAAGACCTACAACCTTAGGGCGAGTTCTTTCGGAGAATTTGAACAATTCATCAAATTTCAACGTTTTTTTCGGGTTCTGTGGAATTCCTATTCAAGTTCTGTTATTATATCATTATAGGCTAGTTGCTTGACAGAACTGGAACAATAACAGAACTTGAAAAATCTTTAACAGAACTTGAAAAATTACTTAACAGAAATTTGAAGAATTGTTCGAATTCTCCGAAACAACCTGTCCTTAGGATGGGTTGTTTCATAGAATTGGAACCATTCATCTTATTTCAAAGTTAATTTTCGGGTTCCATGTAATTCCTATTCAACTTCTGTTATTATTTAACTATAGGAAAGTTACTTAAGGCGAAGCTTAATGTTAAATCACAATTTTGATTAATCTTTATAACGAATTGATTTACATTATGAATACCAAAAAATATGCTTTAGATAAATTGAAGCTTTTTCTGTCGTTACGCTTGAGTAGATTTCAAATAAAAAAATAAATTGCTCAGTAAAAAATATAAATGTAAACTACTAAAAAAAATTTTTTTCAATAGAAATTTATGAACGCATAAAGGAAACAACTTTAAAAAAATACAGTATTATGGCTAAGATTATCTGTGACAGTTTCACTTGATTAACTTTTTTGCTTTCCTATAAAATTATTTACAAAATAAATAAAAACCAGTTTTGTGCTTAAAATCGAACGTTTCTAGACTTCGTTTGTCAAGCACTTTTAATGCCTATTACCTACAAAATAAGGTATACCAAGAATATACACATTTTTGGCTTGTAGCTTCCTCTTAACAGAACTGAAATGAGGTGATTTTGCACAAAAACGGCGCTATATAAATCATCCAAATATTATTTTTAATAACAGAACTTGAAAAAAACATTGTGTTAAACTTTTTTGTAAAACGGGTGGTTTCACAGAATTTGAAATTTCAGTTTTTTTTAAACAACTGGCCAATAATTATATAATAACAACAGAACTTGAAAGAAACTTCACGGAACTTGAAAATCCACTTTGAAATTTAATCAATTGTTCAAATTCAGTGAAACAACTCAACCTTAGTGTTTTTGATATGAACATGAGCAAAAACAGTTTTTTAATCATTTTTGTGAAATAATTTTTTGTGCTACAGAGCACTTTGCGTGTTTAATATCAATGGTGTGGAGAAGATAATAATTGTATATTAATTGACTTTATTGTTATTGGTTGGTGATTAGCGAGCTCCTACCTAATGAGTAATGGCGTATTGAATAATTGTATGCGTTTTAGGATATTGACACGATTCGTATCATTCGTGATTTATAGATAAACTGTATGTTAGTTTAGTTATGTTTGTTTTGATACATACACATCATATTATGATAAAATATTTGAATGTTGCGATAAGTAACCAAGTACATATTACACTATTTCTTGATAATGTTACATTTTTAAATATCTAATTACTGGGTTAGGTAGGTACAAGGTACTAACTTTCACCTTTCTAAAATTAATGCTGTAGTGATTGCCTTCCAAACTGATACAGCGCTGTCCGTTTGTAACAGTATGTATCGCAGTTAGTAGGTACTTTTATACGGTATATTTTTTTCGTCTCACGTATGGCAACTCTGACACGCCTTGATTCAAATTTTAGATTATTTCTGTACCTACGAAAAATACATAATATTATTATTTTTAAACTTTGAAAACTACCTAAATCTGGTGTATAAATAATATAATTACCAATGGATTTAACGATTTCGGTTGAAATACCAGATTCAATAACAAAAACAACAGATAGAAACCTGTTTATTTGTTAGATCTTCACAAATTGGACAGTACACGTGATACACAGTATACTATAACCTTCAACGACAAATTTTCGGTGTCAGCTGACATTAGGAAACAAATAAATATATCACACATCGAAATTAGATAAGTTAAAACATTGTCATACTAGTATATCATCTAGAAGTAATAATGACTATAAATAATGCTGGTGAGAGATGAATTCATCCCATTGCGACATAGTTCCACATATAGGACAAGCACAAGCCAAGGGAGAGCGGGCAAAGCTCTCGACCGATCTTGACCCCGGATAGCAGACTCGCAATACACATAATATTATAAACCCGTTGCACCTAGACAACCATTATCAATGTCAATGTCAGATAACTGCAACCACGTGCTTTTAAAATGAATAATAATAATAACAATCTTGTATTCAGCAGAAAGGCGCGAGACAATAAAGCGAACAACAACAAAATCGTTAGGTTGGCATGAACTCACCTTAGGTTTGTAAGCGTAGACAGTGCTGTAGTTCTTCCACTTTGAGGCCGCGTAAAGTAACAACCCTCCGGCAGCGATGCACCCACATGTGGTGGAAACACAATTAATTGATCTGACATTGCGGAATGTGCTAATAAAACGGCCCGAACGCAAAAATTTTGATGTTTTCTGAGAAATCCCAGATGACAGCCTGCCTACGGTCGCCATCTTGAAATTCCCAACAGCTGACGCGCGAGAGAGAGACGGCTCGACCGCGCTCGGTCGCCGCGTGAACGAGCACCCGAACGGTTCCGGACTTTACCGAGTGGCTCAATCCCGTAACCGAATGGAAAAAATGATTGTTGAATAGTATTTTTTATCGTATTTTCAATTATATTGCGATATAAATAGAACTATTTCTCGTTTTTGTTATAAAATATTAGTATGCAGTAATACTGAGATTGAATAAGTCATGGTTTCTATGTAACTTTAAATGGCTTTACAAACGAAACGCGGTTACAAAATAATTGTATTTCTGTTGTTTTAAAAACTGCATACCTACCTGCTAGCCTTTCAGTTAAAATTATAGACTTTTCAAGAAAACACTTAGACCAAATCTAATTATTATTTCTAATTTTCGGTGAAGGCGGAAATGTTAAGACTATAAAATATTTTACAACTTCACAACATTTCTTAGCAAGATTCGGACAAAAATAGTCGATGGATATTATTTTTACATCGAGACTAGCTCACAACAGTAGCGTAGAGCAGGAACTAGGAACCTAATTACTAAAATAACTTATTTGAATGTAAGTGCTTATCAATAAGAAAACGAACTTTGTATACCATTATTTACTTGTCAATTTAATGTGTTAGGGATGTACTTTAAAAATGTATTATTTTTATACAGTTACAATGGGCTATTTATTTGCTCAAATTTGATTAATAATTAATATTAAAACATTTGTGATCATAATTTATTTTTCTTTGTAAATGAGTCCGATATAAGTAAAAAGGTAAAAAAATGTCACTCAATGAGAAAAAATGTTTCAAACCAAATTATAATTCAAACAGATTTCTTAGGAAATACGCAGAAATTGTTAACAAAGCATCAGAAAAAAAAAACTACGTGGAAAACTAAAAAAAATATTTGTCACCAACCGAAAATAATTTTAAACGCAAAAAATTTATTTAACTACCGGTAGGTAGATATTATTGTTTTTTGATTGATTTCTTGATTATATGAGTAAATAATTAAAAATGTACTTATTCCTACATTTCAAAATATTGTCCAAATCTCTAGCGAAAAACAATATTTTAACAATTTTAGGTAACGTTAATAACACATGTTACGGAACTTATTCTAGAGAACGGTATTGCATTTTCATTGCACTTTATAATAATATTATGATTACCTATTATCAAGTATTAAAATGTGTGATTTCATTCTAGGATGTTACTTTGGTAATGCAAAATATAATATTGTTTTCTAGCCACCGAACTCATTCGTACGTTTTACTATAAAAATATTACAATTAATAAAAACATATTTACTATATACAAAGACACGTCTCGTTATTTCGATTAATCGGTTCATAGTTGAGTAAGACGTGGAAATTTTGATGAACAACTATTATCACTCCACTCGCTACGAATAAAAATATTGAACTACCCACTCTCATCAAAATATTCATAGTTTGTAATTGTTAGGTTAGTAGGTACCTAACTACACATTTTTAATTAATCTTCTGTTATAATAAAATTTATTTGTTTTTCTCCAGTACCTACTAGAAAATTTAACATTAAATTTAATATCTGCGCATGCGGCAAAAATGTTATCCAAAATTATACCTCCATGAACAATGAAGGAACTAACTATTTTTTAGACTGGTAACCCCACTGTCTAGTGTCTATACCAGACGCCCTTCACATATAAGTGGGCATATCTGCAGAATGTTTGCAGCCTGAATTTTTAATCACAGAACAACACTAAAAATGCCTTCCATACAAAATTTAATGGAATCAAATGTTCCATTTAGTCCAATAGTCCAGCGCTCCGTCTAACTTCTTGTGTTATTCTTCATCATGTGATAACAAAAAAATTCAATGTATTAATACTTGAATTATATTTACCTATCTAATTATTAAAGATCAAATAATACATAAAAATAATACCAAAGAGTGACAATGAACTCTTTCAGTAAAGAAACACAATCTTCAAAAAGAAAGAACAGTAAGAATATTAAAAAGTGAAAACCGACGAAAAAAAAGAGAGTTTACATAATAAAGTGGTTTGTAATATGTAAATGCTTTGATTTTTCATACAGTTTACATCGTATGTACAGTTCAACCTTTGTGTGTAGATATAATTTTAACATTTTTTTAAGCACGTGCCTATATTTTTGCTTTTACTCGAAGTTCAAGTTCATTGGCTCGATATCTTATGAAAATTATTAATGAATTACATTTGGTACTTGCCTTGTGATTCAATGAATTGATTCAGTTTACCTACATGTTAAATGAGGCGATGAATACGACAAGTGTATTTAATTTTGTTATCACGTACGTCTAAATTAAATTTCAATGCTTTAGTTTATTTGACTTCCTTATTACTACACACTGATCACATATTTAATATGTTTTAATGTAAATCTCCCACAAGAATTCAAACTGCTCCCCAATATCCGGACAGTTTGGATTGGCTATGGTAGGACTGGTTACATGATATGATATACCTAACCTAACCTAACCTACTTAACCAAGTTAATAAAGTTTTTGTTTCATCACTTTCCATGACTTTATATAACTTTTTAAAGATGTGATGATTTATCCGGTTACCGGTGGGACTATATCATTCCTATTCAATTATGAGGTAGGAATATTGGGAGATATTGAGGAAAGAAATGTAACTGATTAACTCTTGTCACTAAAATCTAAAAATTCTAGGAAAATGTAAAATTTAAAAAAATTCTATTTTACCTACGCCTCTGTGGACCAAATAGCGTTTATCCAATCAAAATCATTCCAAATATTGGTGCCTGGAATTCAATGTTTACATGACAATGATAAGAATATTATGACACCTAGTTTTTGATAACTGTCTGGGTACAGTAGTACAGTCCGGTCACTGAGAGTTCCGTTGTTTATATTACACGCGTTGTCCATGAGAAAGATGAAGAGCTATAACAAGTAGATTAATGGGTTATTAACACCTTGAACCTTGCCACATCTACAGTATTGGAGTTGAAGCCAATATTTTTGATTGTATAGTAAATACTTTTAATCCCTGTAATAGTCGTGAAGTATCAATTTTTAGGTACTTATCTCTACGCTATTATTAATACTTATCAGTTATCACTTTATCACCCAATAAATATGAATACTTGTTATTTTTGTCCTTCTCTTTTGAGGTTATTAGGTTTTCCTGTTTTCACCAATGTGTTTTATTACTTGGAATTTTAAAAATGTTATTTATTAAGGTAGAAAGCCTTCGTGGCCAAACGGTAGGTACTCTCAGTATAGCCCTGTCGAAAGACCAACAGAATCGAAACATTGGTTGCTTGGTATGACTCTAGCCTGGCTCTCTTTGGTGACCAGATCTGAAAAGTCTGGTACATTCCTCACCTTCCCCTTTCTCATCTACTTCACCTTCCTCTATCTTCAGTCTCACAACTTTCCCATTTCGGGATGAAAATCTCAGTGCTGAAAATTCTAAAATTATATACAAAATATATAGGTACTAACTTTCCTTTACAATAACCTAAATATGTTTAACACCTTACGAAATGTTTGTTTTCACAAAAATAACAAAAAATGCACAACAACTACAAATACCTAAAACAAACACTTCCTTTGAATAAAAACACTACAGATATTAGGCTATAAAGCTTCACAATTCCCTTCCAACGCAATTTATAGACTGCAATCCTCATAAATTAAAATTTTAATCATGAGGATAAATTTATTTTAGTAAAACTATGTAGAAGTCGATTTTACATTTTAATTTAAATTTTATAATTTTTTCTTACATCCTTTAACTAAGTCTTAAGTCCTTCTTTTAATATAGGGTTTTCCAATAAGAGGTGTTATTTTGAATAGCCCGCTATTTCGGTAGATGTTACTTTTGAAGCTGTCATTTTTTGACATTTGACAAGTAGAAACTACGTCATTAATAAAAATGGAACGATACACAACGCATTGAAATTCACTATAAAAATGGTGAAATTTTGGCAGAGACGGTTCGTAAAACTCGAACATTTTTTGGTCGTCGTGAAGCACCTTGTCGGACCGCAATACAGAAATTGGTGGAAAAATTCGAGCTGTTGGAACAACTTAGTGATGTGAAGAATAAAACCCGTGCACGTCGCTCAAGAACAGCCGAGAATATTGCTGCTGTAGACGAAAGCGTTGAAGAAAACCCAGGTTTGTCCATTCCTCGTCGTTCTTTGGAATTAGGCATTCCACAAACGTCATTACATCGTATTTTTCATGAAAATTTGTGTCTTAAGGCTTATAAAGTTCAATTAACACAAGAACTCAAGGCGGCCGATCATCAACAACACCTCTAAAATAAAATAACACCTCTTATTGGAAAACCCTGTATATTATAAATATGTCTTAAGTCCTCCACAACACCGGTGAACTCATAGTGTGAAGGACAATATACCATATATTTGTATTATTTATATGTTAAAAGAATAATAAAATAAAATAAAAAATAGTTGTAAGTTGTGAGCAATTTTTTTTTCATGGCTTCTTTTTTAATTAGACTATGTATGTTTAAAAATTATAATAATAATAACTAGTAATAATAATAGTAGTGGAATCATGTGCGTAGCGAGGTTTTGTGAAAAATCATCTCAAGATCGTTGACACCATAAGGTACAACGCATAACATAAGGTACAAGTACCAACAATTAAATTTGGGAGCTACCTCCAGGCTGAAGCCCCACAATATTGATAAACCTACATGATTCTGTGCAAAGGAGGGCGGTCCGTCTGATTAATAATCCATTGTTAGCAGACCGATTGCAATGTGGGCATGCTGAGTATTTACAGATATTTGAATGGAGCCTGCTGTAAGGAGCTAGCAGCATTGATCCCAGGTGCAACGGTGCTCGTGCGTGAAACTCGACGTACACGAGCGGAACACCCGTTCACAGCCTCATGAGAACCAGCTGTTTCATTGACATGTTTGTATTCTATTTTTCCTCCTTCATATAATCCGGGCCTATTCAAGACCCGCATTAATAAAACCCTTCTTACAGCCCCTACCTTAACCCGCCTCACAAAACTGCCTAAACGGGTGGATACATAGTTACCCTGCCTATACACTGTACAGACAGGGGGGGCTCTTTTGAGGTGATTTTGGAATAACAAAGATGGGTGATGGAATAACAGAAAAATCTGAAAAAGATAGTTGCCAATAAAATGTGCGGTGAAAAACATAAAGACAATGTTGGTAGTTCTTATTCGAAGTATGATAGAGTTAAATATGACCGATGGAGATAGGGTCCCACTAGCTCAGTCGGTAGAGCGGTGCCCCGGCAAGGCAAGGGTCCTGGATTCGAGTCCTAGATGTGACCGTATATAAGTACCTACGAAACATATGACTTTACTCTGAAATTTTTATAGTGGTCATTTACACCAACTTACGAAATGTGTGCAAAGAAGCATGACATTATCTAATCTTGCTGACAGTAGTCGCTCAGTCATACACTTCAATGACCTAAAGATATCCATAGTGACTCAGAAACCGAATAAACTCTTACGAGAGGTCACCTTGGTGACCTCAAAACCGCTCAAAAAAACTCAAATCAGCCTCCTAGTGTGTACCTAAACAATGAACTGTTCAGTATTTAAAATACATCAATCTACCTTTCTCCGCTAGTCAGTTAAGCACCAATCATTCAAAATCTATATATGGATCATAAACTACATCATCTTTCATTAATCCATAACTCGGTGTACAAGCCGTTACCTGCGTTAAAATATCATCGCTGTTCGTATGATTGATCAGTTAAATTGCATTGTAACTCTACCCACGAACCGTAGATCCCCTTTCTGAGAGTTACCTTGTCCCAAAACAATCACACGAAATTTCCGCAAGCGGAAATATGACTACTCACGTGGTTTCAAACAAACGCTCGACCCAAATGTTTTGATCAGGGATCGTCAAACTTTTTTTAATTAAATAAAATTAAAATGTAGTAATTCAGGTCTACCTACATTTAAAATTTCTTAAGAGGTACATTTGTATCATGTGATGTGTATTTATGTTAACATAATATGTCGCTTTGAAAAAAAAACTCTAATACAAGAACAGATAATATTCAAATTCAGAATTAGAGTCGCATCGTCTTTATAGATAGGGCGACCAAAGTATAGGTTCAAAGCATTGAATGGCCACAAACTGCGAAGTTATACGAAACACGAAAATGATAATTCTTCAATATCCTTTTCCCAACACGAGATACATACGAAGGGTGACGAATACCAATTACCCAATTAATAACCAGGGGAGGGGATTGATGGGATACATTCATGAAACCCCATATCTTATGGCTCACGAAACATACGCGACTGCTATTTGTTCCAGACGGCAATATGTGGGGTGAAGATTTCCCTGATGATACTACTGTGGTAAGGAGGGCACCAGAAAAACTTTGGGATGAAAAATGAAGACGTTAAACAAGTCACTGAGTGGTCTCAAAATACGTATTTTTATCAGTTAGAAAACGAATGTCAGAGAAGTCGATGAAAACATGTCCAAACCCATGTTGTCCTAGAACGGTCATCTTGGTCTACTCGAGGACAAGTGGGTGGGAATTGCTAGTATGGACCTAGAACAGGACGCAGACCTGAAACCGGTTTTAATACATCACAGTGGAATCCGGTGCAAGGTGGTTCGAGGCCGCTGCTTACGGAAGGAGTGGCGAATTTTTTTCAGGACTACGTTGAAAGCTGAAAACTAAAGTAGATGTTGATGATAGATATTGTAATGCTTTAATTATGGTGATAAAATTTTGGTGATTTTATAAAAAATATCATTTAATATTTTTTATATTTCCACTCCAGCGATTGGTCGCATATATAAACATTAACCATACTATTGAATTAATAACGTTTCTCAAAATATTAATATGGAAACATATCAAACTGCTTACTGCGGTTTAAGTTTAAAGCCAATCAATCCACCTAGATTTCACCGTTTATCCCATATTTTTAGGTTCTGGCACATTATGGCAAGCTATCACTCAAAACATTTTTTCAAACTTGGCATAAACTTCTGATAGGAGAGAGCAATAAAAAAAGTAATCATACATTAAATACATAACATACCATTGAACCAACCCTAAACATATCATTATGATTCCAGGTAATGCGCCAGAAAACCTACAGTGAGTGCCAAAAAATTCATAACATTTATAAATTGTGAAAAATCTAGGATCTGTAGACCTTTGAAAAGCAGTTGTAAAATAAACGTATGACAAAATCACTCGCTGGCAGATACAGGCATGTTTGTTTGTAGTTTGGTAAGACTGCAAATGACTTTGCCTGCTATCTATTGAGAAACCGGTTCTAAAACCAACAGTTTCGCGTCAATATTTCTGCAAATTAGTACGTGCAAACGATCACGTAGCGTCTAATAGTTACCCACTACCAAAACCTGGGCAGCTTTTGTAGTGTTAGTGGATACTTTCGATGTATTAGTATCTACGTAATTGTATTTCATATACCATTACTGCCAAATATCAGCCGACTAGACTAGTCGCTAGTCAGTTTCATGGGATCTACATACGTCACTAGTAGTAGCGTCACGTTACACGATGCCATAATAATCATTTTACGATGTGAGAACTAGGTACCTGTATGTCGAGTGCTTGGATATTTGTTAACAAGTTAAATGCTTACATTTGAGTCATGATTGCATCTCTATAATATTTATAATGATGGTCTTATTGCGTACTGGCCAAAATGTTTCAACCAGAGGGATTTGCAATGTAACATGTAGTTGCTTACTTTTATTACTAATATTAAAAAGGTAAGTACAGGGTTTTTTAATAAGAGGTGTTATTTTGAATAGCCCGCTATTTACTGATGTTACGGTAGATGTTACTTTTGAAGCTGTCATTTTTTTTAAATTTGACAAGTAGAACAAGTAGTTCAACAACGCATTGAAATTATTAAAATTCACTTGAGTGAATCAAATGCAAATCATCTTGAGTGATGAGGCCCATTTCCACCTCGGTGGCTTCGTCGACAAGCAAAATTGTCGCGTCTGGGGCTCGGAAAACCCAAGAGTTATTATTGAAAAGCCTCTTTATCCTCAACGTGTGACTGTTTGGTGCGGTTTATGGTCCGGCGGAGTCATTGGACCTTACTTTTTTGAAAATGAGGCTGGAGCAACAGTTACGGTGAATGGGTTGCGCTATCGAGAGATGATTAATGATTTTTAATGGCCGGAATTGGATGATATTAATCTGGACAACGTTTACTTTCAACAAGACGGCGCTACGTGCCACACAAGCAACGAAACCATTGATCTTTTACGATTGAATATCAAAATAACACCTCTTATTGGAAAACCCTGTATATTTTTTTCGCCTTGTATCGGTGAAGAATAAAACTAGTTTAACTGTGGAGGAAGTTATTTTATTTCTGTTATTCAATCGTTTCAAAATATTGAACGAACGATGTTGTGTTTTTTCTTAATTTTTAAATACATTTATTTGAATTTCGACTATGTTTTTGTGAATGAATGAATGCAAGTCCTGGAAGTGAAAATTAATCCACTTCCCGACATTTGGTCGAGCTGAAACTCGGCAGATAGACTCGTTGTTGATGACATTACCTTCTATCAACTTGTGGCCATCACGCAGACAAATACGCATTTTGCTGAAATTGAATGACATTACAGCACTTAATAAATAAATGTCGTAGTTTCCAATCAGGATTTGATTTAGTTCTATCGCGGTTGACTCCATGGGGAGAAAGGTTAAATCCTCAGAAAACTTTTTTTTTTAAATCACGTTTTAAAAGTCATTTTAAGGTTCACTGCTGTTAATAGCCAGTCCCTGGTGAGTCAGTCCCTCGTCAAACTAAAAACACATTTTACTCACATTTTTTTAATATTTTCACAATTTATTCATTTAAAATACATAACATGTAGAAAAATTATGTTTTAATATTTTTACAATAATATAAGTTTATATGGATATATTTTTAAATACATATATAAATAAAAATATGAAGATGTATTATACAGGGTTTTCCAATAAGAGGTGTTATTTTCAAATTCAAAGAAAAATGCCATTTTTTAATATAAATGATCAAATGTTTAATTCATTATAAAGAAAAAGGTATGCCGTTAATAGTGAAAAATAAAATCAGTCAAATGACCACCACGACCACGCCTACAGGACCATATCCTTTTCATGAAATTTTCCATATCCAAATCGCTGCTGTGGCTGCCTTATGTCCTCGATAGCCTCACGAATTCCATCTTTGAGGTCTTCAATTGACGCTGGACTGTTGGCGTAGACCTTCTCTTTCACGTGGCCCCAAAGGAAGAAATCGCAAGGTGTTAAATCACAAGATCTCGGTGGCCAATTGTGATCACCTCTTCGAGAGATAACACGGTCCGGAAACTTTTCCCGTAAAAGATCAATGGTTTCGTTGCTTGTGTGACACGTAGCTCCGTCTTGTTGAAATTAAACGTTGTCCTGATCAATACCATCCAATTCCGGCCATAAAAAATCATTAATTCTTTAATTAATATTCAAAATAACACCTCTTATTGGAAAACCCTGTAGTAAAAATACTATGTTTTTCACGGGTTGATTTTTTAATAGTTAAATGGTTCCATAATTAGGGTTTAAAGCTCTTCATGACGTAACGGAAATGATGATGGTGGCTGAAAGTGATTGCATTGACCTGAAAATTCAAGACAGATATAATTTCATTACGCTAGAGATCACCGTTAACAAGTTTTTAGTAAGACGCGGACATCATAGTTTAATTAGATTTCAAAAGAATAACTAGCTGTTTTTAGTTAAGGGGTATTTAAATAAAGCAAAATTGTTACAAATAGATAGAAACGAAGCATTACTGATTGGTTCGGTTCACACGACGCCCGCACAAACCACTGAGCCGCACCCAACTGGCAAATAAATAATTAAGTAATCAAAGGGGCAAAATAAAGTGCACGAAATCAATTGCGACTATCATAGTGCATTCGAGCCTTCCCACCCGATGTTCAAGTTACAATTTTAACATACTTGCTAGTTAGGAGCTGTTCCGTGCGTTATACGGGCATCGGCCGGACGGAACCACTGAAACAGATTGTTTTTCAGGATAAATGTAACGTGCGTTATAATCTATGTGTTCATAGATGGCGTAAATTAGATTATTTTACAAAAATTAAAATACCGTTTTTGGATGTTCAAATGTTAATTACTTATTATTTGTTTACGCCGTTACACACGCAATACGAATATGAATAAATAGTTTTGTCTCTTTAAAAACTTTATTATTTCAAGAAAGGCATACAATTACAATATTGAATATTGGATTAATATTTCCAAAACGTGTATTTTCACAAAATAATTAAATTTACTATCTACGAACGAGTAGATTAAAACGTTCGTTACATATATTATGTTGCCATGAATTTACTATCTATGAACGAGTAGATTAAAACGTTCGTTACATATATTATGTTGCCATGAATTTACTATCTATGAACGAGTAGATTAAACGTTCGTTACATATATTATGTTGCCATGAATTTACTATTTATGAACGAGTAGATTAAAACGTTCGTTACATATATTATGTTGCCATGAATTTACTATCTATGAACGAGTAGATTAAAACGTTCGTTACATATATTATGTTGCCATGAATTTACTATCTATGAACGAGTAGATTAAAACGTTCGTTACATATATTATGTTGCCATGAATTTACTATTTATGAACGAGTAGATTAAAACGTTCGTTACATATATTATGTTGCCATGAATTTACTATTTATGAACGAGTAGATTAAAACGTTCGTTACATATATTATGTTGCCATGAATTTACTATGTATGAACGAGTAGATTAAAACGTTCGTTACATATATTATGTTGCCATGAATTTACTATTTATGAACGAGTAGATTAAAACGTTCGTTACATATATTATGTTGCCATGAATTTACTATTTATGAACGAGTAGATTAAAACGTTCGTTACATATATTATGTTGCCATGAATTTACTATCTATGAACGAGTAGATTAAAACGTTCGTTACACATATTATGTTGCCATGAATTTACTATCTATGAACGAGTAGATTAAAACGTTCGTTACATATATTATGTTGCCATGAATTTACTATCTATGAACGAGTAGATTAAAACGTTCGTTACACATATTATGTTGCCATGAATTTACTATCTATGAACGAGTAGATTAAAACGTTCGTTACACATATTATGTTGCCATGAATTTACTATCTATGAACGAGTAGATTAAAACGTTCGTTACACATATTATGTTGCCATGAATTTACTATCTATGAACGAGTAGATTAAAACGTTCGTTACATATATTATGTTGCCATGAATTTACAATCCATGAACGTTCGTTACATATATTATGTTACCATGAATTTACTATCTATGAACGAGTAGATTAAAACGTTCGTTGCATATATTATGTTGCAATGAATTTACTATCTAAGAAGGAGTAGATTAAAACGTTCGTTGCATATATTATGTTGCCATGAACTTACTATCTATGAACGAGTAGATTAAAACGTTCTTTACATATATTATGATGCCATGAAGAATGACTTTAAGAGGATATTTATTGGGTTTTATATATAAATATATTATTTATTCTATTGATTTATATTTTTTTATCAAAGAAATAAAGTAATTACATATATATAATCGTATTCGCATGTTTTTAGGTTTTAAGACATTTAAATAGTACTCTCCTACATAAGCTTTTGCTTGGAAGAGGAGTGCACAGTACATTATTGTAGTTATTTATAAATTATTAATAATATGATAGGTAGATTTCAGTGAGAAATTAAAAATAGTTACATATGTGTTTGATAGACGTAATATAAGTGTAAGTAGTTAAAGTAGATAAGTAATATACTTTATACAAAAATTGGGTGATATGGGTTATTTTTAAGAGTAACTCATGTTTATATTTTGGGTTTTAGAGTAATAAAAACCTAAGATATGAGTTTTTAAAACTGGCTTTAATGGGTGATGCCCACAAATAAGAGAAACGATAGACATAAACACGTAAATAATAAATTCTTCTTCCCATTTTGCAGAGCTGTTGTTGAGTAAGGTCCGCCAACTAAAAAACTATCTATAAAAATATTTTCAACCGCAGGACAGACGTATCAGAACATTTTAACGGAATTAGAGGCAACTAACCGTCTTATGCTGTGCAATAAAAATTTTTTAAATAGAAAAGAAAAGATGGAATGGAAAATAAAGAAAAAAACGTCGTATCACCCATCTGGTATTATTTATGACCACTATTACAGTCGTTATAATATACCAACGTAGACCCGTGTTAATCACGGGATATTATAATTGTTGGAATTGTGAATCTGAAAGTGTTTATACTCGAACAAAATATTGGTCTTTCAAAAACAAACATTGTTAATTTTAGAGACGATCAGAAATTTACTAACTTGAAAATTATTTCATCTGTCAAAAATTTTAACAAAAGAATTATACATTTCATATACAGAATTATTGATTGATTATATTTTATTTTTTTATTTTTTATTATGAATATATTAGTACTTACATACTTTATCATTGGTCTATACCAGAGGTTCCCAAAGTGGTCTATATGGACCCCCAGGGGTCGATACCGGCTTGCTGGGGGTCTATGTCAGCGAGAAAAAAATTTAGGGGTCCAGAAGATTCAAATGGGGGTACATACGAGCCCGACCCCCATTTACCTCAAGTCAACATTTAGGAGTTCCGTAAATGACACAATACACCTAACACTAATAACACAGTTTACGTAATACTAATAATAGACTTAGAAATTACTTATTTGATATTTGTATTTTTATATTTCGTAAAGTTGTTAATTGCGGTATAAAAGTAGAGTCTACTTTCCTTTTCTCATCAGAATTAAGATATTGAAGTAAAACATTGCACATTGGAAGCCGCGAATTTTCCTAGTTCCCCAACTTGTTTTTGAAAAACGTCCAGGGATGACGTTCAACATTTAAATGCACTTCACTCAGAATTCAACACTAAGTTTGATGACATTTTGACTATGGAAATGGAACGTCGAAGAATCGGAAATCATATGACAAGAAGAAATGACCGGAATAATCACTGACAAAGAACTTAATGGGCAGTTCTGTAGGGTTAATTCCCGTTGCTTATCCTGCTTCATTTTCATTTGGTGTAATACTTCACAAGGGCGCTCCTGTCTGCACAATGCAAATACAGATGGACTATACCGCCACCCGGTTGTGTGACAGGCAAGGAAAGGGATTTTTTTTACGAAAAAATAAACAATTTTCACACGGGACGTTAATAGTTTTAGGAAAATTCAATATTCGGCAGGCAGGGGGTTTATGGAAAATATATATTTGGCAAGTGGTCTACGGGGCAAAAAAGTTTGGGAACCTCTGGTCTATGCGAATGGATACCGTAGGTAAACTTGAAAAATTACTACTATTACTGTCAAATAAAGAATTATTGATTGATTAGTACACTACCTATTTATCGTTGGTCTGGCTTGTTTTCACAATCAATTCCAATTTTTAATATGATACTGATTCAAATCGCATCCCAGTTTAAGGCTCATTGAACCGGAGTTACAGACGGAATCTTAATATATATTTAGACACGTGATATGTACATATTTTTTTATGTAGGAATATGTATATTTTTTTAATTTAAATAAAAACAAACATTTCCGGGTTGTGGATAACCTGAAAATATTTGAAAATCTCCTAGTATCATCACAGTAAGCGGAAAATGTTGCTTGTGTTGTGATGGAGGACTTAACCAAGATAATTGAACACACGACGCTTGGGTGGTACCCAAACGCGATGTCAGCTCACACATCGCCAGGTCGTATGTCACTAGATATTGTAATTGTAGGATTTGTGAAGCTGAAAATGTACGTAAAGAACATATCAGAACAAGGAAAATTGCTAAAGAATAATCAAGAAAAAATATTTACAGCAGCAAAGCTTTAATAACAACATTATTCTTCATTACTTATGTAGATACGTTATTATATCTGAATTATTTACACAATCAGTTCCACTTTTGAAAATGACACTTAAATTCAAAATAAATCCATTGAACCAGACTTATAATCACTCACAGACAGACCCACAACCGAAATTGGTATGCTTGATGATATAATCAATAAATGATGCAACAGTTAAACAATTCACTGCGAGATTAAAAAAAAAATAATGCACGGTTTTTTTTAACTTGCCATACTTTATTAAAACTAAAAACTTATCCCACAGTGGTACTTTTGTTTTCTTGGGTGTCCAGGCGTCGATTAATTCATACAGAGGTCGGGAAACTAAATTGAAGTAATGCTAAAAGATATCACTTATTAGAATAAAGCTCGCTTGAGGTACAAATCATTGAATTATGCTATATATAAATTAGTACCATAAATAATTGAAGACGAATATTATATTAATAGAACTAAACAAAACATGAAACAGATCAAGACACATAATAATAAAAAGGTAACACCATCAACTTTGAACCGAACCCAGGATCTTTGTCTTACCGAGACAACACCTCTAACCACTCAGCCATTGGGATTTAATTATTTAATCAGTATAATATTCTTCTTAAATGCTTTAAGCATGGTATAACCTTCCAAAGTATTTTCATATATTTCATACATTATTGTCAAGTTGTTTTTTAATGCTTTCATTCCCCGAAATCTTGAAATGTCGTAACGTGAAGCACGCAACATTTGAACACGTAACATGTGATTATATCCGTAACACATGATGCATTATTTACTGAAATCTGGGATCATCTCGTGACTTCGCCCACGTGAAAAATGATCTGAAATACATGCATTTCGGTAGTATGTTCCACACAATTATCGCGAGTGACATGTTTTGCAAGTGAGGCGTTGCTACTAATTTACACCCAAGGCCTTGGGAAATTATATCTCTGAGAATGCAATTTTAAATTATACAAAAAAATACATAATATTTTGAAACAATTTTTGCCTTAATTTTTTCTGAAGAGGTAAAAAAGTTAAATTTATTTATTTAATTTATTATCCCTGAGATGATATGCGAGTTTTATTGATATCGATTTGTTCATACGAAGGTGATATCTATTTTACGGATCCAAATCACGCGGGA
This sequence comes from Hesperophylax magnus, assembly GCA_026573805.1. Lineage (NCBI taxonomy): Eukaryota > Metazoa > Arthropoda > Insecta > Trichoptera > Limnephilidae > Hesperophylax > Hesperophylax magnus. The sequence continues at coordinate 14,425,807 of JAIUSX010000012.1, forward strand.
TTCAAAAATTTACTATGTATTATATATCTTTCTTTGTCAAAGATTGACTTGAAGTTGTCGAGCTTGAGATGCGGCTTTATCTCCTTTGCCTCACCTCAAGTTTAGTTTCTCTTTCTTTGTCAAAAATTAACCACCAGTTGTTTTTTTTCAATCCCGCATTTTACGCATATCCGCGGGATCACGGGATTTGTAAACCCCAATTGCAATACAGACGACAGGTGTGAATGCAGTGTTTTTTCTAACCATTTCATCAGAAGGTATGTGTATCGATCTGTTACGGACCTGAATTTTAGTTAATTTTAGTTAAGTTAAGTGTGTATTTAATATTTTTCTTCAGTTGGGAAAATCTTTTTCGTGTTTTTTCGGTTCAATAGGTAGATATTAATTATATGTACAAGGGGAACAATAGCATAAGTCACAAAATGCGGTTTTTTTTATATTTTATATTGAATATTTTAGTCTAAATTGAACCGCACTACATAATTCAAAGGTCACCGTTAAGAGTTTCAAATTGAGAATTTTTGCAATCACATAATATATTTTGCAATTAACCAACTAAATAACCGTCAGGCCGTTTCCCCGCAGGGGTAGGCAGAGAGAACGGACCTCCAAGCAACTCGGTCTTGGCACATACTACTTGTCTCATTCACATCCATACATCGTCTCATACATACTCTTCTATTATTCTGACTCTTGACATGGCCCGACTCAAGTATCTGTTTCACTTGGTCGTGCCATGTTTACCTCGGGCGTCCCCAACTTCTGCTACCATTCACTTTTGCATCTTATATTCTCCTTACACTCCTTTCTTCGCTCATTCCGTCTAAGCGTCCCTTTTTTGATCTTACTCATTACGCTTACATCAGCCTTGCACTCTTTGCGGATCTCCACATGTGACACACGATCATACATGGTTTTATCACAGATTCGCCTCAGGGATCTCATTTCTACAGCATTCAGTCTACCTTCATTCTTTCTCTGCCAGCTTCATGCATAAATTCCATACCAGCACTCCATTGTGGACTGCTGGCTTCGCTCCTGCATCGTATTTAGTTCGCAGTAGTGACTACATTCTTGGATGCATGGGACCAATTTGCCCAGTCAATTGTTCGGGGCTCGATTTTCCAATGATTTTTAGCGTTTAAAATCGAACTGAAAGTTGGCAGTCGTCACTGCATTCACTACTTTTATACTCTTGGTATTTAATAACTAATCGACAACGAGTGATTCCATTCATCATTTTTGAATTTGTATTCTATTTTGTTTTGATAACTTTGATCAAAATAACGAAGAGCTTCAGTAACTCTTTCTGACACTGTAATGTAATGAAACACATATCTTTGTATTTTATTTGCAATCAATAAAGGGGGAAATAAACACATAAGTTAGACTTGTTTTTAGGAACTAATTTTTTTTTGTAGCTGGCAATGTTATGTGACTTATTTGTTTAGGGCGAATTTAATTATTTGGCCTGTTGTGGGTGGTCCAGATCACCTGACCGGACATCAGAAGGTGCGGGTTCAATTCCCGTCGGTGGCATTTATTTTTGCTCGGGAGATATTTTCAATTTGTACGGATATTTCAGCCGACTAATTTTAATTTATTCTGCCTAGCTTCGTTATTTTCCTTCTGCTGGTTAAAGTATATAAATTTCTTATATGATTTCGGAACTGTAAATGCCTTTTTGGTTCAAATACATACCTACGTAATTCATGTTTTTTTTAAATCTTAAGATAAGTTAAGTTTCTCAGGTTCTGATTATTGTTTCAATAAATAAATGCTTAATTTATAGTTATATCCAAACACAAAAGTTATGGATTTTGTCTTCATTTTATTTAATGTTCCTTAACACATAATAATTTAATATCTTGATTTGCTAACTATAATTACATATATATACTCTAGAAAGATGCTTAAATCATAATAATAAATAAATTTATTTTTCTTTATATTTTTAATTGACACCTAAAACTGCCTCCTGAAAACTAAGCAATTTTAACTTATGTGATTGTTCCCCTCGCACATAGAATTTTCTTATTCAGAACTAATACTTTCCTTCACTGCTCAATGTCCAAATTACCTAGATTTTTTCATATATTATTTAAGATTCGGGAGACCACTTTTCGTATCTTTTCTTTGTTCTACTTCGATCACCTTGTGAGATGCCTCCCGTTTGCTTAGTGAGAACACAAATAATCCATACAAAAAATATATATGGAAACAAGTAAGTAATTATTAGATTTTTCGCCATACAACTTCAGTAAAACAAAAAATGTATAGTTTTCTGAAAAAAATGTTTTATTCATTCATCACATTCTCCACGTAAAAATATTTGGTTACAAGTTTCAAGAAAACATTATTGTTTGACATTATGTTCGCGGTAGCTTGTCTTAAGTGCAAGAAAATACTTTTCAAAAATACAAAACCCTAAAACTGCGGTTCATCTAAAGGCTAAATCAATTTCATTACGCGCGAGATTGTCACCAGGAATGCGCATATTACTGTACTCTCCACTGGTGAGAATTTTATTTCATAGTTTGAAGAATAAATGTAGAATAGGCTGCATTACAATTTAAATAAAATATTTTTGTGGCAGAAAGCAGAGCGTATTTATCACATATTTATCTTCAACTTACATGCAAAGACGATGAAATAGTCTAATAATTACAGATTATTAAAGTGATTGGTATATTTTTTGTATATTTATAGCGAAGAAACAATGATGTAGAAAACTCTGGGGAGTTCGAAAAACCTTAGCAAGTATTTACAGTAGACTTGCTGATATCCTGTCTGCAGGATAAAAACAGATGTATTTTACGCAATGTTGAAATAATATTGTAGACAGCACTGCTTTTACTGGTGATTTGTAGGGGTTTTAAAGACAAGATCTGATTTTCTACATCATGAAGTATTTCTTAAAGGTTCTTTATTCTTCAAACTACAAAAATTCACAATTTTTTAAATTATTTTTTTATAACATTTTCATTTTCAACGCCCATTTAAGTAGCAATTTAACGTTCATTTCCTCGAGGTATTTTTTTACCTACAAAAATACTGATAGCGAACTTTCGAATACATTTAATGAGTATTGTTTTTAAGATTACTTTTAACGTTATATAAACATTGACTTAAATAATAGCAATACATAATTTACAACACGTAGACATACAAATCTATTAATAAGAGACACAATTCAGAATAGGTACACAGTACTACAGTACACACACGCTATTATACAAACATTTTGAATTTCTAAAAATTTGAAAGTGTTCACATTAACCGTTTATTTCCTGTACATAACACGGTACGGCATTATTCAAAAGCACTCAATTACAGTGCTGATTAAATTATTAGGTATACTTTTCAATTTTATATAAATTTTACAAAAAACCTTCCTTTCAATTCATAAAATTTTATACTGGTTATTTTAACGGACTCTATAATCTACACAAAAAGTCAAAAACAGGAAGAAAAATAAGTTAAATGGAAGGAAGATCTTTTTTTTGCAATTTTTTTTACTTCTGTTATATTGTACTATAAAAATATAACTCTCGTTTTTATTGTCTCTGTTTGAAAATCAAATGGTTTTGTAATTTATCACAACGTAATTGTAACCAAATATAATTCAATAAAATATCTAATTGATTATCGCCCACTCAAATGTATCAATTTCTAAAAGACTACATTTTATTTCGTGTGCTTAATTTTTCTACTAATAAAGCATTTCTTACATCTTAATCCTGAATTTCAATATAAATTAGTTTATTTTAATTTAATGATTACAATTTATAAATGACATAATTTTAATCGATTAGAAAAGCTTGTCAGTAACTTTGAACTTGATTTTTAAAATATTTCATTAATCATGGAAGAAAATCAATATGTACATAAAAAACAATAAAATATTTTAAACATTATATGGCACAAGAATTCTTTTTTTCGTAAACAGTCTATTCAAAACATGAAATCTTTGACTCAAATTATTTGATATTCAGACTCCACATTGTTGGCAGAATTTACAAGACTTCGTGTCAAGCAACTGTTTAAGGTCAGTTTTCTCAAATTTGTCATATTTATAATAATTAGAATAAAATAATTTTTTTTTTTTAATTCCACTTTATTTTACATACTTTTAATATAAAAAGCCAACCGGTTTCGGTTCACCCTGAACCGTCGTCGGAGTTATATAAAAACATACTAAATTAATAACAGATTTACAGTGAATTTATAGGTAAGATAGAAGAGGGGGAGAGAAAATCAACTTTGGTGAGGGGGGGTGAGGAGGAGGTAGGGAAGATAGAGGGGTAAAAGTAGGTGGAGGGGAGGGGAATATGTTTAAAATTGGGTTATTTGACAACTCTAATTTTTTATTTAGAAAATTGTTTTAATTATTTTTAGAGATATTTTTCCAGAGCTTCTAGATCGTTCAAACGTAATTATAATTATGCTTATCTACAAAATGTTTGCTACCTGAAAAAAAAAGCCGTATTAAAAAAAACTTTATTGCCTTCAAGCTCATTAAATTACTTCAAATCTTCAATGGATTGGATAAATTAATAAACATTACAATTTTAATAGAGCCTTCAAATAATAACTCTGACATTCAAAAAATAATTTAATACGTAAATACTGTACAAAAACAAAATTATGAAAATAAATAAAGCAAAAATGGGATGGATCACTAAACAATAAATTAGTTACAAGATGATTCATTGAAAAGAATATCAAATTAATTTGAAAGCGAATTGAGCTGAGTTTGGTAGAGCGCGCATCGGAATTACTTTTAAATAAGCTTGATTAACATACAATGCAAACATTTTACAAATTTTAATTTAAACCTAACACTACTCGCGATATCATTCGCTTGGCGAAGGATTGGACAGTGTTTCCAAGTTCTGATGAAAATTTAACGTTATTATTTTTATACTAAAAATGTGTGTTTGATACCAAACCAGTTCAATGCTTTTAAAAAAAAGTGATTTTCTTTGTTTTACGTACAATTAATGTATTATAGCATTAGTCCAATGACAGATTTATTTACATTCTTGTTTTGTCTGCAAGTTCAGATTAATCTAGCATGGAGTAAAGCTGTTAAATTGTTTGGTGATCGAATCTCGAAATGCAACTATGACAAAGTATTGACTGTTTTTCAACTACGTAATGACTATCAACTATTAACTAATATTCGAATGTATGATTTAGGATTTCTCTATACTTATTGCTACTAAGAGTAACGGTCTACTTTTCAACAGAATTACATATTATAACCTCAATTAAAATTAATATTTGACTATTTACATACATTATTTACATTAACCGAAAGAAAACATATCTACCTATAATGTGTTGACAATTCTATCACGAATATATATATATACGAAAATGCCTTATTGTTCCTTGTATCAAGTAGTACATCAAGTAGTAAATAGGTTCTCACATAAAAAAACGTTCGCTTTTTCTTAGACTAAGAACTTCAAAATTTCACTATTATGCAGAGACAGAATTGCCAGTCAAGTGTTTACCTTATTCATAGTCAGTCATTTTCGGAAACCGAATATCTTCCGATCGGAAATCCAGTTCGTTCGTCGTTACACTCTTTAGAACCAAAGCACGGCGGTGTCATTCGGACAACCGCTACCTGTCGGCACGAGTCATGGCTCAATACGCTTGATGATGCTGCACCCAAAGAAAGAGAATAATAAAAAGGACATGGAGAACAGAATAGATTTTAGGAGTCTTCGTCCTCGGCCGTCTCCTGCACGGCCGAAGCGGTCCGAAAAAACTCCCGAGAAAAGCCAGACGTGGTGGTCATCTCCCAGATAGTTACGTCCTCCACCTGCGTGCTGCTGGCCGCGTCTTCCGGCGTAATCGTCCACGAGTCCTCGTCGCTCTCCCAAGACGTTGTCGTCGGTTGAGTCGTGTCCACGGGGGGGTCTTCTAACGCTCTGCCTACCTTCCTTTTCTTCTTCAATGGCTTAACTCGTTTCTTTTTCAGGATGGGCTCGCTCGGCTCTACTGGCTTTGTAGTGTGGAACTTCTTTATCTTTAGCGGCCTTTTATGCCTCGCATGGCCTGGCATCCCTGCACTTATATTCTTAATAACTATCTGTTCTTTGATACAGTCTGCACTGCCAGGGTTGCACTTTAGTTGTGCTTGTTGACTATGTTTCTTCCCTGGTTTGCCATTGGGATGCAGTTCGCATCCGTCGGCAACTGGTTTTTCTCCTTCCTTACATCGTCTCTTTTTCTTTTTGTTGTTACGACACGCGTGCCGAGGAGGATGATGAGTACTTGTAGAAATAGTGGCCTTCTTGGTACAAATTTTGGATATCGTCCTGTGCGCAGGCCTGGTGAGGACCCTTACATATCCAGACAGCTTTCCTAGAGGTCTCTTGGCTGGTAATTGGACCTTCCGTGGCCTGCCCCGTGCATCGAGAGCCAGGTACATGGTCCGGCGGGCACCAGAATGCTTCGCCGATGAGTAGGTATTGTAGTGATGCTGTTCGAGCATTTCGTTGAAGACACATTCATCCGTAAAGTCCATCTGTAACAAAAAGAAAGGTTTATTAGTTACATTCCCTTGGATGCTTTTTCGTTGGGTATAAAACATGCAAGATCCATATATTTTAAATTAATGAGCTAATAATGATCCTGTTTTTCTACGCTTTGTTCTTACAGAGTTTCTAGTAAAGTTTTCATGAAAATTGATTAAAAGTTAACATGAACCTATTTCCTTGGAATATAATCGATATTTTTCATTCGCTTTTAACCAAAAATGACATCATTGTTGCATGACTATAGAGAGAGAAAATTGCCTAATCTAGAGATTTTTAATATTGAAATGACAAATTTATTATAAACAACGTAATATACAATGGTGTGTTAGTAGAATATTCAAGATCAAAACACGAAAGAATTCGAATAGACATTGCAGCAGAATATTTTTTGTAGTTTCTTCCAAGGACAAATGGAAATAATCCTTGGAATTCAAAGAAATTCTTCCCATTGTTTGGCAAATCCTCCCATCGAAGTCTTTTCTCTTTCCATTCATCTAACAGCGTTGCTCGCCTTTGGCATTGTTTCGGCCTTTTCCTTGATTCTACCGCAGGATATTTTTTGCAAATTTAATAGTCTAGACATTCTGACAAGTTAACGGCGAAATGCATTTATTTAAAGCATGTCGAAAATACCTATCATAACTTTATAAAATTCGGTCTTATCGATATTGAAAAGAAGTATTTCAAAGTTACGTGATAATTTGAATATGTTTTTAATGCTGTAATGGAAAGAAAATATAATGTCGATAACTCATTCAAAAGACGAGCTAATAAAAACTAGTCGGAAAAATGTTGGGCACACGTTTAATAATATGAATCGGGCATTGATTTTTTTTTAAATATTGCTTGTTGTGTAAATGGTACACCCCATACAACCGCAATGGAAAACCCTTGAAATTACATTTTTTTGTGCTTTGAAAACATTTTTTAAAAATGCAACAAAACTAGTAAGTAGTTTTGTGAACAGAGGACTTCGACAGCTCGTGCGCGAAAAAAAAGGTACTATCAAACACGGCTACGGAACTTCGCTATATTCAGTCAAATATATTTTAGATTTTTTTTTAGTTTAACTCGGTTTCAAAGTGTTAAGCATTTGCATGTGCAAAGCCAAATTTTCATGGAGTGAACATGTGTTTCCTCTGGGCTATTTGTCAAAGTTCGAGAGTAATGTTCGCTCCGTAAAGAGGGCGGCACTGTGGCACTCACCACTCGCTGAAGGGCGGCGCCCGGAGTCACGTGATAAATTATACGCCCAACCAAGATGGTGCATGTATTTCTTGTTGGAACACAGAAATATACATTAAGTTGTTATTTGGTAGATTGGCAGAACTTTCGTTGCCAATATACTTTTTAAAAACATTCAAAATTATATCAATTTTTTCGGTGTTGGCATGTCGACTTTATTACGAAATTCAGATGGGATTACAATATACGATGTCCGGCAAGTGTAAGAGAGACAGAGCGCGTGCAAAATGTGCTAGAACAAAATGGTTTTAAGTAAGTGGCGATTTTGGTTTAGATTCAAATTTATATGGAAGACATTAATAAAATTATAAATGGAATTATAGACAGCCCTAATTTACTGAGCCTAACCACCTCCAACATACCATCTAGAACTTCTCGATCGAATTTCTTTTTAATTGCAACAACAATGGACTGAGAAATTTAGAAACTGTAAATACTAGATTGAATGCAGTTGGCTGTGTTCAACTGGACGTAATTTAGTTACAAGAAGGCTATATATATATATACATATATATATATATTATTTTTTTATTATTTATTAACCAATAAATTAACATACATTTTTTTTGGTATAATCCACCTCACTAGGCTGAGCCTGTTCCGAGGTGGCGGGAGTTTGATCTAATTTTAGATAATGCGAATTTACATAGAATCAAAGATATAAATAAAAAGATATATAGAAAAGATAAATAAAAAAGATAAATAGTTAGGTAGATAAAAATTAAAAAAAAACAAGAGAAATAATGCAAATACAAATAAATTAATGAGAAAAATTCAGGCGTGGAGTGTGCTATAATTTATGGTATTGTAGATGTTATCTGTCCGCAGTATACAATGCCTTTGTTGACTATCCATGTGTGGATTTTTTGTCTTATATTTTTGCACTTGTTGCCAGGTCTTTAATATCTTTTTCCATTAAATTGAAAATTTTTGGGGCCAGATTATGAAAATGTCTTTGTCCATAGGTGGTATTAATCTTCGGGGTCATGTGTTGATATCTGTTTCTTGTTTCGTAATTGTGTTGTATAGTATGATGATTAAGTTTGTCTTTTTGGTAATATAGAGTTATAATTTTTATGTATAGTTGTTGTATGTTTAGTACGGTGAAGTCCTTAAATAACTGTATTGTCGAGAATCTGTAAGGTTTTTTTGTGATAACTTTAATTAAGGCTTTTTGCGCTTTGACAAGAGGGTCCATATTAGTTTTAGCAGCACCACCCCAACCAATCATACCGTGAGTGATAATTGAGTGGGCTAGTGCGTAATATATTGTTTTTAGAGTCTTCGTTTGCATTATGTTTCGTATGTTCTTAAAGAAATATATCAGTTTTCTAACTTTACCCGCTGTTTTATTTATTTGTTCTGTCCATCTAAAATAGTTGTCAATGTAAATAGTATTTACATTGACAACTACACTGGGTTATTAATTACCTGGGTTCGTGTTAATGGGTTGCATAGGCAGTTGTTTTTAGATGTGCAGTCATGAATGATTAAGTTTTCATCGAATCTTGGTTGTCGTCTGGGATCTATGCTAAATGTCATGTACTTTGTTTTATCTATATTTAGTGTCAGCAGATTATTGTCTAACCAATATTTAATCTTGTTTATTCCTTCAGTTGCATTTTTATATACACTTGTCCAAGAATCCGAAGTAAAAACAAGAACAGTATCATCCGCAAAGCATATATATATATAGCCTAACCTAACCTTAATTAATATATATATATAATAATTAAGGTTAATTATTATTCAACTGAATTGTTAAACATAATTTTAAATGCACATTTCTCTTTATTACTGTTCTACTAAATTATTATGTACAGTACTTATCACATGTTTATAAAGGTCCGTATGGGCATATAATATAAATAAATAATAACTATATTTTGCAAGCTAAGGCCTCCATAATGGAACACGCAACAATTTCAGCTTTATGATGAAAATAGGAAGAATAAATTCAGAATACACATAACAATGGAATTGTCTCTCCTTATAAAAACATATGTTAAATGATGTTCTCAACTTATTACCTAGTGAAAGAAAGGCTAAAATATATATTACATTAACTGTATAATATTTAACATGCTTTCCTGTCCTATCCCAACATTCTTACGACAAAGGTTATGTATGAGCTTATTTACGGAAGCTTCCTGATTCCTAATGCGAGCTTTAAGCACTTAAACGACCACAAGAAAGAAATAAATGTAATAATCATGTCATTAAAGCGGCGGCTGTGAGATGCTTATAATTTAGTACCCGTATAATTTATGGAGCGTATAAAGATCTCAACGACGGGATGAGATATGAAGAAAAGGAGAAAAATGTATTTTTAGGTATCACTCTATAAAAACATCACATTCGGCCAATTAGTAACGCTTTTTGTTCAAATAGAAAGGTTTCATCAAATCGTTGCTTATGCGTTTAATATATTATTTTGTTCATTAATATTTTTAAAAAAGTCAAGTTATCCTAATCTAGTTTATATCGCGGGATAATCATAGAAGCGCTATTTCATACCAATATCTAAGAGTAGAAGTGCGTGGAGACCGGATTCGCTAGTTTCCGGTCTTTCAGCGTTAGAGCGTTGAGAACGTTGGAGGTCAAATTGGAGTTAAAAAAGTGCATTTATTTTTTTTGTTTCGTTTCTCAACCAAATATAATACATCAATGGGGATAGTCTGGATCTCCACAAATTGGTTCCAATTTTATTCCAGGTAAGTACTTTCTTGCTGGTCTGAATTCTGCAAACAAAGAAATTTTTTCGAAGCAAAAATTGTAAAGTTTATTGAAAAGAATATTTAAATGATATAATATCTTTAAAAAGCTAAATCCTTATAAACGACCCTCTCGCTATTTCTCCACGTGTGTAGGCAATGTAGGCATAAAAGATGGAAAACCAGGTTAATCCGTCCTGCCAATTTTATCACCGAACAAAAAGTGTGTATTCTAAATCTTTCAGTGGCAGGATCATACCTATGATCACGCGTCGTTTATAAATAAATGGAAAAGCTTACAAAGGAACTATCTGCAGTATGTTTTACAAAAAAAAATCTTGTTTATTTTCGACGAGCAGAGTTTTTTTGCTTCTGTCAATTTTCAAGAATGAACTAGCCATTAAAATGAAATTTAAAACATTTGGCTCTATGGAATGTATCGCATAATTCTTTTCTTTACAGAATTCTTACTGCATTTTTTCGAGACAAAAATTATTCCAGAGTCTTGAATTAGTGGGTGGGACGGGAATGCGGCTATTGCTGTATGATGGGTAGTGTTGATTTAGTACGTGCATCGCCCAACAATGGGATCTGTGAAACTCCTGTGTATAATCCTGGCTATAATTAATGGGGTGCAGATAAAGGCGCTCTTAATCACTGTACTGCACGAATATTAAAACAGAGCGCTGCAATACCAACGAAGGCAAATACTAACAAATAAATGATTTAAAATGCTTGTCAAATTTTAAAAGAAGTACGCAGACAGTTAAAAATTCAAAATGCGAGTATTAATAAACAAATCTATCTACAAATTTTATTTTTTTACACAAATCTACAGTTTTATTCCGAGATTGATGAAATATTGCACACTTGACCTTAAAAACGATGGAAAGGTGACTATCAACACGAGATTGATTAAAACCACCCCGATCTTGTCAGTGTCGATACTTCTTGAAAAAAATTTGCGAAGTTGACGTTCTCAATAAGAGGAAATCTACTGATTTCATCTGATTTCTAAAAAGACTTAATTATATTAAAGTTTTTTTTTTTAAATCTGTAAATTTAAAAAAAAAATGTATTCGTATTGTAAATTGCTTAATATGGCCGTGTGTGTAATATGTATTGAATAACTCACACACATAAATATCAGTGGTTTGTTAAAGATGCTTAGTATTGAAGTCCGTCTTTTATACCTTTTAGTCGTGTTATGTTAGAAGTTTGATTCTTTTAGTACCTATCTAAAGAAAGAAGTAATTTGCATAAAAATAACTTTTTGTTCTCTTGCATTAGGCCACAGAAATTAATAAAAAAGCACTTATTGTTATTCGAGGACCAGATTCTAGGACCACTTGCCATACCAAAATAAATTAAAATGTTTGCAAATTTTGACTGCGTAAATATGATGTAAATTTGGAGGACACTGACTAGACTAAGTTATTTTAACCGGGTAATCATGTCACGGGGGGCGTACCACTGGTGATGAGAGCTTAATGCAACTAATTATCTAAACAGATGAGTAGACGTGGTGGTCACAAAATAAATAAACCTTATAATGATTTAGCTGTATGTTGGGGACCTAATTTATGATTTTAAATTTATCTGCAAGGTCAAATTGAAAATGAATGTCATGTAGTTTATAAATCAGCACCTAGTAAAAGTATTAAATATTTCAAATTAATATAGAAGGTCTCCGTGGTCGAGGGGAATGATTCTCATTCCGGCGTGAATAAGTAAATTTTATATGATTAATTTGTTTTGTTTCACAATTAATTAATTAAAAATTTTGCGGCACGTTCCAGAGTAGAAGAAAGGAAAAAAGTGGTGAAAGACAACCATTCAGAATTGAAACGTTGCTTGAAATGTTTTTGTTGCTTTAGCTGTGTTCAAAAAGCCAAGTATTTCCCCAATTTCATTATTAATTATTCACCATTGTCCAGAATGTGTAGACTGGTCAACTCAAGTCAAAACCTTAACTTTTTTGGGATAAGTCTGAATGATTTTTGCCGTTCGCTAAATAAGTGACGGAATATTATAAGTGTCCCGTGGTCCTGATCCACGGTGTAGTCTTTACTTGATTCGACTTGTCACTTTATTTTCTTATATTATATCTGCTTTATGTCTTTGCTTTCATGTACCTTTATCTAATCTTGTATTTTTCATTTTACTGTATTCGTGTTATTATTTTGTAATTGAATAAATAAATTTCTTCCTCATCTTTTTCCTCTCCCAACTACCTTCAGCCTCACAAAAAACACCAATTGAGGATGCCATTATAGTCTTACTGTCTCCAAACGATTGGGAGCAGTTGGGACTATTAAATTTGTAATTATTATTAAAAAAACATATTCTTTGGACCTCTGCTTGAAACCAAATACCATGGTTTCGATATCTAATTGTTCAGTTGCGAAGATAAAAAACATTGAATATCTCAATTTCAATGGGTTTTTTGTATTTCTGTCAAAAATCTATTATATTGTTTTCCATTTAGAGGATTTAAATGCTTTATTAAAGCAGTGGGCGTTTTTATTTGTATATTATAATAATATGTAATAGTTATTCTATTGTACTTATAATAATATTATGTATTGTACATACCAATTTACCATTTAGAAATACAAATTTAAATCCATTATCTAGTTCTTATTTTAAATTGAAAGGTTCTTCAGAATATTTATCAATCGATTTTGTGTAGCTCAGTGAAGCTGTTAGGTAGGTACTAGTTGGCTCGGTGAAGCTGTTAGGTAGGTACTAGGTAGCTCAGTGAAGCTGTTAGGTAGGTACTAGTTGGCTCGGTGAAGCTGTTAGGTAGGTACTAGGTAGCTCAGTGAAGCTGTTAGGTAGGAATTAGGTAGCTCGGTGAAGCTGTTAGGTAGGTACAAGGTAGCTCGGTGAAGCTGTTAGGTAGGTACTAGGTAGCTCAGTGAAGCTGTTAGGTAGGTACTACACGTAGGTACCTAGATCGATATTTTATATTCTTTTTCATCAGTCTTCAGAAGTCCTGATTTGAACATGGGTTTCCCTTAAAAGTTTCAGATTCAGACAGTAAATTCTTGAATAAAATTCTAAGAATTCTAATTGTAATTTGGTGGCACAATTGATTAATAAAAGCTACCTAATCGGAAAATAAAGAAGTTAACAGTTCAATGTTTGATAGATATCAAGATATCAATCAATCTGAGATTTTGTTAACAATTCAGACATAAAATATTATCAGTAGGTAAGTCAATTATCTAAATACATTAAAAAAATATGTCGCTTCTCCCATTACTTTTATGAAATAGGTCATCTTGCCACTGTGACAAGCAGTGATGGTTCGTGGACTACCTCATTGGAAGTTCTTTAAGACATTAAGAACGGAAGAAAAGAAGTAAGAACCGAGGAAGTTGGTCTTACAAATTATATGATTTTTTCATTTTTCCCTAGATCTAAAGGAGTTTCGTCACATCACTGCACCAGAGATTAGCGTTCTATTAACAAGATACAATTCGGCGATTCGTCAAAACGTCTGTGGCTAAAGAATATAATGTCGTAAGTCACAAAATGTTTTAAATTTACACAAGAAAATGTCCGTTTTTTTATATTAAAAAAAAACATTTCTGGTAATCATCTAATTTTAATAACAACTTAAAAACGATAAATGTTAATTCTTGCAAAATACTTGCAAAGTACAAATTTGGTGTTAACAAATCTCATAGTCGCAGCGCACATAGGCAGCTACTAGATTCCCAAGGTTTGCAGCTCTGCCACTTTCGCGCCACTAGTAAGTTTTGAATGATTAAGAAAGTCCCACGTATGCTGATATCATAACGCACGTTTGGGATTCATTTCGGACTCGCTCTTGTGTAGTAGGTATCATTCGAAATTTGAATAGCGCGCCGTTTAAAGTGTGCTAAATTTTGTCTTTTTTCTTATCTTTAAACTGCCACTGGGTATAAGTTCAATAAACTGACTTTAAATACAACAATTTTTTACAAAAGTTCATCAAACTGTCATTTGAAAAATGTGGTGATTGTTACTACGGCTGTGCGTTATCAATGAAACTCTGTTATTTAGTTGACTTGATTGATGAATGGTTTTGAAATGGGCCACCCAATTATATTGTGGATGGTCAATAACATGTCGTCTTATCAATTTGATAAACGGAGTAAAAATATTTTTTCTTATTTCAATGACTTTCTTAATGATGAGTCGAAACTGATCTTAATAGTGACCAACAGTCCGTGGAGCAAATAGATATTCTATATAAAAATAAATAAAACGTATATCTATTATTTGGTTACAAGGATTATGTTACATCATTTTTGAAAAGATTTTAGTAATGGATTAAGAGGGAAAAAAGATAGCACGAGGTTTACACAAATCATAAATGATCAACATTGATAAAGCACCACTTGGAATCGCGATAGTCGTTTTTGTAAGCATCGTTTTGCATAAAATTTTCGAACCCTTGGGAAGTTTTTTATACTTAATTAATTTTTCAAAGGATATAGTGTAGAAGGAATCAAACGAATAGAAATAACAATTAAAATTTATTTAAATTAAATCAGATTGTTGCGTTAATTTTACGGACGAAGAGGTCACTGCTCAGTTATGCAATCCGGATTTCTCCCGGAATGTAAATCAAATTAAATTAAAATTAAATCAAATAACCAAAATTCAAATTAAAGCAAACAAAATGCATGTTTAATAATATATTCACAAACACAATTACGTATCCCTTTAATTGTAAATTCTATCAATTATGATGTTGTGCGGTTGGCTTTGCAGTCAGCAACCATTCGCTGCAGAGCTTCTTGAAGCACCGCAACGATGTCAATATTTGAATAGCCAGTGGTATTTCATTCCAAAGTTTTGATTATGTATAGATGTAACCTGTAACTAACCTCAAATACAGCAGCTTAATGTCTGGATCTATCTAGATAGACAGAGAAATATTTATATCCGAAATCAAGTTCATTATTTCGCCAAGGATTGGTTTCGTTTCTTGTTAAATTAAAACGAGATAATGCACTAAAATAAAGCCAGAATCATATCGACGTAAGTGAAGCAGCCGTGTACAAAAATATGTAACGCGCGGCCCTGGTGTATTGCACAGACCTGTTGTTAAATTTGCCCTATCAAATCTCTAAAAT
This sequence comes from Hesperophylax magnus, assembly GCA_026573805.1. Classification (NCBI taxonomy): domain Eukaryota; kingdom Metazoa; phylum Arthropoda; class Insecta; order Trichoptera; family Limnephilidae; genus Hesperophylax; species Hesperophylax magnus. Next base: position 14,441,455 of record JAIUSX010000012.1, read on the forward strand.
AAATTGCGAATCTTAAGGACATACGTGATGAAGTCGTGTAGAAAATCGATCTTTCCGTGGGGTTCATTTCAATTATTTTTGATGAACGTATTAATAAAATCACAAATGTTTTTAGAGGGATCCCTCTGGAAGTTACTAGTTCATCGTCTAGAAAAATCAAATCTAGTGCTTACCGTTAATTTTATAGTTGAAGAAAGTTTTATTAAATTTTAAAACCTTTATTTTAATGATAGGTTCTGTAGGGATCCCTCTCGAAAAGTTAGAGATTTTAGTAATAAGTTCATCAGAAATAATTAAAATATGAGCGTCGAGCAAACCCCCGTTATTAGAGTCTTATGTCACCTTAAGCACTTATTAGTTCCAACTAGTCTATCCTATCGTATAGTTGCTAACCAAATTTTCTAATCGAATTAAACCCATAACATTATGACCCACAATGTCATCATCATAAAATATTCCGATTATAGAATACCATAGATATGGATGATTAATTGTAGACTATTGTAACACCAAAAATATATAGGTAGGTACCAGAACGATAAACTATAGTCCCGCAGATATTGACCCTTATCTAAGCTGCATTTCGCCCATGAGCAACATGAAAAGCTAGATACAATATCCCGATAACAATACAATAAACATAACAGCTTGCTGTAAAGTCCACATGCCATTTTTTACATACAAAGCCGTTAACGCATTGACTTCCCCAAAAACAGTAAAATATATCAAAGATTGTGGTGGTGATACGAAAACATCTGTAAAAATACAGATCAGGGATTCAAAGCATGTTTTTGGGAGCGGATACCTTTATTATTTTTTGTGCACTATTTACTTTGGATAAACAAGATTCCTAATTAGGTCCAACAGCCGAAAGATGACGCGTTCTAACCCCGCAGTGTCATCCCACGTATAATAGAGGACAAGAAATTCCTCCCTGGCATGTCATCGTAATTTTCGAACCCTTTGATAAAACTATACGGTGCCTACCTTATTTATATTTTCTGTTAAACCATAAGATAGTTTTGTATGTTGTATGTTTCTGTAATGTTGTATCTTAATAGGAAGTATCAGGATTGAACTAATCAATCAATCAAACAATTTGGGAGGCGGGTATGGGTACCGCCGACCCGTGAACCATTAATTGGATAACCAACATCTCTGCCATAGGTCACTCCAAGTGGTACTTTTGGAGACTTAGAAATGGTGCTCGGGTTCACGGATGAAGTTTGTCCGGGTCTTGAAAGGCTGATGCGTTTACCTACCAGCTGCGTGGTAGGCTAGATTGGGAGAGGCCGGTTTAGGAAGACTCTTTCACATCTCCAGCTGGACTATCTAGATTCTAGACCATTCAACACTCTGACACCATGATTCCTACCCACCTTTTCTTTTCCAGAACATCCTCTCCTCGCTATCCTTAAAAAGACCATCCACACTGCTGTGTGCAGGGCCTATGTCATTTTTGAGGAAATATCCTGGCATGGCATGACATAGGCCCTGAGAAAAATTATTTTCATCGGGATCTCTTGTTTAAGACATAGGCCCTGAGGGAATTTATTTTCCTCAGGACCTCCTGTGTAGGAATATAAACTCTGGATGAATTTAAAATATCAGTCATTCTGATTTCATTATTCGAACTCACAACCTCCCGAATGAAATTGCTATGAAGACCATGACCGAACAGGCCACAACACTAGCGAGTGCCTCAGTTCCTTTCGTATATATCGTCATATATCGCATAATTGAATAAGTGTGATTTCGTCGGCAAAAGTTTTGGATCCGAATCGAAGATAGCGAAGACATTATATAAATTTTTACTTGTTTAGATACGCTCAAGGTGCTATTTGGCTCAGGCTCGAGGCTGCAGCCAAGAATCAGTAAAATTTGAGCAAAGCAATGTTCATGTGGGCTACACTCAACACTGGGCGCCAGATTAAGGCTGATGAAGTTATATAAAAACTCAAATAAAAGAAAAAGTATGAATATAATAATATTTTATCAGCGATGCGGGTTGATAGGTCCTTCAAAGGATTTACGACATGTTTTATGTTAATATTATGACCCTTATACATTTTTTAAAACATTTAATTTACGAGCCCTAAAAATGATAAAGCCACCGAAATTGGAAATCTATCGTATCGAAATATTTATTTCTTGAATTAGGATGTTAATAAATTTTGAAAGGGCGCCCTGATGCATCTTTCGCTAAAGGTTTATGGTGACACTTTTATAATAAAATATAATAAAATGAAAAAACGGATCGGTATACGGAGCATGACGTATTTAATGTCTTTATTCCCCCAAGTCGCTGACTGGGTCGTTTTTGGTTTTCTTTTTCTACAGACAAATGATGGCCCCAATAAATAAGGTTATATGTGGATAGATAAGCACACCCCCTTTACTGGGAAGGGAGAAGGGATGGCCGCAGGTAGGTTAACCCTTAGCGACATTGAGACATTTAGAAACAGACGAGTCTCTGATGTTTTTTATATACATATTGTTTTATAAAATGATTTAATTCAACACGCATAGTGTTATATTAAAAAAATTATATTCTATAATAATTTCGTAAATTTTTGCGCTGTTATCTCTTTGAAAAATCGCCAGAGTGTTGTTGGGTAGTACACGATTTCAGAATGAGGTACTCAAATACTGAAATAAGATGCTGAGGTGTCTAACCAGCTAAAAAGGAGTTTAAATCTTTATTGCTGGGGTGATGGGGGGGGGGAGGGGAGTTGCTGGACAATTTTAGAGAAAGCATTTCCCCAGAAAATTTATTCAAAGGTTTCCTGGGGGTGAGCGAGGGTGGCATAAAATGTAGGGTACACGAAACGTAGTAATGCAGTGCCAACACAAAATATTTTATTTTTTGTGCAGGCGGGTAATTTTGTATTTTTGTTTGAAATTTGTAGTGCATCTTGTATGTGGTACTCAACACTACTTATAAGAGCTGTACAAAGCGAGATTATATGTAACTATGGTTAAATTGCTAAAAGAATCTGTTATCTAATCATGTAACATAGGTACTGATATTTACTACTTTTCCTTAATTGTTAGTTCAATTGTTGTGAAAGGGTTCAGATGAGTGATATATAGGTTCAGAATTAAAAATATTTAAAAATCAAGTTACAACAATACGACGATTAAAATATTATTAACACTCCGGATTGTGAATTTTTATCCGAAATGATGATTTTCAGACGTTTTAAATTAAACTTAAAAAAATAAACGATCAAAAAATTGTAGAATGTTTCCACAGATTCGAGGTTCTTTTATGACTACCTAAATGTAATTGTTTACTCTCGCGTGAAATGGGTTAAAAAATAAGGAGCAATGAAAATTCAACAAATAGCGACAAGGGATGAAACAGTAATTATGTGGAATTTATTGCATTCGTGTGATACAAGACAAGGGTTATCCTTCGAGTCTTAAACGATTAAAACCAATATTTTATTGCTATTTCAAAGCTGGAGTTGTCACAACCCATGTACTCGTATGTAGAGTTTTAAATATACTCACATTACTACTGAAATTAATCATTAAAATTTTAGTAATTTACTTAAAGCATGAATGAATTACTAGAAAAGTACAAAGAGTAAAAACAGAGAATTAATTAAATTTGTCAAAGAAATTATTCTGTAAATAAATTGGCTTTACTTCGCTAGATTACCGATAGATGTCGCTGTCGTCAAATGTTTCAGCTTAGGTTTGCGTCTGCAGTAAAAGCTCTTTTATTAATTCGTTCGCTATAGTAAAATTTTGATGCAATGCTTTAATTACTGTAATTTGGCCCATGACTCGAACAGATTACTGACATAGAATAATTTAGTGTCCTGTGGTACTTATCTATGCATCAAAAACCTTAATAAAAGACTAGAAATAACTTTAGGAAGATAAAAAGGATGCTTTTAGCGAAAATACAAATATCCAACTGGTTTAGCAAAAGCAACAGAAAGAAAGCAGATAATTTTGTAGGAATATCGTTGAAAATTCCCGGACGTATTGAGTAACCAACGCTTTTCTTAGTAGGTAGTGGTTTTTAGAAGAAGGAATAAACCCGAGTCTTGAAGAGACACATATTGAGTGAGGGAGGAAACATACAATCTGTAAAATGTTCCCGAAGCCGAGCTGCGAACAAAAGAACAACCCATTCTCATGTGAAAAAATGTCAAATTCAGGGCACTCATTTGGCGTATCTCCTGACTGTGAACCGATGCCAGATGCCGAAGAATCCTTCCTAGGATTAATCTTCGGAGCACCTTCCATTGAAATGTAGGTATAACAAACTCATTTACCCACCGAACTTTATGTTTGTCAAAATTATGTTGTCTAACAAGATGGTTAGACAACATAATTTAACAAAAAAGAGACTCATGTTTCGTACCAAAAAAAATGTACCAGGGTAACAAGAAAATCATAAGGGAAAGAATATAAAATAATATGGTGATCGTACATACAGAACTGTACGGCAATCCACAGGCGTCCATGCAGAGGTATAAGCAGGTGGCCACACCCTGTATTTTGATCTGGCCCAGGCTCACTGTCGTCCTTTGGAGGATAGCTGTAGACAAAGATAAAACAAATCATATTAGTCACTTATTAATAGTTAATAAACACTGAAATAAATTTTCAACAAATATGAAGCCAAAACTTCTAAAAATATCCAATTATATATAATATGCGATTTTTTATGATACATGGAGAAAACTTACTGATATAAAATATTCCTAATTCATTAACAATCTCTTCAAATTATTCGTAATCCGATTAAAACGGGATTGCAGGCCTTTATCGAATGAATTGATAGGTTCCCTAGTAAACATTCAGTAAAACACGAAAGTGTTATCGCGATGTCGACACGTGTTCATAAAAATTCTAATATTTACGATATTTTTCATTATATATTATCAGGAAAATTGCAGGTGCATAAACACGTGTTCATATATATTGGAAATGTACTAAAAGTTTAGCAGAAAACGGCCTGCAATCCCGTTTTTAAGCAGATTTTAATAACTCAGCAATACTCTTTTGTTTCCGTGTATATACACAAATTTCATCGATTAAGGGTGTCCTTAGCAGTTATTTCAATAGATTGGGCAGGCAAGACTAGTTTATTAATTTTAAAAATGAACGGAGTGTTGATGTGGTTAAAATAATTCATTGTTACATATAACGTCACGTATTGTTACATATAACGTGACATTATATGTAACAATGAATTGATTGACGTGACTGACGTGATTTTACTGTAACTCGTACAGTAAAATCACGTCAGGAATGAGGAAGACCGAAAAGAAAACAAGACTGAAGAAAGAGTAATTTACAAGATTAATAAAGGGACTCTTATATGTTTTGAATATTTGAGCGGATGAACGTATAAAGAGAATGCAGGACGCACAAGTGGATTAAAAAATAAGTCGGGGTTACCTTGGGAAGACCATGAAGAAGTGAATCAAATGTTTGAGTCGGAGAAAGATGAATCGTGACATAAGGAAAGTGTTTCTGCAACGAAATGTGTGTAAAGAAGTTAGTTAAAATTTAAAGCTTGTTTGCACTACTTTACTTTGGGTTGAGGTCAACCGGTATCGAAAACAGCCTTCTTCGGGTCTTCAGGAGAGATATAAATATTCGTGATATAAGCACATCAATAAATGTCATTATAATAATCAATAAAAAGGCATATTATGTATATTACACCCTTTGATATTTGCATCTCTGCCATTGCTTCTCTCGCTATTTCGTTCTCATGACATCATTTATTTATCATTGAGACCTACTTTACTAACAATTATTAACCTGTACATACGAGTATCACCAGCTGTAGGTATTATGAAGAGAATGAAGGGACGCTGATTAATTTCTGAAGTCCTCCCTTGATGGGAAGAAGCCTCAAACCTGGGGGCGTTTAAAAAAAACAGACATAATTTGTCAACCGATGACAACCCTTGTTAAAAGGAACGGGCTAAAACCGTTAACGTGGTATATTTTATTTATTTTAAAATTAACACGAAAAACAAACACAATATTGTGTAGAGTTCTTTGAGAATGTTTGTATGAAAGACGTCACGACGTAACTTAGAACGAATTGCTTTGCTACAGATTTAGTAGATAAGGCCTACTGAAATTTAACCTTGAATTCTTTTAACGTCTGACAAAAGCCGTCGAAAGGATTTTTTTAGTGTGAAATTAAAGTGATATTTTATTCTGTCGCTAATTAATATAATATAATGTTGAATTAACAAAGATAAATGTATCCCCAAAAGCAATACATTACGTACTTTATTAACGTTTATTAGCCAAAAGTGAGATACTAATTTAAACAACTGTAATAAATTAGGATATTGCTGATAATAGATTAATATGTAATTTGTATTTAAGATCGCACGTCTTTATTTTATCCAATTGATATTTTAATGTTGATTTCAAGTAAGATATTTAAATTCGAGGAATTTAAACGATCAATTTTATCTGAAAACGAAATGCGAATAAACCTGCGCAGGTATCTACTGTAATACAGATTGATTATCTTGCATTGAAATATAGTTGGTTTTCGTGACTTTCGCTGATTTCAAACCAGTCCAACACCTTAGTAAAAAATAAGATAATCATTAAATACGAGGAGCTATATTCCGCCCGTGACATCACATTATATCGAATTAATAACAGGTTAACCTAAAGATAAATCCTACCTACCTTAACCTATTTTGAAGCTAGCCATAGTAGGTAATAAAATTTAGTAACTGTAAGTGCAGATGTGTATCTTCTGTGTAGTCTACCATAACCTATTGATCGACGCAATTAGAATTCATAACGAATTATAAAACTCATATCTTCAAAAAGTAATACCCATAAATTGATAACACGTTTGAAAGCCTTATTTACGTAGGTATCCCGCACTAAATTCAGAAGATATTAGTATAATTTCTTTAGCACCATGATATATATAAGTATATGTAATGTATTATACATACAGAGTTATAATGAGGACAGTAAAATTTGATTTTTATATATATATATATATCCAAAACCGCAAAAGTTATGAGTTTTCATAGTGAGCATTGGTAAAATGTGTGCAATATTGTCCCGTGAAGTCACATGTAGTACAATAAAATGTGTGCAATAGTGTCCCGTGAAGTCACACGTAATACAATAAAACATTTGCAATAGTGTCCCGTGATATCACATGTGGTACAATAAAATTTGTGCAACAGTGTCCCGTGAAGTCACACGTATTACAATAAAATGTGTGCAATAGTGTCCCGTGATATCACGTGTAGTACAATAAAATGTGTGCAACAGTGTCCCGTGAAGTCACACGTAGTACAATAAAATGTGTGCAATAGTGTCCCGTGAAGTCACACGTAGTACAATAAAATGTGTGCAATAGTGTCCCGTGAAGTCACACGTAGTACAATAAAATGTGTGCAACAGTGTCCCGTGAAGTCACACGTAGTACAATAAAATGTGTGCAATAGTGTCCCGTGATATCACATGTAGTACAATAAAATGTGTGCAACAGTGTCCCGTGAAGTCACACGTAGTACAATAAAATGTGTGCAATAGTGTCCCGTGATATCACATGTAGTACAATAAAATGTGTGCAACAGTGTCCCGTGAAGTCACACGTAGTACAATAAAATGTGTGCAATAGTGTCCCGTGAAGTCACACGTAGTACAATAAAATGTGTGCAATAGTGTCCCGTGAAGTCACACGAAGTACAATAAAATGTGTGCAATAGTAATTTTTCCACATGTCCGAAACTTTTCGCAGTAATTTTATCCGTTTTATAATAATTGTCGTTTTTCTGTCTAAGAAGAACGCAAAAATAATTATTAGTAGTTATTTTAGTAGCTTTGTAAAGCGCCTTGAGATGATATTTCACAAAGATTATACTGATAGGTAAATGTCTACAATTGTTATTACTACCTACCTATTACAACTTGCGAAGTTGAAGTCTGGTACTTTTCCTTTAAGGCATTGATATTTCTTCAATTGAAACACAGCAACCTTATATTATTTATTCGTATTTAACGACTGAGAACAACATTTCATGTGCAGTACCACCACATTGCGAGAATGATATCTTTATCGATGCAACATTTTAAATTATATCAAGACATTTACTTTGCAATGCCGAATCGTTTGAAGCCTTATAGCCACAGTAATCATCAATACACGCAACCGCTTAGCGATTTTTAGGTACACACGCAACACAATTCTTATAATCAATAAATCGACAGGTAGTTACTTAACAATACTTTATGGTTCTGCAGCCATGAGATATTGAAATTAAAAATAAAACAAATGATCTTTGATATTTGCTGTGACAGTAAATATGTCAATGATGTTGCTAAGACCAACATTGATAAAGTAAGTAATATACTTTCATTCGAAGTCAGCGAACTTAAGGCTGTTCTCCATGTACTGTAGATGTTAAATGAACGATTCTCACTTCTTCAGTAATTGCAAAATTATTTTGTGGCACCACTTTGATTTAAATATTTGTCCGTCAAGTTTTGTGGACAGTCACCTTCATCTTTGTTTGAAGGTCAAACGTGCAAAATTTAATCAGTCTCGGAATAAAACTGTAGATTTGTATTAAAACAAACCCAAGTCTCACTGCGTACGCCACAGACACTTTTCTTTAAATTAAATAGATAGATTAAAATCACAGAAACCGTAAAAAATCACTTAAAAAAATTATTTCGATTTAAAAAAAACATCATGGCCGAGAGTTGAACCCCCACCGACTATTTGGAAGGCAATGATGCTGACCATTACGTTACCAACTATTTAAAAATGGCGCCATTAATTCAATATTTATATATTCTGAAAATAAGAAGGATTAATCCACCAATCAAATGGTACCCTGCTAAATCCAGAATAAATTTTTAATGCGGAAAAGGCAACAATTTTACCAATTTCAATCTTGCTTGCTAAACTTTTCCATACAGCGACAACAATTTATGGTTTACACGTATATATTAATGTCACATACATAATTTTGTCTACACGTTCACTTCATCAGTTGATTTACGAAATGTCTTATTTTATTTTATTTTGCACACCTGTTGAAACAGTCGGTAGGTATTATTATGTCCCTTTAAAAGGTAGAGTAATAATGAATTCAAAATTGACCATTAGCTAATATCTTTTTTAATACTTTATGATGATTAACACTAACTAATTAAATCATGAGCGGCCATTGACGTTTCCCGGAAACTAATCTGAGATGGCATTGAAAAGGAGACCAGAAATTCCTTATTCTTATTTAACTAAAGTTTTACGAGAAAGAATTTAATGCAGTGGATAAAATCTTGCGAACACTTTTAAGGCGCCTTAAGCGCAGCATTCGGTGTGTTTGCTAGAAAAAATCGTGCATTTCGATCCATTTTTTTTGACGGTAAAATTTTGGTCTGCTGATAATCTTTTTTCTTGAAATTGTTAATTCGTTTTACGTAAGTACCATATTTTTAGAATGCAAGTAATTAAAATTGACTATATGCCTATGTTTATAAAAAACAAACACAAAGGTTTTTAATTGGACTTTTCACAACGCTTACTAGACAATATTCATGTTATTTATTATAAAAGAATGCGCCATAGAAAATCACGTGAGAGTTGACAGGGATTTCATTTCTTCTTTCGCTATCGGTTGCTTTTAGAAACAACTGAGCTTTCCATGCAAACAACGTACATAAAAAAGGTCTAAAACAATGGTTACACAATAAATACCGTAAGTTGGGTGACTAACCAAATTTCAACTATGAAACTAATTACCTTATTTATTTAAAAAAAATGTTAAGTCATATTTATTATACATGTTTAAACTATCGAAATACATTTTTTTTTAGTTTTCACGTGTTCGGGGAGTAAAAAATATTTAAATACCATGGTGATTAAAGATACGTATACCATTTTTATGCTTCTTACAATGAAACGCTAAAAAATGCGTTTTCAAATATTCAAGTAATTGCATTATATTTTCTATATAAATGACAAAACACTGTTCTAATTGTTGAGGAATTTATAAAATTTACTTAACTTTTCTGTCGCTGAAAACATCTAATAAATAAAAATTTCTTTTAAAATCGTCATTGTATTCAAGTCGCCAGAAAAAATCATTAAAAATAAGCTAGTAATTTGTAAGTGGTAGCGAGAATTATTGCAGATAGTATATTCGCCCTTATTACTGTACTGATAAAACGCCTTATATTACTGTACTGATAATAATTAAGTAGCTAGTTAATTTTTCTGTTCCCACTATTACACCTTTTTCTCGTATTCGTTTTCTAATTGGTATAGGTACTTTGGTGAAAAATATTACTTAGCTACGCGTACATATTACTTATAACGTCTATAAATAAATTTATTTGGAAACAGAAATAATAGACGAAGAACTTTTTTTTTAATTCGGATAACCTAATATTCTTATTATATTTTTTAATATGAGCTTATACAAAAGCATTGTTATCAGATGTAATAAATTAATCTGTAGAATTTGTGGGCGGATGCAAAAAAATGTTCGATGAAAACGAGTTGATATCAAAGTTGATTTATTTTATCTAGTATTGAAACCATAAAAATCGAAAGAAAACAGATTTACGATAAAACAAGATCAAAATGCACAGTTGATATTTATAACAACCAATCAACATATTTTAATGTTCGCCTATGATCAGAATCTTGTGAATTCAAGGGTCAGTAACCCCGGATTTAATTTATATCAAATGCGTTTAAGTATAACTAACGTAGGCTTTAAAAATATTTTTAAATATTTTCTTCGAAATATAATAATTTCTATTAGCGCCTTGCGTCAACTGGGCTGAAATTATGATGTGTTTAAATACATACATTGCAATTGCATTTTTTAACAGTGTCAACACGTCAGTAAAATGGTTTATTTATGATCTGCCGCCCTCAAATATTAAAAAAAATCTTTTTTCAAGAACGCGAACCGCAAATATAACCGCAAAATGTATCAAAATAATCTCTTTGAGCGTCGCGGGACTTTGCTTAGAATATTTATGCGCCAAACGATCCAATGATGAAAAAAACTGTGTGTGGTTGTGTACATACATAACATTTTTTTATGCGAGTAAAATAATGACGTGGACCTTTGAAGAATGTAATGGAAGTGAATGGTCGACTTCAACAGTTTTGGTATTTATTGGCATTCAGGAACATAATATCGAAGACAGAATAAGCTGAAGATGTTGCTCGGAGAGTTCTGGTGAGGTAGATATTATTACGAAGAGCTTTTGTAAAGTAAGTCTGACATAAAATATAAGCTAAATGAGACGAGAGTGATCTCCGTAAGACAAAGGTTAAGATGAAGCTACAAGCCAAAAATGTGTATGTTCTTAGTATACCTTATATTTTAGGTAATAGGCATTAAAATCGCTTGACAAACGGAGTCTAGAAACGTTCGATTTCAAGCAAAAAACGGTTTTTTATTTATTTTGAAAATAATTTTACAAGAAAGTAAAAAACTTGATCAAGTGAAACTGTCACAGATAATTTTAGCTATAATACTGTATTTTTTTAAGTTGTTTCTTTTGCGCGTTCATACATTTCTATTGAAAAAATATTTTTTTCAGTAGTTTACATTTATATTTTTTATTAAGTAATTTATTATTTTATTTATATTCTACTCAAACAAAACGATAGGAAAACCTTCAATTTATCTAAAACATATTTTTTGGTATTCATAATGTACACCAATTCGTAATAAAGATTAATCAAAATAGTGATTTAGCACTAAGCTTCGCCTTGAACGCTGACTTTGGCCCCCGAGGTTTTTTTTTGATACAGAATTTTGATACTTTTTGAAGAATTTTTGGACATTTGACTTTACTGTCTACATCTAATTTAGAAAAAAAAACTATGTCTGAAGCCCGGGTAACGCCGGAAACTTTAACTCGTTCATTCGTAAATCAGAAATCTGTTTGTTTGTCTGTAGCATCAAAAATTCTTGATCTATTTTTAGCTGGCCAAAACATTTCCATTACATTAAATAGTTTTATGCGGACTAAACTTTTTTTAAAAAGAAGTCGCCATTTTTTTATAAAACGGTATACAGGCAACGTATTATATTTGTTTGTATAATTTTCAGTTACTTTCTTTACCTTCTTCTAAAACCGGTCAAAATTTTAATTAAATCGAAGTACTATGTAATTGCATGCCACAATGTAAGTGCTTTACGCAATCGTGTTATGTGTTCTGTATTTCTTCATTTTGGTCAAATGCAATAAACACTTAAAAAAACCTTCCAGGTAAATTCCACCGTATAATCGAGTTCAGGAAGTGGCGTGCAAATTGTCCCTCGTTACAGCTCCCGAGCGGTCATCCTCCGCGAAACACTGTGTTTAAATTCAATTTGAACGCTTCAAGTGATCATTACTACCTACTTACGAATATTCGACCTTCTGCATTAAATTGAATTTTTTCTTCGCCATTCATGACAGGTGCATAATTGTGCCCAGGTTTTGTGTTATGAATATTGAAATTTAAAGAAATTATAATTAACAGTTTGCCATTAAAATTAATTATTATAGCCTTACCCACTTGTAATCCACAGAAACTACAATCTGGAGAGTCAAGCACGTTAATTTAAAATAAGTGAGAGCGAACGACGCAATGTCCGATTGTCATTGGAAGTATGAAAACCCGATCGGTTTATGGATTATTATTTACTAGACAACATAAAAAGGGCTTGAATGCACGAATATTTGTCATTTTTGGAGCTCTTCCTAATTACATTTAAATAGGTACATTCCATAGATAAAACAAATATAACCCTTTCTGCAGATTTATCCATAGATTCAATATATATAGACCCTTCGCACAATAAAATATAAAAGTATTATTTACCCATTATATTATTGCATTTATTTTACACGAATCTCAAATTTTCATGAACAAAAATAAAACATTTGCCCAGTTTTGTATAAAATCTTTAAAACACCCACAAAGAAAGTAACTTATTGAAACGTTTTTTTTTGCTTTTTTATGTATTATTTTGTCGTAGACATCAATAAACTTCGACTGTGAGAAAATTTGATAAGTTCGACTATTAATTTATGCAGCTACGACATCTACACTGTTATATTTACAAGAAATTGTCAGTTTCCACATACTTACGACCGTACTTTTATAGCATTTTTTAAGTATCGTAAATTAATTTACATTCATTTAACCTCAGCACTAGTTATAAAAAATTCTTACTTTAACAACCTTTTCATTGCAGTAGTAAAATTTGTAGAGTTAACGAAATCCCGACATAGTTGGGTAACTAATTTCATCTGTTATTAAGTAGGTAAAACGTTTGTGTGCTAGTCCCAACGAGAGATCATACGTGACGTCATCGTTCTAGTATCTTCTACCTTTTTCGTTGTCAAACAAGACGCTTGAGAAGGAATATGACGAACGTCGATGACGTCCAGATGAGCTCTCGCTGGGATTAGTTTACTACCAGAAAACTTATTTTCTGTTGTCCCCTTCTCTCTGAGATCGACTATCGTTATGATGATGTTTAACCTGCAGACTGCTCGTTGCTGATTCGTAAGTTTAGAAGCAATCAAGTCATTTTTTTCAATGTCTTAGAAGAAGAATATTTACATGATTTTGAACCAACAAAACATTAATGTGTATGTTTGTTTATTGTTAGCTTTCATGTCATTAACTTCTCTTTATATGCTATTGCATCTAAATTACATCATGAATGTGTTTATTTTCGTTTTAAAAACTTGAATAGAATGAATTTGACATATTTTAATATACAATTATAAAACTAATTTGATGGTTCACCACACAGAAATATTTTGTCTTAAAATTTTGCGTCAAACATGTCACATAATGTTAAACAAGAGTGGAATTGGAATCCGGTGGAATTTTAATTGAACCACTCGCGGTATCCGTTGAGCCCTTCCTGTGGCCGGATGTGGCTATTAAAAGGGCGGGAAATGTCGACTGTTCACCCTCACATAATCTGCAGAGCTTCCGTTTCCATCATTCCAATAAATTTGTTTGAAATATAATAGTAATTATTAGAACACTTTTCCCACGGTTTGATATAAGTATGTATAATCATACAAAAAAAAATGCTTTTCAGAACATGTTGGATTTACTGCAAACGTCTGTACCTACTATGAGATACATTTTAAAAGGGACACAATATGAATAGCTGGTGTTACCCACTATGCCGGGATAATCGATCACTTGGACATGAATATATTTGTCAATTATCTTACATCTGTAAAAGTAACTCTTGATTGCCGCGAAATCTGTAAGAATTAGGTCAATGTTCTGAACCAGTATCGTTTGCAAAACGAAAAACGGCATCTCAGTTAATATATTACTGTCACAAAAATCGTTGTTTTATTTTAAAGGCATTCCGGCCAGTGTCCGGCATTGCTTGGAGAGAAAACTCTAGTTCACGGATTCTTGATAACTTTTAATTTCTTTATTAATTAATAAAATATATAAATTTATTGATGGAGCGTAGAGGCGGACCTGTTTTAGACTGTTTGGCATTTCATCTGTCTGTAAATCTTTCAGTACGTTCCTTGCGAAATTTCTTCGAAAATCTGCTAAAACCACATCATTATTCAAGCAAGTCTTTCATTAACTAAATGGATGACTTTGAATAGGTAGCTAACATTGACTGAGATTTCCTATATGATGGTGCCTACCTGCCTAAAAATGAATTATCATTGAGATAGTGGCGTTTCTTTCAACAAATTGAATAATTTCATTTTTTTTAACGTTACATAAAATAATGTAGGGTTTTAAATAAATTTTAGTTTTTTTATTAAATAACATAAGATTAGAAACATACATGTATAGTACATACATGTCTACTGTGCATAGAACTACTAGTTAAAACTTAATGAATTAAATAAATATAAAATTATTAAGTGATGAATTAAATAAATATAAAAAGTTGAATTAATGAATTAAACAATTTTATGCAAATTATATATCAATGAGAGTTGATACCATAAACGAAAAGTGAAACATCTCCAAACGAAGCATCAATGATGCATTATTGGCATAATTACAGTCGGTGAACCGATACGGTGAGTCTAGACTCTTAATGCTAATATCTCTGCTCAAGGAGGATGTAACAGCCCAGATTACAAGACTCATTGAATCTTGTAATTCAGATTTGGCAATTGAATGACCGCTCTGACCACTCACAGGCAATCACGGTTATGATGTAGCATTACTCATCGACCGACAAGTGAAACTAAAGATTTACAATGTTTAATATTTATTAGGAGCTTTGGGATGATTTGAAAAGAATCAAGAGATTCATTTTAAATGTACAGTTGCTTAAACAATATATTTATTCATCTCTCTGATAATTCGTAATAGATATCGATGACTCTAGTGTGGATAGATCTTAGAGGTGACAGACTTATCATAGTGCGTATGAAGGTACGGAGAACCGTGAGATTTCGAGAAAAATAGTGCTTTTGTGAATATAATAGAGAGAGGCCTTCAGGCCGTTCTACACGCTCGTTCATAATTATAAGAGTTTTTTTAATCTAAACAAAGATATAGTGTTTTGTTTGGAAGGTGTATTTATTATCAAAAACCACAATTCATCCTGAATAAATAAAAATTATAAAAAAAAACTCTACGAATATGTTGTCAAATCGCGTCTTTATCCTCAGACATACGGATGATCTTCTACAATCTACACGCATTAAACATATTTATAAAGACGAATGTTCCTCAGTCACGAAAATGTCCTACATACTACACCCCTGCATACTTTTATTCTTCCTTTTAGTACCAATTAAATAAGATATATTAATAAATTTAATGCAATCTTGCAATACATTTCATGACAGACTACTCTTTGTCATTAGTCATAATGATAATAAAATTCAATATAAAATTATAAAAGTCAGTACCTAAGTATTTCGGATGAAGTTTTTGTTTCCATTCCAAAATAATTAGATTTTAACTAAACGTTTCGGAACCCAAAATAAAGAAGAACACAAGAAATGCGACGAGGGCGTTTTCGTAATCCAAAAGTCTGGTAGATTCCCCCTTAAATTTAAAATATATAATTATGTTTCACCATCATTATGAAATTTTAATTTTCATCAAATGGGATAACGATATACCATATAAGAGAGACATAGGGCGTGCTAAATGGGCTAAAACAAAAAGATACTAAATCAGTGGCCATATCTGTTTCCATTAAAATCTACACGGAATTCAACATTGTTTCTTAATTTTCATAGATGTAGAAAAAAAATTTTTTTCAGCAAAAACTCTTTTGTACTTTTGTAATACTTAACCCTCACAATTTAAAGCGAGGTGTGATTTTGAGTTATATCAGCGATCTTAACTTCACATTTTGCCTTCCTCATCCGATAAATGATTAACGCTCCTAGCCTCCCACTCAACCCTCTATAGAGTGAAAGCTTTTTATGTCGGATCGTTTACAAATACAGGAAACTTCAGGGCGGGTTGGAAGTAGGGTTGCCAGATGGTCCAGATAAAAAAAAACCGAACATTTTTTACCAAAGGGTCCCCCCTTTGATTTTTTTTTGGTACAATTTGTGGAAAATCAAAAGGATCCTTTGATAATCATAAACCTCTATGATTTTGGCCAAAACAAACAGAGAAAATTACCGAAAATTTCTCAGGGTGAGCACAATGAAACACTTAGTAAACTTTAAAACTTATATTTATTATGACTATTGGTAAGCAAAAAAACACTTTTATATATATTTGGCACTAGATGCTACTGCTTTAAATAATCGTTTATAGTCTGAAATTAAATCTTCAAATTCAGTGCAATCGACATTTAAATTGAAGAAAACACATTATTCGCTTTTTATGGTACTTAGTCGATTTCTTTCGTCAGTCCATACATTACCCTTTACCCTAAAACTCTTTCTAGGAAGGCATTAGAGACGGGAGCACTGCACACATATTTTGTACCATTTTCAACAGATTTGAGCAAGTCTTGCTACCACCCGCCAGAATCGTTCACGGCTTTGGCTCTCTAAATTATCTCGTATGTAGCGTATTTTAAAAAAAAAAACGGACATTCTATTGTCCAGTTTTCCAAAATTTTTTGCACTTTAAAAAAAAAAACCGGACATTCTATTGTCCAGTTTTCCGAAATTTTTTGGAGCCGTTTAAAAAACCGTACTGTCAGGTCCAAATCCGGACATCTGGCAACCCTAGTTGAAAGCCTTCCGTTCCGCAAAAGGCGATTCGTAATCGCCTTTAATCACGCGACTCACTTCATAACATGCTGCGGTTCATGAACTCCTTGCAATAATTGTTTTTATCGTGAAGGTTATTGGAAATTAAGCTTTAAATTTTGTTTTGTGTTTTATTTATGTCACGAATATCACGAAAGCACGATGGTACCAATCAACCGTTATAGCCTTTTCAGGGACGGATTAATAATTAAAAAAAATCATTTTAATAAATAAAACCATTTTTACCCTGCTATTCTCATTTTTTATTGGTAATTTTTCATTTTATATAAAAAAATGGTTTGATTTTCTGAAAAAGTTTTTTCCAAATATTTTTTTTATGCAACTCCTCACTATATCACCACCCAGTTGGGCTATGTTGTTAGGGTAGGGGCTGTGAGAAATAATTTATTAATTAGGGTCTTCGAGAGAACCGGATTATATGTAGGCGGATGAACAGATATAGAACAGATATCTGCACATTAGAGATGGAAATCGGTCTGTTAACAAACGTATTATCAATCAAACGAACCCCCTCCTTTGCAAAGAAACATGTCGGTTTGTCAAGTACATAGCTCAGAGGTCGCTACCAAATTGAATACTTGAAATTGAGACCAACAGCTGGCACGTTGTATTTGTATTGTATTTTTTAAAGTAGGTAAACCAAATGGGACAAAGGCGAAATTTGTCTACTGGTAAAATATTTGCACAAGATTTCTATGTTTCAGGTGTGACTTGCATTTCTATTTTTTAAGAACGAAATTAATCTGCTGCCATAAAGGTGACGAATGCTCAGTAAACAGAAAAGTTCCCACATTCATAATTCAAATGCAACGTTTATGAAATTCGTAGTATTTCGCGATAAAAATACAATAAGATCTGTTTTTAGAGACGCAGAATACATGTTAACATTTCACACCTTAGTTTAAAAGATGTTGACATGACTTTTTGGAGCAGCTTAAATGCAGCAAGCTTGTAAAAAATACCAACAAAAAAAATGTTCAGGATTTTTCTAATAAAATTTTTCAACTGATCGTATTAACACTTCGGGTTACAATATAACGATGGCCTAGCTTACACATGTGTTAAGGGCAACTTGAAAATTCCATTTATAATAATTCGCCTGGTCAATTATAAGATGTACAGCAACAAAATTAATGTGAATATCCCCATTCTAAATGGAATAAGTAATGCAAGTTTTCAACGAAACGTCTATTTACAAAGTAAGTAATCTAGATAATTGCTTTTCAAAACACGTAATTGTTTTTACTTAAAACTGCACTTAACACACGTGTACACTAGGTCATCGATAATGTTTTGAGATATTTATAAAATATTCTATATTTAGAAAAAAATCGTCGGGACAAAAAATATATCAACCTTACGAATCTTATTTACATTTCAGGTGAGAATATATTGAAATGAGTTATTTACAAAATATAAAAAGCGGTTAATATGAGTAGATATGCTGTTTTATTTTTGTGTAAAATGGACACCTTGGTCGAAATACCTGTCGGTGATTAAATATTGTACATATTAACACGTGAATGCAAATTTTGGTGCATGCTTTATGCAGTGCCGCCTTGATGAATTATTTCTCCGCATAGATTATGTAACTGCGGAAAATGCACAGAATTTTTATTATTTTAGTAAGAATATTTTAGTTTAGGATTGCGGCATAATTTATTGCATTTGAAATGCACATTGTTTATTGTCCAAAAAAGTGGGGTTATCGAGAGACCATGATAGTGCAATAGTTGAAAGCGTTATGTGACGAAAAGAAAACTAAATTAATAATATGTAAAAATCTTAAAGAAAATTTTTATTTATGTACGTAGAAGCACGAAAAAAAATACCCCAAAATTGCCTTTATTAAAAACACACAAATTATTTTTCAATATTTTTATTTACAATAAAAACAAATATAATTACGTTATTATTAAGTTTTAATTGAGTGTTATTATTGTCTTAATTAAGTGTTACTAATGAGTGTTATAAGTCTTATTATTAAGTGTTATTGTTAATTGTTAATATTATTTGAACTTTTTGTCAATGTTGTAAAACCTAGTTCGATGTAGAAATGCTGTAATCGATGTGTATTTATCGACAAATAAATATTTAATTATTATTCTTATAAAGTCTTATTATTAAGAGTCTGTATTTGTCTTCATTAATTAAGCAATTGGAGTTATTAATAAACATAAAATTTAAAATATTCAAATTAATTTTGATACAAATAATTTACCCTTATTTTAAACGTTCACTCTTTTCAATAATATTTCATACTATATTATATAAATTAATTTTTAGTTTCCGTTTATTGATTTTTATTCTCGTTTATAGTTCTCTAATCATTGCATTGCTTGTCTCTGTACCCCAATATTGTATACAAGCCTAGTTATAAAATGCAATCAGGTGTGAGCAAAGCTTTCTCCTCACCTCTCCGTGCGGTGGCTATTTAATGGAACATACTTTTAATTGGGCGCCTTGGTAACGGAACACCGGCGCGCATCTTTGTAGGCACTGGACTATACTTTATTTATTTGCGTTCAGATCATAACAGTTGTTTCAAGGACTATAGGCAGTTGTTCTGAAATTACAATGCCACACATACAGCAAAGTGAATCTTTTGGTCGTGTAATTCACGAACCTATAATATATAACGTATTTTTGACATAAGAAAGGAGTTCCGGGAGAATACGACGTGCAAGAGAATGGAACGTGACGGGGGTGACCCAGGACGACAAGGCCCCATCGTGTTGATCAATACTTGAGTCGCGTCATGTTGGTATGTATTAGTAATACGTTTATCAGAATTAATTTTAAATAAACCCCGCAGATAGATCAATTTTCAAAAATTCGACCTAAGGTCCCTTTAATGCGCCTGGACCGCGTGACGAATATTTTTTTAGACGCCTTCTTCACTTACGTCGTTAAGATTCCCACTTTATTTTAGGGTATTGTATATTGTTTTACCAAAACATGTGGTTTTTGAAATTGTTATTTATTATTAACATATTATATTTTGTACTTCCGCTTATGTACAGTTTAACTTTCATAGTAAGTAAGATAAATTATAACAATACGTTCAATTAAGATGTGAATTTCCAGTTGAAATCCCGGTCATGGCAAATATATTTTTTCCAATAAGCTCTTTGCATCTAATTCGACTACCATAATACGGACATGTGTCTAGTGTGGTAGTCGAAAAACATGTAAAAAACTGTATTGAAATATATTTTATGAATGAAGAAAAAAAAAAAAAAAAATTTGAATAATCATACATCAATTCACGTTATCATATTTCATACGACTGATGATCAGTCTCTTAAGAATTTCTTTACTGTTACGAGGCTGAAAAGAATTTTATGAAATAAAATTTGCAGTCAATCAAATTAAAAATAAATTACCACTAATTAAAAAACGCTTCTGAAGCTGTGCCAAAAATCACGTAGGCCAAAAACCAGGTCATAAATATTATATTAATTGCGATTTTGAGTTTCCTACTGTCCTTACCTTTTTAGTGAATAGCATTACCTGATTCCTCGCATCCTTAAATTAAAAAAAGTTTTTATCAATTTATTAATTTACAATAATTCAATGTTCTGTAACTACGTAATAGGTATTAATAAATGTCAAATAGTTGCTTCCACAAACATACGAAAGATTATGTATTTTGTACTGCCTTCCCTACTGTGCGGGAAAAGATTCGTTCGGCAAGTGAAATAAATTGATGTAGGCATGATGGTATAATAAAATCACCATCAAATCAATGGCTTTGTTGTTATCCGCGTGCTTTGTTGGAAGTGACAATTTCACACCAAAAATACTTAATATAAATTAGCAATTTAATGATGGCGATTCCATTTTATGTATTTTTTAAACATGTTTAGCAACCGCGTTATCGAAAGAGCTTAGGTAAAGAATAGCAATAAATTCAGATGTAGGGTTAGTTTCAAGGTTTTCTGTTTCCGCTATCAAAACTGACCACGAGACGTATTCTAAATTTTAAATGTCGCTATTATGACACTTAGCATTGATATCATCAGTGCGTTCCATATCAACGTTAAAATAAATCTCCGTGACAAAATATCTATTACAGAAAACGTGATTAATTCTCTTGAATAGATCTACTTGTTTCCCATGAATAGATTGTATCCTTTCAAACTGTGAAGGATTATAATTTATCACCATTAACTGTGTCAGATGAGGACCGGTAATGCACTTAAAACTATGAAGGATCACCGTGAAATAGGAAAGGATATTTCGATAAGCCACCAAAAAGGATTAAAGCAATCGTGACAGTAACTTTTTTATGATTAATTGATACATGATTAGGTCATGTATTATGTTCGTCATTTCCATTAACGACTTCGTAATTTAAAACTAGTAATAACTTCTTACATGAAACACCGCCCTGCAAAAAATGTACAAAAGTTTCTGTAAGTGGTGTGCATTGTGTTTATATTTTATCTTTTTTCACTTAAATTATGCTTTTTTGTGCCTATCTGAATCGCCATGTTATTACCAACCTTATTATTATTTTTATTACTTATTATGTATATTATTTCAAATATGGAATGTATTGCATTGCACTACCCCTGCATACATTCTGGAATAAATTCTTATTATTATTATTATTATTGAACAAATGGTCAATAATATATTTACAAGTAGGTTACTTACAAGCCCTAAGGTCATCATCTCTTAATCGATAAAAGTGAATGTTAATTGCGATTTGTTATCTGTCACAACCTTAACACATTTAGATCTGATTGCTGAATTAATATTTAAAAACACAATGAGAAGCCTTTCTCGAAAGATTAATGGCTTTTGAGCAATCGAATGTGGATTGATGCGTTTCATTATACCTCCAAAAATATGTTGATAGAGTAAATTATTTAGACGCATTTCTTTCCGTCACTTTTGCAAAAAAGGTTCAATAGAAATCAAAAGTATCATTGTAATCATATAACTGAAATTATCGATGTGCTAAGTATGTAATGTCTTTAATTTAATTCAGTTGTCACAATAATGAATTATGTTTTCGATCGTCGATTCTTAAAACGAATTCTCATCAATCATCGCAATTTTTCATTATTTGATCGAGTCAAAATGACAAAGTGGAATTTCGAGTTTATTTCATAAGGCTTTGAATTACAAAATGCTCCATCTTTCATCTGACAAATGGGAGCAAAAACGTTTGAACAACATTTTATGTATTGTTGAAACAAACAGTAATAAAATGAATTATTAAATTGATTATCGTTACCTATAATACTTATCTGTGATGATTCGTTATTGTGAATTTTAGACGAAGGATATTGGCGTATAAAAATGTGCGTAGAAAAAAAAACGCTCTCAATTATTTAATAATGATAAAAAGGGTTGCAAGTATAACCGTTCGTTGAATATT
Source organism: Hesperophylax magnus (assembly GCA_026573805.1). Taxonomy (NCBI): domain Eukaryota; kingdom Metazoa; phylum Arthropoda; class Insecta; order Trichoptera; family Limnephilidae; genus Hesperophylax; species Hesperophylax magnus. Next base: position 14,464,100 of record JAIUSX010000012.1, read on the forward strand.
TTCCCATACTTCACAAAATTATTATTTTATTAACTGGATGCAGAGAAATAATTTCATTGGATTTATTTCATTTATCAATAAATTACATACTCATAAGAAATCAATTTAAATTTATTTCAGTCATTGTTTTTTATACAGGGTTTTCCAATAAGAGGTGTTATTTTGATATTCAATCGTAAAAGATCAATGGTTTCGTTGCTTGTGTGGCACGTAGCGCCGTCTTGTTGAAAGTAAACGTTGTCCAGATCAATACCATCCAATTCCGGCCATAATCATCTCTCGATAGCGTAATCCATTCACCGTAACTGTCGCTCCTGCCTCATTTTTCGAAAAAGTAAGGTCCAATGACTCCACCGGACCATAAACCGCACCAAACAGTCACACGTTGAGGATAGAGAGGCTTTACAACAATAGATCTTGTGTTTTCCGAGCCCCAGATGCGACAGTTTTGCTTCTTGACGAAGCCACCGAGGTGGAAATGGGCCTCATCACTCAAGATGATTTGCATTTGATTCACTCAAGTGAATTTTAATAATTTCAATGCGTTGTTGAAGCGTGTATCGTTCCATTTTTATTAATGACGTAGTTTCTACTTGTCAAATGTCAAAAAATAACAGCTTCAAAAGTAACATCTAATGAAATAGCGGGCTATTCAAAATACCACCTCATATTGGAAAACCCTGTATATTATGCAATGAATGAAAGCCTGAAAGTATTCCTCGGACTTCAAAAGTTACAGAGTCTTTGGATATGATAAGATCACTTTGCTTATGGAACCCATAAAAATGCGTATCAATTTGCTATGCAAGAACAAATATACATAAAAATGCGATCGAAAGCGGTGGTTCGATAAACGGATGTCTTTATTGTTGATCAATTGAATTGTACCGAATTTCACTGTCGGGATTTGACAACGGCCATTCATCATCAATTGACAAATCAAAGGACCAAAAAAGGTAAGAGAATCTGAAACATTGACAATATACGGAGACTTTTCTTTTGGTCCTTTAATACGTCAAATTTAATAAACTTCGAGTTTATGCGGATTGTATTTAGATTGGAATATGGTAGAACGGAAATTTCGAAAATCAAGGATTCTACACGTAAGCAGCAATAATGCCTTTTGCCACGAGTCTTGATTCGTGGTGTGCAGTAACTGAATTTTTTAAATAAGAGAATTGAAAGTTAAATTATTGGACAAGTTTGTGATATTGTCTTGTTTTGAGGTACTACGTAACGTTATTAACGAGTAGTTACGTGGCATCACAAATTAGCATAATCAGTGTAATTTTTACAATTCGATTTGACAATTTTTTAACCTGACTTCAGGTTTTATAATTTAATTCAAAGCATTTGTATACATTCAGACAAACACTCTTTCGTATTCGTAATACATATTTTGCAGCATTTTAATAGATTCAAAGACTTTTTTAAAGTTATATGAGTGAACGATTTACATATAGAAAAGTTCTTCGTATCGGACGAGGGACTGTTAAGATTTGGTATTCTTTTTGCGGTTCCGAATTCCGTATTACAGTTCATGGTATGCGTAATAAATGCTCCGGAGGTCCGGCCCATAAAACCTCCTTCACTTCCCTCTCCCCCGTAGGCTCCGTAGGAAACCAAAAAAATAATAAGGTTTCTTCTTGACCCACGATTTTGTGTGGCCCATTTAAGAACATTTGACAAGCGAAGGGTACTTTTGACTGACAGTCTGTCATTGCATGATATGAAAATATAAGATTTATCAGAAGTTTTGACATTTTGTTGATGTTTCAGAAACGTTCGAAAAGGATACCAGTTGAATTAAACATTACATTTTAAACTGTGCAGTTTTTAAAAATACACTTCTAGGGTTTTAAAGAAAAGATAAAAAATAATATTAATCAAGGAAAAATCTTTAAACTGTGACCAATAAAAATCATTCATTGAAACATTAATTAATGGGAATTGTGACAGGGAATTTGAAATATTTCATTCGAGGTTTTTAGCTAAGGCCTTGAGTGATTTTACAACTATAAAACAAATTCAGTTTTTTTACGCATGAATAATTTAAGTCTAATATTTGATCATAATACCTTTTTATTTAGTCGACTGACTCTACATAAGCTGTTATAAATGCATTTATAATTACCCTAAATGAAGATGTTTCCAGCGAATTGTGTAATAAACTAGATTAATTTATTTATAATTGCAATTAACTCAACATTATGACAAGTCAATTAATATTAATTGGAAACTTAACTTGTGGAGTTAACTGGTGATGGTTGTTAAAATGTCAGTATCCGAGAAATCCTGTTTAATACGAAGTGTTAAAGGTAAAATTACATTCATATTACGGTGTGATGGAAGAACTAAAGTAATTTGTAAGTTACAGAATAAGGTTTTCACTAAGCTAAAATCGCTTTAAAAGATTGAAAATCTTCCACATCATGTCAAAAATGAGTTTAATTTTTACAGCGGGTAAGTTATACTTAGTGTAAAGCTATGTAGGTAGGTATCATACATCTTTTAATTTACATATTTTTTCCTTCGTCTTATGATAATAATAATTATTATAAGACGAAGTTTAGTTCAATTTCACTTCAAGTGCGCTTAACTACTCGTATAACACACTTTAAAAAAATGGTAATTCAGTATTAGTGGTTCTTAAAATTATTCCTACAGTGTGCCTTACCCAATACAGATCTAATATTATAACACTAAATATACTGTTTATACAAAGTGATGACAAAACTTAGATTAACAATAACAGCAGGACAGGACAAAACACGAATATTAAAGCTAAAACATAATACAGAGGTTAGTTGTAATCTTCAGTTCGCAACTCAAAACAAAAAATGGATCTGCGATACCCAAGGAAATTTAGACGGAAAAGCCGATGAACTAGTAGGACATCTGAAAACAGTAGTAAATGAGCTAATGCCTTTAACTAATATTATATTAAAAGATACAAATAAATGGTATACGAAATCCCTACATATTCTACAAAAACAAAGGGATACAGCCTATAAAGCCTGTAAAATACAATTCACTGAAGAAAGGTGGGAAACTTATAAGAAACTTAGAAACATGTACAGTACAGAAATAAAACATACCAAAAATTCGTATATCAGGCAAAAAATAATTACCTCTCAAAGTGACTCAAGAAAAATGTGGACTACACTTAAAGAAATTATAAGCGGCAAACAGAGGGAAAACATTAAGGAAGTTCGGTTTCCAGATGGAGTTGAAGATGATACACTTAAAATAGCCCAAAAATTTAACACAAATTTTGTACTTAGTGTCGAAAACATAAATAAGAGTATTCCATTAGTCGCAGATACCTCTTCTCAATCATCGGAAAAAAGAGAGAATAAAAATATTTTCAGGTTTAGTAAAATTGACAATGAGTATTTAATGAAAATCATTAAAACAATGAAACCAAAATCATCGCCGGATGGAATTACTATAAGCATAATCAAAGATGCACTGCCAGCTATAGGAGACAGATTAGTTGCACTAATAAATGAATCTCTGACTAAGGGAATTTTTCCGCAGTCATGGAAAACCTCCATAATAACACCAGTGCCCAAAATAATAAATGCTAAAAATTTCGAAGACTTCAGACCAATAAATGGATTGCCTAAATATGAACAATTACTAGAATGCATTGTGAAAGAACAGATGAGTAAATTTATAGAAAAAAATAACATCCTAGTAAAAGAACAATCTGGGTTTAGAAATAAATATTCCTGTGAAACAGCAATAAATTATGTGATAAATGAATGGAAAACAGCTATGGATCAGAAGAAAATCACAATAGCAGTGTTCTTGGATTTTAGACGTGCTTTTGAAACGATAGACAGAGAAAGACTAATAATGAAATTGAAGGACATAGGAATCCGTGCTAATGAATTGCAGTGGTTTACTGATTACTTAAAAAATAGAAAACAAAAAACCAAAATTGGAGATACTATCTCTGAAGAACAAGAAATCAACATTGGAGTTCCTCAAGGATCTGTTTTGGGACCGCTCCTATTTATTTTATATATTAATGATATAGTGAAGTGCTTAAAGTACTGTTCCATCAAACTTTTTGCAGATGACACACTTTTATATATTATAGCAAATAATATTGAAGATGCGTTGTCAAAAATACAAAATGAACTTAATGAATTATCTAAGTGGTTAAACATAAATAAATTGAAATTAAATGTAACTAAAAGTAAATTCATGGTATTAGGGAAAAAACTAAACGTACATACTGTCCTAAATATAGACAATCAAAGTATGGAAGAAGTAAAAGAAATTAAATACCTGGGAATCATAATAGATAACAAGTTAAAATTTAACACTAACTTTGAAATTTTAAATAAAAAAATGGCGAAAAAGGTTAATTTCTTAAGTAGGATAAAAGGAAAATTGGACATTAAAACAAGGATATTGGTCTACAATACCACTGTAGCATCCCATCTAAATTATTGTACAAGTGTAATATTTCTAAGTAACAAAACCCAAATTAAGAGAATGGAAGTAATCCAGAACAGAGGCATGAGGTCAATACTGTGTTGTAGCAGGTACACCAGAATAAAAACCATGCAACGTCAACTCAATATTTTAAGTGTGTGGCAACGATTAGTTTATAATACCTTAGTGTTTATTTATAAGCTAAAAAATAAAATGTTACCTGACTATATGTCAAAGAATGTTAGAATTAATAGTGCAGTTCATTTATATCCTACGAGAAACTGCAACGATTTTAGGCTTCCTAAAACACACTTATCAGAAACACAAAACAATATTTATTATAAAGGTTTCAAAATGTTCAATGAACTCCCGGTAATTGTTAAGGAAGCTAAAAGTCTTGCAGTTTTTCGTGGATTATGTCTCAATGTTGTGAAATCTAAATTTTAGTATGTAAGAAGTAAATAATATTGTAGTAGTCACAGAAAATAATATATTAGGTATAAGATGTAAACTCTTATAACTAAATAAAATATACATAAAAAAAAAAAAAAAAAAAAACTCTGCGGAACTGATTATGAAGCGATGAAATTCTAACCATCTCTGCTACGTCTTCCATCAATCTTCCCCTGGAAATCAATTGGATTTTTTCATAACATATGAACAGCGTTCAAAATGTGCGGAAGATAGAAAGCTCATTTTTTTATTCTGATCTGGTACTAAAAACGCGTAATTTTATTCAAAATTATTAATTTTGAAAACGATCTAAAATCGCACATTTCTAAACAGTTATAAATGGCTTTGTCGTTATATAATAGAAAATGCTACTGACTACCATGGAAATGACAGCTGTTACCACCGCCGTCAATGTGACGTCAATAAAGCCATATTCACAAACATGTAATTTGGTGGTAAATCAAAAACAAATAGAAAACTCTCATTATCGTAATTTCTTGATATTTTTTTGTGTCTATCAATGACCAAGATATTTGAGTTATCTTCTCGCACAACTGAACTTTAGAACTAAATAATCCATTTAATAAAAAACATAAAAATAAAAGTTGCATGGAATTACTTTATGAAGCCTTCATACAGGAGTTGATGTACAACATCCAATGATGATAACATATTATTAAAACTGTCTTTCTAAGTCCTCTTTAGTTGTGTAACAGTATTAAGATAACTCCCTTAACGAAGCTTTGTACTTGCAACTTAACATATAAATTGAATCCAGTGACAGTGATTTTTACTTGATAACCTGTTTAATCTAGAAACTGGTAATCTTATTCCGATGCAGTTTCAGAACAAAGGCGTAGTAGGCAATAAAGGTGTCTTAAACACACAAAACAGAAGACAATGTGAAGTTAAGGCGATGCACTACGTCGTGTAATATTTTAAATTGAGCCGCTATCAATAACAACCCTTACGTAAATGGCGATAAGGTTTAAATTCCCGCTTAACACCATCCGCCTGTTTTGATTTATGTAAGAAAAAAACATGGCTAAAAATTGCCTTTTATTTTATTTTGTGGATGTTCAGGCATAAATATTTAATTTTTTTTCGATCATTTTATAAATAACTTAATTTTCCACATTATACAATAAAATCATTACCGAAAATGGGTTCGTAAGTAGGAGATTTTGAACTTTAAAGCAGTTTTCATAGGCCTTATACATTATTTTTTTCTAGGCTTATAAAAAGACTTATTAAAAAAATACTCGATTATTTCAAAGTCCAAGATGTATTTAACTCGCGGTATTTAATTAAAGCATCTGAAACATTTCTAGGCGACCAAATTTTCAAACCAAAAACACATGATTTTGCATTACTACGAATGGCATCGCCTTAATTACGAAGCCTTAAAGAAGGTAGCTGATTAGTACTGCCTTAATAAATTAGGTAAAATCACTGCTAATAGGTAAATATTAAAAAAATAAAAATTACGCGTATTTTAAGAATTTAATTCAGAAAATAAGACAGAATTGAGACAGCATTCTCGTTAAGTTGTCAACATTTCAGGTTTGAATACCTGTAGCGTGTGCTCTATAATACCCGCATCACTGCTTGTGAACCTACTGCCTGCGACAAACTCTCCCAGAAGTGTTTATGTCTATAATGATGGTGCGTGGATGCATTAGCATGTAAAGCGATTGTCCCGACTGCGGCTGCAGGGAGATCCGAGATGACGGAGGGACCGAACAAGATGCTCTGTCATAATACCTCAGATTAAAGAGAGCAACCTCAGTTCTCGGCGAGCTTCATTATGAAATATCCGTTACGGATTATTTGATGACAATATATTTAGTAACTAAATGTACGCGAGAACTTTTGTCGGTGGATAACGTAACAGTGATGAGACATAACGGTACAAACTTTTTAGTAAATTCTTTTTTAAAAATATGCTTTATTAGAGGTACTATTTGTAAGTTACAATTGGCTGATTTTTCACTGCATTATTTTTCGTGCTTTACAAGACAAGAAAACATATCTTACATCTGTGGTTAAATTTTACTGTTTGCCATCGATAAAACAATATTTATTTGAGTAATGGATAATAAATACTTACATTTTTTTTTTAAATAAACTATTAACAACATTTAGGTATCTAAAAAGACACAAATTTCAAGAATTGTTTGAAAGAAGATATTGAACGGTAGGTACTATTAATAGAACTGTAGTGGTACGCCATTATGCCAAGCGCCAAGGTACAACGCCGGCATAAAAACATTCTGGAAAGTTCGGCCGTTGTCTAGGTTTGTTTGGCAATATCTGCCATAGCAACCAAAATGTTCGAGAAGGTTCTTCACCTTATAAAAGTGACAGCGGAAAGGAACTCGATAGTCAGTCATGAATTAGCAGTTCGCCAGTCATCAATCAGCAATCCACTGCGCTACACAGACCTACCACACATACGCCCCGGTCTGCACGGACCATAAATCATTATGGAATTTTCGGGATCACATCAGCGCCCTGGCCCCGGCTATCATTCCTGGCCAGCACTGACCTCACGCGCCTAGACCCTGCGACCACTTCGCCGGTCTGCGCCTCGGCGCAGCGGCATAGTCGCCGGCCTGCATCTCCCGCTCATCTGCCGACGAGGTCCATCGCACCTTCGGCTACCTCATTCACACTGGAGTACTCGGAAGACTCCACGTCTTCACCAGTGCTGCATATATCCACGAGTCCGGTCTCCATCAGCGCGGTGTCGACTCACTGACCCGCGTTTCGACCACACCATCGCCGTCATCGCTGTCTACACTTGATGGCATCCTCATCGGTCCCAGTCATCTCCCAACTGCGCAATTCTACTGACTCAGAATAAACGCTGTATCACAACAACCTCATATTTCATTCGTCTAGCTACCTGATCCCCAAAGAACTCCTAAAATTAGTATTTAAACTCTACAAGATCTATTACATTTGTTTATATGGGTAGTCTATTCCAAGCTTTAGGGCCGAATATTCGAAAAGCTCGATGTACGAACTTAGTATCTTGGGTGCGCTTTGGTTCCGTCAACCTTCCGTTAGCCGATGATGTATTATTATAGTCCAGCTACTGTTATCGTATCAATGCTGTTCCCACTCATTTATAGCTTGAGAATTCTTTTGAAAAGATCAACTTCTAAGATATATTGATGTATGCTCATCGTTACCCAATAATTGTGCTTTCAAAAGTGGACGCAATTTGAAAACATCTCAGCCCAGGGCCAATTTTTATCTTAGTAAATTAAAAGAGAACATTTTAAAGGAAAAGATTTATCGTATTAAAAACGTTTAAAATAATCACTGCGTTATTACACAAATTATTGTTGGATGTGCTTTCAGATAAACATATAAGATAATGACTTAAACAAAATGTCGTTACTTTAAAAAAGTCTAATTTCTTAACACTAATTATTACGAGTATGGTTGGAAAAATGGTTGTAATATATAGGCATTTCCTTGGGTCTCTAGTAATGCACCTACATTTATTTATAAATAATGTAACATTATTGTGGCAGTAAGTTACGCGTTATATAACGTGTGGCAGTCGACATCCATACAAAGTGAAAAAGTTGATTTGATCACGATCTTTACCAACACGGAATACTAGAAATCTATGTACAAAGTACTAGCAATGTTATCTGAAGAAAAAGTGTTTAACTGCGTGAATTATTCAATAGATTGATGACGGATAAAGTTATTGCGATTACATTCCTACAAAAAATACCTCACTAGAATGCAGTATTTGCAATAATGTGGCCCCAATTAGTTCAATTTTATTTTAAAATAAGTAGTTTTAAACGTTATTTTGTATTTCTTGTAAATAACTATTTAAGAACATCTGTACATTTTGTTTATGAAGAGTTTTTTTACACTGTACAGATTCGACACGTGTCTGTGTCACTAGCATTTTCAAAGATAGACGTTTTAAAAACTTAGCGTGTTAAAAGGGCTAGTAAATGATACCGACTTGAACAGCTTAACAGTTTTTTTTAAAGAAAAACCATCATTCCTGGGTTACGAATAATCTGCCAATATTTGAATATCTCCTAATACCACTATAGTAAGCGTAAAATGTTGCTTGTATTGTGATGGTGGACTTAGCCAGCCGAGGAATTGAACACACTACGCCTGGGTGGGACCAAAACGCGATGTCCACTCAGCTACCGACCAGTCGAATAATAATAATAATAATTGGATAATTTGTAGAGCAATTATTTTACAAGCAATAATTATTCGCCTGAAACACTCATCCACATTGAAAAATCTCCTGATAAAAGATACATGACGCCAACGGGACTCGAACCCGTGTCCCTTCGATTTCCGGTCGACAGCTCTGACCACTGAGCTATGGCGGCTTATCTCTTATCCGCGAAATAATTCAATATATACTAGTGTTTCATTCAACAATTATTGCTTGTTACATCTTTTCACCTGAAAACAACCAACTTTATTTTATATGAGAAAGGCATTGTAAGTGCTAACTCTCTCACTAGATGGCGTCGAGACAAATTGTCTACATTTTTAGGTGAAATACTTGAACTTGTCAAATATTAATTATTATTTTTTTTTGGTAAACTAACGTTTAAGACAAGATTTTTTATGCATAGCACAAAGGGTAACAATTATTTTACAAGCAATAATTATTCGCCTGAAACACTCATCCACATTGAAAAATCTCCTGATAAAAGATACCCTTTGTGCTATGCATAAAAAATCTTGTCTTAAACGTTAGTTTACCAAAAAAAATAATAATTTGTAGAGCGCCGTTTTTGTGAAAAATCACCTCAAGGGCGCTGTACAATTTATTTCCTAGGATCTACATTTATTATTTAGAAAAGATACCAAAACATACTTACCTGGCAAGTCACTTCCAACAAACACACTTATATCAAAAAGTTTATGCTTATAAAAGATAAAACTGCACGCAGAGGACACTATATCAAAAAACACTGGTCATCGCATAAGTCTGCTATAGTTTTTATTTTAATTTAACTGTATTTTAACTGTCTTAAAAAGCCTACAAATTGTTAGTTGTTATCATTTTTATTTATTTATTTTTAATTATTATTTTTATTTATTTTATTTTATTTTTAGTATTTTTTACATTTTGTTAATTTAAATTGCCGTCGACTGTGAAAGTGAAGGTTTCTGAAATTATGGATAATTTTATTTTCTCAGTACATCAATGTAACATGTAATTTTTCTTTTTATAAAGCTTTTAGAATTGGTGCCTAAAATAACGAAATCGCAATGGTATCGAGAAATTCACCTTTTTAGTCTACGTTCCACTTAAGGCGACGTTGGACGAAAGTGCATATAAATTATTAGGATTATTTACGTAGTGTTTGGTACACAAATAAATACAGAACTGCCCCCTGGCGAAGGTTCGGGGAAATCTTTTGATCTCGGAGTTATAAAAATAACAAGACGTCATAAGCTACGGATGTGCATACCAAGTAGCCTTAATATCAATAGGGAGCATTCACCAATAATGAGCCGCATATAAATAATTAAACTAAATAAGTGCTTTCTGCATAAATACGCATTAACATAAAAAATTGGTTTTATTAACAACAAGTGTTTTGAATACATTTAAAATATTGGTACCTACATATATATTTGAAATAATACCAAAAGAATTTTATTCAAATCAAACTGGTTTCGGTCAAAATCGTGTTTTTATGCCATCATAAAAACTAAACAAATCACATTTAAAATAAATAATTAGTAATATTTGAAAAATTATTCCGAACAAATTTTCGCTATATAAATAACATAATTTAATTTCAAAGTATTAGTTGAATAGAATAGCATTTTTTTTTCGTTATTTACGCAGGTATGTATTTTTGAATAAAACGCTTAAAAGATAAATATTTATCAGTGTCATTTATTATCCAAAGTTTGTTTAAAACACAAATAAAGTGGGGCTCACCTTTTTTTTCTTTTATAGTTTGCATAGTTAATGATTTTGGAATATTTTGATCTTGATTACAACTGTAATTAGCTTTTGATTACTACTGTAATTAACACAACTTGATAATAAACATTTTGTTAAATTTAATAATATTTTTTAATACTAAACAAAAATTTTGTTTCAACGAACTAAACATAAAAACCATAATTATATTTTGAATGTTGTAGTTTCCAAAACAAGGTTGACAAACTTTTATATCACATCTGTCCATTCCGTAAGACATTTTTTTCCATTAAATGAATAGGTTTGCCACAATCAAAAACTAATGAATGATTATTATTTTTTCTTAAATCGATCACGCGAACGTCTTTAATGAGTTAATTTAAAGTAAATATCCTAGAACGCGTGTCCATAACTGGTGTGCCTGGTAATACTGAGAGATCAATGGCTCTTGACACGAGAGGAAAGTCTATTAAAACTAAGTAATGCGAGGTTATTTTAATGATGCTTCGGCTTTAACTTAGTATGTGATTATGATTACCGATATAGATCAACAAGGGATTAAATACAATAAATAAAATGATTGGTTTTTAATGTAATTAGATTATTTATTCAAACACAAGAATATTTTTGGTTTGAAGATATCAAAAGATATTTTCATATTATTTGACTGAGCGTATAGAAGACCTATTTGGCATGACCACTTTGCATTTCGTCTGTCTGTACGTTTGTTAATGTGTTCCATGTCCGTTCAATCCCGTCAAGTAGGTAGCGCATCACATTTTTTAAAAGTTATATAAAGTCACGGAAAGTGATGAAATAAAAAAAAATGTATTAACTGGATTAAGTAGGTTAGGTTAGGTTAAAAAAAATTTTTCATTGTTTCTAATGACTTTATATCACTTCTTAAAAGTGTGTTGAATTGTCACTGTTTTGAGTTATCATGGAACCATTTGATAGAACCTTTCTATTCCGCTAGAGCGATTGTTGCGAGCTCTCAAGTCGCAATATACAACATTACGCGAAATCTACTGTCCACGTCGAATTATGTCGAAGTATACTAGTTTATAAATCTAGACAAATGTGTTTTTTTTCCAATAAGGTTTATGCGCATTATTTTGGGATGCTATGCGGAGAGGAACTTTCACAGAACTTGAAAATCAACTTTGAAATTTGATGAATTGTTCAAATTCAAATTGTGAAACAAATCCTTATTACTGTAGTTTTTGAAAAAATGGAGCGGGTTACATAAGATCTAACATCGATATACCTTTATATTCTCGTAGTTATATTGTTTTTCGACCTTTACAAAGACTGAAAACTTCGGGTAAAATATAGCCATAACTATATTGGGATGTAAAAGTGCAAGCACGAAGTACAAAGTCATAGCAAAGATCATTAACTAGTATCAGGTACAACAAGGTTTAAAGATTTATGTGCGCTAACGTACAGTGAAATATCACGTACTCTTTCTTAGCCACTGTAACCTTCAACGATGACAAGATTGGAGGTCATTAAAAGCTGACCTTTGGGAGAGTCCTTAAAGTTTCTTGGAGATAACACATGACTAATGAGGAAGTTACTTCGTATGCAGGATGAGAGGGAACCCTTCACACAATCAAGAAAGGAGGAACTGTATTTATTGATCATATACTCAGAAATTAAAAATACTCAGTGGTCCCGAATTTATTTCGAAAAGAAGGATTGAGGGAAAAACTGAAATCAAAATACAGCACTTATCGTTACATAGGAATTTGAGAATCAGAATTAATGGAGAATTTATGGTAACTAAATATTTATTTAAAAAAACATATCTATATTGCGACGCACAGGAAACCAAGTTCATAGAAGGTAAGTTTTTAGATTCTCACGGCCAAAAGCATTTTTGTTGTTTGTTTTTGGGGTGTTATGCCGTGTTGCGCTAACTCCTTCTTTAGCCGACGTTTCGGACAGCGTTGCAGTGTCCATCATCAGGGCAGATCCGGTAGATCCGAAGATGTGTCACATCTTCGGATCTACCGGATCTGCCCTGATGATGGACACTGCAACGCTGTCCGAAACGTCGGCTAAAGAAGGAGTTAGCGCAACACGGCATAACACCCCAAAAACGATGTTTAGGACTTCTAGCCGCATTCATAAAAGGAGTATGTTAATGCAACGCGATAAAGTTGACGCCCTCCTGATTGTGAATGGAACCTAATATCGTCTAGCACAGACAGCGCGCATTATTGTTGCTAATAATGGTTTCAACAGCTGTTTTTGTTAAAATATCATCAGGTCATCTTTATAATAATCCCTTTACGTTGAAAATAATATGTGATCCGACTCAACTCACTAACTCACAACTATCACTCTCTCAAATTTTCTACAGCTTAAAAAGACTGGTAGCCAAAGCAACATTACTACTATTACGACTATTTCTGAATACCCACTTCACAGCCTATTTCTTCTGCATCACATGAAAATAATATAAAATTTTTAAAACAAAGTTCAAATGTCGAACTGGCTAGCAGCAAAATAAGCTACGTGAGAATGGTCGAGCGTCAACTCACATTCTACCGTCAACAAAATTCTCGTCGCCGAACATTTTCTCTCTTGTGAATAGGGCCTTATACAAACATAATGAAGGTTTGTGGACTCTGTATAAAGATACAAACTCACAAATAACTCCCTGGGAAGAGAGTGACAAAATATACTCGTGTAATACGGATATTTATGTCCTCTGCATTCTTATTTGCTTTGGACCAAGGCGTCCAGCGTGTGGACCGGTTTTTTATCTTGGAAATTTATTGCTTTTTAAATTTTGATTTCTTAATCTAAAATTTTAATGTTTATACCGCGTGAGCCCGTTTACCATTTCGATGATCTTAAAACGTAAATAAAAATGCAAAAACTTTTTGATCTTTTATGCGCTAAAAATTACAAATTCTTTTATAGAATTGGCAATGGCCAAACACACATTTTATGTAATTACGCTAGCCGAGTTTATTGACCAGATTTGAATAGCCAGGTACTTTCCAAACATCCTCCTTGCCCTCTCTATTTCTCCCACTTCTTTCTGCCTCACAACGTACTTCAAATTTAGGATGTCAATTTCCCACTAAGAGTATATTCATTTAGATAGATAAGATAGAAATTTTGTTTATACTTTAAATCATTTACTAAAGAAGAAAACTAAAAGTACCTTCCCTACAAAACTTTATGAAAACAATTTTTCTATTTTGCCCAATTGCCCTGCGCTCCGTTTCAGACATGTTTTTTCGTTTTTTTATCGTAGATCTTTATCCTATTTGAATTTCGTAAGCATATGTATAAAAAGGAAATCTAAGCCTCGATTAGGCAAATATTTCGGTATTCTTTATTCTATGGTTTACATTGAGACGGGAAAGGAACGAAGCAACTGCAAGCGGCGTTTCGCGCCATTTGCGGTTGCTTCATTCCTAACAATTAATCAAGATAAGAATTAACAAAATGACAAACACGTACAGGCAAAAAAATTTAGATAGCATCGAAAGTTTCAAAAAGTTTTCAGTTCTAGTTTGAAACACCCGCCCGCACTCCCCTCTCACCTCGCAAATGCCCAAAGATACTATTGGGTGCAGAGCGATATATAAATCCTAATCAAACTTAGACTCGCGATTCTGTAGAACAGTGTTTTTAATTTTTTTTTAATTCTGCAGCTTTCCAACAAAAACAGCTTCTTTATCCATCCATTTCACCACACACAAGGAAGGGTCTTTTTAAAATGATCCACCTGTGGGTACGACAGCACCATATAAATAGATCAATAAAGTCTCTCAATAAACAAACATTGCACAAGTTGAATAATTAGTCAATTTAACCTAAGTACGCATCTAAATCGAGATATGCCGATATCTTTAACATTCCCGACAATTAATTTCTCCACAGCATCAACCCACAGTGTTCCTATCAACACATTTTTATCTCCGCGGTAATACACGATATTGTAACTTAATCTCGTTTGACCCGTATCGGCAGGAGATATTTCTCTACAAAACAACAGGCATTCTTCAATAGATTATGATTTGACCAAAAATGTTGGGACCTGATTGATTTTAAACATAAATATTATCATTTTATAATGGCTATAAAAAAATAAATAATTATTTTACTTTGAGAAGTAGATTTGTTGACAAGAAAATGTAAAAAGCCAAATATTTATTAATTATAAAATAATACAATGTATTTTAAATATTATTCGATAATTTGTCACTGGACACTTTGCTCGTGCTGAGATCCCTATTTTACAATTTAATAAAATCCAATAAAAAATAAAAGCAAATAAATAATACGAAATAATAAATTGACATAAAATAAAATACAGCAATAAACGCAGTAATGAAAAAAAATTGTTAAATAATATGAGGTAAGGTTGTATGTAATAGGTATATTTAATTATTTTTAATTGGTATAACCTATTACATTTCCAAACATATTACATGGTTTTAAAATAATTATAGTAAATAAAGCACGACTTGAAATGAGGAAGTCGGTGTTATTTGTTCTTAATTCTTGAAGTGCGGTGTACAGATATACCTGGTATGGTTACAAGAAAAAAAAGTGGGTGTGTCAAGCCTACGCAAGACAGAAGTGAAACTTCTAGTTTCAGCTGATGCTTGGCGTGGCGCAGTTCGCTGGTGTCTGAGAGAGAGGAAAGAAGAGAAGAGAGAGAACGTTCGTGAGCGGCTCCCCCACCTCAACAAGGTTTCACTTCAAAAATGCCACAGCCGAGAATCGAACCTCGCTTAACTGATTGAAAGCCAACCACGCTGAGCACCAACTGTAAGCAAAGCCGCATAAATTGATTATATTATGTAGGTTCTGAAAATATGAGAGCTTGTTATGTTTTATAATGTTACCTACATCACACCCAAAATATAATATATTTTTAAAAATAATGTACAATGTACAGAAATAGAATCCCACACAAGATCGCGTAGTGCGCTCTAGCGAACGGATATTTTATCAGAGGGAGATAGTTTTAATTTTTTTTTCTGTAAATTATTACATATTATCAAAATAAATAAATTAATTAAATAAATGTAATACAATTATCATAATATACGGATTAGATAATAATTTTAATCCAACACAATAACGCAAAGCGCGCTCTAGCGGAGTAATGTTTTATCACAGTGAGATAAGTGTTTTTATTATTTTGCAATATTATTTTCTTTTAAAAAATGTTCTGACCTACTAAAAAATAAGATATTGAATGAAAAAGGCGTTAAAAACAAAAAAATAATGTGCGATGGCCGAGAATCGAACTCGGATCAACTGCTTGGAAGGCAACTATGCTGACCATCACACCACCAACGCCAGTTGTCGGGATGAGCTAAGAAGCATTTATATGTTACTTCAAAACTTTGACTAGATCAAATGAACTTTAATCGGTGGTCCCGCATTTTCGTTTCGGTCATGAGTCGGTTTTACTCCGGTCCTCGAAATTGCATGACGCGCGTAAAGAAGTTTCACTTCAAAAATGCTAGTGCCTATAATATATGTATAAAATAAAATATATACAACATAAAAATTGAACCCAGCTAAGAACGTGCATCTCGTAGGTAACGTTAAAATTAGTGGAAGTAGAGAAGCAACTTAAAAAAATGTTACTAAAGGAAACGTGCAAAGCTTTTTCTGCTGTCAATGAAAACTTGGAAGTTAATAATGTGATTGAATTAACGTTAAACTGAAGCTATAAACCCTAGCATTTATGGTGTTGCGCGTGTTGACATGTTGAAACAAGGGGGTTGAAAACATGTTCCTAGAATCGAAATTGATTCATTTGACTACCAACCGAGTTTCTTACATTAATATGTTATCATTTTCTCTAAGGGTAGTCCAAGCACTTGAGAACACATATAAATAGAACATTATAAGTATGCAAAACAGATCAAACTTAATAAACGTAATCTGCCCGTTTCATTCTAAACTTCCAGTTTCTCGTCAATTAAAAAGCCCCAGGATCAAAACATTCAATTCTTATACGAAGCCTTATTGAATTTGGCTTAAGTCTTTAAGTAATATTTGTTTTCATTATGTGGCTCCCGATCTAATAACACGTGTAAACATTTAAAAATAAAGAATGGAATTCCACAACCGAATCAAATAATAAATTCAATCATTTGGGAGGGAAATTTAAATAAACGAGCTGGGAATTTATTACCCCATTGGAGGATGTTTACGAACCCTTACGGAGAGCGGTAAATTTACGAGTTTCGGCTTTTCTTTACGCTCTACGGTCAATGTTTGGGTTAGGGTTAGAAGGGACGTGTTTGATTGTGAACCTTTACAGGACTTCGTTCAGGGCGTTAAATGTATAGTTAAGGTGCACCTACCTAAAATAAAAGTGGTTTTGGGAAATATATTTGGTTAGCTTTACTGGTAGTTCAGAGGGATATGTTAAAATTCATCGTACAACATACTCTATCGTCCTGGCAAGAACCTTCATTTACAACTGAAAAAATTGTTTAAAACTCGCTTTAATTACCTGTTTGATGTCCTTAAAAATAAATAAAATAAAACCCTCTTTTTATTCTCGTTTTGCATTCAATTGGTATGTATTTGACGACATTCGTGGTCTGTGGTTATGATCCTTATCTAAAAATTTAGAAGCCGTGGGTTCAAATCCCATCGTGCCCAGGTTAATTTTCGTTGATTGATTTGTATTATTTATTCACAATTTATTATTCAAAAATATTGACTAATAAAAATAATGTATATAAAATAATTGGTATAGTATATTAGCGGAACGTTCTCGTGTGGGAGATATATTAATTATCGCCCAGGTGAAAGCCCACCATTTAGAATCGAAGTGTTCCTTAAAATGGCTTTAGCCGTCTTTGGAAACAGATCGCGACCAGAAGCCAGGTACTTCCCCATCTTCCTCTTACAAATTTCCTTCCCTCCCCACTATCGTCAGCGTCTCAAACTACCCCAATCGGGGATACTACAGTATCACTGCATCAAAAAAAAAAACTAGTTAAATGTAGGTCGAATTAGACTGCTTGCTAACAAAACAATATAAATATAATATAAAATACATATATTGTGTATGATTATATTAGGAAAAAACATTGAATAAATATGTAATCAGTGCATTAATTACCTCAATCTAAAGATCCTTACTGTCTTGTATAGAGAATCAGAAAAGAACTTGAGCCCCATTTATTGAAGTCATTCATTTAATTAATGATATCATTAATTACAGGTAATATAATCGACTGTGTTTTAGATCTACGGGTCTCCCAAGTTGTGAATCTAGATTTTATTCGACTACCTGATATTTACGTACTAAATAATATATTGTAAATAAATAAAAATATGAAGGGTTTATGACTATGTTATGGATGTTAATGAAGCATAATTCGAACATCTTTAATGACCCATGCATTTTATTATGGAGTTGATTAGTTGTGGTTTTTAGTAGCTTCAGACTTCAGACCAAAAACGATGGAAAAAATATGCTGTCATATTTGAAGCAAAGAAATCTCAAACGGTGCCTTATTGAAACCGTCTCCCTGCGGCTGAATTATTTATAATAGGTCCTATCAACTACCTACGTTTTAGTTTTGATGGTGGCTAAGAATACAGTTTTTATTTGATTATAAATTCTAAAATTTTAGTTTTATTTAAACATATCAAAATTTATCAAGACGTTGAAAACCGTTTTGTGGATTTCATTGGATATCAATTCAATTTCATTCTCAAATAAATCGAAGATTTTCATTAAGAGTTTAAACAGATTATACAATATTTAAAAATAGAAATGTAAAAGTCTTAGGACGGGTTGTTTCGGAGAATTTGAACAATTCATCAAATTTCAACGTTCATTGACGGGTTCTGTGAATGTCCTATACAAGTTCTGTTATTATATCAGTATAGGCTAGTTGCTTGACAGAACTGAAATAAAAACAGAACTTAAAAATATCTTTCACAGAACTTGAAAATTAACTTTGAAATTTGAAGAATTGTTCAAGTTCTCCGAAACAACCCGTCCTTAGGAATTTATTATTTAATATGTTAAACGTTATTTGAATATAAGAATAATGTTGTAAATTTGGCGCAAAAGTCCTCACTTGGTTTCTTAGGGCAGTAACTTTGTTTAGTAATAATATAATTGGTTTGAAACACGTTCTTGAGAAGTATATATGGCGATGCATGGTTTATCAATGTGTTCTGCTTCTATTTACTCCACAATGATACGAAAGACGCCATTTGCAAAAATGGTAGCATCTTCCGTCTACATCCCTAGGTGAATGAAAACTGTTCTGAAGTAGGTGGCAAATATATAAATTAAACATATTAAAAAATTAATTCAAATTTCATTAGCTCTTCATTCCAGAATGGAAGCTACTCTCATTTTCACTCTGATGAGAGATAACCATTCGGAAACGAAACAATCCAAATAAAGGCTTTAATTTTGTTTATGTTACAAA
This sequence comes from Hesperophylax magnus, assembly GCA_026573805.1. Classification (NCBI taxonomy): domain Eukaryota; kingdom Metazoa; phylum Arthropoda; class Insecta; order Trichoptera; family Limnephilidae; genus Hesperophylax; species Hesperophylax magnus. Next base: position 14,483,405 of record JAIUSX010000012.1, read on the forward strand.
ACCTCAATGGCCAGGTACCTACTTCCATTCCTTCCTCTTTCCATTCGCAATAAACCCGAATGCTGCTGACTACTGAACATCGATTGCTGTACCTTTCTACGCCAAGCCATTTAAGCCTTGTAAAATTACCTTAGTAAACATAGATTTGTCAGTTGAGACTTGGATTCTCATGCTTATGGGCATTTTACACGATGTTTTTTTCCCTCCAGTTTCCATTTGGATTAGGGGTGATAAAAAGGACGTGTTCTATTTTGGTACCGATTTTCGTACACTTTAGATGGCGGATATTATATGTCGTCTGTCATTGTTACACGTAACTGTATTACATGTAAATACTACATTTTATTACGTTGTATATTTTATAAAATATTTTAATAAAAATACTATAAAATGTATTTATTACTGATTGTGAACTATGTAAATTATTCTTGGGTATTGTGAATTTCGCTTGAATTTTTGATAATTTGTTGACGGCAACGACAAAGGCAAATGACAGACGGTTTCAGGTGTTCTACGGTTATGTTCGAGGTGTTTAGTACCGTTCCACAATATTATTTCTTCTCTAATGGGCTACCTATCTGTATGAAAATAATGATATTGTAAAGCAAATATTTTACATGCGGGTTCTGATAAAGTTTATATATGGGGATAAGTATGAAAAAAAGCATCGTGTAAAACGGCCATTAGTAAACTATGGTGATTGTGTTAAAATGGAGTAAGTAATGGTCACCACTTGCTTCGGACAGTAAAATTCTATTCACCTAACAAAAAACACTTATTGTTGTCAAAACCCAGACAATGAAATAAATGGCTGAATTTTATGGTGAAACTAACTAATTTGAATAATTATGTGTTAAAACAATTATCGTTATTTACTGCGACATAATGTCTCACGGACCAGCGAAGTTACTGATTGTCGACAGTGTCGACAATAATTCAAGAAAAAACAAATAAATTTGCGAGTTAAATACCCCTTTGACAATAAAATACGAATGACAATAAATATTTTTCAAATCACACGCAGGTAATAAATCTTGATTTCTACTATTGAATATTATAATTTTGATATTTGATATATTTTAAGCCGCGAAAAAAATGTTAATAAAGATAAATTAGCCTTCATTGCAAAGCTGTGAATAAGTACCGGTATAACCATTTTAAGAACCAATTTAACCTTGTCATAATGGTTTCATTTATTTTTTAAGGATAAATTTGGGATATATTTTCCATTTTAAAAATTGATGTGATAATATATTATGTAAACAAACTGTTACATGGATGGTAATTCAGGAAGTAAGGATATGATAAATTATGTAAACACATTACAACATATATTTTTTTAACATTAGTTCTACACATTTCTCTCAGGGCCTATGTCATCTTTGGAGGTCCTGTGTGGAGGGTCTTTTTAAAGAAGGAAGTTCTGAGAAGGAAAAAGGCATGAGGGTTGGGTAGGGAACTGGGTTCGGTATGTCCAGGAGTGACGCACGTATGAATCCATTTTTCCCACTGCGTTGCAAGGCGATGTTTCGAGAGAGACCTGCTGGAGAGGTCGAAAGATCTCACTGAACTAGTTTCTCGTGAACTGACCTGCCACGCAGTTGGTGGGCAGATGCACCCACTTAATTAGGTCAGATATTTATTTTAGAAAGATTTACAATTTTAACTTCATATGTATTGGGGAATTGGCTAAATATTTTTTGATTAAAGAATTTACGCAATGATTATGGCAAATGAAATACATTCCGATAACTTATTAGCAAATTTGGGCAATACATTAATGTGTTTAAAAATAATAAAAATTTGAAATATCACACAATTGGTAATCGAATTGATAAATAACGCTTTATATTACTTATGATATAACTAAAGGAAATTATACAGAGTTAATTTATGTAGGGTAGGTACTACGTTTTTCGGAGATAAATTTAGAAAAAGTGACTCCCAGAATAAATATTATTTTTAATTGAATACATATTTTATGACTTTGTCGTTTTGTAATTTGAGTAGGCCACGAGCCCTTCACTAAAGTGTCCTTTTAATATCCCAAAAAAATGTTATGTTTTTACTCTTATTGAGTTTTGACACTCAGTAACTTTTTGTCTCTAAAAAACTAACAAAACTTTGACAGGTTGGGTGCAAAGTGACACCGGTTGGTTGGAAGAAAGTTTACTTAATGTATTTGGTGGGCGGCCTATCACTATCAAAGTTTAATCGTGGAACCTAATGAAGATGTCAGAAGAGGAAATATAGACGTGGTTAAGACCGGACATTACGAACAATCTCGCGCCGTAACAGTAAAAAACACCATTAAATTACAGTACTTACATTGCTGTGATTATCGGTAAGACGATTTGGAATAATTTATAGCTTGACACTTGAGAAGTTAAAGAAAAAAATACAAATAAAAACCGATGAGGTCTGAATTGGTACAATTTTTAGCTTTTACGTGGCCCGGAGAACTTTCAAAAATTGGCCTCTCATGTTATGACAATTCTTCAAGACCAATGTGACTAATATCGATATAAAAACTTATATTTGAATGCTATATATACATACAAAACAACGATAGTCGATTCTGACTTTTGACTACGAAATGTTATGGTTACTGTACAGACGCGGTAGTCTCTCTCGCTGCAGCAGCTGGTCCAGTTTCCTTACCACCCAGGATTCTTGCTGCAGAGTCTCCATTTTCTATCTTCGTCGAACGTCACAGCGGTGCTGCCAAGGTCTGTTATCTATGTGAGGATATTGTGTCAGCGCTTTATTAGCAGCAGACACATACCAGGATGGATGACGAACCTCGTGTTGGCACTGTTGGTGGACTCTCTCGCTGCAGCAGCTGGTCCAGTTTCTTCACCACCTAGGATTCTTGCTGCAGATTATCCATCTTCTATCTTCATGTCACCTGTTCCTGTTCTTCATTCTACTTTACTTAGCTGCACTTTATTTTTTGTAATACCTACATCAACTGTAAAGCGCCCCTGAGCGCTCCTGACAAAAGAGGCGCTATAAAAATTGTCCAACTATTATTATTATTATTATTATTATTTATTCGTATAATATTTACTATGATTTGATATAGGTCAGAACGGCACTGACGTCATTCTTCCCCGTTCGTAGATCTAATGCGTAGCATTTTGGAGAGATTGACAACTATTGTGACGTCACCTATCATTTATAATCGGGTCTGTTTTCTGGCAAAAATAAAAACGTATTACGAAAACCTGTATAAAATAAAATAAATAAAAAGGAGAATATTGTGTGAGAAAGTTCTGGGCATTTACGTCAAAAGCTTGTTAACAAAACTTCTTACTTTTTAACACAAATAAATCTTTTCGAGTTAAAACTCCTAATAACATATGGTTGTAGTGTAGATGCAAACATACGAGGGCGTACACTCACTAAAGCGTTTTGCGTGACTCAGTTATATTATGTTAATTATACATATTAAGCTGACTAATGTAGTACTTAATTATGAAAGAAACAAAATACTTACATTCCACTTATTCACATTTTTCCAATTATACATCATTTCAAAAAATAACTTGTTATGTATTCATCTATTTTGTTTAATACTTTCGAGTCCGATGCACTTATGGTTTTAAAAAAAAACTGCTAGATAATGGTGAAGAGGAAAAGTGATTTAAAAACCATAAAGAACTGAACGGGTTTCGCTTAATTTGAATACCAAGACGTGATAAAGTTAAATATGTCTGAATTTAATTATGTAAATTGGAATCCGTGCATTGTTTGTTCAACCTGCCATCTACCTCATTATCTACTACCGCGGTATCTCATTAGTATTGTTTTCATTTGTGTTTGATTTACTAATATAAAGACCTACTTATTTGGGTAGATCATAAATATCTATATTTCGAAATATTTCATAAGTAGATAGAAGAAACAAGAGCATACTAAAAATTCCAAGTTTTACAAAAAAATGGATAGTTCATAATTAAGTAACAGACTTTTATTTTAACTGCTTCATTTCAAGAAATTACTTTCATTGAGATATAAAAACTATTAACTGCAAACGGCAACCTTACTTCCCGTGGAACATTACTTCCTTTCCTCCGCAGAAGAAGAAAATTACAAAACGTTTTTGTAAGACGATAAAAAATAATAAGGTATGGCTATAGATTCTTTATTTCATCTTTGTTGTTCACTGATATGTGAAATTTCTACCTAACATCTTTCATTGAAACAAGAACTGAGTGGTCCATTTTGTAAACTTGTAAACTTGTTGAATTTCAGAACTGAGTTAATTAACTTAGGTCTTTATGCGAAGCGCCTTGCCAAAAAAGCCATTTAATGTCTGCATTAACAGGAAATTAATGAAATAATATAAATAGTGTTACGTTAGCAAATCGTATAATACAACCATCTCTCGGCATAACAAAAGAAAATTACTCGGCCCAGATTTACGAGCTTTACACTGCAAACAGTATCGTCTCACAGTTGTTTTGCCAGATTCAAGCAGGAATTCCTTGCACACGTGGATTTTGACTATATATGACTGTATGCAGAGGCATTAGGCTCGAAGGTAAACACGGTGACACGTGTTTGTCGGCTGTGTGAGCTGCAAGCTGCAACACCGTGGGTGCACTCCGCCTTAATTGTGTTCTTGTAAATGACAGTTGTAATGGCTGCAAGAACAACACGAGACACGCTTGAAATGCATTCCATTTGTTAAAAAAAACACCAAATTTGTTTAGCTTGCGCAAACACGCCGAATCTGCAATGTGTTTACGTTTGTCAGCTCCTATACCTATGCGCGTACGAGATACGAGTATCATCCTGGAAACATCACGGTACTGTAGTGATTGTTACGATATGTTGTAATTGGTTTGAAGAATTCAGATTATTCAATATAAATACCTACATAATATGTCAACTTTTAGAGTTAAAATCTTGTTTCAATTATTCTGTAATAGCTGACAACAAAATTTCGGTATATGAGATAATATAATAAATACAAGGTGATGTGGAATTTTATCATTATGCTGCCTCATTTGATGGAAATTCATAATTAATAACTTAATAATTTAAAATTTAAAACACCATTTCTAAACACATGGAAAAATATACGGATTTGGAGATCGTTTCAACCTGTTTTATTAGGGCCGCCAATATTATAACACATCGTTACTCCCCAAATCTCCAATTGGACAAAATAAGATTTGTTTTGCTTTAGTTTGAGATTGGCTTGATCATGATTACCTGTCTGTTTTAAATGCTAAAAAACTATCTATTCAACGTTTGCTATTTCTCAAGCCTTTAAGAAATTATATCTTCAACGTAAACTGACACTAAATAGGAATGTTTACAGCATTTTCTCGCATGGGAAGCTTTCATTCTTATGTCAGTCAATCAGCCATCACGAATCCGTCAACTATTTCATTGCCTGTTCAAGTTAAAGCGACAACATGTCAAATATCAAACGGAACAAACAGTAAGTCAAAGCTCATTATTGCCCGTTGAAAGCCGTCTTAGTTAAAATTGGTGCTTATTGCCTACTGATGTCGGCTCGGTACTACTGAAGGTTCAAAGCTTAAAACAAACATGCCCGGAGAGATAATATGTTGATTCACGCGGGGAACGGAGAGCTTTAAGTGTTTCGGGTGCTTTTGTTGCTCTGTCGGCATTCAAGGAATTACAAAACGAGTTACGGACAAGAGTGTGAAAGTGATATATTGTTGTTTGCGATTGCAATCTCACCCGGGAGTAGGTACTCAATTTTGACTTTGACTTTGAAATATTTTCAGCTAATGCATTCTTGTTGAAATGTGCTTGTTTTGATAAAATCTTCACAGCTCACACAGTCAGCGTAGATCGTATGTATTGACCTTTTGCAGATATTTCTAAGAACTTTACCTCTTGAAATCAGATGTAAATAAATAGTGGCCTAGTAATAGCAGCCGGGAGCTTATCTTTGAAAGTTCACGCGCCGGATTATAACATAAATAACTAAAATAAAGCATGTAATTATTTCTAAAACGCCTCTATGTGATTTCACAATTATTGATGGCTGAGTCGTTTATATGGTCAGGAAAAAAGAACATGTAAAAATATCACTGAAAACTACACCTTTATAAAAATAAATACGCCATGATATAATATTACAAAAACTATTTAAACTGTAGTTACATATAATTATGTGATTTTTCACCAAGATGGCGCTTTTTAAATTATCCAATTATTTGCTTTATTATTCCCATACACATTATTAATTGAAAACAAAATTGTTGACAGCCCGATTGCAGATATTGACAATCAACCCATTAATAAATTTAATTAACATTAACATATTGTTATAAAAAAATGTTTCTTATGTAATATATTATTGGAATATGAATAATGTGAAAGGTACTAGTACACAAGTTTTCACGGGATGTTATCACTATGCTACTAAAAAAAAAGACATTTAAGAAGCTTGATAAGAATGTTGATCGCTTAGAAAATGTATTCAGCGTATCAAATGTGAACATTCAAGTTTAATTCAAACTACCTAAGACACCCACCAAGAATGGGTCAAAATCATTATTTATGGATTAAATATACTACGATCGATCAAAATTAATTCTATTAATTAATAACGCCCCATTTTTAGCAAAGATTAACACGTAATCTGCGCAACAATTTAATCCTCACTTTATAATTGTAATAAAAAATATCAGCTTAATGGACGGTCTACGGATGTGTCAAAAATACTTGATGATAAAAAAAATGAATTCAGATTGTGCGTGGTGTATTTTTTTGATAGGTTCGTTTGAGACATTAATCAATTTTAAGTATGCCTTGTTCTACCTTCAATTTTAATCGAAAAATACCAAATGTAATTTTGCGTACTATCAAAACCTTTTGTAAAAAAACTGTGTTATGTCTTACTGGTTTTATTTATAGCTTTTTTTATTGTGAGTCATTTATATAGTACTTATGATATTTTTTTATCTATGTATTATAACTCTGTATATTTTAAATTATCTAAGAGCTTTTATTCTGGTGTTTTGGAAAGGATAGACGGCTGATAGCATTTTTTTTAAATATGTATATATAATGTTAACTGACTGGAGTCAATGGGACTATGACACCCCTAATTAAACTGAAGGGAGCATGGATGGGGCAGAAATGGGGAGGCATGTGTAATAAGCTGAAAACGTCGGCCTTTTAAATATTTTTTTGACGTGTTAAAACTACTCGGGCAATATCACCAAATGACATCCTCATGAACATCGTAATATCTTATTTTCTCTTATGGTCAGACATGTAATATAAACAGATACAGAAAGAGAGAGCACTAAGCTTACTCTTTGCATTTAAAAGTTTACTCTAGACGCTTCCGAAATATGTAATTCTATAAAACTGAAAACCGCCAAACAATTTACAAAATAATATTTTTTATATATATTATATACAATTATTAAACTCCTTTGAACAACAGAACTCTCTATGATAGCTTGTATTGTACCTGCTTAGTTCATACTTAGCTTATGGTGTTTTGAATTATTTTAACACTTATTTTTACTTTGTACTATTTACGAAAACAGTGTGCAATATACTTAGAATCGGGAGTACTTGGAGTAGGTGGATGTGTTTGTGTATTTAGGATGTTTAGGAGAGATGGGAAGGCTGACAGAGATATTGAAAGAAGGGTAAATGCAGGAAACTCCATTAATGGAGGACTGAACGCGGTTGGCGCTAGCAAAAAAATGTCTAAGGAAACGAAGCTAGCAGCCCACAATGGAGTGCTGGTACCTATCCTGATTTATGGCAGTGGGACTTGGAACTGGCAGAAAAAGGATAAAAGTAGACTGAATGCTGTAGAAATGAGTTCCCTGAGGCGTATGTATGGTAAAACCATGTATGATCGTGTGAGAAATGTGGAGATCGGCAAAGAATGCAAGGCTGATATTAGCGTAATGAGTAAGATTAAGAAAGGTACGCTTAGATGATTTGGGCATGTAGAGCGAATGAGCGACGAAGTGTAAAGAGAATATACCTATGACGCAAATTCGAATGGTAGCAGAAGTCGGGGACGCCCGAGGAAGACATGGCACGATCAAGTGTATCACATAGTTATGTTTGATACGATTTATGAAAGTGAATGACGCAAGGAGTGTGCGTCAAGACCGAATTGTTTGGCGGTCCGTCCTCTTTGCCTACCCCTGCGGGGAAACGGTGTGATGGTTAGTTAGTTATATTTCTGCTCCTAAACATCTCACTAATAATAATGTACGCATGTAAAAGCCGTCAAGGCGTGAATATATAAATAAATAAAATGAAAAAAAAGTTTAGCAAAAAACGTTTGTCTAATTAAATGTTTTTTGGAGTATCGTATAAATTGGTAAATACGGTTTACAAGAAAAAAAAACATTGGTAAGCAAATTTGAATGGAAAATAAAACATTGGGATTTGGAAAAATGCTATCAATCTTATTTACTTCTACTATCGTGTAAAATCACCTTCCGAAGTTAGCGCACTTTACCCCCACTCTCCCTGACACCCTGGATCCACTGTAAAATAAAAATCTTTTAAAAACAGTATTTCATTTTGGGATACTTTCAAAATCAGTATTTCATTTTGGAATACTTTTATAAACAGTATTTCATTTTGGGATAATTTTAAAACAGTATTTCATTTTGAGATACTTTCAAAAACAGCGAATCTATTTGAAAGTGAATGTCAAGCGGGAACATTTTGTGATTTTGTCTAGGCAGAAGGTATTAGACTATTAAAAGTAAAAATTATTAATGCGATGCACTACGTCGTGTAATATTTTAAATTGAGCCGCTATCAATAACAACCCTTACGTAAATGGCGATAAGGTTTAAATACCCGCTTAACACCATCCGCCTGTTTTGATTTATGCAAGAAAAAAACATGGCCAAAAAGTGTCTTTTATTTTATTTTGTGGATTTTCAGGCAGAAATATTTAATTTTTTTTCGATCATTTTATAAATAACTTAATTTGCCACATTATACAATAAAATCATAACCGAAAATGGGTTCGTAAGTAGGAGATTTTGATCTTTAAAGCAGTTTTCATAGGCCTTATACATTACTTTTTTCTGGGCTTATAAAAAGACTTATCTAAAAAATACTCGATTATTTCAAAGTCCAAGATGTATTCTAACTCGCGGTATTTAATTAAAGCATCTGAAACATTTCTAGGCGACCAAATTTTCAAACCAAAAACACATGATTTTGCATTACTACGTATGGCATCGCCTTAAATACGTCAAACACGTTAACTATATTATTATCTGGAATATAATATAATGTAGAAATACTCTACGAAATTCATATTTTATACGTTGTAGTAATGAGAGTTGGTAATTGGTAAATAATTTATCCATAATAACTATAATTAATGCCAATATATTCCTAAAATTTATGTGAATAGTAATACTTGGTTTGCAATAATAATTATTGAGGCCAAGCCAGGTGTCAAGGCTGAAAATGAAATTACTACTAAATTTAGCTATAATTATTCGTAGAATGCCAACATAATATAAAAAGCAAGCAGTCAAACTGATTCGGTAGTTCAACAAACATTTTCAAGAAGGCGTTTCTAGTTTTTAGATCAACTTTACCTTAGTAAAATATTACTTTTATTTTCCTTCCGACAAAAGCGCACATGACTCATCGCAAGCACATGCTAAATTACTATTACTAACATTTATTACGTAACGCTTTTTTAGAAAAATAGTATAAAAGCTCATGTATTAGTTTCAAAACTCTCTCACATACCAGCTTGCAAATAGATAGAAAGCATCCGTAATCTTGATTATCATCAATAAACTAAAGTAATCCCTAAGTACCGAGAATCATAATGCTTATCGCCAACCGAGATACTGCAGCGCCACGGAAATGTTTCTGGAGGGACGAGTACACTCTTTCAGAGCGCTTCTCCGCCATCACACGAAAAGCTTATGGCGCAGACTACGCCAATCAAGTAACAAAATCATCACTGCCATGGTTTCCTGGATGGAGTCCCCTCTGATGGCCCTCTGGAGACGGGAGATGTGCAAATATCCTCCATAAACGGCTGCTTACACTCATTTTTGTGATTATATTTTATCTTTTTTCACTTAAATTCCGCTTTTTTATTTTGTATTTATTTATTATTTATTATTATTATTTATTTATTATTTTATTATGTATATTATTTCAAATATGGAATCTATTGCATTGCACTACCCCTGCATACAATCTGGAATAAATTCTTATTATTATTATATTAATAATTCTGAAACATTTTTATACTAGTGGCACAGCCATTGTAAGTTAATAAAAAGTAACTATTTTTTGTCAACTATCCAATCGGGTAATGCAGCATTGAAGGAAGGAGGGGCAATATGGGAAGAATGGGAAGATATTAGTTTAGATTTAAATGTAACAATTCTTTTCAGTGAATAGGGATCGTTCAAATCTTGCAAAAATCCAAGGTTTCAACTTACATATTTCGAATAATAAAATTTATCACTTCCCACCTTATTAAAATTATCTATGTCATAATAGTCGTTAAAAATACACATAGCTAACTGTATAATAAATATTAACACATTTTATTCGTACCTAAACATACTTGCTTGCATTTACTAGCTGTATAATAAATATTAACACATTTTGTTTCATACCTAAACTTACGTCATGTTGTCAGTATTTAGCTATATAATAAATATTAACACATTTCGTTTTGTACCTAAACTTCCGTTATGTTGTCAGAATTTAGCTTTATAATAAATATTAACATATTTTTCCGTACACAAACTAATTTTGTATAACTTACGTTATCAGTATATTAGCTGCATAATAGTTGTTAACACATCTTGTGCTCTGTTGGAATTATTTCACTGTGTTTGATAAACCTGCCAGAAAAGAAAGAGTGTATTATAATTAATTTGGTTCATTTACCGCGTCATAAAGCTATTAGTTACAAGTCGCAAGCATCATCAGATGATTTGTCAGGCAGTGGACATGTGGAGAGGAGTGTGTGGCGTATGATACAGTGCCGAGACTCCCACCATCTTTCCCACACCGGGGGAGATGACAAATGGTCCAGCGTATCTGAATTGTCTAGGAGTCGAATTTCACTAGTATTTAGTTGGAAATTTAGAGTTCAATGTCAAGGAGAAGTCGGTAACCAGTTTCTTGTATTAACAACAGGTGTTTTAATATAAATTATAATACAATTATTCCCAAACTGGCTCCATTCTACTACTCTGTATGCATTTATTCTTTCGGGTTGTACTATTTTTGATGTTGTGATGTTAAAATACTTATTTATTTACACTATTTAACTTTCTCTTCTTAAATCTGTAATACATTACCTATACACAAATACCGACTTCTCTTCAAACAAAATGTTATACAAAATATTTTAAATAAACTCTTATTTACATTCATTTGAATGGAAAGGGGTTATTTTAATACATTTATATGTAAAGACTTGGTTTTAGGTACTATTCAAATTTTCAAAAGCTGCAGATCTATTAAAAATTTATGCAGAATCGAAGTGTAAGTTCATTTAAAAAGTTATTTTTCAACCATCGACTGTCTGAATTTCTAACTTTGACACGACAATGACTGCATTAAAAAAATGTATAATTATGCAATAAATTTGTTCATATTTTAAAGACCTCCGTGACAGAGCGGCAAGCTTGTTGGATCTGGACCAAGAGTTCACCGGTTCAAAGCCCGGAAAGGTAAATTATAATCTCATTGAAATATTTTATCACATGCTGTGTATATTTGCAGCGTTTCATAATATTTAATAATATTTGGCTAATTTATATAGCGCCGTTTTCGTGAGAAATCACCTCAAGGGCGCAAAATAAACTCTCAGTACAGCCCTTGCAAGAAACCGATATTCATAATCGAATTGGCTACAGCAATATACTAATATCCGAGCAGTTGAGACTCTAGTTCTATAAAATATGTCAATGCAAATGGAGTTAAAAAATGTTTTGTAGGAATGTAAATTGATTACGAATTCAGGTTTTTGTGTTTCTACAAAAATTAGCACGTCATTAATTCATAGTTCATCAGTTGACCATCTCATTAACATATAAAAAAACGCACTACACGTGACACGTCTGGATAACTTGTCTGACAAATAACATTGACCCCATCTTTCAGTACATAATTTAATTTTCCCACATTACCAAAACCCCACTGCGGCGAATTAAAGCATGTGATGTTAATAATTCAACGAAAGTTTATTTACTTTACCATTTTTTCCATAAGAAAAATGGAAACCGGTTAAAAAACTAACAGATGTACTTCCACAAAAAAATTGAACTCTGTTTTATGATGCTCTTGACATTGAATTCTTACTATGAATGCTAGCTCTTATAGACACTGAACAAATATGGTTTATCGTAGCCATTAAAGTTTAAAGGCATGTAATTATTGTTGGGTTTTGTAGGTTAGCTGAGTAAACACGATAAAGTTTTTGTAACCTTAATTTTCCGGATGTTTCTTCAGCGTGTTGGATTGTATTGTACTAAATATGTACTTTTATATTACTCGCTAAAAGAGACGCTCGGGTGGCATGGACAATGGACGTGCACGAACAGGGTGTCAGAGAATACATGACGTGCATGTGGATGTAAGCAAAGATCTGAGACGTCCAAGGAAGACATTGTATATTCAAGTAAATCAATTACTGGAGTCAGGTCATGTCAAGAGTCAACAGACAGCAAACCTGGAGAGTATGCATTAAGATGAGGATCAGCGAAGATCATGATTCTATTAATGTTTTTAACAATTCACAAAAGTGCCACTGCTCGGAGTCATTAAGGCATTACTATGACAACCCTGATATTCGAAAAAAATTGGACATTGACGGCATTTTTACAAAATACATTTTGTACAACGATTTAAAATGAGCGATGTTTGATTTGTCGCTAAAACGACGAGTTCGTTTTTGTTCGCGAAATTGGCGTTATTGAAGGCATACTGGCGAACGTCGGTGATAGCTGTCATACCAGCCAGTAACGTTTTCTACTTCATAATGACATTGTATCCAGTTAATAATATCAATAATTACGATTGAAAATATAAAAATAACACATTTTTGTATGATGATCAAAATCCTAAAAATAAACTTTAAATCTTCTGCAACTTTTTAACGGTAATACCTAATTGGGTTATATTGTATTGCTGGAGGAAGTGGAAAGAGGGGGAAGGTACGGAGGGGGGAGGTTTGGAAGTACCTACCTGGTTATTTAGATCTGATCACAAAACACGGCTAAAGCACATTTCAAGTAGCTTTAAGATTCCGAATGATGGTCTTTCACGAGGGCAAAGCTGAGAGCATCTACCACACCTATTTGTAAAGTAAGTATAATTTTTTTTAAGTACCTCAAAATTTCCCAACTGCTCCTTATCGCCTTAAGCTAGCAAGGCTATGGCATCCCCAATTGGGGTATGTTGTAAGGCTGGAGGTAGTGGAGAGGAGAAGGACAGGAGGAAAAGAAAATTGGGAAGTATTAACCTGGCTAATCAGAGCTGGTCACCCGAAAATACCAAACAAGGTTAAAGTAAATTCAAGTAAAGTTTCGATTCCGAATGGTGGACTGACAAATGATATACTGAATGTATCTACAACTCTGAAATATTAAAAAAAAAATCGAAACATTATGAAATAATTTAAATTAATCAAATGAAATTTACCCACGCCATCACAGCTATCCAATGACCTTATTAGATATATTTCCACGTAAGGAAATGACTTTAAAAAAGCTTATTTATGTAACGAATTACGTTTGTTGGTAAAATACTGTTGTTTTTTAGTAAGGCTTTAATATTGTGTTAACATGCTTTTATTTTTCAACTTCCACATATCCAAACTTGTCCAAAGAATGCCCGCGTCAGTGTATCTTAAAATATAGCTTCTTAGCGACTTAACCTTTATTTATGACACGAGAAAGTTGATCGATGTTGTTCAATACGATGACAGCTACAAAGTGTTGAAATAATAATATTTAGAGCCATTACAATTAAACTCAGTGTGGAACATGATACCACAGTTTCCAACAGCTAATTAAATAACCAATTAAGCTTTTATTAAAAAAAAACAGCTTTACTTTGGTAGGAAGATGTTGTGAAGTAAAATTTATTATTTTTTAAAGATCTAAAGATCAGTGTGTAAAAAAACAGACAGTAAAAGCTGTGTTAAATTCAAAAGGTTACAATTTATGACTTTTTGCTGTTTCAAAATAATCAAAATTTGAGCTTCACAATATTGAGAATAAACCCACGAAAAGACTTTTAGCATCCTTAATATTTAAAGGGAGTTCATTGAACATTTTAAAACCTTTATAATAAATATTGTTTTGTGTTCCCGATAAATTTGTCTCGGGAAGCCTAAAATCTATGCAGCTTCTCGTAGTATAACCATGGACTGTACTATTAATACTATCATTTATTTGTTGGAATAACTTAATGAGTAAAATCCCATTTATTTAATATTTAAATACTAATAATAAACACTTTTACCATATAATGTGACAACATTTTATATTTTAATAAATAAATACTAAGGTATTATTTTTTTAATAAAAAATACTAGGGGTGAGTAGTTACTATCCCTGACTATGATTCCGGAAGTCGCGGGTTCTAATCCCGGATTGCACAAGTAAATTTTATTTTATTCATTTGTGTTACTTCACAATTTATTTATATGCAGTAATATAAATTTTAGCTGCGTCGCTTTTTGTAGGGGTGAAAGACCACCATTCATAAACAAAATGTTGTTTGAAATGGCTTTAGTCGTGTTTGGTGACCAAAATAGCCAGATACTTCCCCGCATCCTCGCCTTCTCTTCACGACTCCTTCCCCTCCCCACTACCTTCAGCCTCAATTGGGGATGCCATAGCCTCACTGGTTCCTGACCCCCTGTTGTGAGCAATTGGGACGAATGTGCGGTACTTACATTAAAAAAATCTTGTATGTTAACATTTTTTTCTTGAATTGGCATCTACTTAAAGTTAGCCATAACAAGTATGTTAATTTTGGACCTTGAAAGATGACCTCCCGTTTTTATTTAGCTTATTTTGATTATCAAAAATCCATGGAATTTTATTTGAATTAGACAAATTAAAGACCAAATGAATATTTCTGACAAATTTATAGGAGCCCTAGAAAACAATTATCATAACAAAACATGTTTTCACGAACTACTAGTAAATATCCTAAAATTACTTTATCCTCAAATTTGCATTGTTGTGCAAGTACATATTTCTTACACATTTCATTGTTTTTTAAATTAGTATTTAACTTAGTGGTATTTAGGTTCCTAGTCAAGATAATAAAGCCATCAATAACGATACAAACCTTTAATTGACATCACTACGCAGATAATGATATCGATACTTCAAAATACCAAACAAGACTTGAGTGTAAAATAAGTAAGTACCTACCTTCAATGGAAGTAATCATACTTCCCAACTGTTGGTACTTTATTACTTGGCATTATGTATGAACATCCCTACCCGCTGGAAAGATATAGACATGATGAAGTCGCCTCATGCTGGGTTATTGTAACCCGGCCTTAGGAAGCCACTTCTACTTAATTTGATAAAGATATCAGTAACATGTTAATAAGAATTCCGAGACCTACCCATGTCTTAAAAGATAATTATCTATGGGGAGAAAGTGGACCGTGGAGAAAGAATACAAGACAATAATACCTGCTTAATTTATAGTTTATCTGTGGTTTTGTACTTTAAGTAGAACTACACCTATCTACCTCAAAACCACAGATAAACAATGAGGTTCGGTGTTACAATCAGAGCACACTAATAAGTTCTTTGTGGTTCCATAGAAAGAAGCCGGATTCAGACATTATTGAGTTCTCTGGCAAAATGTGTGACCTGATTATAGAGAAACATATTTAAAAGTTATTACAAAAGTAGGTACCTACCTTCTACTGAAATTTGCTAGTGCACAAACAAATAGTGATTACATGGCATTCTCATACGAGTTTCAACACTCTATCTTAATAATAACTAGCTTTAGTTCCCGGCGTTACCCGGAATTCACGCAAAGTTTTTCAGATGTAGTCAGTAATAATTGTCTTCATATTTTGAACGTCATATGTGCAAAATTTCATCAAGTACGGAAATTATGCTATAAGGGTTGCGAAAAAGGGATAAAGTTGTGTACGCTAGGCTGTGGCTTTCCTCTTGTTTAGAAGGTAAAGTATGCAAAATTTCATCAATCGCGTAATTTACATAAATTTGTTTAAAAAAATAAACGCCAGAACGGGACACTCTTATATAAACATTATATAGATATCTCATAAAGTTGAATGTGGTGATATTATTGTAATCCCACACATCCCATATGTGCAAATAAGTGTGTACAATGAACAGGTGAGCAGTTGAAAAATATAGAACATAAAACATGTTTTTGTCACTAAAATTGATGTTTTATAGTCCGTGATGATAAGAGCTTCATGCAAATAGTAGATTTAACATAGATATTCAATTTCAATTTGGGAGGCGCGTATGGGTGCCGCCGCCCCGGGAACCATTTATTGGATAATCAATACCTCTGCCATAGGTCACCTCAGGTGGTTCGCTACGTTTGGTGACTAAGCAGAGGTGCCCGGGTTCATAGGTTGAGGTTTGTCTAGGTCTTGGAGACTTACTGGTTGAAGGAGACCTTTTGACCTCTCCAACAGGAGAAATGAATTCATACGTCCACCACTCCTGGACACACTGACCCCCAGATTCCTACCCACCCCTCACACACTAGAACTTCCTCTCCTTTATCTCCTTAAAAATACCCTCTGCACAGCACCCCCAAATATTACATTGGCATTTATTTTCCTTGGGACCCTTATGTGAGGAGCTAATAAAAAATACGGTTAGAGAAACCTGTTCGAATTTCATAACGCCGGTGCTCACTGCATATGAGTTTGTACTGAATCAGAACGAGCACACAAAAAGGCATTCTGCTGCATAGTCAAGAAGATGACACGTGGGCTAGCAAACACTTTAAAAAATATATTTATTGCCCTTTATATATTCACACGACCGCTGAGGTCATATTGCCTGTCTAAAAGCTTTGCTCGCTATAATCTCAAGACGTCAAAGTTCAGGTTTTACACAGTTCATTTATAAGACACTCATTGCTGTGACCTTTTTTATTAATTCACTTTTAAATGTAGGTTAAATATTTTAATCCGTTCCCGATATTATCGAATAATATTTTATTAAAAAATTACCTTGAATCAGGATTAGTGTACCCGGCGGTATTCGTAATGTTTTTTCGGTGGCTTGTCATTTGCAGAGGATTGAAAAAGTATTAAAAACGAGTTCAGGAATCCAGTTTTTTCAGTGAGCGTTCAGTTGATAATATGTTATTATAAACAGAAGTTAATTTTATCCATTTAAAAGGCAGAGATCTTATGTTCTGAATGACCAAGTTAACCAAATATTAGTATTATTATTTATTGGAGATTTGAATTGACATGTGTCACATCAAGGGCGTTTTTCACAATTGTAGAACTTAACAAAATTACTTAGCTACCGACATAGACAAAAATTAAGTTTTATATATTAACGAAAACCGGTAATTCCATATTTATATCATAGATGTCGTTGACTGTCATGATGTAAAAAGGTTCAGCTGTCAAGAATGGAGTAATAAAAAGATCTAAATTTGCAAAGTAGTACAGACAGGTTTTTTTATTGCAGAAGGCGAAAGGTGCGTGTGTCTAAGATGCGGGTAGATTAGTGGATTAAAATTATACGTTTTACATTCAAGATGATCTTAATAACGTGGCTGAAAATAAACCTAAATTCTAAATGATTCAATCTTGAAGATGACCTTGAAATGATCATTCAGCACCATTTTTTTGACATTTGAAAGATCCCGTTAAAAGCCGATTCTAGGTGCCTAGCTTTCTATCAAATTATAACAAATTAACAAGCTTAACCACATGATTATTATCCTCTTCAGCTTACCACAATTTGTTTATAAGCCAAAACGGACTGTCTGCATTTAAAAATAATGTATTTAACGGGGATTTTTCAGCTGTCATAAAAACAAAATGGCGCTGATTGGCTATTTGATGACAATGTTACGTTTGAATTTCTGTGAGACAACCCGTCCTAAGATCACGTTCAAAATAATTTTAAAGATATTACAGAAAGAGCTTAAGAGAAAGCTACAAGCCAAAAATGTATATATTCTTGGTATACCTTATATCGTAGGTAATAGGCATTAAAATCGCTTGACAAACGGAGTTTAGAAACGTTCGATTTATTTATTTATTTGTTCATTTTCGGGAAATCGACAGTTTACATTTAATAAGTTTGTACATAAGTATTATACAGTAAAATAAAACCAATTATGGATTTCCTCCTTTTGACTTTAACTGAGAGAGCATAATATGGAATACATAATTTAAAATTGTGAGAAATCATTATGAATTAAAAAATTTATACAAAACAAATTTCAAGCAAAAAAACTGTTTTTTTTATTTATTTTGTAAATAATTTTATAAGAAAGCAAAAAATTTAATCAAGTGAAACTCTCACAGATAATCATGGCTATAATAAGGTATTTTTTTAAAGTTGTTTCCTAAATGCGTTCATACATTTCTATTGAAAAAACAATTTTTTAGTAGTTTGCATTTAAATTTTTTATTGAGTAATTTATTTATTTTTTTTGTATTCTACTCATAAAGCATATTTTTTGGTATTCATAATATACACCGATTCGTTATAAAGATTAATCAAAATAGTGATTTGGCACTAAGCTTCACCTTAATGAGTTGTTTCTGAATATTAAATGAGTTGGAGCTTCATTGTTGATATTATAGTGGCAATCATTTGAGATGTGGATTAATTGATTTTTTTAAATTCAATTACATGATTAAATTGCATGGATTGGTCACGTACACAGAGCGGGGGAGGGCAGGCTATTAAGACGGTGTACGAAAGCCTTCAGGCAGACTAAGATAACGTAATGGTCGACCTGAAGAGGCTGGGGGAGATGAATTGCTGGTAACTATATAAGCAATGGACCATCGGAAGTTGCATGCCGTCATCACGGAAGATATACTCAACTAGAACTGCAAGGAATTCGGAATTAAGTAAACGTGAAAATGAACAGATGGGTGCTTCCAGTTCTACCTAACGATAAAAAACTGTTTTTAACTATAAAATTTTTGTTTTTTTCCGATGTCATCAGAGAGAACTGATATAGCAAATACCAATCGTAGTTTACAAAAAAGTTATCAAGGTTATTAAGGTTAAGGATAATTTAAATACATGAGAACACTCCGGAGTAGTAAGTACATCAGTATTAAATTATATTTTGTATCATAAGTATCACCATGGTGAATGACAACCGTTTAGAATGAAAAAAATCTTTAATTGGCTTTTGCCATGTTTAGTTTAGTTCTGAATAGCCAGGTACTTTCCAACCTGATTCAACAACAACCTTAATACTCAAACACACATCAATTTGTGAAGCCGTAATCCAACTAGCTCTGGCAATTGGGTCTCTTGGGAGTATAATAAAAAAACCCACCTAACCTAACCTAAACAACCCTTTATAATAATAATACGACAGTAATAATAATAATAAATACGAGATAATTAAATACGACAAGGCCAATTTCGGGTTTCATTTTAGGTACCACCACTTAATTCATCTAAAAACATTCAATGCTGACTTGGGAAGTCCTATATCTCTCTAGACTTTGGTACTTTAATTAAATTAATGGACTTAATAATGGGTGATTAAATCAGATGTGTTCACTTAAGACAGCTTGTGTAAACAATCTAAGCTGTTTTATTGGTAATAGCCCATAACATAACAATCTAAATTTATTCTTTCAAACAATCCCAAAGTACTTTGAGAAAACGCAGACTTAATTCTAAACTGTTGCTGTTTTAACTGCATCTGGTACAAAATTAGACACGCCTACATTAACTGATTTATAAACCGCCAGTTAACCATGTGTGTGTAAAAATGGTTTATTGAAAACCAGTTTGGTGCTCCGTAAACAAATAACTTCAAGTCCTGCTTTTACAAAACTGCATTACACTTGTCATTTTTAAAAATTTATTGACACGAGTTGTCGAAATAAATAACGTCTTTCGAAATGATGCCAATATCGTGCTTATGATATTTTTAACGTCATACTCTTTTTAATTACTCTTACGTTACGGGTTCGTTTTGCCAATACTGGGAGATTATTTATTGTAAGAGTTTATTTTATAAAACGCGAGACGAAGCTTTCGAAACGGGTTGTTGCCATGGTGTATCTTTACAAGTGATAATCGTAGTAAATAATAAGTGTCCTTAAACGGTTTAAAATAATGACTTTAGCAATAAATTAAAATCCAAAATAAATCAGACAAGTCGATAAGTCTGCAAAAAACGGGAAATGAATTCCCTGTACAACCTGGCGGTTATTTAATGTTTATACCACCGATAATAAATAAAGCTTACTGTCTCTAGCGGACAAAACTTGAAACAATATTAATTAATACATATGAAAACCGCACAGAGTGTATTACTAGATTGCAAGATTGCAAGACCATCGCTGGTTTGAAGTTTTAACCATTGGCAAAGTATACGCCGCACTAGTGAGCGGAAGTCAAGTTATTGTTTTTTAAACAGTTGACAGCTATCATACTTTTAGACGACTTATTCAATCCTACAAATCATATTTGTCTACGTCTGTCAAAGTGAATACGAACATGTAATTAAAATAAATCCTATACGGTGTTGTACATCCCTGCTTAACGCAAGATGATTAGTATAACACACTGAATAAGTAAATAAGTAGAAGTGTGCTGTGGGTATGGCATAAGTAAGCTGAATTCTGGTGAAATCAATCAGAAAATGTTAAATATAAAAACTCTGTTATAAACGTTCAAAAAGAAGAAGAAGAAGATTACTGAAGATGATTTGAAAATGAGATATGTAAACATGGATGATATAATGAGCTCGTTAATTAAAAAAAAGGATTTTAGTGAATATGCGCAAGCGACTGTTGTGAAAATATTTTATAAAACACGACACCCAATCGAACGATTTTTGGCATAATATGGCAAGTTTTCAAAATGTCTGGAGCGATTGTTTGCCATAAAGTACCAAATTTATATGGAACTTAAAAATATTGGAAAAAATGTGAAATATGGGTGGTTACACTGGCTTTAAACCGCAGTAATATATTAATTAATTTTAGATTTTGTATTATAATCGAATGGCGAAATCTAAAACCGAACACCCTTCGCTAGAGTGGTTAATGAAACAATGTGAATTTTTCATACATATGTATTATAACAGAACCAGATGTTTTTAAAAATTTTCGAAGCAAACTTTGCAAGTTTTATTCTATTAAAGGAATTTTACATAATTTCAACCTCGGCATCAGAATAGAGATTATTATAAAATAACATATATTTTTTTAAATGCTTCAATATTAAAAGTGTTCTAGAGAAGTATGTTACAATATATTGATGGAAAGTTGGGATACGGGGTCAGAAGTTGAAATGTAAATAATTCACGACAACCGTTTACTTTTGAATCGATGTAGACCACACTTCCAGGGATTATCTGTTCCGTGGTGTAACATAATGAAGTACGCTTTAATCCAAGTAACTACGTACATTAAGTACATTACCAGTATGATATGATGATGTTGTAAGATTCGCTTCACTTGGCCGCTAGTCTCGGTAGCTTTGTAACGTATAGAGTTTCAATGAATGTATTTATCATAGACATAAGTACATAATTTATTGTGACAGATCGTTAGTTGCTTGCGGTGTGTGGGATCGCAGTGCATAGTTAAGATGGACATTCTTTAACGTTTAATCAATTAACTCAGAGACAATCTTGAGAACACAAAATATCTTAATGTGATTGTGTTGTAGGATTAATTTTACAGTAGGCGCCTGTCAACAATTTCTAATTTCTTAAGATAATAAACATTATATTGTATGTATGTGACTAGCTAGGAAGATAGGAGTCTCTTTTTTTAAATGTACAATGATACAAACATTTATAATAGAATTGGGTGGCACTTATAAAATTCATACACAATCTCTTTACATTGCGCAAAAACTAATAATTAAAATAATTTACAAAAAAAAAAAAATCTTACAGAACTCATATTTAAAGTACCTCATTTACCTTACCAGACAATTTTAAATTACCTACAAATATATTTATATATATATATATATCTTCCAAACATCAAATGCGTAAACTGTCATTTTAAATTTAACAACTTCAACCAATACTTTTGGCTGCAAGATGGAATGAATTTTACCTATTTTGTTTATTTTGGTCTACATGTATTTTCTCTAAAACGGTTACATATTTTTTTAGATAAGAAATGTGAATATCTTACTTTGCCCAATTTTTTTTGTACGACTTTTTAAATTGAAATAAATAGGTAAAGTGGCAAGTCTGTACACTCCATTAGTTAAAAAACAATCGGTATCCTTTTCTGGCCTTACAACAACCTTAAAAAATTGTACTAATAGTCTCCAACCTTTTCTATAGCTAATTGTAATTTAGTAGAAAAGACGCTGGGAGCACAATTAAGCACAATCTCAATATGAACAGATCATTACGTCGTTTAACACATTAATATGAATCTGTGCCGGTTTTTTAAATTGCACTATCCAATTAAATGAAGAGTGTGAATTTTCCAAAAGTCATTGAATTTTTTTATTGAAAGTGTTGAAAATCATTTAGAAAAATTTGAAAAATCGTGGCATCGTAAGGTTTAATCACACGCACTTATCGACCACTACCGGGTGTCTAGACTTTAGACATGCGGAATCCGAGATTAATAAACGACATAGCTACAAGTTGTAAGCTTATTCCGACGGTTATACGTCAGACAAGTACTATTCATAAACAATCTCTTTAAAGCTAGGTACTCGAGAAGTCATAATATTCACAAACAACCGATGTTTCCAATAGCGTATCGAAGGATGAAAATGCGTATGACGATAAACATATGTACGCATAAAAATATAATCAAAAGTTTGACTCTTATTCCTTAAAAGTCGGTGAGCATAAAAAAATTACATAGAAATAATAACATATAGTAAATACCAACAGTCCAATAACAGCGTAGAGCAATATGTAAGAATGAAGCAATGAGTATGTAAAACAACAATAAATAGACAAGAAACAATACAGTTGGGTTAAAGTGGAGTCAAGTGAAAACAACAGATTAGGCAAAAATTTAGAAGTTAAAAATTAGAAATTAGAGATGTTCTGTGGATATCGCTAAACACGTCCGAAATCTTGCCACTATGTGGATGTTATACACTCCTCGCAATATTCGCACAAGAGGTTGGTACAGGGCACTGAGCCAAATGGCGCCTGGCGCTGGTAAATACCTCAAAGGCCAGCGCCCTTGGTATTACCAGTGTCATAATTAACCAACTTAATCGTCTCCCAACCATTTGGTTAAGTTGGTTATTTGGACAGGAATATGGAAAGTTTCGGGGTTTCTTAGTAGATGGTATTGATATTTTTATTGTGACCAAGAGGGCAGATTTAACATGGTCATTTTTAATCTTGAAAACAAATTTAATATAATTTTTGTCAACGTTAATTTATTTATTTATTTACTTATATTATAAGCCCGTATGGACTTGTGATATATATACATAATAATTTTGTGGAACATTGCAAAAGTACTAATGTTTGTCAAAATAAAAAAATGCTAAAGAAAGCATTAATATTTATCTATGCCGTATGTTATTATAGCCTTCTCGTAACTAAATTCCGTGCAGTTGAACACACATATTTCTGAGGAAGTATTTAAATGATTCAGTCCTGATATTGCTGTTACAATTTTTAAATTGATAATTTATAGTTGGTTTATGGAAGGTTATTGGGTTAAATAAATCAGGGCTGTCAATAAAACTATGAACAATTTTAAAAATAATAAAATTCAAATCGAAAACAAGTATTTCTTTTAGAATTTGATTATCGGTAAGCGGTGTGATAAGTCATATCACAATAATAATAATAATAACATTTGGATGATTTTTATAGCGCCGTTTTTGTGCAAAATCACCTCGAAAAATACTTTATCTTCTCCAACTCATCAGTTAGGTAGTCGGTAATCTTGTTTTTGTCGCTTCTTTCTGTGACCATGTAGTACATTTTCGCATTTTGTCGGTCCCCTTCCATTGGTCTACATTAGGCTCCCTACAGGTTCAGTGTATTTCGAGGTTGCCCCAACATATAACCTAAACTTCCACAGCTTATTTAATTTTTATACAGTTTATTTTGCACAACTAAAAAATAATTATATATACTTTTTGATTGTTATCTAATTATTTTTTAGTGTATCAATGACATGAGATTATTATCAATTTTATAACAAACGAACAACACGTCAAGGGTTTGTGATAGAATCTTGAGCTTTAAGCTTATCATGCAATCTTCATACTATAGTCCACTGTGTAACAGATCCGCCTGTCATTAACATAAGTGATAAGTTCCTTTGTCGTAACCAACGCCAAACGTATGTTATCTTAATTAACGATCTGCAAACGATTATATATTATCGTAAAAATTGGCTTCGGAATACCTCAGGTCAAAATATTGATAGTTCATATTATAATAAGTCAGTGACACGATATACTCAATATTATAATTTACAACTTCTGAATACTGCTGACTTCATAATGGAAAACTAGTTTGAACAATCATCAATCTGCGCGATGATTAGGCACTGCCCGAAAGCTTAGCGTATCAGATTGGATGGAATCATCGATGATTAGCATGAGTCTACCTTATTTTTCGTGTTGAATTCTATTCGACAATGAAACGTGTTTTGAGCAGATGAATGGAGGGCCGAAAGGATAATAATATTAAGTATAAAAAAAAAACAATTTTGCTTTGGGTTAATCTTTGTCAGGATGTAATTAAAGTTTAAAATATATATTTCTTTAATGTGGTAACTAACTATTCGCACTGTCACTGTTTGTAGGTACCAATGTAATCTGTAAGATATAAATCAAACAAACCATTTTCGGTTGTCTGTAATATGCGTTGGTTATTACTGGGTGATATTTAGTTTAGTTTGGTTCAATAAACTCAAATTCGATTTGAATTTAATAGCCATTTTCTATATTGGTACTGATTTATCGATAATTAAGAATATCCCGTGATTTTTAACAGATATGCGCTAGTACTAATAATAAAACTAAAACCCTTTTTTTTCAAAAAAAGGCTACATTTTAATAATATTATGTTCACTTACTACAAAATACAAAATGTTCTCAAAATTTCCAAAACTGAAGTTTCACGACTATGGCCATTATTAGCTTTTAAATGAGGCCTTTAATTGAACGTCAGAAAATTGTCTGCAAAACTTTAAACTTCCTTGTAACTCAGCTCACTCTCACTGTCACATAAACAGTAAACACTCTACCATAAATTAAATAAGTCCGCATCTCCATTCTCTCGAGAAATACCTAAATCACAGCATCCGGAAAACCACAAGAGAGAGAGGAGAGTGAAAACAATGATAGTGTTAACAACCCTTAGCAATCTCACGATAACAAGCCTTGGTAAACTTTAATAGCAATCCTTCAACAATATTAACTAGATTTTTAAGTACAGTAGAAAACGCAGAAGTAGTTCTTCCCACGCAAAACATCAGATGTAAAATGATGTGAGAAACATTAGATGCAATATTTGTGCGTATCATTAGAAGTAAGATACGTGCGTTGGTTTGAAGATCTGGGAATTAGTTTCCTTCCAGAATAGTGTGTCAAGTGTGTGGTTCATCATTTTGCGTTCAGGCAACAACTCATTCAATTTACAAGTGACATAATGGACCGAGTGGGAGATTCATAGGCCTGCCCCTTGAGTGACATCGCCGCCCATTTAATAAATATTATTCGTCCTGAATTGTTTTGATCGCTGTTGATATGCAAATGATTGGAGGATGGGCGAAATATTCTGGTGGAATGATACTCCTGTCTTTATTCTGACAATGTAGGCCAATGCAGTGGTCTGCAAGTGTTGCTAAACAAAATAATTTCACTATCGCTGCTGCTGAGGGTTTCGTTACAACCTTTCTGTTACATAAATACTTCGTTTTTGAGAAAGAGTGGAAGGTGACAACGGAGGTATTGGAGATTATATCATTTTGAATGTTATATATATGTAACGAGTTTATATCAAAAGTGTCGTTTTAAATATTTTATTATTTAATGAATTGGAAATTGAAAGCCTGAGTCGACAATCAAATGCAATTGAAATCTGTACACGAAAATTGAAGGATGAGTAAAATCTATTTGAAAAAGTCAACAATCGAACATCAGCAAATTCGGATTCAGCCGATAGCCGACAAACAGAAGAGACAACAAAAATTTTGTCATATTCTTTAACGATTATTTTTATTCTCTTATTTGGACACCAATGGGGTGTTCAAAATCATGTTGTTTCACAGGCGGCAAATTAACATTAAGAAACAGTAAATTTTTATATCTTTTCACGGATACAATAAAAATGAAGCAAGGACGCACATTATACATAAATACATATGAATGAACATTTCCAAATCAAAATCAAAAAAAAACACTTTTGTTTTTACGAAAATATTCAGTTCCCACGAAAGACGTTAGCATACATTTTCATGAGTACACATTAATGTCTTCCCAAGTTATGTGACCTTTTAAAAACAAAGCTTCCATCCAATAAATAATGCGAGTAAATGTGAACTAACAATTGTTTGTCCAATATATTTCTCGAAGCAAAATACATATTACTATAAATAAAATCATTTAGCAACACAACATAACAGATATTAAATTAAATTGACCATATATAATCACAATATTTGTAATGTTACGTTCCGCCATAAATAAGTTATTTAATCTATGTAATATTGATCATATATTGAAAAATATGATTTCAAGGAAGCATAGTATATATTTATTTTTTCTAACATATTATTGCATAAAAGCGCTAATCTCTACTAATTTAGATCTTTCCACTGATCAATTTGGTAAATTTATGACACGTAATATTTAGATGAGTTTTAATGCATTTTAGCGTGTAGGTATTTTATGATAATTTTAATTTTTAATTACGACCAGAGATTTTCTTATTACCTACGTGTAATAAATAAGGAAAGATAAAAATCTATTATTATTTTTTTGGTAAACTAATGTTTAAGACAAGATTTTTTACGCATAGCACAAAGGGTAACAATTATTTTACAAGCAATAATTATTCGCCTGAAACACTCATCCACATTGAAAAATCTCCTGATAAAAGATACATGACGCCAACGGGACTCGAACCCGTGTCCCTTCGATTTCCGGTCGACAGCTCTGACCACTGAGCTATGGCGGCTTATCTCTTCCCCGCGAAATGATTCAATATATACTAGTGTTTCATTCAACAATTACTGCTTGTTACATTTTTTCACCGAAATCGAAGGGACACGGGTTCGAGTCCCGTTGGCGTCATGTATCTTTTATCAGGAGATTTTTCAATGTGGATGAGTGTTTCAGGCGAATAATTATTGCTTGTAAAATAATTGATAAAAATCTATTATATTTGTGAATTATTGTGTGAGATGCATCTCAGGAAAGTGAGTGTGTAAGATAGGTGATGTAACTTAATTATAATATTTCGTGATTTTGAATAGAGAATTCAAGGTTAATTTTATTTTCATGCAAAATATTAAAGTAAGAACTTTAGAAGCGTAATCTCAATTCTATATTTCTAATTTTATGGGATCATTGTTGCATTCCTCGAGTCTCAGTTGTAACTTGCTGACGCACTACTTAAGAGGAAGCTACAAGCCAAACATGTGTATGTTCTTGGTATACCTTATATCGTAGGTAATAGGCATTAAAATCGCTTGACAAACGGAGTCTAGAAACGTTCGATTTCATGCAAAAAACTGGTTTTTACTTATTTTGTAAATAATTATATACGAAAGAAAAAAAAGTTAATCAAGTGAAACTGTCACAGATAATTTTAGCAATAAAACTGTATTTTTTAAGTTGTTTCCTTTACGCGTTCATACATTTCTATTGAAAAAATATTTTTTGTAGTAGTTTGCATTTATATTTTTTATTGTTTTATTTGTATTCTACTCAAACAAAGCTATAGGAAAACCTTCAATTTAACTAAAGCATATTTTTTGGTTTTCATAATGTACACCAATTCGTTGTAAAGATTAATCAAAATAGTGATTTGGCATTAAGCTTCGCCTTAAGGCGAAGTAGAACGAAGTAATGCAAAATCATGTGTTTTTGGTTTGAAATTTGATTGTTTATAAATATTTTAGTTGGTTTAATTAAATACTGTAAGAAGAACCCATCTTGACCTTTGAAATAATCGAGCAGTTTATTTATAAGTCTGTTTACAAGCCCAGAAAAAATAAGGTAGACCTTTAAAAACTGCTTAAAGTTCAAAATCTCCTACTTACGGACCCCTTTCTGGTTATGTTTTATTGTAAAATGATCGTAAAACATTTAAATATATCTGTCACTGAACTTCGCAATATAAAATAAAATCAAATTTTGGCGATTTTTTTTAGCCTTTTCATGTTTTCCTTCCTTAAATTTAATTTAATTAAATTAAATTTTAATTTTAATTGTTGGCATTCCAGTATTGCATTCTTAAACATGATCTCAATTCGATTTGTTATTTACTCACCTTCTAAACTTCTATTTACTATCCTTTGTTATTTTACACACTCATAATGGTTGTTTATTATTTAAGCAATTCTAATTTTATATTATAGTTCATAAGTATTGTATGTGAAAGCCGAAAGGCGTTAATTACATAAATAAATTAATAAACTTACCACAAAAAGCTCTTAGCGCATTTTTACTACTGGTGAAAGAAATTGCCGTCAATAGTCGCCATTGTCGCCACGGTTATTGTCATTGGCTATAAAAAGACGCCGGGAGCTTTTTAATTTCCAATGAGAACAGGTCTTCACGTTTTTATGGAGACGTGGAAGTTCTTAAAAAACGATATTGCACATCAGGATTGCATTTTAAAAACATAAAATAGATTTTATGAAGTAACATAAAATAGTGTTCCGCGTGTTGTATTTTTTTTTTGTGGTGACTGACCGGAATTTACTTCTTCTTCTTCTTCCTAGCACTATCCCAACTCATTGCGTAGGTGGGCTGTTGGGGTCGGCTCTTCTCGTTCTCAGGTTATAGCTTCTTCGGTTCTGAGTGTCGCTTTCATCTAGGCCGTTTCTTTGTAGGATTTTGGAGCATTGGGTCATCCAGGAGTATAAAATAATAATAGTAATAATAATAATAATAATAATAGGAATAATAATAATAATAATAAGAAATAATAATAATAATAATAATAATAATAATCAAAATTATAATAATAATCCGGAATCTTACTGCCATGATACTAATCAAGTACGAGTCGATATCAAAAGTTATTGCTATATTTCATGAGCAGTTGAATTAACATTTGCATATAAATTTGCACATTGGCAGCATTTCCCAAATAACGGTGGATTCAACTTTCAGATGTTTCGATCTTGGGCTTAATTACGTTTTACTCTTCGAAACTGCATCGAGAGATTGAAAAGCGATATGAATGAAAAATCTCCAAAATTTAACCAAATTAAACATATTAAAATAGAAAATGAATATTGAAATACCTTTTTAATCAGCAATGATTTTAATCAGTGCCTAATCAGCGATATCTATGCGGAAGTTATAATATAGCCTGTTAAATGTAATCTTTTTAAAAAATTGCGTTATCTAAAAGTAGCATAATAAATTATAGTTAAGCCATCAAATCATGGAAAGAGTTTTTTTTTAAATGTGCTTTATTTAAAAAAAACTAATAAGAATGAAATTAGTACGACATAAATAACTAAAATATGTATTGGGCTATAAAAGACACAAATTTAAATTGAATTGTCACGAGTTACGGTATAAAACAAAAAATTAAATCCAAAATGCGGCAACATCATTTTTTTAATAGCCACTAGTAAAATTTTGACAAAGTAAAGCGCCGAAATTGTGGCTTCTTAAAAATAAAAACCCGTAGAATTTCTTCAGGAATGACCAATGAACTGTTCAATCAGTCTTATAAAATCTGATAAGATCTTTCCACATCACAACACATATCTGTCAAACATCTTCACAAACTGTTAACCTCTAAAACTTGCATTTTAAAGCGTTTCTATTAAATAATATTATACTTTTTATGGTTCACGGGTGAAGTAGTTTTGTCACATCGCAATTTAATTAAACGAGATATATCTTAAATCGAATGATGACACCTAATTTTGAGTATCTTCACTTATTTGTAAAAGTTTTAAATTGTATTACAGAGGAAGGCTGTAAAACAAAATGAATAAAATCTTTTTATATTCACCGACAAACCGTGTTCCGACACCATAAATGTTTTGACATTTAACCCTAGGCAAACCTTATCGATGGTTAAATTGAATAGAATTATACCTAAAGCTTCTATAGAATATCGAGAAAATTTTTAGAACTGTGTTGAAATTTGATGATAGTCGCCTTTGGCATAAATTATCTTACGATAATCTTACGTCGTAATTGTTATGGTCGCGTTTCGGAAGAATTTTAGTTTGTACTATGCATCAGAGAATACATTACATGAAACATCTTGCGATTGTACGATTTTATAAGAATTCTATGAGGTAAATTTATAAAACTTTAGAGAATTTAATAAAATTTAAAGAAAATTGATTGTTGATATTCAAGCCCAGACCACCTAATAATTTCGCTGACAACGATTTTTTTGACAGAATTTTGATGACCATTAGCAGACGGCCAACATAACCTAATCTATTATGAATTAGAAACCACATAGTTTATGAGTAAATAATATGGTATTCCTGCTGTTTATACCGCACTTTTTATTCAAACTATTAGTTCTGTGAACAATAGACCTGGCGTCAAAAAATGTAGGTTTCTAATTTTCTCTTATTTAATAAAACAAAATCAATTTTTTCTCTGAAATGTAAAGATTTGTAAGTATGTACTTAAATACCTACGTACTTATAAACAATATATTTTAAGAATTTTTTTTTTCAAATTAAGAATTATATAATTTGTCCAAAGAAACGTCACTATCCACAAGAAAATTATTCTTTTTTCAAACTTTCTTCAGGCAGGTAAGTAGCATAATAACTCTAGTCAAAGCTAGAGCAATTCACTCAAAGTAAGGCTTGCTTGCAAAGTTTATCGAAACTTGAAATGTAACATACAAACAAATTTACAGAGAGATGTGCTTCCAAACGGTAGAGTTAAAACACGACTTCGCTACGCTAAATAAAAAAGCCTACGTTACCCATAGACGGGCAAAACGCAAAATTATACGTTATTAAATTGTTACATTCCATCGCCGAAATATTGCATAGTTGCCAGACCCAATGTGGTAGACTTGAAGCTAATAAGATACGAAATTTCACATTTTTTAGGGATTAATTTTTTTGAAACGCAAAGCTTGATTAGATAATCTTTGGCAGATTTTCTGGTTGCGTAAATACTGTGTCCAAAAGCTTCACCGAAAAATTAATTATCTCTGAATATTTATCCAAGCAAGATAAATACCAGATCCGATAAAAAAGTAATTATAAAAACGACGATGAAACATGCTTCAGAAATTATACAAATTGTTTTGAAATTTGTTATTGCAGTTGAAAATACGATAGTTTTCGCGATTCTAATGGTGCAACATTAATTTTTATTATTCGTGAATTTTATCAAAATTTAAATTTAAAAAAAACATGCTGTGCTTAAACGTTGTTTAATCATTTAACTCAAAAAGTAAAATTAGAAAATTAACCATTTTGAATTGGTATACCATAAAATGTCTATCTTATGGAAACGCGTGTACATTAACTTCACTTTGAATTCTTTTATTGACTCCAAAATAACCATACGGAAGTAGGTAGTAATAAAATAACTATTTAAATTTATCAATTTCCATGGAAAGACTACAATAAAAATTACGCAAGAATTAAGGTAGAGTTTAATTCTTTTGAAAACCATAAATGTTTCCACAGATGTTAAATAAATAGCAAAAGCGTAATTACTTTATTGGTTGGAGCTGATGGTGTTATTTGAGTATTTATTGGTTGGAGGTGATGGTGTTATTCGAGTATTTATTGTATTGTCTTCGATAACGACGCTTTTGATTTCAACAAACATTTAGCAAAAGTGTTAAATTAATTTACATTGTTTTTGGGTAGGCACTATCGTTTATATTAAGATGAAAATTATGCGTAAAATTCTCATCCACTTAACAAATTTAAAATTTAATATTAACAAACGAATAATCATGTCTTCACGTAAAATTATTATAAAGCTGTTTATTGAAACTACAAAAGCTTTTGAATGTTGAGCTGCAGCTTCATGAAAATAGCATAGATATTCTGTCTGGAACCATTTTTAGCTTCCAAAGTTATTTTAATCTTGAACTAATGATTTTTGAAATGACTAACAGTTAACTAAATAAAAAATTAGAACTTTGAACAATAATTGATTTAGAAAATTACTATAAATGAAATGTTTCAATTTATAATTTTAAAAGGCTTGGCCCCTTTAATGTGAACTACGAAAATGACAAATCATAACTAACGTAAGTCCTGAAATTAGTTCAATAATAATTTCATCAGAGCTTTTAAGCTTTTGAGCAAAAGACAAGTATTAATTAAACAAGCTTTGCAGCAACAACATTTCATTATTTCAGACCGCAGTGCCGTAGAAATGTAACATGATATTATTTATCAATATTGGCTGATTCGAAAGCGCGTACAGCGAATCTTATAATATGTCGGAGTTGAATTCTTCCGGTACACAGGACTTGCATATTTGACTGTAATAACTCCAAATCGACAGGTAATCCCTTCACGACAGTCCTATTTGCATATTACGAAGAACGATAAATGCGGAATAACTTTCAAGTAGATATCTTTATACTTTAAAATATGGAAGAAGAAAATGAACTTGTTGATCGACAAAGTAAGCGACAATCCGTTTATTGTTATGCATCTACCATGGTAGTCGATGTAGAGTGTTGTAAAGTGTTAAGATCCTTGGTTTTTTTTTACCAGAAATCACGGGTTTTAAAACCAGGGTGGACCTGATACCTAGTACCTGATACCTAGTATCTGATACCTATTATCTGATACCTAGTACTTGATGCCTAATACCTGTTACCTAATACCTGATACGTAGTACCTGATACCTAGTACCTTATACCCAGTACCTGATACCTAGTACCTGATACCTAGTACATGATACGTACTACCTGATACCTAGTACTTGATACCTAGTACCTGATACCTCCTACCTGATACCTAGTACTTGATACCTAGTACCTGAAACCTAGTATCTGATACCTAGTACCTGATACCTCGTACCTAGTACCTGATACCTACTACCTTATACCTAGTACTTGATACCTAGTACCTGATACCTAGTACCTGATACCTAGTACCTGATACCTAGTACCTGATATGCTTGTTCCCACTTTCCAGAATGGAAGATACTCTCAGAATCGCCCCAGTGAATGATTAACCTAACCTAATCTAATATCTGTTGATCACCTAATCTGGGATGAGAAAATATTGAAAGTTAATAAGAGTAAGATTTTTATTTCTGTTTACGCATGATACTACTTAACACAAGGTACAATGTTTTTAAACTATTAGCGCATTAACAGTAACAAAAATAAATGGCAATCTTTCACAAAGCAAGCGCATTTAAAATTTACGCGGACAAACAATTATTTTTATCTTGTTGGGAAAATTGGGTAAGAGCATCAAGATAACGGTATATAACTTGATAACGCATTAGTTAAACCATCCCAGTTAAACTTAATCTCGATATTAACTAACAGGTTATTTTGGGCGGTTTGAATAAATTAACCTCATACTTGCAATTGAAGATTATGTCATGTAAAATATTGATATCACTACCTGATGAAATTTTTTGTAATTGGGCATTTGCATCTTAATGCTTTTCTAGTCCTATAGACCCCCCAGAGATTGTGTTATTCTGTGAATTTCTTGTGATAATAATTCTAATTTAAAGGAAATCATTTTTATTAATTAATCATTGAGCTAAGCGGATAAATATGTTGACACTTTGCCTCTTGAGCGCACATTATCAAATGAATATCCATTTTATAATTCTCGTAATTTTTTATGATCGATTTTTATGCGACTGATTTTCATTAGTAAGTAATTTTAAATTGAAAAGTTCTTATACTGACATAGGCAACGTGCGTCGTGAATATTCCTTATATCCAATGCTAGAAAACTTAACTATGAAGCAGAAAAACAGACAAAAACAATAAGTTCTAGCGCCATTAAATTTTTCATACTTCTTGATCAACACAACTATTTTGAACTCGCAATATGAATATTACGTTAAATACCTACTGGTTTAAGTGAGGGTTGATATTTTGCTCGTGAGTAGCTTCTACATCTTTTCTTCCTTCTCCTTTCCCCTAATTCCTTCATCTTCTCTCAATTCCCCAAATGGTCATTGGGCATGCCAAATCTTGCGCGGAAACACTTAAAAAAATAAATAAATTATACCGTGGTTAACTGAACAATATAATGCACTCTCCATTGTAATTGTTAAAGTCCCTAAAGTATCTAAATCTACCCGAATACCCGTGGAAAGTTTGAAGAGGTTTCGGTAGTGTTTTTGGACCATCTCCACGCCATCCCGAGTCTCGAGGAGGCGGCGGTCCTTTGAGATGCTGTTCGATGATTAATCCAGAGATGATTGCGGTCATTCAAGCGCCTGGACCGCCGCCAAGAGGAGGAAATCAACGCCGCGTGGGTGACAGACTGAATAAGTATTCGGACCTGACGATTTGACCACACCTCGTCAAAATGATGGATTTGACCGGTCTATGATTTGATCGGTCTATCGGTAGCGAATTTACACCTCGGATTAATAGAGGCAATCTTTTGTTTATCATGATTTGACTCATTCA
Organism: Hesperophylax magnus; assembly: GCA_026573805.1. NCBI lineage: Eukaryota > Metazoa > Arthropoda > Insecta > Trichoptera > Limnephilidae > Hesperophylax > Hesperophylax magnus. Next base: position 14,518,424 of record JAIUSX010000012.1, read on the forward strand.
TGAATATTTAAAGTTTTTTTAGGGCAACGTGGGTGATGAATTTTTTGTGAATAAATATATCGAAGTAACGAAATGACTTAATCATCATAAAATAAAATTGTTTTTAAAACAGTTTTATTAACAAGCACGTCAGGTCTTTGAAAGCAAGAATAATTCAATATTAAATTTGTTTGAAATGCTTAAGGGGTTAGGTGTAGTAAATAACAATTTAATAAAAAATGATCAACAATTAAAATTTTTGTTGGTTAAAATAATTTTTCAAATTTTCTCGGTTTTCAGCGCACGGGTGTGTGATCCCTAAATTAATGATTAAGTAGTCGGTATATACTTTTTTAAAATTATATTTATGCCATAAATATATACCATTTATAGCATCCCTCATTTGGGGAACATTGTGACGTTATGGAAGCAGCAATGGGTACGAAATGGGAAGAAGGTCTGCAAGTACCTGGCCATCTGGATCTGGCAATTAGATATGGCTAAAGCTCTTTCTTGCACATTGCAATTTATATCTTTTGGGGATCCAAATAATTCAAGTAGATACCTACATTTTAAACAGCTTACCAATCTTCCACGACGGCTCAAAGTCAAATTTCACTGTATCAACGATTAAGCTCGTTTTAATTTTCAATAATCAAACATCATAGACTTCGTAAAAAAATAAATGCATCAAAGAGAATCTTAAAATCCACTCCATTGAATTTTAGTCAAGTATAAACAAGTGTTAACTTATAAGCCCGTAAAAATAAAGTGGCTACATATTCACAAATCACGGACGTCAAATTTGGCATTGAAATATAAACGCAAACGATCATTGTTTCATCACCGATTCACTCAATTTCTTTCACAAAACATTTCGAGAGCTGTTACATTGTAAAGTATTTATCACCTTTTCATTATGTGTAAATTGGTACTTCCATAATCAAGGAAATTAAAATGAAGTGTAATATTGTGTGCTTATGCATTTAGCACACTTTCAATTGTTATTTTCTGTGTGTGAAGCCTTTTATTATCATGCGTGGTTTGTCAGTTTAGTTGGCTATTAAATACGTACGTACCTGATCAAAGCTCTAGTGGTCACCAACCTATTAAATATTAAGCAAGTAATCAGTTCCTCTGAAACAACAAAAGCTCTCAAACTGTGAGCTTCGACATCTCAAAATTTACACAACTTTGTCTGATCGAAAATCCGCTTGTAGTGTCATTTGTATCATGAGTTGTGAAGCTTAATATCACAATAATTTCTTTTTAAAATAAGACATATTCTTTGTTTCGTACTTTATTTTCGGGTCTAGAAATTCCAAGCCTAGCCCAGTAGAAATCTAATAAAGTTGTTTTGTACTTCCACAGCAGTCATTATTTATAATAATAAGTAACAATCTGCAAGATTCCTGTCACAAATTTGCGATTTAAGAGAATATAAAAAATAATTTTGAAGCATTCTAGAAAATAACTCCACAATTTGGTCACCTGTCTTTAATAATAATCACATTAATATCATTAAAAGAGCCCAACTTTTTTTTATTTGTATGAACTTTAGACTTGACATCCATTTAGAATAGATATATTTTTTTATTATATTAAAGACTAGAGACTACTTTTAGACTTTCAAGTTCCTTAAATTAAGATTAAGGTTCCCTAGTATGTATTATTGTAACAATTATACTACGGTTTCAGGCTACAATTCTGTTATAAATATATTACACACAATCGGTAACTGTTGTGCTAATGTAGCTGATGTTTTTAATATGAATCTATTGATGTATAAAGCGGTACTATTGAAACGCTTTAGCAGTGCATATTTTAACGAGGTCACTGCATAACAGGTTTTTTGTTTTTCTTTGTGTACGAATATATATTATTTTTCTTTTGTTTTGTTTGGTTATGTAATCTTATAATTTTTCTTTCCTTTCTTCTTTCTATATTGTACTATGACTGTCATTACCTAACAAGTATGTAAATGGGATTTGTGCCGTTATTTCTAAATAAAAAAATACATCACTGTGAAGTACGTTAGTACGCAATGGGTTAAAGATTTGAATCAGGTACGTGTTTTATCCTGTTGCATTTTTTTATATGCTAAATTACTAACAACTACCTAACTAGAAGACTTTTTCTAGGCTTAAAAGTTGTTGATGGATAATCTCCATCACAGGAATATTTTTTTAATCAATGATGAAAGCCTTAAGGCGTGATATTATCGTTAACTTGTTGATCAGTGCAAAATACTGAAGAAAAAAAAAGTGTGGCAACGAAGCGTGATTTCACCCTAGGCGATTTGATGAATTAAATTTATGATATTTAATATGCAACAACTATGCGATTATGTGCCGTCAATGAGCAGCGGTTAACTTTACCGATGATTTAAAATATTTTTTTAATTTATGTAAGTATTTTGTAATAGATTATTATGATAAAGAATATATCGCTCATCGGTATAAAACCACATTATGTTAGAATGATTTTAGAGGACGCCATGAAATATTAAAGCATGACATCTCGCAATTTTAAAAACGTATGAAATAACCTCAAAATGTATGAAACATGTTGATTTCTTTAGGAATTTTTTTCTCATAAATGTGTCATCATTAATTATTAATATTTGACAAATAATGAGCACTTTCGTAACGCACTTTGAGATTTATAAATAAATTTTTAAATTCCTATTTTTTATTACAGGAGGCCACGAGGAAAACTATTTCCCCCGAAGCTAATGACATCTTTGGGGATGCTGTGTGGAGGGCCTTTCTAGGGAGAGGAAGTGGTGAACATGGGTCTTATAGAGACCGTTGTAAGGAAGTAACACATGGACCGGCGAATCCTAGAAACGGCCCATTCTCATTTGACAAATCATGCGATCATCCGAAGGAATCAATGACGCGAGTCTCTCAGAGCATCTTCCATTAAAATAGCGGGATAACAAGAATATATAACTTAAAAACGAATAAATCAAAACGCACAGTAGGTAAATTTCCTCGTTGTTGCAAAATCAAATATTTTCGCAATTTTGTTTTAAATAATTTTTTTCACTACACATATTTTTGAAACTCCTGTATTATTATGAAAAAAAGATTTAATGTAGATACGTGAGTATCTTATTAATATGGTATCATTAAATAATACGTAGTAGCATGCAAATGCAAGGAACATCTGTCTCATCGAGTTATCTCGCAATGAAAATTCTTGAGATTTTCTTTCACGCATTCGCTTGAGTTAATTCGTGGAGGAATGTTTTTATCGCGATACGAACTTGTGTCGGCTTAATAAAATTATATAATGTAAGCTGTAAAGTACACTTTGGCATGCAAAAAAATTTCCTCCAAATCCCAGATCACTGACTGAGAAAGATAAAAGCAGGCAACGCAAAATGATCGCTATCGTGACTGTTGTCAAAATGTTTATTTGTTTTTTTCACACAAGATTTTCAACTTGCTAGAGCACAAATTATTGGAACTCTCATTATTTTTGGGGTATATTGTGAAGGTGAAACAAGCCCGATTAGAGTGCAGGACTGGGCGCGCGACGGATTCTGAAGTGTCACGTGATCAATTCAGTACCATCGAGCAACGACAGTTTGCAAATGGTGGCGATTTTTATTGATGCTTACCGATGATCAGCGTGTTTTTTTACCGAAAGCAAATTAAATAATAAACACGCTGATTAGATTATTACTATCTTAAACAGTGAAGATTACTTAGCGTCAGTACTGAGTTATCGATCGCGCGCCAAAAACTTTACTCTAGTCGGCCTTGGGGAGAAGGAAATGACAAGAGGAAGGAGATAACAAACAGAATGTTTGGAAGGAATGTTTTGAACCTGACTATTCAAATCAGGCCCCTAAAAATTTTCAAAGTTTTTATTCTGAGTACTACTCATACAATATTCTGACAGTAATTTATTTATTTATTATATATATAAATTATAAACAATACAAAACAAAATGAACCTTTGTCTGTCCAACTGGGAAGGATTCCCGTTTCAGGACAGCCAAATTGTGTATTTAGTAGATAATATGGAATGGCGATGCTGTCAATACAAATTTTGAGAACATTGTTGATTGCATTCGAAGTGACAGGATGGTTTCTTTATCCATGAAAGAATCACAAAGATGTAATTTATTACCAGGGTCAATTTGGATAACATTAGTAATTGCATTCAGAACAGATGAATGGTTTCTTTCGGGACATCACAAGTCTGAGATTCTTTCCAGGGTATTTTGGAGAACATTTACAATTGTATAGTTAGAATTTCCACATTTATAATCAGTATAAGACATATGAATCCTATAGTACTATATTTTTAGAAATTCTTAGGTGATAGAAATTAAATGATAAAAATTTATTTATTATTTGACTCCACTAGGTTCTCGACCCCGCCAACTCCGGTCCGGAGTCAAGGAGCTTTTCGCTCCGATACGAAGGTCGTCAGGTACGAGTATGTGTCTTAGTATGTAATATGTTAATTAAGGAATAACCATAAATAGATAAATAAATATGGCCTGCGCACACTAAAGTGAATTGAAACTTCTTACATAACTTAACTTATGGACAGTTAGTGCGCAAATATTTTACATTTATTTTTATTACGTTGCCAGACCGGCAACCCTTAATAATAATTACGAGTTTGCACTTATACCTGTATTCAGAATGATTTTCAGTGGAGATGAGCGCAGTTAAAAAGAGGAATATCTCTTCTTCATTGAATGTTATGCGATGGGTAATGCAGTTAACTACTGTCATTATCGGAGCGGAACTTTAAAGGTGAGGTGTTAAAGAATCCTCAAGGCGCCATCGACCGCATTGGGAAAAAAATTCAAAAAATAATTTTAAAATATGGCTTAGTTAGCACTCCGAAATAATGGAGTATCATGCCAGTAGTTAAACTCCCAAAATTTTCATAAATAAAATTATTGTTTTAAAAAAACCTGTTTTAACTCGACCGTTTTGAATTTCGTCTGTCTGTGAATCTGTTTGTTTGTTTTAATGGTTCAGTAAAGATTACTTTTTCAAATGTGAAATCTTCGTGTTTATTTTTACTTTCTTCTTCGCATTTTTTTAAAACTATAATGGTAACACCTGCCTGAAGAAAGTACGAAAAAAGAATTGTCATTGATTGTTTCTTAGAACAAATGGTAAAATACTTAATTTAAAATTTTTTTAAAGTTAAATACATATAGTTTATCATTAAGCTGGCAGTTATTTGTACCTACTTACATTCTTATGATTTCAGAAAAATTGGTTTTGATTCATTAAATAAGAGAACATTCATTTCACAGAACTACTAGTTCAATATTTCAATTAAAAAAATCCAATTTGAAAACATAAAACTTCTTTCCAGGGATTTCTTGGATTCCCGTTTGTGTATTTTTAATGTACGAAGAAAGAGAAAGAAGGAAAGGGAATAATATTTCGAACATAATTCAGTAAAATCCCCATAAAACGATAATTTTTTAACATAAAGGCAATTTTTTGCCATAATATTATTATTTTCCCACAACGCACGTTGTGGGATTTTTATTACGTGTTTGGTATTCACATTAATAGTGTTAATATTCAATCTTCAGCCACTGGCTTTAATAACCTAATCTTATTTTTAAAGACATGACGGGATTCTTTGTCACACAATAAGGCCCTGCCAATTAACAGATGGAGGCTTTAATATTTTACCCTTAACAATTTTTTAACCAGGCGGTGTTATCGACGAAGGTAGATGGTACTAAAAGAAGCAAGGTGGTTCAGTAGAATCCTGTTTACAGGATACTCCTAAGTGCTTTTGTAAACACAGTGTAGCCGTCGTAATTTGCAGGTAAGTTAATATGATGCTTGTTGAACAGATTGGAAACTGTTCAAAAGCTCTTAAATAAGACGGACTTCAAGGGATTAATACATAATTTCAATTATTTTACAAGCAATAATTGTTCGCCTGAAACACTCATCCACATTGAAAAATCTCCTGATAAAAGATACATGACGCCACGTTGGCGTCATGTATCTTTTATCAGGAGATTTTTCAATGTGGATGAGTGTTTCAGGCGAACAATTATTGCTTGTAAAATAATTGTTACCCTTTGTGCTATGCATAAAAAATCTTGTCTTATAAACATTAGTTTACCAAAAAATAATAATTAATATTTGACAAGTTCAAGTATTTCGCCTAAAAATGTAGACAATTTGTCTCGACGCCATCTAGTGAGAGAGTTAGCACTTACAATGCCTTTCTCATATAAAATAAAGTTGGTTGTTTTCAGGTGAAAAATGTACCAAGCAGTAATTGTTGAATGAAACACTAGTATATATTGAATAATTTCGCGGGTAAGAGATAAGCCGCCATAGCTCAGTGGTCAGAGCTGTCGACCGGAAATCGAAGGGACACGGGTTCGAGTCCCGTTGGCGTCATGTATCTTTTATCAGGAGATTTTTCAATGTGGATGAGTGTTTCAGGCGAACAATTATTGCTTGTAAAATAATTGTTACCCTTTGTGCTATGCATAAAAAATCTTGTCTTATAAACATTAGTTTACCAAAAAATAATAATTTACATAATTTCATATTGAATTATAATTTCACGTCAGTTGATTGCGTTTAAGAGACTTAGTTTGACATTGCGGGGATTTTCCTTGATGTATCTTGATGTATCTACATCAATTTCCTACCTCTCTTGTAATAGCTTTCTGTAAGCTTAAAAACTGTCACAATATCATTGCGTCAAAGTTATGGGTGCTTTAGACTTTAAAGGACATCGAATTTATAACTTTGAGATTTTAATTGAATTTAATTCTTGGCAAATAAGTTATAGTTTTGAAATATATTTCAAAGATAATTCAATAATTTTCTGTAATACGTAGGTAAATATTATGTTTTAGATAGGTACTTTATCACTTTCAAGATTCAAAGTCGAGTTCATTAAACCAGAATTCCGCAGGGCACACAGACAATCGAAAATAGTATTTTTGATTTTTGAGGATGATAATTAGCGCAGACGCGTGAAAAATCATGGGTAGTCTGAAATGAGTTACACGGACAAGACATATCATAACGAAAATTAGTATATTTGATGATTTAATCTAATTAAACTTGAAACGATGTGTTTACTGCATTGAGTTAGTACGAAGGAATTTTATCGACTTATTTATGCTTTTGGCTCCATAAAAAATTTAAATTAAAAAGGAATTATATTCAAAAATACCCACATATATAACGTTCTCGTAGGAATATTTTACATACTACTTGTAAAACATTATTCAAAAGCTGTTTCAAAACGAGATTATTAAAGTGAACTTATTTTCAATAAGTTAACATAAATACAAGGCTTGGGTCGGATTTACGTCTCGTTGGTTTAAGGATGGTGTTACGGGGGTGGACATATTTATTTATTTATTATTTACAAAATATAGGCAGTTGTTGGGTTGGTACTCTTGGAAACTGTATTGATTGACTAGGTGTGACCAGTCGTGTTACAAGGCATGTTAATTTATTTACACCAGTGGTTGTTAGGCAGTATAATTATATTCAGAATGTTACAGGTGTATTGTTTTTATCCAAGCTTCATATTAAATTCTTTTAATTAGTGGATTATGATCACCTATACGAATAAGTATAATGGTAACATTTTATTACAAGGATTAAACTTCTGATAATGCTCTTTTTAGTGCGTTCTTTTATGAATACAAAATTCAAAGTATTAATTAGCTGTAATGCTCGTGGCGTGAACTTTATAAGCATTTAGACCAGAGGTTCTCAAAGTTGGATATATGGACCCCCAGGGGTCGATGTCGGCATGCTGGGGGTCTTTGTCAGCGAGAAAAAAATTTGGGGGTCCACGAGATTCAAATCGGGGTACATACGAGCGGACACTCATTTACCTCAAGTCAATGACACAATAGACCTAACACAAATATAATAGACTGAGAAATGACTTATTTGATATTTGTATTTTTATATTTCATAAAGTTGTTAATTGAGGTATATAAATAGAGTCTACGTTCCTTTTCTCGTCAGAATTAATATATTTAAGCAAAACATTGCACATTGGAAGCCGCGAATTTTCCTAGTTCTCTAACATGTTTTTGAAAAACGTCCAGGGTAATAATGACGTTCAACATTTAAATGCACTTCACACAGACTTCAAAACTAAGTTTGAGGATATTTTGACTATGGAAATGCAACGTTGAAGAACCGGATATCATGTGACAAGAAGAACTGACCGGAATAAGCACTGACAAAGAACGTAAGGGGCAGTTCTGTAGGGCTAGCTACAGAAAGAAATTCCCGTTGCTTATCCTGTTTCATTTTCATTTGGTGTAATACCTCACAAGGGTGCCCATATCTGCAAATTTAAAGACAGAACAACTATACCGCCACCCGGTTGTTGGGCAGGCAAGGGAAGGGGATATTTTTACTAAAAAAATAAATGATTATCACATGGGACGTTAATAGTTTTAGGAAAATTCAATATTCGGCAGGCAGGGGGTCTACGGAAAAAAAAATTGGCAGGCAGGGGGTCTACGGAAAAAAAAAATTGGCAAGTGGTCTACGGGGCAAAAAAGTTTGGGAACCTCTGATTTAGACAATTAAATCATCTTGATCACTTAACCATACTAGATGAGTAATTAGAAGCTTTATATTAATAAAAAAGTTTGATTTTTTTAATTACATTAAATCGCTGTTGGAAAACGAATTTAACAATGTACAGAATTATCATGATTCAATTTTGGGCAATTTTGTCACGTTGTGGATCCTCCTTCTTTCGCCAACGTTTTGGCCAGAGTTACATTGTCTATCATCAGGGCGGTTCCGTGATAACTCACAACCCTATGACAATTCAACACACCTTTAAAAAGTGATATGAAGCCCTTTAACCTAACCTACGTAACATATTTAATCTACTTTTATTACATCACTTTTCACGACTTTATATAACTTTTTAACCCTTCAGTACTTTCATCACTTGCAAGAACTTTGCAGCTTTACAGCTTGCAATGTTTTAAAATGAGTATTTAAAATGAGCTATATAAGTTATATTTTTTAATTTTTCGTAAAAACAAATACCGTTTAAGAAACAAGATTAGATAAATTATCTCTCTGGTGTACACATTTAAAATAAATATTACTATTTATAAATAATAACATTTTAATATCAAACGTAAAAAATTTTATTTTTCGGAATAACTTTATTGAGTAAAACCTCAAATTGTAATATTTAAATATTGAAGACAATATTAGTGATTTCTAAACGAAAATCTGAAACAGAAAAATCAGAAAAGGATCCTGGGTTCGAGTCCCAGATGTGACCGTTTCCTTTTCTGATTTTTCTGTTTCAGATTTTCGTTTAGAAATCACTAATATTGTCTTCAAAGTAAAAAATTTTGTCAAAAACGCTAACCACATTTTTACTTTTTTGGTGTTTCGAAAACACGTTATATTTGAAAGTTATCGTTTGTTACGATAGTGGTGCGAAATATGAATTATTCATTTTGGCTATTTTTAGGATTTTATTAATGTATTCCAGTAAAAAATATTTGAGACAATGTGGAAAGAATTATTATTTCTCCTTCTAACTTCAAAATAATTACGTATTTTTGCATGCTAGAAAAAAAGAAAAAAATATTTTTATAAAATATGGACGCCCGGTCATATATGACCCTCAAAAGCTGGAGGGGTTAAAAGTGCGGCGAATTGTCATCGTGTTGAGTTGTTCGATTACTAATTAGGGCATTTGTAAAAATGAGCACTCTAAAGTTGTCCAAAACGTTGACAAAAGAAGAGGGAAGCGCATAATTTAATAATTTTGTAACTGAAAATCTCTAATCATATATACATTATACCGAATGATTATAAATGAAATTTAAAAAAAATATTTTGTTAATTTATATTGATGGAGTGACGAGTAACAGATATCAATCAATACTTACTTATCATCTTTCGCAATCAAAAAATAAAACGGCATGTAATGCAATCGAAAGCACTATATCATCTTTATTAGAAAACCATTCAGAGCAATTTCCACATTCAATGATCATAAATTTACGAGTTTATCATTTCTCTATACAGAGATTCATTGAGAATTAATCAAACAACAATAAATGTAGCAATCATGTTCCTATGGACAATTAAAGTTCATTGAATATTGTTCATGGAGAAAACGCATATGAATGTAGGTATATTTATATTTAATCATTATTCATGCATGCATTAGTTCGCGAAGATTTATTTAACAAGTAGACGCGAGTGATGAGACCATAGAAATAATACTTTTTTTTCATTAGCTCCAGGTTCCTACGTCCTCCTGTTCCTGAGGAAAATAATTCCCTATATTCCCTATGTCATCTTTGGAAATACTGTGTGGTTCTTTCATGAAATGAAGGAGAAGAAGTTCTGGGAAGGAAAAAGGTATAAGGACTGGGTAGGAAATTGGGGCTCAGTATGACCAGGAGTGACTGACGTATGAATCCATTCCTCCCACTGCAATGCAAGGCTGAGAGTCAAAAGTTGGTGAGCAGACGCATCCGCCGCCAAGACACAGAAAAATCTCACACCATGAACCCAGGAACCCGTGCTAAGTCACCAAACGCAGCGAACAACTTGAGGTGACCTATGGTAGAGATATAGCTTGTAGAATAGAATAGGAAAACGGATTAGGTTAAGGAAAAGGAGAAGAAGTAAAGGGAAGAAATATGAAAAAGGTGAAAAGAAAAACGAAAACTAAAGAGTAAAAAAAAAATAAAGGGAATGAAAGAAAGAAGAACGTAGGAGTGGAGAACTATTACACAAAATGTGCTAAATAAATATTGAAATTATTATTATAACGTATTCATATTTTGTACAAATGATTGGGACGAGCTAAAGATTTCTTCATAGAAATCATTAAATAACTAGTAAAAACTAATTCAACTTTTAATGGTGAAAAATTAATTTCGCACAAACTAGTATTAGTTACATAATTCCAGGGAAAAGGTGTTATTTTTAATCACGCACCATTTATCGGAATGTTTAAAAGTGCAAAATTTCACGTTTAGTCCCGTGGGAAAAGGACGAGAAAAATCCCATGAAGTAGGTGATTTAAATAGATATTGATTTCATAGACATCGTTTGGTGATTAAGAACTAAAATTGTTTTGATTAAATTCTTATTACATCAATTAATGCAATAAAACATGTCGACGTTCTGCCAAGCAAGTTCGATTAAAATAATTATCATGGTCGTAATTTAAATGGCTAAACATGTTTATAATTTTATTATAAAAACGCCAAGTATATTACACTAAACTATTAGCGTAAGCACTTTTATAAAGCCAATATTACACGAGTTAATTTGTTGTTAGGGGTACTTACAATAAAAATTAAGTGAATGATTCACATTACAATAACGCGGTCTATTAATTACAATGTCAAGTACAGTACATTAATTAGTCGATCTTGTCACGCCTTTGTCATGTTAAGTCGGTTGCATCTTGATTAATAAATAGGCATTCTTTGTTGTCATTATTAATTGTCTTTTCTTTCCGATGGAATTTGCGAAAGAATGCATGAATGGATTCTTTGACAATGAAAAGGATTTTTTCTTTTGATTTCTTTTAAAAAAAACAGAAAATTAAAAAAATAATAGGTGACGAAGAATTTCACTGACTAAAATTACTTGAAAATATTATTTACAGATCTCACTGTCTAAAGCAGTGAAAACTTTTGAACGAAGAGCTCTGGCGTGTTGGCATGTAAACTATTTTCAATCTGCGATGTCATTTCTATCGTGAGCTATCTGTGAACAGTTGAAATATCCATTTGTCTATCAAAAAGTAAGGCAAGGTGCGATATACTTTGTTATATATATTTCAATAAAAAAATGCGTGACTGAACGGTCTCGTGAGCTATGGAGCTTTGAAATAACCAAGGAACTTTCAAAACTATGAAAAAATACTGTATATTTAGTATATTGTAAGTATGTTTGTATGTTTTGAGCAAGAAAAATGACTTCGAAAGTGTTGTAATTCGGGCGATGTCGGGTAGTGATTTATAAAATAAAAAGTTTTTATTTCCATGAATATATTATACATCTATTTCGCTTATACGCACGCCTCTTTTTCACCGGCCAAATCGGTCATTAGCAAATCATTACATCTGAAATTATTTATTAGATAACATAATCGTTTTATAAGCTTTGATTGGACAAAGTTATTATTCGGGCTATAAAAATATTCAAACCCAAATCACTCATAAATCTTGAGCTAAATTAAATTAGCTAAGGATAGTGGAGTAGTTGGAGTTAAATGGCCATTCCATGATGGCTAGTCTACGCCCATACAATAACTGATTTCGAAGATGTTTTACAGTAACCAATTTATTCAATCGATGTAACGCGTTTATTTTAATAAATCTATTAATCGGCCTTTGCACACCTTCTTCCAAAAGCTTCCCAAGAAAAATTACATTCGAAATTTATTTACATTTAAATAGATCTATTTTTTCTTATTATTAAAAAAAATACGTGATGTAACTTACCCAGTTCCACTTTAGAAAATCGCTTGCTAAAGTAATAATTTATAAAAGCACATTTCAAATATGAAATTAAAATAATCAAACAGATTAATTTCGGTTAACCCTGCGTGAAATCTTGTTCAATGAACTCAATTTGGCTGTGAATGTCAGTGTCATTTTTAAAATAGGAATTGATTGTCTGAATAATTCAAAGAAGCTTTAAATACGGATTGTTTCGCGGAATTTGAACAATTCATCATTTTTCAAATCTGGTTTTCATGTTCTGTGTAGGTTCTAACCAAGTTCTGTTATTATTTCAATTTTGTAAAACAAATGGGCAATATTGATATAATAATATAACTTGAATAGATCCTCCACAGAACTTGTAAATTTACTATATGCAAAAGCTATATGTAAAAACTATCCTAACTCATCTATACTCAAATATACATAATTACTACGAAAAAAGTTTAAATACACGATGTACTCGAAGCAACAACAAAAACTTACTACAAATACCGATAACACATACTACGTTTAGTCAACGAAACTTTAAATAATTTGCGACAAGACTCTAAAACATTCTTCCAGACAGCATAAAACAATGTGATTCACAAAAAAATTTCAAAGATAATGTAAAAATTTGGATCAAAAATAAGAATAGGGCCTTCACCGGTGCATTCACCCAAATTCGCAGTTATTGAAGTCACCATATTATTGAGCGAATACATCTTAATACAAGTATAGGTATGTTCAAAGGTATTAGGAACTAACACGAAAAATTCTGCCTCAACACAGGCTAGCCTAGTGAGGCGGTATTTGAGAAACTCAACTGTACTTTTATTTTCTTTTTACCTTCACAATATTATGTTTGTATTTTTCTGTTAATTTTATAACCTAAAATATAAAAGTTACCAATCAATGTACACCATAATATGTATGCATAGTTGTAATGTGTAAACTTTCCTATATAAAGATAATAATTATTGTTATTATTACTTTGAAATTTGATGAATTGTTCAAATTCTGTGAAACAATCCATCTTAAAGTACCTATATATTAATATGATATTTTGAAAAGAAAATCGATTTCAGATTTGAAACTGTTAGAACTATTTAATCGCTTGTCTGGATTTGAAAAGAAACTTTTTAAAATTTTTCTCACTTCTTCAATTCCAATTTTTAATAAGTCGGTGTCTGCTTACTGCCAACGAAAATTATGTTTTCAAAGAATTTATGAGTAAATAAACGGTAAACGTGCGTGTGTATACATAGCAAAAAATTGCGGTATAGGAATATTTTTGGCAGAAAGAATTCATTACTATGTTTGTATGAACGGAGATAAGAAGGGTGTGTATTTTTGACATATTACCGTCAACTATTGTTTGTGCTGTGTTTCGAGAGAATATAGTGTTCATAAATTTAAAAAATTGTTATGTCTGTTTCACAATAATGAAGAGACATCATCTGTTTAAACTGCCACCTAACAACGAAACTTTTCAAGCAACAGAATCTTTATATTTTATAAAATATGTTTTTTAATTTATTAGAACAGTGCGTACAAATAACGATTTGGAAGTGCCCAATAATAAGATCTCACTTACCTCTAAACCCTTAAATTTCTAGAATCGGTGTATAGGTAGATAAGCACTTACCTGAAAAAAGAAAAATAAATATTGTTATAAAATAAATGTAATATACATCTTGAAATAAATGTTCTCAATTCCTATTGTTCAAAAATAATATCGCCTTTTTAGCCCTCTGACCCAAATTTTTCGACTATATAAGAAAATAAAGTGTGCTGAAGTAGACATTTTAATCGAAATTTAAAAAAAATGTCTTGGTATTGCTCAAAACATATATGTAACAATTTTTGAGCTTAGTATATTGTGTATAACTTGCGTCTCTCTTTGTGTCTCTCGTGTATTTTGAGTGAGTCTTTTAGTTATTTGAGTGAGTTTTTAAGTGTATCACTTTATAATTTTGTCATTTTATGTACCTATTTGTATATTAACTGAGTTCTTATACCTGGATTGTTCTCATGTAAGTAAGAATAACTGTAAACAAAGAAAACCCAGTAAATAAAAAAGAATTATATTTAAAATTAATGCATTATTCAGATTCATTGGCAATAATCATCGACCTAACTTCAATGCAATGGCAACATGCAACATGAATGTTTCGATAGTAAGAACATTAAAAGGTAAAGAGATTTAAGCTTAGCACATCTCTATCTTCTCGTTTATAACACTTTTATATGGGCATCCCGTGCAGGTACTTGACTTGTTTTAATAAATTATGCCAGTATTAATTCAGACGCGGAGTTCGCCTTGTGTGAACAATTTTCAAAGTATTTATTATAATTGGATTCTAGCCAGAGATTCAACATTTCATTCGTCAAATAGATATAAAAGTGATAAAATAAACTACCAATTTGAATGTTTTTTTAATGGGGTACGTCCCGTCAGGAGTGTCTTCGAATGATAAATTCGAATAAATCAGTTATGTTTCGCTAATAAACATATGTTAGTGTCTCATAAGTAGACATAGATTTATAACGTTTATAGTAATATTTCTGTTATTAAAATGTCATATATCTGACTAATTTCTGGTACAAAATATTTTTTTTTAATGTCTAGCTGTTATTGAGTATCTTTTAAATCATTGGTATGATTTACGAGTCTGGACGTTTTCTATTTTATAGTTCTAGTCTCAAATAGTCTAGGCGGTTTCTAGTTGGTTATTCTTGTAAGAAGTACAATTATTATTATCATTGGGTGGTCGGGTCAGTAATAAAAATCTTAAGAAGCATAAATGACAAGTTGCATTACGAGGAAAAAAATCAGACTCAAAGAGGTCAGAATTTTTGAACCACGCAAATAAATAAAAATGTGTGAATTGCCATTAAAATTGTGAACGTCTGTTCTATATGGAAAATTTAAGATTGGAACATTTGTTATCTATGGAAAATTTAAAATTGTGAATATCTGTTCTATATGGAATCTCCCTTACTCTCTTACAGAAATTTAGGGTTGGTGTTTTTCTCTGCGGATAAATTATATGAATTGAGGTAATAGTTATGTAATCATTGTTGTGAGTATTCATTAAATCATTATAAATATATTAATTAATGATTCGTCAGTTATTTATTAATCCATTAATTGAATAATAATTAATTAGTAAATTATTAATCATTAATTAATGTCCAATTGTAAAATATTTACTACTTAATTATTCTAATTATCAATATTTAATGTAGTAATATAAATTACTTATTTGATAATATTATTTAATTAATTATTAATTATTGTGAAATAACAATTTTTAATCTAATAGTATTATTTGATTAATTACTAACTATTGTGAAATAACTATTATTAAATAAAAAACAAACTAAAAATATTATTTCTTTATTCTATCGTTATGGTTATGTTCAAATACTACATTGAAAAATTTGCTTTAAATGGCTTTAGCCGTGTTTGGTGACCGAATCTGAATAGCTAGATACCTTCCCCACATTTCCCTCCCATTTTACTTCCACTGCTCACTCCATTTATCCTCATAATATACCCCAAATTGGGGATACCATAGTCTCACTGGCTCCAGATAGTTGGAAGCAGTTGCGAAAATTGTACGGTATGCACGTATTTAAAAAAAATGTGAAAAAAGCGGTGTACTGCAAATAATATATTTGGGATCTCAACTCGCAAAAAATTATTTGTTCTACATTCTTGCACATCTTTAAGGACGGGTTTTTTCATAGAATTTGAACAATTCATCAAATTTCAAAGTTGATTTTCAAGTTCTGTGAAGGTTCTCTTCAGGTTCTGCTACTATTTCAGTTTTATGAAACAACGGGCCAATAATGATTCAACATCTTGAATAGAATCTTGACAGAACTTGAAAATCATCAATGAAATTTGATGAATTGTTCAAATTCTGTGAAACAACTCGTCCTAAGCCACACTCGTAAAATAGCTCTTGATTGACTAAACCTGAACAACGTGTTTTCTCATTTTTTCGTGTTTTCATTTTGACATCTTATTTAACACTGTCACACGGTGCAGCGGCTAGCTTAAGATTCCTGAATAATACTGAAGCATTCCATCGCATTCGAAGTAGATATTCCTGACATGGAGCCGCCTGTTAGCTGAACAACATGTTTACAACATGTATTTTTAGATAAATTATTATGTAAACACGACTATAACATATCAATTGCCTAAACTGAATAAGATGACACAGACTGCGGCGTTAATAGGTCGCAGACTCGTAAACTGAACTTGTAAGCGGTAGTGATGATTAATTTAGGGGGTTACTTATAAGTCGTTATTAGCTTCTCTCTTCTTTGTAAACAACGTTTCAAACAGCCACGAGGTTTCCATCACTAGGGAAAATTAATGATATTAGATATATACAATATGATACTACAAAGCTGTCTGAAACGTTAGCTAATTGATGTGAAAGTACATTACGGCTCACCCCAAAAATCAATCATCTTTATACTTTTCGGTACGACAATCGTTAGAGGTTAGTTTAAAAAATCAAAAACTGATATTTTTTTGCAAAGTGCATACTGCTTGTATTAAATAAAGATACATAAAATAATATTTTGCACCTAACGATACGTTGTAATCATGACTATTATAACTAGCTTGGGTGCTTCTCGTAATTATTACACTTAAATAACTTAATACGCCGGTATGAAATGAAGCTTGCGATGGCGCCTTTAAAAGCTCGTCTTTAATTAAATTGATTTATACTGAATATTAAAGTTTTTAAAACAACGCAAGAACCGAAAAGTAATTTGATTGGAATAGTTATAAAAATCTTTTCAAACAAAGTTTATAACCTTTTTACGATATGTCCTACCTTATTTTACTATTTAATCACTTGTTAATCCGGGATATGCAAGCCAGGATTAATTCTCACCTATCCATAATAATTATCGGTAATCAAATATGAGCGTAAGCACGCGGAGTCAGTTAGTTAACCGTTGAGCCGCAATAGATTGATTACCATTTAATAAGATATTTTTAGCGAACAGCTAGGGTTGGATTAAATAAAACTACTTGAAGTGTAAGTCAATAAAAATAGAAAAACAAACACGAAAATTTCAGAATTAAAATCAGTGGATGATATAAGAAACACAGTTTCGTATTCTGACATCCATCATCATCGTCGGAGTTACAACCTTGGAGAGTCCTCCAGGAAATGCATCCTATTTAACTGGTTACCTTCTGTATCCTTCCAATTCGTCATGTGCAAGGATACGTTCTTGGTTATTCCAAGTCATTCCACTCGAAAAACGAGTGGTTCGACCCATTCGTTGTTCGATTTGAATGACTTTTGACGTTTGGCGTATGTAAGGATATCGACCAAATATGTACTTTCGATGGCGATTGCGAGCGACCTCGATTGGAGAATCGATACTCAGATCATTCGTCCGGCATTTTAATAAACAAATAGGTACTCTAGCATTACCATGTTTAGATTACCTTGAGAAACAAGTAGGTATAATAACAAAGAACTTCTCCAACTTTTGCTAAAACCACCTTTGGGCAAAGACTTTTCAAATACATAGCTTGCAAACTATACAATATACTACCAGCCACTATTAGACGAATAGAGTCAATGACCAAATTCAAACATGAAGTAAAGAAATGGATAACAAGTATTGGGCGTCCCACTATCACAAACATATGTAAACCAAATTACACGTAAACAGTAACAACACTTCACAAACAAAATAAAATAATGTATTCAATAAATTTATAATAGCCCCTTTGTAAGTAATCTTTAAGTACCTGAATATGTCTGTCTCGACACAGGTGTACCCTAGTGAGACAGATGTCGAAAAATTTATGTAATAAAACTTTATATTGATGAATAAATAAATAATAATAACAATATTTAAATATAATTTTGTACAGAAGATGATTTCCGTAGGTTCTCGTTTTATTTTTGGCGGTTCTGCTGGATAGAATATCTTTTCTGACATCTTTTTAACAACTTTAACAAAAATTTCACCACAATTAACACCTCCAAAATGCTAAACGCAGTTATTAATCATCATTTTTTAAAGGACAGAACCAAACTCTCAGCCCTGTCAGGTCTGGCCAAATTCCGCCCCAGCGCTGTATAAATTTACAAATCGAGTATCAACCGATTAACGATAACGGTTTGTGATGATGAACTGCTTCTCAGTCGCTTCCGCCGCTTTAATAACCCGACGCTGATCGGTCAATATCCATAAAGTGTAAAGTGTTAACAGGATCGTCTTATGTCTTGTATTATATTATATTACGCCGTGAAAGCTTTGATCGCAGAGGGTGTAAATTGATCCTGATATCTGATGCAAATTCTGTGAAAACAGTAAAGAATTACAAGGCTTTCAAAAACGAAGTAACATCGAAGAGCTTTTTGAATAAAAATCACCTTTTAATCGGTAATGATAGAACATCCAATCGAAGAAAGAGATTTGTTCTATCTTGAAAACTGAATCTAAATTGCAGGTAGTCAAATAACTATTAATTATTTTAACACAATCATTCGATCTCATAAAACTTGTTTATCAAAACAACTCTTCCATAATTTCCTTTTCATTTGTCCTACTTTTTTTTAAACATTAGTGAACGTAAGCAATATGCACGCACATTTTAAATTTCTAATAAAATTATTCATCTAGTCAAAAATATTCTTTATCGCTTAGCTGGAAACGAAAAAATGTGTGCATTGCAAAAGAATATTAATTTATTTCTAAGATTATCGACCTAAGAACATACATTAATTTTGGTGCACACGTGTTGGAAATATTATCAATGTTAAAAGGCAAAAAGAATTACATTTTGAAGTTGAATTTAAAAGAAAACATTGGTTTTGTGACGCGAATAAAATCCTCTCTTTACCCTGTCACTATTGGTGTTATTTTACTTGGTTTTAATGCAGTAATGTACCAACTCAAATAATAAATACGTCAACTCATATCCACACCACATACTTTACCATCAAGACCAATCAATCCTCTCAATATCTCACCACTGATTAAGCCAAGAATGATTAAGCTTTTAAACAGTTGAAAAATTACTGAAAAAAAATTCGAAAGTGCCGCTGAAAATTCCCAAATGAGTGGGTTTATATTTATTATATTTCATAGATATTTCACAATTCAACTCAAATTTCACGTGCGTACAGACCTCGTTCCGAGGAATCACTTTTATTGCACATGCCGTGACGCTATGGAAAGCTCACACGAGTGGGTGAGAATTCTGCTACTCGACCAAATGCCAAGGGTTAGATCCTCGCATGACCATTGCATAAATATGATCTCCGCATGATTTAGCTCTCACGTGATGATATGACACATTGGCCTAGTTTCAAAATACCCTCAAATTTCGGCACGTAGACAAAACGTATTTAAAATTTTATGACAATAAAATTTTGGGCGTCTTACTTAATAATAAATGTTTGGTGTGTGAGAGATTATTAGAAACTTAGATATTGTAATGTATTTAAGTCATCTTTTTCTTAATTCTACTTTTTTCCACGTACTTTTTTATATAACGTGTATTATGAACTGTGATTTTTGTCTGAATGTGTGTAAGTGCAAGCGAGATAGCATGCTTGTGAGATGCTATAAAAGGCGATGTATACTAGGATTACAAGCAGCTCCCCAACAAATATCAGTACAAGATCAAGTCTCATTATTGTGTACGACCTTCACCCGCTAAAATACTCCACACATTACGTGTATTATGAATTATTTATTTATTTGTGTTTAATAAGGTTTATGAAAATTTCTGACGCGCGCCAGTTAAACCTGTACCTTCTTAAATAAAGTAGTAGAATAAAATTATAAAGTGTTTGTATTATAATACACCGATGGCTTGGATTTAAAATATTGTGTATCACATTTTGTCGAAAATGAGTCAAGTACTGAAATATACCAAAGATAGCCTATATTTTTATGGGTTCAAATATTGGGTCTCCTAAACCTACCGTCCCAAAGATATAAACATATTAAAATGTATTGTAAACAAGGTTTTTAGTCCAAACAAGGTTTTTAAGAGCACATATATTATATCTCCTTAACAGTTATATTTATTAATTAAGCTCATGCCAAAATATTGTATTTACCTAAGATATAGTTTATAACTAAAAACTTGTTTTTATGTAACAGAAAGGTTTGAAACAGTCAAACCCAGTTTTCTCAATAGTATGTTTTATGGAGATACAATATTTTAATTTTAAGCCATCGACATATTAATATTTTTTAGTACGGGTGTAGCGACGTTTATCTTTATAATACACATTTCACGAAAACAAATTGAAAATAAATATTAAAAAAGCACAATAAATAATAAGATTTTGCGAGAACTCCGTAGTTAACTACGTACATTTAGATTTACATACAGTTACCGGTTGCGAACACCTTTTACGTTCTTGCCGTGAAATATTGCGTAAAATGAAGGATCTCTTTATATAATCGTTCCGGTGGCTTTCAAAAATGGAAACATGATACGGGTGACTTAAAAAAGGCTTTATTATTTAAAATTGGCTATCGATATCGGGCACATCTCGTTTAAAGCTCAATTTACTTGTCAAGCTCGACTTTTTAATGTAAACGGTGGAACGCCGCCTTTGCCTGTAATTACACAGTTTAAGTTTTTCCACACTTTAAGCATCCGGATTTTGGTAAAAACTGCCTTACTTTTTATGTGGGAGTGCGACATTAGTGGATATTAAACTAAATACCTTGTCTTTGCTGTAATTATTTTGGTATCTTGGATGTAGGTAACACGGGTTGTAAATAGGTTTTAAGGCAATTTCTTCAGTGCGTTAATTTACTTTTGTGGGTTTCAAAAAAGCTCATTGCCCTCTCGAGCTAATAATTATTAAGTGAAGTTTGTATGCCAATGTTCCCTACCTATTGTAAATTACCAAAGCGTATTTATTGTACCTACTCATTAACAAAATCAAATTATATTTAATATTTTCCATGTTTTAACAATATCTAACACAGTAGCGGCTAGTGACTTTTGAATGTGATAGAGTGCTAAATTTTCAAAAATTCCTCATTATTGATGTTGTTTAGTCCAAAAGGATTGCTAATAATTTTTCTAAAATTTGATTTTTTATATGAAAATTTCAGGAAATTTCAGTTTGGCCGTGCGCTTTCAGCTATAACAACATCAATAGTGACATTTTTGTGATATTAGCACTCTAGTACACCCGAAAGTAACGAGCCGCGACCGATAGCACATTGTACGTATCAAATTATTGTATATTATCCACTGTGGATATGTCCAATACATTATTAGGGTTAATTCTGTTACCTACAATTATCAGTAATAAATATACCATTTTGTGTATGTACATAATATTAAAATGTTTGCTTTCGAGGGTAAAGTATGTTTGAAGTGAAATATTACTAAACTTCGTTATTGAAATATAACATTTGTTCGTTTTCGTAAATAAATTAATCATTCTCTTTATATTCGATAAGAGAAAGCATGAGTAACCCTGCAACAATTTAGTTAAGTCATGTCTTAATAATTTCTTCCGTCAACTTATTATGCAAGTAAAAAGTAACATGCAGGTTTTCGTTATCTCAAAAAAGAAATGTACAAACAAGCATGCATGGCCTCAAAATTCTACAAGTAAATAGAATAATCACTAAAAACATGTCATGATAACAATGTCGTTAAAGCATAAAACACATCCGTCAAAAGTTCATTCAACTTGATTTCAGTACATTTTATTATTACGTATGTGCGTATTACTGCTGATTTAGTACGTAATTTTTAGCGCCTCTGACGTCTCGGGCGCGGTTGATGTAGTTTTCTAGATCAAACCATTGATCAAATGCTATCAATTTGATAACCGTTCCGACAGTGGGTGCTTTTAAAAATAGATAATAACGTATGAAGTTGAACCTGACAAATTATCAAGAGAACATGTTTTTAGCCTTCTAGCTATCTCCTCATTCCATCTATTGCTACGGACATACACAGGCAGCCATTTAATGAGAGTATGCACTGACAGTTTAAAAAAAGATGGCACAATAATAGGATGTCAACATTAACAGCTAACGTTTTTTAGAAAACACAGAAAAACCTCGTAGTTAATGGCTTAAATACTGTTGTCCAATTATAGTCAACCAAAGCCTATTTTTTAAATTTCTTTATTGTCCTAAGTTCATTTTATCTCCCCGCATAGCCTCCGCTGTGATTCTGGAAGCTTAATCATAGTCAAATAAATGTTGGGGGGAGGGGAGCAGGCACACATATAATGTGCTTTCAGTACAAGTTTGGACTCGCTAGAGTTGTTGCGTTTTAAAAGTCTTCTCAAAACATTTTTCAAGAAAGTCTATTTTAGTCTGAAAGTAAATCTGATTCATGAATCAAAATCAAGTCATGAATGGCGCCATGAATATAAGTAGCACAAACAATGCACGTTCCTTCTGACAATAACCATTACGGAAACCGGGGTAAACTTAATTCCTATAAATAATTCCCCGTCTAACAAGAATTCTGGAATCTCGCTTCATTTCCTGAGGTTCCTGAAATAATTATTCACTCGCCTCTTGTTGCCAGTGCGGATTGAGCTATTTAAACTGTTTTATGATTTTTGTGTAGCTGCCAATACATTCGTTAAGTTCGCACATTCTCGATAGTCGACATATTTGATCAAATATTTTTATGAGAAGTTACAGGAAATGTTTAATAGTAAAAAGAAAATAAAAAATGCAAACAGGTTTTTGTTCAATTCGCATTCGGAAATATCAGTACCAATCATTATAGCGAGATCGGAGAAATGAATGATTTTCTAACGAATGGATTGAATGTTTTTTTAATTACCCAATTAAGTATTTATTTTCATTTGAGAGGAAAAATCAAAGGCGTGTTGACTTCTCACTGAAAAAAAGCTTATTTCACTTAAAAATCTTATAAAATAACTAAGTAGACATGATGACGTTCCCCGGAGGAATAGGTACAGAGGATAGATTACCACACGACTCTGCCTTCGAACACGTTCCTGACCTCATTCATATTAATGCATTGTTTCATACACCCCCTTTATTCTGACTCTTGACATGAAGACAAAGTATCTGAATTACGAAAAACTTCTTACCGACCCATTACTGATTGATCATGTATGAATGAAAAAATAGTTTTTTTAATGATAAACTAATGTTTATAAGACAAGGTTTTTTTATGCATAGCACAGAGTATAAAAAAAATCTTGCTTATAGAAAAAATAGTAAATTGTTTATTTACAAATTCAGTGGCAGAGCAGACAGATTTAAAAATTACATTATTTGTCCAGCAAATACCGCAGGCAATTTTTCTGATTAACTGATTTACGAATATATAGTTCCGGCCCCCCGGGGGCCCAAAAAAAAAAAAAAAAAAAAAAAAAAAAAAAAAAAAAAAAAAAAAAAAAATATTTGATTTATAGCGCATTGCAACCAAATGTAACAAAAAAAGTGGTCGTTTGAAAGGAAAAGTGTGGGCGGCGCACCGCCCTCGGTATGCCGCATGGGCGCCGCCTAGAGCGTCCACCCCGCGAGACGATTGTCTTGCACCAGAAATATCCCGTTGCGTAATTAGCAGGAAGAGTGAGGAGATGCCAAGGTCGCCCGCCCCCGCCCTCGCCCTCTCTCTATCCGCCCATCCCGCCTAGAGAGACATACCGCACCTTGCCAAGCTGGTGTGGCTAGCGATTCTACTGTTGTTTTATACTGTTCTTCTTATTGTTGATGTTAGACACAGATCAGATAAACAATAGAAGCGTTGTGTGAGCATATTCGTTTCCTTAAAATAAGTACAATCTTTCTTTACTGTTGACATTTGATTAACAGACTATTATACAATAATAACACAGTTCAAAGCATATAATACGAACTGAAAACAATATAAATGAATGAAGAGAATGGTAAGTACCTAGCTACATAGGGTTAAACCAAAACATACATCACTAATATTATGATTTCTAGGTTTTGATGAAATACACGATTCAAACAATACCATATTTTTCCTAGTTACAGTGTAGTCCAGCCCTGATGATTGAGAGACTATTCACAGAATTAGTTATATATTAATCATTCTAATTATTCAATCCAAAGCAACAGTTTTTCAATATCGTGCACAATGCGTTGTATATTATTTTAATAAATGTGCACAAGTGCAACGATGTCTTGTTAGGTCGATATTAGTTCGTAGCTGGCAGATTATGCTGTAAGAAAATATTGTGTTTATCAAATCTATCTACTAGGTGTGTCATTAAAAGGTAACTATGTATAATTTTAAGTATCATTAATTAACAGTTTTTTTCCTGTATCCAAACCAATCAGCCATTTAGTATTGAACCGAAGTAGGACAATTTGCATGTTTTAATGTTTAATTCTTGGGGGATTTTACTATATAATTTCGGTCCCAGCTATGTATATTTACATTCAAACTTTTACCACCACAGTAAGCGGAACATGTTACTTGTGCATTGATGGAGGTGCAGAAGAGGATTAAGAACCTTTCGACTCCTAGGCCCCAGAAAACTAATGAAACTGATTATCCGCTTAAGAGAGAATATTGATATTTGCAAATGTTCAATCAATTTTACCAGAAGTAAGGAACAATTCTTGAATTTAATTCAGGCACACAGACACGCTCTACACACACTTCTATCGATGTACCTCTTTAGTGATGTGGAGTGATTCTTTATGTTAGATACATTGAGCTTTAAGAGAAGATGAAACGTTAACACTAGCAAGTATGCATTTACATGAATAACTACACATATCCTTGTCACAGCATTCGTACTTAACTAATTAATAAAGCTGCAACTCAATCGGTGGATACCCACTAATGATTTACCTACTATATTTTTTTAGTATGCTTTCGATTGGTTGTGACTCATAGTAAAACAATGCTATCTTTACACTGACACCTTTCATAACGAAAATCACGTTAGACGGATTGCACAGGCACATCATTTTTACGACACCACCAATTTTAACATATTTTTTAATATCATTAACCGAACGCAATATATATAACTGAATGGAATATACAAACATTTACATTAAGAAATTCTCATTATATTGACTTATATCGACGTAAATTAATAAAATTAGTGAAAAAAAAATATTAAATGAAAATAACCAACTTTGTTTACTCCACTATTTTAATTAAAAAATATGAACATGTTTTAAAACCTAAAGATTCTTCACCAGGATGAAAAGCGTACTGAAAATATGCATACAAGAATATACAAATAAAAACGGATAGTTATGTATTAATTGTCAATATACTTTGTTCCCTAAAGAAGAAACCTTTAATTTTGAAATAAGTTGAAAAAAATTATTAAAAATAGTGGTGTAAACAAAGTTGGTTATTTATTAATTTTCATTTAATTGAAAATGTAGCTACAGAGTAATTTTGCAATTATCGAAGAAACAATATTATTAGATTAAAAGCTGACACAAATAAGCGCATTTAACTTTTATACGGTAAATACTTCGAGGTATAATTTTATATGATTTCACGTAACTTGACATTGTGTCGTTGCGGAAATTATCTATAAGAAGTGTTGTAATCTGCAGATTATTAGAATGCATTTGAGTAAAGACACCCTACGAACACGTTGACATACATTGCGGACTAAATATAGTCCGTTCCACTACTGTAAACCGTTCACCGTACAGTACAGCTGACGGCGACAAGCGACTCACGGTAAGAAGCTTTACTGTCTATTGCGAATTGACAATTCGCTTCAGGTAAGAATTAAAACGCATTACAAATCCTGTCAATCTGACATATGAAAGTGAATAAATAAACAGTGATCCGATTTCACAGAAAATTATCATAATATCAATTCGTATTTTTAAAATAAAATAAGCTTTACCAGGAAATGTTAATTGACAAATCTTGACACTTCTGGCATGGAAAATGAATTAACAAACAATAATACGATTTCAAAGAAAGTATTTAAAATAATTCGCTTCACGTAGGTAATTTTTTTTTATGTGGAGAAATTCTGTCAGGTTTGCATTTAAATACTGCAAATCAACATACAAAGCTCATATTTCAAAGGAAATCGTCAAATTAACTAATTTGTATTTGGCAAAGTATTCGATTCGAATTAGCGAAAATTATCCCCTAAAAATCCCTTGAGACTCCGATAAGTATAGGTATTATAAAATTTTTGTTAATTTGTATTGTGCGCACAGTTGTGGTTTAAATAAATCTCAGCACATTGGGGAACGGATATCATGACAATGCGCGATGCGCAAAGCCTTACTTCTGCTCTATGCTATAAAGAGTTCTAGAGTATCCTGCCTGAATATGTATTTTTTGACAGCTGTCACAATATTATTTTGTAATTAATAGATATAATTTTTAATTTAGTAAAACATGTTCTATTCTCTTAATGCTTAATATAAATAACATGTAGGTATAGTATGTAAATGCTGACAATCAGAAATTTACATTCCATTATTGCTTACTAAAATAAATACATCACATTATGCAATCAAGCAATGATGTGTCAAACTGCAAAAAGCACTCCAATTAGCGACTTTATTGACATCATGCTTCAGGTAAAACAGGTTAATCAACTGTCTGCAATCAGTTTTAAAAACTCATAAGAAGCTGCCAACGTACCAGTTTGCAATTTGTGATAATTAATAAAACAAAAAAAATTAAAAATTTGTTGAATGAACCGAGTTTATTTATCAAGAGTGTCTCTCTCGAGTGCCCAAGATAAGGCGCCATGTATTAAATAGCAAGACTAATCAACTTTTACGGTCGTCTTGCTGAGCCAGCAGAAACATTTACTAGGGGGAAGGTAGATAGGTACCTACTGGAACTGGAAGGCTTAGTAGCCGCTTGAAAATTAATTCGATGGTTTCATCGGAGCAGAAACCACAAACCACTTAGTGCATTACTTGTCAGCATTTAGTGGGAATTACTGGTAGCTGCAAGTGTCCCTTGTATGCACAATTACCGGCATTACCGATAATATTGGAATTACTGTACGGCTTTTCAAAAACCTTGAAACTAATGCGAATTGATGTTTCGCATGAAATATCGGAAAATTTACACATCAGTAGTTTCTACGAGTTCTGAATCAATTATAATCAAATTATTCTGACATGTTTGTAAAAGGTGGCACAAAAGTCATCCCCTATCGCAAAATACACTAATTCAAGGATGCGAAATAGTTGTATTATTATTTTTTATTTAAAAAACACACTTGCTGCTTTGGGAAATCGAGTGAGGACTTTTGCGCTACCTCTTGTATGTAATCTAATTCCAGGGTAAATGGTATTTATAACTCGTAAATTTATAAAACATCTTATTTATACATGTTAATCTGTAATAAATATTTATTCACGTATAATTTTCATAGAGAGCATATGCTCTCTCACACACATTGGTCTAGACAAAAATAACTAATTATTTTATTAATAATTTTTATTTGTGTAGATACTTTACTACGATTAAGTACCCACTTAGTAAAAGCTTTTCCTGGTCTGTATTTAAATAAGAAAGACTGATAAGAATAAAACTCTAATTTTTCGACGAAAATTTCTTCAGAAAGCTTATCACTTTGTGATGTCATTATTTATTAGAATAATACTTGGAATAAAATATATATGAAATAAAATATCTTGGAATAATTATTGATAATAACATCAATGGAAAAGTCAAATAAATTCCACAGTAGACAGAATGAGAAAACTGATCTATATATTTTTTAGACTAAGAAATACTGTATCATTAAAAATACTAAGAGATATTTTTTATGCACTGGCGCACTCTGTCCTACAATATGGAATCGTGGCTTGGGGGGGTGCATATAAATCATCCCTACTCCCACTGGAAACTATTCAAAAAATACTAATAAAAATCATATTAAAAAAGCCATATTACTACCCAACTATAAATGTTTTTCAAGATTTCCCGGTTCCCCCACTTACAAAAATTTATGACAAAATTGCACTCCTACAAATACATAAAGATTTCTTTAGTAAAAATAATATACCACAATTGAATATTAGTAAAAGACTAATATCTGTTGGAGGACTAACCGTGCCACTAGCACGAACCACAACAGCACAGCATCACTATATATTCAAGGGTGTAAAATTATTTAATAAATTACCCCTTGATATACGATCGGAAGAAAACTTCGAAAAATATAAAAAAAAAATTAAATTAAAATACTCTTGTACCACCTCATAACTTTACTTATTGTTTAGAAATATGTTTTTTTTTTCCTTTTAAATTCTTTGAATCATTTATTAACTAACCTATATTTTTATTACTTTTATTGTTATTTTTTGTTTAATTACTAATAATTTTTGTTTAATTTAAACAAATGTTAAAATATTTTTGTTGTCCTCTCCTAAACACAAGCAGCTGCTTTATTAGGAGAGTGATTGAAATATTGGTGTTTATATTGTTAAAAAATTGTAACCTTGTTTATATGTTTCAATAAAAAAAAAAAAAAAATAAAAATAAAAAAATACATGTATAAACAATAATTAATATATATATATATATATATATATATATATATATATATATATAACCTCTACATGTTTCATGACCAATGTTCACATCATCAGGAGCAAATATATACTTTCAACTACGGATATCTGGTATGAACTGTGAATAATCAATTCTAAACAAAGTATAAGAACGGATATCTAGTGTGAACTGTGAATCATCAATTCTGAACAAAGTACAAGTACGGATATCTGGTGTGAACTGTGAATCATCAATTTTGAACAAAGTACAAGTACGGAAATCTGGTGTGAAATGTGAATCAACAATGAAATCCTAAAATCGTCATGTATTTTGATACGTCACAAGACCGAATGTTTATTTTTGCAATTCTGTCGCATCTCACCGCCGAGATAAATATATGGTAAGCACAATCGCAAGTAATAATAGATCGTAAGTTAAACAGTTGTACGTACAGTAAATTCTTGGCACACATGCAAAGAAAATCATAAGAAAAGCAGTTTCTTTAAAAATGAAATGACATTGAACGGAAATATGTCTAAACACATAATGTTACCACTTTATGCAACTTCTGAACTCTTCGGGTACAAAATAATAATAAATTGAGTGGAAAACATTCCAAGGCGACAGAATCTTCAATATTATATAATTCATGCACAACACTAAAAATAATTGTTACTCATTTATACAATTGTTTAGTTTGTGGTGGAACACTATTAAAAATCTATCTTTATTTGTGTTAAAATTGATGTAGTTTCCTTCATAACCGAGCGTTGATCGGAGCCATAGAATAAAGAACATTACAAATGCTTTCCAAGATTTGAATGGAAACCAATGTAGATGATTTAGTACTTTTTGGTTAAAGCCCGTTTAGGCTGGCCGCATACATACGTTTTTCGTATTCGATTTCCAAATTCGTTTTCCGTATTCGGACATCCGAATGCACGGAATCAGTAGAAAATACATTAACTGCCGCACACGTTCGTTTTAGTTCCGAACGGAACAAATTCCTTACGCACGTTGCGAATGCGAGCCGGCGCGTTCGGAGAAACCGAATGGAAAAAACCTAATGACGTCATGTGGAACGCAGCTATTGCATACAGTTTGTTTGTGCCGACGCAAACGTACGGAAATTTCCGTTCGTAATTCAGTGTTGCCAACGGATCTTGACCTAATATCGCCGTTTCTCATACATAAGGTAGCGTAAAGTAGCCGAATTTGGTGGGTAGAGAGTTTCAAGAAAATATAAAATTTGTCCCCAGAAAAATAAATTTCATGGGGGGGGGGGTGGGCTAGAGAATTTCGGGACATGTTTAAAATTGATGTTTTTGAAGTAGCTTAATTGGCGACCAGTCGCCTTTTAGATTTTTTCGGCGCCGATTCTCGCTCTGAGTAGCCTAAATGGCGATATATCGCCCTTGTTGGCAACACTGGTACTGACGTTTATACATTCCGAATGAAGAAAAACGAACGTTTGCGCTAGTCTCACGGAATTCCGAATACGGAAAACGAATTCGGAAATTGAATACGGAAAACGTATGTATGCGGCCAGCCTTAACATGCGCGCCATGCCATTTAAAATTTATATGATGATGATGGTGAAACCCAGTTCTGCAATATGAAATTTTTCATCAGAATTTTGGATCATGAAACACGCGCCCACGTAGCATTTCTTGTATTCGTCTTTATTCTATGGCGATAGCAGTATTGAAGGCTGTATACTAAAACGCAAATAAAGTGGTTTACAATAATCACACTTTTATTTCGGGCTACATTCATGGGTTGAGCAACATAATGTAATCCATAATGGGATGGTTTTCAATAAAATATTTTAAAAACACTAAAATAGCAAAAGAGTCTTGCATGGGGCATATTTAATCATATTTTATGGGAAACTCTCTTATGTTGGTTTTTTAAACTTTTTTTTTGTATTGAGTCATTTAACCAACCTATTGCGAGATTTATTTTCAACTTTCATAAGGACAATGCTTAATTATATTCACATTAATGTTTTAGTAGTCTACAGCTAGTGGAAAAGCTTATCCACTGAATTAATACTTCTGGCTTTGCATTATTTGCGTCATTTTTTTTACTATTAAACAAATAATTAATATTTTGAAATTTCTGATAATGGTTGACATCTACAATCCATTCTGAAAATCTGTGCAAATTTGATAACGCCAGAGTAACCATGCGATACCTTTTCCAAAACGAGAAGAAAGAAAGCGCTTTGCTTGTTGAAGTAGTAAACTGCATCCAAATCCAAAGCCACCTAAAATTCATCTCTATGATATCAGCGGTGACAAAATCTCGAGATTAAGCACCCTACATAATTCAAAGTATGATAGGAATTCCACTAACCGGGTTAATTAATTATAACCGCTCCACTGCTCTGAGACACAAGACCGAAGACAGAAGTCGTAATACTGATGCTGCGGACTGCAAGGAGTTATTGTTTTTGGACCAAGAAATAGATTTAGTAAATACCTATGTGCTTCATTTACTGTATAGTTTAACCCATTTTCTTCACGGGCCAAGTCTCCTAGATTCTAAATGCCGTAGGTAGAGAAGGTGGGATACTTCATTCAGTCAACTTCATAGCTTACAAGCTGCTGAAAGCTTGCTTTAAGTATGTGAGATTCGTTGTGACTAAGATATTGAATGTCACAAAGAAGAATGTTTTAAGAGTAATCGTATTTGTAACAAACATTTCATGATAAAATTGTGTTTTAAACCAGACACCTACGTTCATTCATAGTGGTTACATTTAAACCTGACACTTACGTTCATTTGTAGTAGTTACATTTAAACCTGACACTTACGTTCATTTGTAGTAGTTACATTTAAACCTGACACTTTCGTTCATTTGAAGTAGTTACATTTATACCTGGCACTTACGTTCATTTGTAGTAGTTACATTTAAACCTGACACTTACGTTCATTTGTAGTAGTTACATTTAAACCTGGCACTTACGTTCATTTGTAGTAGTTACATTTAAACCTGACACTTTCGTTCATTTGAAGTAGTTACATTTATACCTGGCACTTACGTTCATTTGTAGTAATTACATTTAAACCTGACACTTACGTTCATTTGTAGTAGTTACATTTAAACTTGGCACTTACGTTCATTTGTAGTAGTTACATTTTAACCAGACACTTACGTTCATTTACATTTAAACCTGACACTTACGTTCGTTTGTAGTGGTTACATTTAAACCAATTGCATAATAATTGCGAAATTTTACACAGGATGTCTCCCTTCGAAACAAACCCAACCCTTTAAAAAATGTGACCTGTGACTTAAAATTGCACGGCTTTGTATATTATTTTGTGACGTTGGCACCTCATGGTATCTTTCTACTAATAAAAAATAACCTGACTCGCTACGAAAGTGGCTTGACAATATTTTTAAAGTCAAAAAAAATGTTCTTACTTTTGGTTTCAACTTGATTAGAATTTTATTAAAAAAGCAGTTTTAATAAAATTCTGTAATTCATGCAAACTTGCATGATAAATAAAGTTTCGAATATAGGACAAATTAACGTTTCGGAGAATTTCAGTATTGAAGAAACTTGTTATATAATCATAGGGATTATATCATTTATTGCAGGCCAGTTTAAGCTAAATATTATGAACTTTCAAAGCAATAACACCATCGTAACAGTTAATTTAGTTGAGTGGTACATCCGTTAATCCTGTCAGATGCAAATGAAAGCTAGTGTTAAGTGTAAATGTTGATATTTGCACAGACCGAGGCCAAAACTTGACTAAATACAGCAGCGGATATGGGAAGTTTCACGCTCACTTGCAACTCAGCGGCATAAATCATTCTAGTTCCTTCAATTAGGCACAATCAGCGACGTTTTCATAGCACCAAGGGTGTTTGTTATGATCTATGACTAAAATTCGATGCAGAACTTTCTAGGGGTTGAAGTGTTCACTTGAGATGAATATTTAACTTCAAACCCTCCCCCTAAAATCCCTTCACCCTGATGAAAATTCATTTAATGCGTTAATAGGTACAATTAAATGTATGTTCCCTCGAAAAATCGAGAATCATTGGAAGAATTAGTGGTCGGGGAGTAAATATCCGAAGGTCGCAATGTATTAATTTAAAAATAATGTATACTTTATCTGGGGCAAGTTCCGGAGAAGAAGATACTCTCAGTATCGCCCTAGTTTAAGACTTCTTGTTGAATGTCTTTAGTCGTGTTAGGTGACCAGATCTGAAAAGCCAAGTATTTTCCCACAATCATCTCCCCATTTCATCCCCAACCCCAATACCTTGAGCCTCACAACGTACCCCAATCCTAAGTCTCACTGGCTCACATAAAACAAAATGGAATAAGCTAAATATAAAATTTGGTGAATCCGAGCCTTTTCAAAATAATTTTAAAGCTTGCTTTGTTTGAAGTTAACGCTTTCATAAGTAAAGATAAATCCTGAAAAACATTTTAAAACCATCCG
The DNA here is from genome assembly GCA_026573805.1 of Hesperophylax magnus. Classification (NCBI taxonomy): domain Eukaryota; kingdom Metazoa; phylum Arthropoda; class Insecta; order Trichoptera; family Limnephilidae; genus Hesperophylax; species Hesperophylax magnus. The sequence continues at coordinate 14,551,894 of JAIUSX010000012.1, forward strand.
CAATATCCATTAATTCGATGTCATAATTTTTATACGAAATAAACTAAGCTCTTTAATGTTCAGCTGGCTGCGATATACTCATGCATTTCTGATTCGCTGGGCAAACGAGTGTTTTTAGTATTGAGGGTGCCATAGCCTCACTAGCTGGGTTCAGTTGGGACTCTTATGTGGTATTCACATAAAAAAATAATAAGAACTTACACAATATCATCAAAATTAGTTGTAATACTACGTATATATAAAATCAAGTGTGAATACATAAGTTAAATTGTCTAAATATCGTCGTAGTTATATTTGAAATATGTACAACCGTTGTATAGTTGCCTTAGATGGGACAACTAATTTTATTAAATAAGTTCAAATAGTTTAATCATTGCTGAGGATAGTGACCCCCACTATGATTTTACAAAAAAATGAAACTTCTCCCTGGCGGTCACATACGCAGCAAAATTACCAAATTTGATCACCCATTTTACATCTTTGAACCAAAGTTTTCTAGAGTGGTGCATAACCTTCGCGAACACGTTCATTTCGTTCTATGAAAACTACTTTGTATTAATAAACCGTAGTTAAATTAAAAGCTTAAGTGCCCCGTCAGCTTTCAACGTGTTCAACAAATGACTACTGTACTATCTTAGTCATCAGTGCGATCATCAGACTATAAAATAGAAAGTTACAGACTAAATTGATTTCAGCCTACAGGAATTTAAAGTGCAGTTTATTAGCAGGCAGCCTATAACCGCCGACTGTACATAAGAATTGGCTCCACACAATAAACCGTCAGTTACTATTGTGTCGCGGGTTGCATTATTTAACTGCATCTAATTGTAACACGCATTATATCCAGGAAGCAAAATGCATAAATGTCAATTTTATGTCGTGGACAGTTTATTTGTCAATTTTAATTACTTAAAGTCAGAGGAAGACAGCTTCAAGTGCCCAACAAAAACTATGACATCAAGGAATGTTGCACATGCAAAATAATCTACATGATATTGTGCGTGAGATTGACACGTGTGAACAGCTTGCAGAAGTGTTGACTGTTTTTGATTTAATGTTTAGTTATGCCACCCATGTTCAATCCTTTGATTAGAAACGAACATGTTGAGCACTTATATTATATCCTATATTGTTTATTATACACACCTCGAAATGTAAGTGAGTTGAAAACACAAATTAAACTGAAAGTATGCCAAAAATTAACAAAAGAAATGGATGTACATCGATGGAGCGACGGTTCATGTTAAATTTTCGACGAATTACGATATGTTAGTATAGATGTACGAAACTATGTTAACTCTTTCAGGACATATTAATAGTTAAACAATATAATTTTGAATGTGATGTATTACCTAAGTAACATTAAAAAAATAGATAATTCACATTTTAAGTGATATTTATTATGCCGCCGCTCTTACAATATTTAATGTTGTAATGGTCAGCATACCTAGTTGCCTTCTAAGCAGTTTAAATGGATTCGATTCTCAGCCGTGACATTTAAAAAAATAATAATGTAGATATATATGCATATATTTTTACTATTTTTTAAAAAGCATTTTTATGAAAATAAACGTGTTTTTCGAATTTTGTCTGCGGCCTTTTGCGTTTAATAAAATGGTTAAATACAATTTTCATTTAATTATAAAGATAAGCCACAAAGTGATTGTGTTCTTTGATAATTGAATAATTAGTAGATGTAGTGTTTTAAGAAAATGCGCCAACCGTAAATGGAAATTGATTAATTATCTAGTAGTTTTGTGTGTATGCGAGTACTGAACGTAGACTAAATACAAAAACAGGCTTCGATCATACCAATCGAAGAAAAAAATACAGTGTGTGGCAAGCCTGCGCACGACGGAAGTGAAACTTTTAGTATTCTTCTCTCTCTCTTTTTTTATGTCTATTGACATATTTATAAGTAGCATGTGATAAAAAAAAATTAAAAGTTATAAAAATATGGGATTCGAACCCGGGTCCTGCATAACGAGTGTCGAACGCTCTGCCTCTAGACCGCGAGGAGAGGTATCTCGCGCAAATTAAAGTAAAGGTAAATTAACAAATTTATGTAATTTTTTACTACATTATTACAAATCGTTGATAAATAAAAATAATTAATCAAAATACCGAGCGACTCTACCGGCTCGATTTTTAAGCTATATTTCGACCAAAATATCATATAGGTACCGTAAATTAAAGTAAAGGTAAATTAACAAATTTATGTAATTTTTTACTACATTATTACAAATCGTTGATAAAAAAAAATTAAAAGTTATAAAAATATGGGATTCGAACCCGGGTCCTGCATAACGAGTGTCGGACGCTCTGCCTCTAGACCGCGGTTATTACGTATTCGACCAAAATATCATATAGTCAAAATATCTAAAAGTCGCAGCACGAGAGCATTTTATCACTTTTCCTCGTATTAAAAAAATCACAAAAAGAAAAAAAAAAATAGGATAAAAGGATAGTTAAAGCGGGGATCGAACCTCAGTTCTTCACGACGAGAGTCGGGCGCTCTGCCTCTAGACCGCGAAGCTGAGTTTGGAGGGTGACCTAAACTAGGTATATAATATTAGCTAGGCTCCTATAGCGAAATGATCCCCGTTTTTCGTGACGGTCATGAGTCGGTTTTACTCCGGTCCTCGAAATTGCATGACGCGCGTAAAGAAGTTTCACTTCAAAAACATGTAACGTTTTTGTTTTATCTTTCATAGCCAAATCGAAACGAATAAGAAAAGCAATGGCAAAGAAACGAAACGCACTAGAAAAGGATAGCAATTCAAAGAATGTGTGCGTATGGATGAAATAGCTGAATGTAGAAGAATACGACGTACTGTCACTATGGTTGTCCTTCCCACACTTGTGTCTTTCTGCGTTCCCTATCTCGCTTTATTTTATTTTGATACACACCGATTTCGAGTAGACAAAAGCTTTGAATAATTTTATTTATTAAAATTATATGTTATTTGTGGAATTTACAAATGGAAAGAAGATCTATCGGGTTTGTTTTTGCTCGAGAATGATTTTAGCACCTCTCAAAAATAAATCCATAAAATATAATTACGTAGCATAATAACTTATCTTGGATGCAACCTTTATAAAACTTTTCCCTTTAATTACTTCATTCTTTCGTCACGCCAGAAGAAGATCAATTAAGAGAGATACCGTAGAGGGCCACATGTTTGGCCGTTTTGGAGAGCGCAAAAAAACCCCGTTGCAGGATTAATTTATTTACGATGCTTCTTTATGCAATCACGTATAAGGCGCAAGTCACGGTTCTCGAATAATCCATTGGGCTTTCATTTTCCGTCAACGGAACGTCGCCATGAGTGTAAATAAGATCGAGTGTGAATGGTGAACCGTCACGGCCGCGGCGTGACGACGCGGTCACAAAAACCCGCCAAAACGAATGTCAAACATGTTCCGGAATTCGCATTATCCGGGAGTTCTTGCGGCCAACTTCAGACGGAACTGGATGCTCTGACGTTGGCTGCGGGCGGTCTTGCTCCCAGTGTGGCCAATTTATGACTTATGGAATTGTGCACATACTCAACCCTAAAATTGATTAGAAAATTATGTTTTATTGATTCCAAAACAGAGATTTCCTTCTTAATAACTAGTGAATAAGATTTGATTAATGTAAATAAGCAGGTACAGAGCAATCCCAATGGTAGAAATTATGATTATAAAAATGCAAAATATAACTATAAATCATAAAATCTGTTCGCATGACTTAGATATATTGTATAAGTCGGGTTGTAGGTTAATTACTAATTAAAAAGGTGCATGTTAGTGTGATGCATAAGTAAACCACTCACTAGATCGATATCTTCGGGCTTTTTGTATGAAACAAATTGATCCTAAAAAACCATAGATATGCCAATATATAGACAGTAAAATTCTCATTCGGAGCCTACTAAATATACACGAATGAAAAACTCTTATAGAAAGTTTATTCCATAGACTTTCATTGATTGATATAATTAGGCAATCACGTGACGTCACTATATTTCGGTTCCAGAGGTTATTAAAGAAGATTCACCAGCTCAAGGGTTAAATGTCTTTGAATTTTTACCCAAACTGCCAATAAGTGAAATACACTTCGATTAGTTGACAATTTCACCGCTCATTAGTGCGCTAATGTATTCAGCACACGGAGAACATGCAAATGAATCCGCGATAGAGTTTTAATAATTTATATTGGATTACGTCGATACTTATAATGTTGGGATGGCGTTGATCGCAAAAAACATCGTTTCATTGATTTTGACAAAAATTAGTGAAAATACACGTTCGTCGTCAAATTTTAGATATTATTTAAATTTCGTGTTGGGAAAACAAGTAAGATAATCTTTAATATATTTAAAAAAAATTCATGTCAGGGGATCAAATTTTTGAAGTGAAACTTCTTTACGCGCGTTATGCATTTTCGAGGACCGGAGTAAAACCGACTCATGACCGTCACGAAAAACCGTGATCATTTCGCTATAGGAGCCTAGCTAATATTATATACCTAGTTTAGGTCACTCTCCAAACTCAGCTTCGCGGTCTAGAGGCAGAGCGCCCGACTGTCGTCGTGAAGAACCGAGGTTCGATCCCCACTTTAACTAATTTATTTTTTCTTTTTGTGATTTTTTTAATACGAGGAAAAGTGATAAAATGCTCTCGTGCTGCGACTTTGTCAGGCATACATATAAAAAGATATCTACATGATTTGTAATAATGTAGTAAAAAATTACATAAATTTGTTAATTTTAACCGAGAGTCTCCCGAAATGTCTAAATCCATTTAGTGAGACTCTACACCGGCAGGTGTTCACTCGAGTAATTGGCTAGAAGTAACGGTCGGTACCTATATGATATTTTGGTCGAAATATAGCTTACAAATCGAGCCGGTAGAGTCGCTCGGTATTTTGATTAATTATTTTTTATTTTGAATCATTAAAATTACTAATCAAGGCCGATAACGCGACTAATTACCCTCGCAGACGTGCGTGACAAGTTTTTTTAGAAAAAAACACAGCCGTAAGTGAGTTTTTCAAAATTTAGAAATGTTTTTCAAATTCAGACTCCATACGGGTATGAGACTGTTAAAACACGATAGATCTTTTCCAAAACGGACAAATATACGGAAATATTTTGAAAAACGACAGATATGACTTCACACTGCCGATATATCTTCGATTCGACCCTATATAAAGCGTTAACGAGAGGTTATGTGATATTATTCATTTGCCGTGTTTGAAAACGAAAATTTGCGCGGGACAAGTCAATTGAGGAGTACACGTTGTATACGCGGTTCTCGTCGCGCGAGATACCTCTCCTCGCGGTCTAGAGGCAAAGCGTTCGACACTCGTTATGCCGGACCCGGGTTCGAATCCCATATTTTTATAACTTTCAATTTTTTTTATCACATGCTACTTATAAATATGTCAATAGACAGAAAAAAAGAGAGAATGAAATGAAAAGAGAGAGAGAAGAATACTAAAAGTTTCACTTCCGTCGTGCGTAGGCTTGCCACACACTGTATTTTTTATACGTAAATATCTATTTTAGCTATAACTCTATTATCTTTAAAGCGTAAAAAAATTAAAGAAGAAGATAAGAACAAATAAGAATGGCTGAGTGGTTAACAGCGTTGTCCCATCAAGACGGAGATCCTGGGTTTGATTCCCAGTTGCGACTTTTTGCGACAAACTTCAATAATTATGGAGAAAGAATAGTTTTTAATTAGAAGAAAATAAAGAAAAATAATCTAAAGCTGTGAAAATACTCGAACAGAAAGCTCTGGTGTCATCAATTTTGCACAGTTTCTTCTTACAATTGATTTTAGTTTGCTACGCTATTTCGATCATGAGCTATGGAATTTTGAAATATCTATTTAAATTTCATTATTTAAGGCAAGACGCTTTTCTCAGTGCCATATTTTCAAGTGTTCCACATTCAAAAGATTTTCAAAAAATGAAGTCTCGTATAAAATCAAATGGAATAACTAAACTTTTAACTCGTGTTCTTTTGAGATGTTTCCCAAGTTACCGAGCTTTCGAAATCCAACAGTAAAAGTACCTACCTTCATACATATAGTATTGCTAGATGTTTCATAGCAGGTTCCATGAATGAACAAGTAAACGAAACGATACATCTTTGGTTCCCATCATTCATGAATAAGTAATGGTGATGAACATGGAAACGTAAGGAAATACCATAATCAAATTACATAAATTTCAATTCAACACGCAACTATGTTTGACCTCTCAGTGGGGGTGGGCAGTGAAGCTCATAGAGAGGTGATGAACGGAGGAGTAATACACGAAAATAATGTCTTAGTGGATAAATCTCAAACAAATAACTGGCCATATTTCAACGTGCTACAAATTGGTTGACTCTGAAGAACGTAATAATGTCCCATGTTGTTTTCAAGGTAGTTTGAATATTTTAACATATTTCAACGCAATTGATTCTAATATGGAGATTTAAATGGTATAATATTGGTAAAATTATAATAATAACGGTTATAGTACGAAATTAATAAAAAATAAATATGTTTTATTTTTTATTAATATAAAATTTTTATTAGATCTTATGTTTTTTTCCACAGATAGTTGACAATGTAAAGAAGTGGAGAAAAATTGTATTAAGTAATCGTAATTAAAAAAATCTCAAATATTATCCAACCAGCTTTTTAAACAGTGTGTAAATTAATTTTTCACTATTGGAACATTTTTTATACAGGTAAAGACTTTTAGAAAATTTAATACTAGAGTTAAGGAGCACATTGTTCTAGTAAAAAAACTTATTCTGAGTTTGTACTACATTTTGGAAACAAATCATTATTTTGACATAAATAAAGGGTTACATTTTTTTCGTACAAGTACAATAGGCTTACTTAGAAAACTTTGAACATTTAGAAATTGAAAAAAGTGTTAAATATTATTAATAACAATTTTTTTAATAGTAATTTTTACTTATTTTTTTTGTAATTTGACATCTTAAATACTCCTTGATTCGTAAACACATTTATTTATTTTTTATGCATAGGTAGATAAAGGCAATAATTACCTATTAATTAATATTTTATTTGTTTCAAATAAATGTTTTTTGCATAATAACAACTAATTAACGACCGCTCATTGTTATATTTTTGTCTGAAGATACCTACGTGTTTGTCTAAACGCGTTTGTCTATTCTTATATTTATTCATTTTCATTATTACGTTTATCCTGCCGAAGAAACCATTGGTTTTGAAATATGTTAATTCTTTTGATTAAATAATGGTGTTTACAAAAGTTATTATTTATTTAATTTTAAATTGGTAAAATTGTTTATGTTCAATAAGAAGGAATCAAAAAAATATGTATATATGAATCACAGAAATTAACGATATTTTCTGGTATTGACTCCATGGACTGATGCATTCTTACTTGGAACCGACTAAATCAATTAATTTGTTGTGTTTTCTAACACTTTAAATACATTCCTTAAGTACTTTCTCTATTAATTCTTCAGTACTTTGTCTATAAACATTGCAAATTTCTTATTTAAGCAAGTTTTCTTCAAACACATTTTGCTAAAATTTCAAATATTTCTATAAGATATATAAAATAAAGCTTGAATGCAATATTAGAAGTGTGTATTTCTTAACAAAATACAACTAATCAAATAATTTGAAGATGCGTTTAAGTGCTTTCTTCGTCTAATCTTCTTCGGATTTGAAACGGAAGTCACGCGCTCAAACGATCTGTTATGTCCGATAACACATGATCTACGTTTTCCACATCTTAAAAAGTAATTATGCTTTCAATTAACTAATCATTAGAGATTTAAATATATGGTTCACTCAAGTGCACTAGTAAATCTTACTAGTTAAACTAATATGTTATTCATCGTGAGGTGAGGCATAAGCCATTTAAGATGTGTGCTGCTCCAGTTTACTGCCAAAACCAGTTTCTTATTAATAAAAAACTCTATAACTCTGACTGTACAGATTGGGTCGTTAAACTTAAATAACTTACTTCTGAAGTTCAGACTTCTAATAAATATTACACCTTGTCATATATTCAAGTTGATGCTTCTGGCTTTGATTGTTACGAGTTGACAAGTTAACAGAGGGATCAACAAATTGTTTGGTGGCAATCAGACGATCAAAGCTTATCAAGTGATCTATTCACTGCGATGCTGCGGTGGATGTGGGAGCTAAATACTAAGTACTTAAGTACGTTAGTTCACATCGTTGGCAATATAAATGATGAATGTGCTTGCTAAAGATATTCATCTTTTTCTAAGTGCCAGAGTAGACGCATTATAATGCAAAAAGCATTGTAGATTGCAGGGTAACAAATTCATGGAAAAAAGTTACGTTTTTTCCAAACTTGCAATTAGACTCAATATGGTATGTTTCATGTCAAGAAGAAAATTGTGAAAAAGAGAAAACAGGAACTTCTGATAAATTGCTGATAGGGAAAATATGAAATATTAGTAGTTAGGTAGTAAAAAAATGCAATGGTGGTGGTAATCTTGTATTGTAACTTATATTTTAAAGACGAAATAATCATAACCAGTTTTTATCGGTAATGGAAAGAAACATGTAATAAGTATTGCAGATAAAGATAGTACCAATAAATCTGAACGAAACATGAAACAGAACAAGATACAAAAATAAAAATAAAACATAACGCTCTCAAATAGGCATCAAACCCAGGATCTCTGTATTACCGGAATTACGCCTATAAACCCTCAGCCATTGTGATATGATTGTTGACGTCATTTTTGTCGATCTCATATTTCAATTTCAGTATTGATGGTTATAACCATAAAATAAAGAAATTCTTGTGGGCGTTTTTCGTGGTCCACATATGTGCCCAATCAGGGCTAAAATTAAAAAAAAAAAACCTTCATGATTTAATTTTCTAAATTTATTTTTAAAAAAGCTTCTTGGAAAAAAAATTTAAAGTTTTTAAAAATTCTAACAATAGATCATCCACGTACTCCAATAATTATGCAACTTTCATATACTTTCACATTACTTAAATGAACATAACAAACCAATACATTAAGCTCACGAAGATGATCAAATTATCAATTAAACTGACAAAAGAGCTTTCTTTCCTTATTTCGCAAATTGCTCCTATCACAACAATGTCTGAATAATAAATATCCCCGTTACTAAAACGCACTTATATAATTAACATTAATTTATTTATATATCGCGTATGTTAATGTTTGTTAAGTACACGCATGCTGAAACGTAAATTGGATTCTACCGTGATAGCGTCAAATTAAAAGTCAGACCGACTCGTCAGTTTTGATTGATGAAGCGGAATGAAAGGCCCTGTGAAATTTAGGCAGATTTTTAACGTCTTGTTTTATCAGTGTTGATAAAGCATATAAGACTGGTCTTATTGTTGATTCCACCGGCAACTAGTTTTCTTTTTGATATAACTTAATTGAATATTTTTAAAGAGAACATGTTTAATATCTGGCGCTACCTGTTTCATTACAATCATGTTCAGATCTGATGTAATGAATATGATTTGAAGTAATGAAAGTATGAAATGTTAACTCTGAGATGATAGTAATAACAATTTTAAATCATCATTACCCAATCTGAAGCATGTATTAAAAATCTAGTATATTTGCCTTGGGTGTTTGGTCTTTATTATACCCTTTATTTAGCGATGATGGATGATTTTGTGGGCATGCGTGAAATACAATGGGCCTAATAAAACATTATATCGAGATTTTTTAAAATTTTACCTGTATATTAGGCCAGTCTTTTAAACCTTTTTATTTTTGCAACTTAATTAATGATCACACACAATGATAAAACACAGTATTTACCAGTGGTGATACTGTCATTTGGACAGTCATTGCTAATGCAGTAATTCATATGATAATTGTTACATTAAAACGTGCAATGCGTTCCAGGGTGGATAAAAATACAATAGTACCTGGGTACTATTGTATTTTTTGGATAATATCGGTAACTTGTCATCGTTCACGAGCTTGACTGCAGATCGTCAACGAACAAACAACAGTTTCCAATTACTAAATGTACTTAATTTATTCGACTGTATTGTTGTTTGGGCGTTAGCGTTAGCGAGCTGCAGTTATGCTCGGTAACGATGGCAAGTTATCGACATTATCGATAAATCCTTTATCGATCGACCGTGCTAGATACTCTGGTGAGGGTTAGATATCATACAATATTGAAAATTTACTGATCAAATCTGAATAGTCAGGTTAATACCAAACTTTCCTCTTCCCTCTGTCTCCTCCTCCCTACTTTCTTCAGTTTTACCCAAAATAGGGTAGTATGTTTTGGACTCGGTTTGCAAGCCCGGGGGTGTTTATCACAGCTCGCCACGCCACTGTCCATTACGAAAATACAAATCATATCAATAGGAGATTTAATTAACCCAATCACTCAAACCACAACAGATGTTAACCTTTCCCTTCGTAATTGGCCGTAAAGATCCGAGACTAGCTTCGCCAGGTTCCGAGGTCCGAGCGGGGCTAGTTTGTCACTCAGATTTCACAAGTGGTCAGTGAGACCCGGGGCCAACTTCACCAGGCGGCTTGATCATGATTGATTGCCCCGGGAGTTGATTGATTCACCTGGCATGGGATGGAACCCGGGACCTAAATATTGCAAGACTGCGACACGCCCAGCAGAAATCAGAGACCTAAACGTAAGCGAGAAGGGTTAATGACTCAGGGTGTAACTTGGGACTAATTAATCGCAAGATGGTACATAATAGATCGTTTTGCTTATTAATATTTTAATTTATTTTTCGATGGCCTATTAAGATAATAGGAATTATGTTTAGAAGTTGGTTGGAAAAAGATCGGGGTAGAATCAAAGGCTATTAAATAGTTATCATTATCATTTGAGCATTCATTTTTTAAATAAAATTGAAAACATCTATATCCATATAATTTGTAGCGAATGGAATGCTTTCTTTGTAACTGAAAACATTAAAACAATAATACTAACTCAGTTAAAGCAACAGATGCAGAAATTGCAAAAAAATGTCTGAAATTCCTATATTGACGACCGGCCTTTTCCTGTGTTGCAATCAACTATTCAACTTTAAAAATATATTCTTTTGATGATCCGAAGTGCAATAGATTTTACTGGTCAACGACGTACTCTGCCTTACACAATTAAATACGAATTTGCAAAGACTGTTTATAAAGCTGATGAATAAAATACTAGAAATAATTATTAGCCTGAAACACAAATATAAATTGAAAAATCTTTCGATTAAAAATAAATGCCGCCGACGGAAATTGTCAGGTGCACGGAAACACTTTGCTACGTCGGCTTATTTTTAACCGCCAAATAGTTCAATAAATACCTACTAGTATTTCACTGAACAATTATTGTTTTTTTATAATTAATTAAGTATTATATGATTTGTTTTTTGGGGTATTATGCCGTGTTACGCTACCTCCTTCTTTAGCCAACGTTTCGGATAGCATTGCAGTGTCCATCATCCGGGCAGATGTGCCACACACTGCAGTGCTGTCCGAAACGTTGGCTAAAGAAGGAGTTAGCGCAACAAGGCATAATACCCCAAAACCAAATCAGTATAAAAACCAACTTTATGTTTGTAAGAAACGTGCTGGTGTAGGTGGGCATCCGCATCCGCCGCAAAGACCTAGAAAATCCTCACCCCATAAACCCGGCCACCCCTGCTAATTCACCAAATGTAGCGAACCTCTTACAGAGTGACCTATGGCAGAGGTGTTGATTATCCAATTAATGGTTCGGGGGCGGCAGTAACCACACCCGCCTCCCAAATTGAAAAGTGGAATAGTTCCATCAAATCATTTTCTGATCGTTCTATTTCACATTTTTCTTTGGAGAATATTATCTTCAATGATCAGAAATTCAGTTGGAAACTGAATTAATCCGGGTTACATATGTAGATCTTATAATCCAACCGGTTTCATTTTAGTTTCGTATTATCGGCTCGAAATAATTCGGAATGAAAATAATTAATAAACACTTTTTGGCACGTGTAGTTTAAGCTCATTCAGAATTTGAAATAGCAACGTGCATATGTTACAACATTAATCTGAGTACCATGCTACGCCATCCATTTCAACAGTGATAATAATTATAACTATTATTCACAGAAGACACATAATATCAATCTTCTAAGAACACATTCTTTGCAATCAAAAATATGTTTACCAAAACAATAAATTGCGTACACCGCGCGAAACATCCCCAATTGCCTGGAAACAGCGAGACTAAGCCATCCCCTATTGAGGGGATATTCGGAGATGAAAAATAGATATGGAAAAGGGAGGTTTGGATGTGCCCAGATGTTCAAATCTGGTCACTAATCAATCGAGACACTGCTAAAGCCATTTTAAGTAATAATTAAATTACTTTCGTTGTTTATGAAGATATTTTTATGTTGGCGAATAAATTAATATGTACCATTTTTGATTTGCCGCTAAAACAACATTCGTGAATATGGCTCCGTTGACGCTACGCCGTTGATCATTGGAGCCAACCGTATACCAGCCATTGGCATTTTCTACGTCATAATGACTAATATTACAAAAAATGGGATTATTTATGTTTGTTTTGCCGAAAACGTCTTTTTTTATTCGCAAATTATTTTTTTGTGTGTAGATTTTCAGGAAATTTCAGTTTGGCCGTGCGCCGCAAAAAACCAAATTTTCAGAAAAAAAAATGTTTTCGGCAACAACATCAATGTTGCTATTTTTTGTAATATTGTATATTCTGGTACACTAAAAAGTCAAGAGTCGCCACTGCGTCCGACCCCCAGGATTAAGGACGTATTACTATGGTATTAGGACGGATATCGCGGACTTTGTTAAAAATCTATTTGATTTGACAAATATCGATAAGTCGCGCAGTAAAAAGTATAATACCTATTGGCAGCACTATCAGAGGAATATTTTAAATCGAATTATCGATTTACCAAAGCAAATACGGACCGCATAATTAAATTGGACAAATTTCGAAGAAATTGAAAGCAGTCCAGATCAATGACATGGCAAATTTCATCTGAAGAATCGTGAAGTTGGCAAATAAACGTGAAATGCAAAAATGACCGTGTTTTTGAGAATTGGAAGTAGTAAGTTTTAACCTAAGCAGTGTATGGCCCTCCTCACCGTATAGCAGCTATACCAGCGCTGTAGCAGCGTATTTGAGAATCTTTATAGGTAAGAGTATATTCCACATTATATTTAGTAAGTGAATGACAAAACAACACAAATTAATTAAAAAAAAAATTCTTGCACACGATTGGATTTGATCCCACGGTTTTATAATATCCTTACCCCTTGACCAATGGGGTCATTATTATATTAAATACTAGGTTTTATTACTAGCTCTACTAGATTTCATCACGCATTTTTAGGAATTGTTTTTCTTTTACATTTTGGTTAAATCCAGCTTTTCGTGTAATTTATTGAAAACTGGATGTATATTTCTCAGCTCAATAGCTCATGATTCTCAATTTGAAATCTGAACATAACAACTCTATCTCATTTCACTGTTTTTTCTGTCTAACGTAAATGAAGCAGTTATAAAATTAGCTTAACTTCGAGAGTCGTTAATCATTTTTTCCCCTCTCAATTTATGATAATGATACCGAAAGCGAAACATCATTGCTAACATGCAGATTGTCTGAAAGATCAACTGAGCGAATTGAGATTGATTGATGCTGAATTTAAGCCCCGATCGAAATACGAGACATGCATCAGTTGATGGTATGTTGTGCAGTTATTCAAACGAGAGATTCATTTACATTTACGCAAAAAAACGTAAGGATGTTAAAAACTTTTATAAAAAAAGTCTAAAAAACGTAGTAGCTTATTTACGTTTTTTAGACTTTTTTTTTTATAAGCAAAAAGTCGCGGACTTAAGAGGGGAATTGGCGCAGCGTGCATTGGAGGAGGACAGGGAATCGTGTTTTTCGACGACTCCCGCTATATGTTAACCATTCGAAACAAGTTAGCACATGATTTTGCATTGCTTCGGCGTAATAATAAATTTGAGTAACACGTTAACCATTAGAACTTTTGTGAAGTTTGAGGATAATATTTATTATAAGTAATATCATAAAAAACCGTTAAAACAAGCCAAATGTATTTTTCAGTGGTTTTCGACGATTTACAATGGCTTTGGCGGTGTTTTATGACCAATTCTTCGTAGAATGGCACGTCCACCCACAGCCCGAACTTTTATAAAAAAAGTCTAAAAAACGTAGTAGCTTATTTATTGTTCTGGTGCTCTCTCTTATCAGAGGTTTGCTATCATGAATGTCATCTTTAACAGCTCGTACTCGTATCGATCACGTAGATTAATTACAAAGCAATGCTTCTAAAATGTGTTGTTAAAATTTGTTACAGGAAACAATAAATATAACTTTTAGTATTTTTGTATGTAGGTAGATACTATTGCTAATTTGAAATATTAAGCACGATGTTAAATTCTTTGCTACATTTTTTTTTGAAAATTATAATATTATAATAATTATCTTGCTTTAATTATTGAGTTAAAAAATAATTACATTCCAATAATATGTTAACTACCTAATGGACTTTACACACGAGTGTTAGAATATCGTAAAAGGTAAAGATGTTTAATTATAATTTGAAATATATGCTCTTATTATGTAAATTTAAATACATATATTGTATTTCCTAAAATAAATAAAATAAAAAAAAATTACAATTAACTTTTTGGAGAATAATGGTTTAATTTGATACCTAATTATAACAAATATTTTAATTAAAATTAATACATAAGTAATGAACATATGTGATATTACGTGTGCAAATATTATTTAATATTTTTGTTTTAAGAAATGTTTTTACAGAAAACTTTCGAGTTAGTATAAAATGATATTATAACGTTTTATTTTTAATATTCTAATTCGTTGAATATTATGAATGTTGACTTTGTAGCTCAAATGTGAATTATAAAATCTTTACGAATAATAAATATTGTTTATTAAAGAATGACAGTTTTTTGAAAGTTTGTATTGAATATATAAAGAAATTCAGATTACGTGTAAATTCCAACTAAAAATTCAACGTGTGAATTATAAATAATTAATTGATTAACAGAGATAATTGATTGTCAGAAAACGGTTAATGTTAGGTATTAACACATGCCGTCTAAAAATATTCTGAGCATGACAGAATTACCCATCGAAAAAAAATATATCTAGATAATTAATATTAAGTACCACCTGTTTGTTTCTACTGAAGAATATAACGCGTGAATTATAAATACTTAATTAATGATTATTGATTAACAAATGATGATAGGAACTTTAAAATATGCACTGATATACGACACACAAAAATATCCATAAGCGATTCATTCAAACAATTGTCAATCGAACTAAAATTCCATTTGAGCAATTAAAGTATTGATTTACTGCATCTGAAACTATGAATAATTCCGCATTGGCAAGTGCCGACGTATTCCTAGTTGTTGAAGCGTCTCGGGTGGATCATTTATTAGCATTATAATTGCCATGTTTACGATCAAAGATACTACACAACACTTTGGTTATAACCGACAGGTTGTTAAATATTCATAATGTGGTGAAAATATTCGAAATTCATGAACAGAATATTATATATTCATAAAATAACAGGTGAAAATATTATTAAAAAATCATAATCATCGGAATTGCCTCATAGCGCCTTTTGGACTTATGCACCCGAATTTGAAGATCTGATAGGAGCAATGACACGAATATTGATGTTAACGTGATGTATAGAATACAGTAAGATGTAAGCTTATCTAATCATTATTCGTTTATAAGATTTTTTTATTGATGTGTGAATCAAGCCGAATCATATTATTTTATTAATGGGACACGTTTGCATTTGTGAAAGGCGGGGTTGTGAATTAGTTTTGGTTACGAAATAAATAAATAAAAATCTTTTCAATAAAATTTTCGAATCTGAATTGTGATGTCTTATAAGAGCGATATCTCACTGGTGCCTCATTAGCATCGTCTACTGATTTGTGAATTTAGTTTTACTGTGTTTAGTTATCAATGAAATATATTTTTTTGTAATTTATAGTATATCGTATTCAATAATGTTATTATTAAGTTCCGCGTGTATTTTAGTTGCAAATATACCTATTTTAAATTAGTTTCTTAAAATAATTCTGGACACAACACTTTCATTTGCATATGTAAATGAGTAACAACGAATGGCTAGTGACTGAAATAGTATTCATGATGTTATAAAACTATTATGACAAACCTGCCTTCATTAAAGGGAAAAATAAAATAAAAATTACGGTAAGTGCCTGACACAATTACAAATAAATCGGTTTTTACCGGAAATATAAATAAATCTCTATAAACATCATACAAAACAAAAATTGGGTACCTAGTGGTAAATAAAGTCATATAAATAAATCGTCTTAATATGGGATAAACATAGTTTGATAATGGCCTTGAACTCCGAAACAGCTGTCACAATAATAAAAATTATATTACATTATTAAGTTTTACTTACCAAATAAAATACAGCAATATGTTTTGTAGTGATAGCCAAAGATCTCACCTATCTCTCAAATAACAAACAAATATATAATTTAACTTTGCGATTTCGATGTTTTTTGGTGTTCAGCCATTTAGGCACTTGACTGTAAATACTGGTTTAAAAAATATCTAACTTTATGAATTTTGATTTTAAATTGATGATTGATAGCAACTGGAAGTAGGGGATTTGATGGATTTGCGATGGTTAAATAAATCTTACACATATTTTTTTCATTGATTTTAGAAAATAGTGTGAAATATTCCACACTCTTGTAAAAATTGTCAATATTAAAATGTTGGATTTATCTAACAAGGCAAAAAACAAAATAAAAAATTAACATGTCTGCAAGAAACAAATGTATTTTTCACAATTACTCATTGCATTAGCTTTAACACCTTTTGTAATGTCAATCCATTGATCTATTATATTAAGATGAGATATGAAGCAAAAAGAATAGGTTTCGCTTTTTTACCTACAATTGACCTCCAACTCTCCCAATGCACTAACTAAAGCTATGGAATTCGGTCTACGCACACCGCTTATAGCGTTCTAACAGTGGAATAAGTTTGGACTAGATATTAGTACGCAGTAGAGCCTCTAATTGTAGCTCTATGGGTCAATCAAACATTAAAAACACAAATTTAAAAGATAAAAAAATTCATATAAATCCAACTCGCAAATAAATTTTAACCTAAGACACGGTGAGAAATAGTTTAGTTTTACGCATCAACAATTCCAAACTTGCGTCGCCTGGAGATTGCAGAATGCTATCACTGCATCACCTACATGAACACCTATAACACACTTACAACACTCGCCTTATTGGGTTTTGACTTACTCCTCAGTGTAAATAAGCATCGCCTTAATTACAAATAAGCAAGCACCTCGTAGGAAAAATACAAGCACATTAGACTCGCGGGTAAATTGCAAAACTCTTAGTTGTTCTTTGAGATCCGTTCTTATTGGATTTTCGTGTTCGTAAAAACTCTTAGTTGTTCTTTGAGATCCGTTTTTATTGGATTTTCGTGTTCGTAAAAACTCTAAGGACGGGTTGTTTCGGAGAACTTGAACAATTCTTCAAATTTCAAAGTTAATTTTCAAGTTCTGTGAAAGATATTTTTAAGTTCTGTTTTTATTTCAGTTCTGTCAAGCAACTAGCCTATAATGATATAATAACAGAATTTGAATAGGACTTTCACAGAACCCGTAAATAAACGTTGAAATTTGATGAATTGTTCAAATTCTCCGAAACAACCCGTCCTAAGTTGTTCTTTGAGATCCGTTCTTAAGTATTCTGAATACGAATATATAAACAATATTTAACAAACAAGGATAAAAGAATGACACAAATCTTCAATTTTGTAAACGTTTCCAGAACTATTAACCCTCTTATCATTAGCATTGCGTTATTGGGGTGAAAAAATGATTATCTTAATTTTATGTCAACAACATAGTTAAATCCTAACCCTTTATCGCGTTAAGAAACCGTTAAAACATAATAACATTTAATACATCTATACCTAAACAGCATTATACTCAAAATAATAAATCAAATTAAGTCAATTCAAACAGATTTATATTTTTATCATCACAAGCCAAAGCCAAGTAAATTATTTCTTCGAATACGTAAATAAACAAGGCCCCACAATTTAATATCTAAATTGCACTCTAAATTCTGACAGATCAGTACCCTTTTGTGCGCTCTAAAAACAAAAGTGAATAATAAATAACCATCATTTGTTAATACCATATCATCCTGTAAAAACATCAATATCTTAAAAAATCTTATGCAAATCTCCTGAAATTTACCCACTACTAAAACGTTCGTAAAAAGTTTAACTGCTCTCAAATAATATCTCCATGTTTATGGACTTCTCGATACCATATCCACTCCATTAATAATGCAGAACCTGTTTGAATTCGTCCTTGCTTCTTTGGGTCATAAATAAGAACGTGAATAATAATAGATAGTTTTGCAATCATTTAGTTCCAACCGTCTTATTCTTATTCGTATCTATGCAAATTGGATGCAATCTGTTTTATCTCTTTTTTATTGCGTATTTTTGGTAAAAACTGTAAAGAAAAATACATTATTTCTCAAGATAAACTACGCAATTTACTTAAAAGGACATTTTCTTCAAAATATATTTATTTTTTAAACTAATTTGTATTACTCGCATTTGGTGGCATAGCAACTGAAGCTTTTCTAGCACAACCCGTTTTCTAAAATTGCTATGCTGACGTTTTTCGTTTATTTTGTGAATGTTATTTAACACGTTACTGTGTTAGTTTACGACGATATTATTTTGAAGTTAGGATACCAAAATAAAGCCAGCACAGTTTCTACATCAATTGTTACATAAATTCTATGTAACTATTAGAATTAAGTAATTGCGTTAAAAACTATATTATTAAGAAATGACCGTGCGTTATTTTAGGAGATGAACGCAACAGAGATTATGAATGTGTGTATTTTTTTAAAGTGATATCCCATTGAAATTCCGATATTATAGGATGTTAGGATGCATTTTATATACGTACATACTCACGTTAGTTAGATTTTATTTACGGTTGTTAAATAATCTCAGGTTAAGATAATTATCTATTGGATTATCATGAGTTATTAAAATTACTAATCATTATTAATGTGTTTCCCTGCATTCAAATGCATTATTTATCAGTCGTCATTTACAGGTTTTAATCAAAATAACCTAGATTCTCTTCAATACCTTTGACACACTTTGTAGAAGTGCTAATAATGCTATTAATAAACTAATAAATAGGATTAATTCAACATAAATATTTTAGATAGGGTAGGTTTTATTTTCCCTCTAAGAACATTAGAGGTTTTTATGAAACACAAAAATAATTAAAATAGTTTTACTTATCTTATATATGATTGTGGATATTAGAGAAACCCGGACACCCGGACACATCAAACGTTGACCCGTAAAGCCTTCGAAATGTGAAAATATAGACACATTAACAAAAAGTATCGTGATCGTGTAAGGTAACTAATTTCGAAGTTCTTCATCGAATGTCCAAATTAAAATTACTGTAAAGCCAATTTTTAAAAAGGTGAAGGTTCTAATTCTATTAACCCCTCGGACTAATTTGTTCACTTTTGGGAACAGCTCATAATGGTCTCATAGACATTGTTGTATCTCAATTAGTGTCACGGTGACAAACATTAAAAGGCTTTGTAATAAAATCTAGAAATTAACAACAGAAAAGGTAAAATGTCCACCTTTACGAAACCAAGAGTTCTGACAGCAATATAAAAAAAATATATAAATGTATTTTTTATTCATTATTTTTATACGAAATAACAAAAAAAATACGGTGAAAATAATGTTTATAGTACACTTTGTCTAATAAAACGGTTGTTTTTTTTTCGTCATCATTAATTTTAGTTAAGTATTTAGACGAAAAAAGGTCAGGGAAAAATAATGTTTAAAATACACTTTGTCTTATAAAACCGATGTTTTTCTTTTTTTATGTTTGCATTCAAAATTCTTTTATTTAAAAAATTATATGTTTACTTTTAATAATAAAATTTGAAAGAATGTTCCATCACCTTTCAAAAACAGTTTTTGGATTTCGGAAAATACATTAAAAAATATTTCATTTATTTGCGTTTTATTGCAAAGTGGAAATTTTCCGATAGTTTCATTTTACGGATTTCGCGTATGGTTTTGATGCGAAGTGGCAAATATCAAGACAGACGTGTTATCCATAACCGTTGTAATTACCAACTAGAACGATTTATCAAATTAATTCAAAATGATCAAAATAATTTTTCGATAAAGCAAACCTGAATCTTGCAAATTTGTTCTTTTGGCGAGTAAAAATCCTCCACGGGAAAACGGGTTTATGTAAACAGGTCGTCTAATTAAAGACGTCATTATTTTTCTTCACCTCCGAGTTTATCGCATTCCTTCACGTAGGCTTCACTTCACTTCAAATCACTTATCGACAGTTTTCCGCAGGACTTGTTTATCTCTGACGGTATCGGTTCCTACATTTGGATAACGTATCGGCTCAAGACCGGAATAAAGTATTCGTCAGGATTTCAGTCGATTGCCGAAGCAACGTACATAGAACAGGTATTTATGGGAGAAAAGATTGAAGCCTGATTCGATACTATAGGTATTGGTATTGAGTACTGAACGATGGGTATTTTTAAAATTTTTTATTATTTTTTTCTCTTTTATTCAGAGATCATGAAATTAGAACGATTTTACAATACTATTAGATCTCATACCTTTGGAGAAAATAACTCGTGGAAGTACTTAAATTCAAATTTACAGAATACTTTAGACAGCACTTATAAAGTTACAGCAAGTTTATTGTTGTAACTACAAAGGTATTATTCTGTTAAGCGGACTCTTGACAAGATCTGACTCCCTTGATCGTACCATGTATTCGTGGCATCCTGACTCCCTTGATCGTACCATGTATTCGTGGCATCCTGACTCCCTTGATCGTACCATGTATTCCTGGCATCCTGACTCCCTTGATCGTACCATGTATTCGTGGCATCCTGACACCCTTGATCGTACCATGTATTCGTGGCATCCTGACACCCTTGATCGTACCATGTATTCGTGGCATCCTGACTCCCTTGATCGTACCATGTATTCGTGGCATCCTGACTCCCTTGATCGCACCATGTATTCGTGGCATCCTGACACCCTTGATCGTACCATGTATTCGTGGCATCCTGACTCCCTTGATCGTACCATGTATTCGTGGCATCCTGACACCCTTGATCGTACCATGTATTCGTGGCATCCTGACACCCTTGATCGTACCATGTATTCGTGGCATCCTGACTCCCTTGATCGTACCATGTATTCGTGGCATCCTGACTCCCTTGATCGCACCATGTATTCGTGGCATCCTGACACCCTTGATCGTACCATGTATTCGTGGCATCCTGACTCCCTTGATCGTACCATGTATTCGTGGCATCCTGACTCCCTTGATCGTACCATGTATTCGTGGCATCCTGAATTGTTCAATCCCTTTAATATTCATCTGCCATCTTGTTAATCCGGCGTGAAAATAAAATTGTATTGTAGTCAACGATTCTGAGGCAAATATCTCTAAATAGTATAAAACAAATCCGCGTCTGTCTGTTTGTGCGCTTAGTTCTTCTAAACTACGCAATGGATTTAGACACATTTCACATTCTCATTTAGATAATTTCTTCAGGAAGGTTTATATGTATAATACTTGCCTATTTTACTTATAGAAAGTAGAGAAAAGTTGATATTTTGTAATCAAGTCGTAAAAAATATATTTTCGGGCCCTTACATTGCAAACGCTGGCTAAACCTCATGAGATGCATCAAAACAATTTACTATTGAATTGTATGTCTTAAAAGAGCCTACCGCAATGATTAAAAAAACTAAAGTCCGCAATGGTATATGTCTATCTCCTAGCAATGCCGGGTACACGTCAGCTAGTTATTGATATTCAGCTTCACAAATCTGTAATTAGAAATAATTATTTGATTATTTATATTGGGACGTTTTTACTCACTGGCACAGATATAAATTTGAATTCGTTATTGGCAATACGGTTGTAAATATTGTTATAACATCACATTCTGTTCTTGTACCTACGTGTTAGATATTTTAATATGGTTCATTGACTCCTAAAACAGATATTTATATGGTATTTATTGCAATATGAAACTACATAACTATTGCATAAGAGTATCCTTCAAAGTGTTTACACCTCGCGCAAAGGTAGATTAATTTCCCAGGTAAAATATTAATAAGGTCCAATTAACTCTATAAGGAATGTTTTTTTGGGTCATTACGTTCGTCACAAGTTTATTAGATATGATACGCATTTGAATTATTCATCTACGTGATATTTTATTCATATTTTACGCATAATTTATTAAAATTTGCGTTTATTCAGGATGCAGAAACACTAAACGACAATTTAGATTTTAGATGAAGATTCAATCCTTGAGATGAAAACACGCGATTTCAAAAATATTAGTCCGTTCATGCGTGAACCCGTGAATACTATGTTACACAAGTAATAAAAAATGTATAAAAACTAGCAAAACCAAAGCAATATAATATCTAATAATTGCGGAAACTTTTAGGTACATAATCGTATAAACAAAATGCTTTATTAAATTAATTGTCGTAACATGACGGCCTCGGTGGTTTAGTGATTGTGGATCATTAGCTATGCATCGGAAAGTCACAGGTTCAAATCGCAACGTGCGCAAGTAAATTTTATTTCATTATTAATAATAATAATAATTAATTATTAATTATTATTCCAGGATGTGGGGAGGTTAGTGCAATCTCACACATCCCATAGAGGGTATAAGTACATATAATATTTACATATAGGAAATTAAATAAAATTTATTAAAAATAAAAATTAAAATTAAAAATGAAATTAAAGCAAAGAAGCACGGGAATCCATCGGATCTAAGATTGTGGGAGCAAGTATCTTTCTCCAATGGTCTTCAATGCTCGATCCTGAAGTCAGACAGGATTCTATGATAAGAATATTTCTGGAATAGTTTATCCTTCCCCTCGGTCCTGAAATCCTGGTTCTTAACAGAGCTGTAAATCCTGAAACTATTAATTTGCATCGTAGATACTTTCAGTGCCCTGGTCAAAATAAAACCATACAGCATCGAAACGTTGCTTAAAATAGCTTTAGCCGTGTTTGGTGACCAGATCTGAACACCAAGCTACTTCCACACCTTACTTTTCTTCATCTCCTTCCCCCTGCACTACCTTCAGTCTCACAACACAACTCAATCGGGAATGCCATAGTTTCATTGGTTCCAGACGGTTTAGAGGAGTTGATACTCTTGTGCGGAATTCACATAAAAATAATATATATGGATCCCACATAAAACTACTATATTACCCAGGAAGTAACTTGCTACCAGTAATAAAACAATTTCTTTAATACAACATTAATCCAACTTTTCGATGAATTTATTTAATGAGTTAATTTCATGGTTATGAGTTATAATTCCCTAGACAGGTATTAGATTTATTATTAATTATTGATTTTTTAATTACATGTAAAATACTAATTGAGAGTGTGCACGAGCTCAGTTATTTTTTGCGCATAAATAACACGTTACATTGCAACGACAACGATACAACGTGTTAATGTTTCACAGACTTGCCTAAATTACATACAATCAAGCTCAATCTTATCGAAAGCTAAGACACTGGCACCCATTTAGTAACAAAAAGTTGTTTAGTAACTTTTTTATATGTAAATTAATCACTTCGGTTTATTGAAGATATAACAAGTTACAATACATCGGCGCGCATCTTGAATTAAATTTATCTGTATTCTGCTCTATAAGGAGGTTTGACAATTCAAATTTAGAAGTTAAAAACAAGTCAGTGTCAGTACACATGTAAGGATTAATCACTAAGGGCCAGTTGTTTCACAAAATTCGAACAAATCAATTCGAAATCATTTTAAAGTTCTGTTATAATTTTAGTTATTTAAAGCAACTGGCCCATAATGATATTAAAACACAACCAGAATAGAAATTTCACAGAACTTCGAAATTTGATGAATTATTCAAATTCTGTGAAACAACCCTACTACTCGTAAGTATTAAGTATTTTGAAACAAATGTTAAGTTAAGTATTAAGTACTAAGTATTAAGTACTAAGTATTATGTACTAATAAATCACATTAATAAGTACTAAGTATTAGGAACCAGTATTTTACTTCTAAAATATCAATTATACTTACATAAACAACTAAGAAAACTAAGTGTTTATTTCTCACCAATAAATCAAATTAAAATGCTAATAAGGTGGAGTTCGTCAATATGAAGGTGTCTTAAGAGACTTAATAAACGAGTTCATCGGCTTAAATTCCGCATTGGTCCAAACGGATACAGGTCTTCCTCTGACCCATGCCGGTATAATGTACGCCTATTAATGCTTGCGATTATCCATGAAACCTTTTTGGATAGCTGAAATTACTTCCTTCACACTGAACAAAAAAATCTGATTCAAATAAATTCAGCACCTGCAGAAAAAATACCAAATCATTTGGGACCTTATATAAGTTTTATTATTACTGTGGTTGTAACTTTTACATGAGCGTGGTTCAGATTATCAACATTATTTGATGTTAAGAAGTTATGTTTGTAATTATTTAATCGTTTCACATCAATTTATTTCGAAAGTAAGTAATACTCCTAATAAGCATATTTACTTTTCTAAATAGATGGCTGCCTTCGGCTGTCCATACGGGCTATCAAATTCATATTTTAGTGTTGCGAAATCCACCTGGACGCACTGACTCTCAGATTCCTATCCATCCCTCATACGGTTTCCTTCCCAGAACTTTCCTTCAGAAACAATAATCTTAATCAATCGATTATTGATTGAGTTTCCTTAAGTATGCATCGCACTAATGCGCCAGTATAACGGGTGTTCTCCTTAATGCACAAGTTGTGAACGGCTAAAATAAGATTAAATGTAATCTTTTTAGGCGTATAAATAAATCAATAAATCATAACAGGGGCGTCACCAGCTTCCAAACTAGGGGGGGGGGCACAGCTCAAAGTATTATATAGAGCTTACAGGGAAGGAACAAGAAAGTAACCAGAATAAACCAGAAATATATGCATAGAAGCTGACGTGTAACCGGCGTTGTTCGTGGTTAAGAACAGGGCTTAAGCTGTAAAGGGGCCCATGAGCATACTAAGTTTAGAGGCCCCTTTTGAAAGCTATAACAATAAACAATAAACAACTAGGTACTGCATGTTCCAGCAATAAAAGCTATGTTATTTACTTAGGTGAAAAGGTACGCATTAAAAAACGTCCCGATATACATAATTTAAATAAAAAATATACTAACAACGAAACGACACAAATCTCGACACTTCTAAGTTTATTTGTATTAATTTTTAATTAAAATTAAGATGTTTTTTTCAAACACCCCTACCCCGAAATGTATCGCTCAATGCCCATCGCCAACAAGTCTCCCGTTATGTAAATAAATGGTCACCTTAGTTGCACACAAGAATGTTTTAACTATATCATAAACAATAGGTTCTACACGATGTAAAAAAATACAACAGCTTTTTCTCCTACACACACAACGAAGCGATTTTTTGTGAGAACTTCAAAATATTCATTCAAAATTCAAGGTTATGATTATGAAAAGCATCATCTATATTCTGCTCGCATTTATTTTAATAATGTTGTAAATTCGAAGATTAATCTTTGCGGTATGAATCAAGTCAAGGTGTGGGACGATTGAGTTACAGCAAAGTAATTCCCCTCATCCAATATCCAATGGACCAATAAACATATTATCAATTTATTACTGTGTTAGTGTTTTGCTTACTCATTTTATATGTTATTTTGAAGCTTCCATCAGAAGCTTAAAGCTATATCACAAAGTCATATCTATATTTTTTTAACATCACTGACTATTATTATTTTAGACAACCCTAATGGTTGTAATCTAATCTCATCTTTATCCAAATTTTAAAAAAGGTTGTCTCGTATTATTTACTAATATGTATTACTACTAACTGTCTTTAATTGTTTTATAACATTTTTTAATTCCTTATAACGTTTGTATATTTTAATATTTCTTTGTCATTTATAAATATTTTGTGTAGGTTCAAATACTAAATCAATAACTAAACTTAATGGAAGTTTATTGGTCTAGAATATATGACTAATTACTGTTTATGCTTAAATTTACGACTGTTTTTTTCCTAAATAATTAAAATAATAAATATAATTGCAGCCCTCAACATGGATAAATAAATAATTACATAGAATGACGGAAACACGGTCAACATATTTAACACAAAATTTTTAATATATTTTTTATTTAGCTCCCCACAGGAGGCCCTGAGGAAAACAATTTGACTTAAGGGTCTATGTCATCTTTGGGGATCACATAAAACAAACAAAAAATACAGAGCGAACCATTTGGGGTGACCTATGGCATATTGCTTTTCCAATGAATGGCTCCCGGGACGGCGGTACCCGGCAAAATTGAGAAAGCAAAATGGTTGAAGAGATATGCCCCTGTAAATATATGATATATTTGAAATACGTACATGTTAACTTTATTAATTACATTGCCATTATAACATTCTTCATTTCGATCAAATGCGTTCCATTTCTGTGGAATTTCTTTGATAAAATTTTGGGTATCAGTAAGTACAAGTAGCATCTGGTCGGTAGCTAAAATATTTAACAAAATCGTTACTAAATCCAAGCAAAGTACTGTTTTTTCATTCATTTATAAATACCACGCCGCAAAGTGTTTGATTTCTACGAAAATAAAAACAGTTCTTGTTTATATTATAACGACTTTAATAGCCATAATTTGGTAAGGGAAAGATGGTTTTAATTACCAAGATAGTTTAATAACCTATCGTAAAAAAAAACTTTTTTTTAATTAATCGTTAAATAGCTAGGTTTTATGACTTCATTTAATCAACGAATGTCACGCACAGGTAAAAAATGTTAAAAAATCATAACCATTTTACATTTATTACAGACCTTTGATTTTTTTATCATAAATATCTTTATTCGGATGTTGTTTTAAACGATTTTTTTTATCTCCAATATTTAATTTCTTCAATGTTAGTTCCACTTGTCATGCCGTACTAAATTACCTCATTCAAATTATCCCGTTTCTTAAAATATTCCTAATGATTTACCGATGTAGTTATGAATACGTTATAAATATTTTATTAGTGAAAGAATTCTTCACTTCTGATTAGGAAGTCATCATAAAAAAATATGATCTCATCTATAAATTAATACCAAAAAACTGAATTGATATTCTGAGGCGTATCTACGTATTTATATGCGATAGAATTACGAGATGTTCGGACGATAATGGGAGATTTAATGAACAAAATGAACTATAAACTATAACGTATGCTTCTTAGATTTTTTGGATAAATAGAGTAAACCAAAAGAAAAAAAGTCGATGGAGGGACATGGCTCACCATTTGATATACATAATTTAGTCGAAGCATGTCAAGACTTTAAATAATAACGGTTTACGAATAATGTTTAATAATAATGACGGTTTTTTTCCTCTCTCTCTGACTACCCCACAAGGAAAATGCGTTAGGAGGAATGAAGCCTGGATCGCAGTGAACGCCGAGAAAAAAGAAGTAGATGCACACGTTTCCGGCAAAGGGTCAAAGGAATGTATGAGGTGATTTGTGATGGAAAGGATATTGGTTTTGCTTTTTTATAAATGCGCAAGCAATTGCTTGGTGCGGGGAATTTTTTTTATTAATGACGCAGTTCTAGTTACTAAACGCAAATAATAATATTTTCATTATATAAAATAGTGATGCCATCAAAAGAGCTGATTTTTGGATGGGAGTCGGAATATAGTAGTTACAATATTTTTTCATATGTGTATGTTGCCCTTTTTACATTAGTTCCACAATGAAAAAATCCCTCAGGGCCTATATCATCTTTGGAGATGCTGTGTGGACGGTCTTTTTATGAAAAGGAAATAGAGGAAGTTCTTGGAGGGAAATGGGTATAAGGGCTGGGTAGGAATCTGAGGGTCAATGCGTCCAGGAGTGACGAACGTATGAATCCATCCCTCCCACTGCGGTGCAAGGCGATGGTTTGGGAGAGTCCTGCTGGAGAGGTTAAAGGGTCTCCCTCAACCAGTCTCTCTCAATCCAGCCCACCACGCATTAGGTGGGCAAACGCATTCGCCGCCAAGACCTAGACAAACTTCATTCCACGAACCCAGGAACCCCTGCTAAGTCACCAAATGTAACAACCACTTGGGGTTACCTATGGCAGGGGTGTTGGTTATTCAATAAATGGTTCTCGGGCAAGCGGTACCCATACCCGCCTCCCGAATTGAAAATTTTTGTATGCTTAGTTATTTATTTGATAGTTGGGAGCGGCTTAAGTGCGTTATTGGCTATTGACCTTTTCTTCACCACACAATATTTATTAAAGGCTTTTTATTCTAAGTACTCTATTATCAACAAAACAATTGCCAATATTGTTTACACTTTAAATTTGTATGTTTCACATGTCTCGTGGACATTGAACAATTCCAACATTACAAAAACCGAATTATTTCATCGTTGATTAAATTATTATTTTATAACCTATTGATTGAATGATCATCATCGTCATCAACTTTTATAGATTGGAACGGAAATCCTGGAATTTCGGTCAATGTTCTCGGGCACTTGTCACCAATAATGGAAAACAATGCCGCTGTTTTCAGCTCCGTGCGGTTTTCCTTTGGTGCGTTACTACTGTTTAATTCACGTTTAAATTAACGATAGGCGCTGAAACAATGAACTCCGGTTTCCGCTGGAAATACTTGCATAACAGGAAAACGCAACGATCAACTTAATTCGAATACCAAGTGATGAATGAACAACCTTTTTAAGGATAAGATTCAGCCATATACGGAGAGACGAACCACAAATCGAGATAATGATATCCAGAAGTCCTTGGTATTGATATTAAAAGTGTTTATGAAGAACAGGGGCGCCGCATTAGCATGTTCACGAGTGCGGCGCACACGGGCGGCGGAACCTAGCGGCGGCCATTTGAATATGCATGTTTTTCTTCTAATTGTGCCCCGGTCGCCACTTCTTTCAGCAATCATCATGATTGAAATATAATTTATCATTAATTTAAGATAAACTATAATGCACAAGTATCAATTCAAAGATTAATATGAAGTCCAATCGACTATGGTTTTTTTGAGACAATAAACCAAATAAAATCTACGTACGGCTGAACCGAATTGACAGTAATATAATAATAATAATATGCAAATATATATTGTACAGCGTCGTTTTTGTGCAAAATCACCTCAAGGGCGCTGTAAAAATTTATAATACATTTCTACGGTGATCTATGTTATTACTAACTATTTATGGAGATAATATACAGTACAATACTTACCTGGTAGGTCACTTGAGATTAACACTTAATTAACATTATCTAATTGTTTATTAGCGAAATTTAGATACAGGATTTAGGACATAGTTGGAAAATTGAATATAACTGGACTTTCTCTCAAGAATGGTATATTTAATCTAAGGGTATGATAGCTTGAAAAGGTAAGTTTTTAGTTTAGACCTGAATTCTGTTGGACTTGTTATGGATCTTAGTTCCGGAGGGAGTTTATTCCAAGCCTTCGGCCCAGATACTCCGAAAGCGCGATCACCAAACTTAGTATTTGGCTTGCGCTTAGGTTCTATCAGTCTGCCTACAGCTGATGATGTTGCTGATCTAAGGGTTGACTGCCTCAGAATGCTAAAATAGTCGTTAGAGCGAGAAAAATTCTTAAGTGAATAATTATTGACCAAGATGCGAAGTGTACTTAGCTGCTATGAAAAAATTATCGATCAAAGGGGCGATTCCGGTTCTACTTAAGGATAAAAAATTGTCCTTAATAAAAATAAGGTCTCTTTTGCCACCTGCAATTTCAGATCTCTCGGACGACAGTGAAAAGGTCGTTAATTTTAATCTTAATGACATTTACTTAATATTACTCAAACCCAGAATTGCCCCTCAGATTTGAATCAAGTTAACAATGGTGGTTAGCTTAGTAATATTGGCGCTTCTTTCGCACAAATGAATAAGCCTGTATGGTGTTTGCAAATTGTTTTCTGTATCACTAACAGTGCAACTACAAGACATGTTAACCATCTCGTTTTGGTTAGTAAAATGTTATTTTAACGTTAGGGATGAATATTTCCGAACAAGGAGGAGGCAGTAGGCACTCCTTGCTACAACCCTGTGTATTGATTGATATTAAAAGTCCTCAAGTGTTTATGAACTTCTATGCTCATCATTGTCCATCGTTGACCAGCATTGTCCATCAACCACTAGCCCATTGTATTGTTAATTGATTAGCATAGTGTGAATGGACTAATGCGATTAAGGAATCAAGGCCCATTGGGAAGTTCTGCGATATTTTGTGGTTTGATGAATAAATTTGAATTAACGAGCGCAGTCATAATTAACAATATCCAGAGTACAAGGTCACGATGACAACCGGCAAAACAATATGATATAAATAACTGTCCTTGTTTTTAATGATTCGAGTGAAAACGTAAAAAAATTTAACGATTAAAATTGTCTTCAATCAATAACGTAGATTACGGTAAGAAGGTACTAAAGATGTTTCATTTTGCTGTAGTGTATTACAACATTCTTCTTCACTAAAGCAAAATTCTGATCCTTCTTGATGACATTTTGTACAATTGATGTTCAAAATAAGTTCTGGCAACGCTTGGGACTTCAGCTAGTCTATATAAATAAAAATGTAAATGTTCGTTTGTTAAAAATATTAAATCTCCAAAAGTTCTTCACCGATTTCTTCGAAATTTTGACGCAACTTTGCATTCGAATACACCTGTGTTTTATATACCTACATTATATAGATGTCATCTGTGACAGGTAAAACATGTTTTTTTATACAGCTCCATCTATTGGACTCAAAAACAAAATGCGCTAGTGCTTCTCTATCTATACAGACCGACTGAGCCACAGCAACGTGTGGCGGGGCACAGCTAGTATGAAAATAAAAATTAAAAAGTCTTCATGCTATTTTGACAGCTTTTCTGTCTTGAATTTCTAGTAAAACGCAACTAATTTCAAGTCGTAGTGCTATTTGCAGAATTTGCACCCTAAGCAATTGAGCTCTGAAATATGCATTTAACGGTAAAAAAGGGGAGATATTTATGAATTTCCCAAATTTTGTAGCGTTTCGGGCGAAACCGGGAGTTAAGTCACATATTTCAAGACTTTAATATGCAAAATTCAATTTCAGCAATACGTAATAAACATGAATACAATAAAAAGTGAGAAAAATTATTTTAAATTTAAAAAAAAAACTTTCGTTGTATTTTTACAGAAAAGATTGACTTACTTTTATCGATGATTTTCAGATACATTCTGTTGCTTATTTCTGTTGCTTATATTGTTGCTTATATTTTTGTTGATTTTTCGTTGATTATTGTTGATATTCTGTTTCTATAATTATATGTAAATTTCTTATTGTACAATATTTTGTAGTATTTTACAGTATTTTTGAAAATATTCTTTTTCCATTTTTGTAACTATACATATTATTGTCTATATATATAAGCACATAGACTAGCTCCCCAGTTTGACCCGAGAATATTTCTCTACAAATTGGGTAAACAAAAAAAAGTGATGTCTGATATGAAATGTAATATATATTTTTATCTCTTGTGAATATTTACTTTTTTTTAAATAAATATAAAAAAAATATATATATATGAAAGGAATTCTAAGATAATATCTGAACAAAAAAAAGTGACCCTGAAAATATGTCATGCACGAGTTTAATCAAACTGTTCCTTATTCAGCTGAAAGAGAATGAACTTCTCTTCATTGAATAATAATAGTAATTCTACATTTTTAGCAGATGCGTTGCCCTATGACCTTTCAAGGAACACACAAATAACAATTAATAATGTATTGTTATGCAAAATAGTAAATCTTGCCCCATAAATCAACAGGACTTATCTAAATGAACGACAATTTTGCCTCTTTTTACGACAATACTCGGCGAGGCCACTTTAATGTAACATCGTGGTATTCATTGATGAAAACAATAACATCGATGCGAAGATAATTTAATTACAAATAGTCCACATAATAATACCGTGATATCAAATGGCAAAGCGGCGCTTATTAGTTGAGCTATATAATACAATGGATCGAACACTAACAATATTTGAAACAAGTGACCCCAAAACAATGTACGTAGCAGTTTATCAAGTCTGCAGTTTTTTTAAGCTATACACAGTGATTGGAAATGAGCTATTTTTATAATGGCTATATAACAAATAGATTCGTTAAAAAAAAAGAAAAATGGGTATTGATTACAAGTTATTAGGATTAACTTATTGCAGTTTCAACCACATTGTAAATAATATTAACAACTCTCAATTAAAATATGAAAATAGACTAAGACACCAAAAAAAATATAACTTTCGTAACTGTGAATCAAACCCAGATCCTCTAGTCTTACCGGATTAACTGAACCAATAGAGCCAATGTGACATAATTAAATTCGGTATTTGTTATCATATTTCGATATCAGAATTACCAAAGTTATCCTTATTTAAAACTTTTCTGTAATCTTCAATTTTTGTACAAATCCACAGTTTTATTGCGATTATTTATTGTTTGGTGAAATGTTGCATACTTGACGTTAAAAATAAAAGGAATATTACTTTGAAAAATTATTTTTAAAGCCCGGGGAACGCCAGGGACTAAAAAAGCAGAAACTTTTTTATTGTTTTTGTCTAGCTTTTTAAAACACCGTTTAAGTTACTTATTACAAAATGGCACTACATGTGTAAAATCTATAAGTATTATAATCAAGTTTTATTTAACCCATTATCACCGACAGACGTTGGGGTATTAATACAAGACAATGAACAAAATAACGAGCTTGTGGTGACCGTGTAGATGCGTAGAACATACTGACATCTTTATTACAGCAGACACCTATTACAGCACCCGCCCACGATATCTTCAACCAACTATTTCTAAGTTTAATGGGAGCAATCAATCAGGAATAGCTAATATCTAGCTACCAAGCTCCCGAGAGTGATTATTTGATATTAGCACTTAGATAATTCACTATGCTGAAATGAAGCAATCTAAATTTGATGCCCACGTGATACTATAAATACTAATTGAAAATGCATATCCCTTTACCGTCAAGTTATAAAGGTAGTGTGCGGACTCACTCAACAGACAACCCAAGACGTATGATCTGTGCCGATTTTACAGAAAACGGTTGTCACCAATAAAGATATATAAGACCTTTTGAGACGTAGGCCTCTAATTTCACTAGAAGCGTGGGAAATTAAGCTTATTTCAGGATCAAGGACATGCCCACAACTTTTATCGGTTTGTATGTTCGAGAACAGCTTTTTTAAGGCTATTAATTAACACTCTTAATTAAATAGGAACCCATCAAGCTAACGGTCTGAACTGCGATAAGGGGAGCTGATGATTAGTTTACTAGGTCCTTATAAGATAATAGTGTCTATTAAAAATGGAAGCATTTAATAGTAGTGGGATTATTAAAGTTATCAGTTTAATTTGACTCATTTCTAACACGTGTTTGTCTAGCATCAAGATTTTTTTTCAAGATCAAAACCTTGTCTTGTAAACAAGAGTTTACCTTTATTAAATTTTTTTTTATTTGTTCTTAGCTGAAGTTCCCGGCATTGCCCGGGCTCAACAAAAAGTTTTTTCGGAATCAGACGAAGACAGTAATTTTTCTATTATTTCGAACAAGTGTGGAAAATTTCATGATGAAGAATCCAGAATCCGCTTTAGGGGTTTTTTAAATCTCGCGTAAACAGTGACCATCCTCCTGTCTTGAAGACCAAGTATCCAAAATTTCATTAATCTTGGAATAAAACTGTAGATTTGTTTACAAAACAAACCCACACAGGGACCCTCTTGTTAATATATGTACATATATTGTTTTCACATATAATCCTTGTAAAATTATTTACAGCATATTTGCGGCACCTTCCAGAGTGTTAAACATACTCCGTAATCGCTCTGATGAAGCACCCTATTCCGAATTGCAAAGTTGTTTGATACGACAGTAGCCGTGTTTAGTTACCAGATCTGCATAGCCAGGTATTTCTTGACCTTCCTCTGACCTATCTCCTTCCCCTGCCACTCCATTCAGCCTCACAAGACACTCCAATTAGGAATGTCATAATTCCA
Organism: Hesperophylax magnus; assembly: GCA_026573805.1. NCBI lineage: Eukaryota > Metazoa > Arthropoda > Insecta > Trichoptera > Limnephilidae > Hesperophylax > Hesperophylax magnus. Next base: position 14,586,260 of record JAIUSX010000012.1, read on the forward strand.
CTGGCACCGGGAGTCTTGTGAGGTATTGACAGTAAAGTACTGCAAAGGGTTACTCTTGAACATTTACGGTACTGCTGAAATTTAATTGGTACGAACAAACTACAGTCTTATTGATTATCTATGGATTTATGACTGCCACAGATTTACTACAATAAGCGTAGAACCAGTTTGTTTTACGAGCTCCACCGTAAAATACAGGTACACTTATATCACTATTTATAAAGGGATGCTATTCCTTACGCTCTGTACATCGTTTTATACGTGTGAGCTTAGGACCAACGTTAACAAAAGCCTGGAAAGGCCTCGCGTGCAGTTTAAATATTCGATAGATGTTGGGCCTTCCCATATGCTTCCAACATGCTCCCGCAGGGACGAGTTCTGTGTTTCGAAACCCTCATAAGAACACGATAGCAGGATTAATGAAAATGATAAATAACTCCCGAAATATCCACAGCGAAGCACACTGGATAAAGTTAGTAGCCCTATCATTCTCAAGTTCTATGCAGGGTGTTAAGGGACGTACTTGATTTAGTATAACTAGTGATTCCTGACAGTCGTTTTTTATTTGTTTTTCAACTAAAAACATCGAAAATGAGTAGGTATTGGACAGCTAGGGTTGATGTGAGCAGTTGGGTGGTTACTCGGCTGAGTTACCAGTGACGTAATGTGAAAGAACTTTTTTAAACATGTTTTCGAAAATAAAATTAAAAACTTCACCGGAGATTAAATTTTAGTTCTAATTTGTGGGATATTTAGGATCGCACTAAACTAACCGGTATATAAAACTAATAATTATTATTATTTACCTGCTGTACCTAAATTTTAAAAGGTATTTGAGTCAGTTAGGTCACCACTTTAACTAGCAGTAGTCTACAAAACGCATGAATACTATATACGAGTGATGAGGGTTTGTATCTATCAATATTTGAGGTACGCAGTCTCTAAACGCGCTAAGTGGCCTGTGTTTACAGGTCCAATAATTCTCCTCCACAACCTGCCGCAGGATTTCGTCAGCCGAAGATGCATAACTTGCGGCGTTTGACCAATTCTACAGTATCCGTGATACTTGCCCTCTGCTAAATACTATTTTCAATAAACCATAATGAATTTGTTACTTCTACTACTGGGTATTGGATGTTGATTCGAAAATATCAAGTCTTTTTAACGGCAGCTACCAAATTGTTGCAGATACAGCGAAATAACACATATTTAATAGAAGATCGATGCTATAAATCGCAAAAAACGAAAATGAAGCCCCAATATGAATAATTTTTTCAATCGAAATTGGTGTCCACATTATTAAAAGATATTTATAAATTAGAAATAACAAACATGTAAGGATATCTGAAGATTTGTTTGCGAAACACTACAGGAAATATTATTTATTCATTTACTGTATTTACACATCATCAATCAGTTAATCTTTGTATTGTCTAATAATATATTATTAGATTCGTTAACGTAATATCATAATCAATGCGCGACAATACTACATACATAAACATGTGAACACCTCATCACAGGTTCTCCTAGTGACATGAAGCAAGAAACACAATCATATTTAAATCATCAATACATATCATCTTATATTAACATCTCGACACAAGTATATCCTAGTGAGACAAATATTGAAAAACACCTGTAAAAAAGTAATAAATTTTTTTTATTTGGGAAACAAACAGTCATTTCTATATTTAGCATTAACAGCAATTATTTACAATATTAGAGCAATAATGTTCCATTCATTCTAGTCGTTGATTCAATATTTGCACCTATACAATATATTTATAAATGACAAAGAAATATAAAAAAATAAACATCATAAGGAATTACAAAATGTTATAAAACAATTAAAGACAGTTGGTAGTAATACAATTTTCGCGTGATTATAATAAAAACAATAAAATAAACTAAGATGATATGATTATTTCACAAAATAAAAAATTAAATTATCAGTTTAGTAAGTTGCATTTTATCTGGACCAAATTCACAAAAGAAAAACATAGAATCAATATATTACACCAAAACATTAGATCGATCAATAAAAATTTAGATGAATTTTTTATATACCTCCAACAGCTTGAAAATAATTTTGATGTCATTGTGCTGACAGAATGCTGGTTGAATGACAACTACATACCAAAAACAATCAAAAACTATAATACACACCATACAAAAATACACAAAAACCAAAATGATGGTATAGTTATATACGTCAGTGATAAAAATAACACAACCATTCAAGAAATAAACATAATCGACTCTAACTGCATACAAATTACATATGGAAAAGAAACATGTATCCTAGCTATGTACAGATCTCCATCCAAAAACAACATCACAAATTTCTTAACTGATCTTAACAATACATTAAATGATCTCAACAAATACAAAAATATCATCATCATAGGAGATCTTAATATAAACATTCTACAAAACGGACACCCACAAAACTTAGAATACCTAGCAATACTAGCACAACACGGACTGGAGCCAGTAATAAATGTCCCAACACGGGTCACACAAAACACTAAAAGCTGCATAGACCATATTATGATCAAGACAAAACTAAAAACCAAAACAGTAGTACTTGAAAGCACAATCACTGATCACTACATGAATATGATAGCAATAGACACCGAAAACACTACTTCGAAACAACATAAAATATTTACAAAAAAAATAATTGACTACTCAAACTTAAAAGAAAAACTCCAAAAAATAAACTGGAATACATTATACCAAATAGATAATGTCGAGGAAGCCTGGAATACATTTACAAACACGCTAACGCAAGAAATAAATAATTACACTACAATAAAACATATAAAACTTACACACAAAGCAAAAAAAATTAAACTATGGATAACACAAGGAATATTAAACTGTATTCGTAAACGAGACAAAATTCACAAACAAATTAAACAAACACCGTATAACATGGAACAACTTAATTACTATAAAAGATATAGAAACATATGCACTAAAATTATTAGAGTAGCTAAGGAGATGTACTACAAAGAAAAACTTAAAAAAGCAAACAATTACCCAAAGGAAATATGGAAAATATTAAAGGAAGTTACATACACACAAAAATACAAACAAAAAAATACTATCGAACATCTAAATATTAACTCGAAAAAAATAGATGCCAAAACAAATATAGAAATGATGGCAAACCACGCAAATAACTTTTTTGCAACTATAGGGAAAGTTTTAGCGAATCGTAAAAAACACAGCACAAACACACTAACACAAACAAACAGATCAAACATCGATACCCAACCAACACAACACAGATTTATATTAAAAACAAGTTCAGAAATGGAAATTAACAAAATAATAAATACATTAAAAAACCAGATTGCTCCTGGATTAGATGAGATAACAACGGATTGCATTAAAATAATAAAAAATGAAATATTAAAACCTATAACACACCTAATCAACCTTAGCATAACACATGCCTGCTTTCCTAATACTCTTAAAAAAGGACTGGTAATCCCTATGTATAAATCCGGAAATAAAATGGAAATAACTAACTATAGACCAATCACTTTGTTAAACTCTCTATCAAAGATTTTCGAAAGACTATTAAAAAACCAAATAATAAAATACCTGGAAGAAAACAAATTAATCTCGGACAAACAATATGGTTTTAGAGAAAAAAGAAGCACAAAAGAAGCTTTAGCAAGTACAATAGATTATATACATAGCAACTTAGATCAAGGGTTTAAATGCATAGCGATATATTTAGATTTGGCTAAAGCTTTTGATTCAATATGCCACAAAACACTTTTTAAAAAATTAGAAAATATGGGTATCAAAGACAAAGAACTACAACTATTAAAAAGTTACATGAGCGACAGAACACAACAAGTCAAAATTAATAACTACACTAGCAAACCACTGCCGATTACACACGGAGTTCCACAAGGAAGCATACTAGGGCCCGTTCTTTTCATAATTTACATAAATGAACTTTGCAGCATGAAAATAGATGGAGAAATAATTAGTTACGCAGACGACACAGTTTTACTATTTAAATCTAAGGATTGGAATAAGGCTTATAACATAGCGAATCTAGGAATCACGCAAGTGAAAAAATGGTTGGACTCAAATACACTCACACTAAACATATCGAAAACAAAATTCACAACGTACAGCATAACTAACACAGGACAGCCAAAAAACAATACAAACACCATAAAAATACACGAATGCATAAACACCAACATCTGCGATTGCCCCCCTATAGAAAAAACAGAACAAATAAAGTATCTAGGAATCGTAATTGACCATAATCTTAGATGGACACATCACATCAAACAAATCACAAATAGACTCCTCAGAACAATACACATTTTCCTAAACATCAGAAACATATATAAAATAAAACAATTGAAAACAATATATTATGCACTATGCCAATCAATAATAGAATATGGAATAATTGCTTGGGGAGGAGCAACAAACGCAGCTATCGCTCAAATAGAAATCGCACAGAAAACGATATTAAAGGTAATACTCAAAAAACATAAACTAACCGACACAGACCAAATATTTAAAAGCTGTGACGTACTTGATATACGCCAATTATATGTTAAAACACTACTAAACTACATTTTCGACCAAAAAAACAAACCCCAACAAACACAAAATATCACTAATAGACCGGTCAGACAAGCATACAAAGAAAACATAAAAACTCCGACGGTAAACACTACCTTTGGACAAAGACACCATAAATACCACGCTATTAAAGCATTCAACAGTCTTCCACTTGAAACAAAAATTGAGGAAAATAAAAATAAATTCAAACACAAAATAAAAAAATGGATTAAAGAACAAAAAGACAATATTACCAAAATTCTATAACATAAAAGAATAAAACATATACACGCAACACAAAAAAATATATAAAACACGCAACACGCACAAACACATATATCATTAAAAAACCGATTATATGCCGATTTACATTCTCTTTTGATATTTTTCTTTTAGTGTTATAATTATATTTTAAATTTTAATCTTTATTTTTATTTTAAATTTATCTTTATTTTAATGTTGTTTTTCTTTTTTTTTTAAATGTATAAATTCTTAAATTATAAAATGGGGGCCTCAGCACGGGTAAACAACCCAGTGAGGCCAACATTACTGAATTGAAATATGAAATATTGTAAAAAAAAATGTATCAACAATAAAAAAAAATAAAATAAAAAAAATATGTTTTCAGGTTACAGTTGAAAATGTTTACATCTATAGAGGCATTGTGAGTTTTACAGATAGTCCTATTAAAGAGTTTTGCGCATATTTGGCTTTACAGTGTGGTGTTCTAAATAAGTCGTTCGATCTGGTGTTGTGTTCAGGGCAACAAATGCAATCTTTTGCAACAGATATGATGAATCAACAAGATTGTTCACGATTTTGTATAAGAATAGGGCATCAGATATTTTTCTGCGTTTATATAAAGCGGTAGGGTCAAACCGATGATCAGTAAAGCGATACGATAGGTGTTTAAAAAATTATAGCTGAATACAGCTGAATAAATAAAATAAAAATGATTCATTATACGAAATCTACGAACAAATATGTGTGTAAGGAAATGTTCATATTATTATTATCATAAAATTAATTTATCTGTAAAATGATTAAACAAATACATAAAAATATATTTATGCTATGGTAGCATCACTAAGTTTAAAGTTTTCAATTTAACAGATTTCACTAAACACCTTTTATAAGCATTTTGTCACCTAACTTTCCATTAATTTTCATCAGGTCAATTATCGTCATTCTTTAAAATGTTTAATATGTTTTATCTTTATACGTCTAATCTTAAATCAGTATAAACTTTAACTGCTACAAAACCAATATAAAAAACTCTGTATCTAATTCGAACACATCAGAAAAAGTTCTCCTAGTGAGATGTTCACAAAACATTTATATTTTGTCATTACTACAATATTGTGAAGATTCTAATAAAAAACTTATTGTACAAAAACAAAAATCGTCTTCAAAATTATCATAAAAACATCAAACTTGAAAAACTTGTTATTTTTTAATGATAAAGGCATGTGATACTATAATAATCGTTGTGATTAAGAACATTAATGCAGTCAGGGTCAAAGCCAAGATAAACCATTAAATAATTACAGTGGCAATAACCTCTGAAAGTATTTATGTCCGTTCAGAGAAATGATTCATAAAAATAAAGCACTTAAAGTGTATTAAATAGTGCAAACATAATATCGCCAAATAAAACATTACACGATTCAACGAAACATCAGCGAATACAGAAAATGATTGGTCCAATACTTAAGAATAAGAGTGTGCATCTTGTCTAAGTAAATACATATCAAACCTGAAACAGAATAGCAAATATTGACTTAGCAGATCGTTGAAAGTGCTCGAATAAAGAATCCATGCGTAAAGTTGTTTTAAACAAAATATTATGTGCTAACTTTTATAAGAAGGTGAAGAATGGTACCATTTTTTAGGTTGGGTCCAAAGTTCAATTTTATTGAAAGATTATGTTAAAAAGTACACAAGTAGGTACTGTTTACTATGCAAATAAGAAAGATTAAAGACGTCGGCAGTTTTAAAAGATTAAGAGCTGTATTTTTGGACATTTGGATTTTAGGTATGATCAAAAAAAATTTTCATGAAAAATTTATATCACCTTAAAAAGTAATAGTTCTGTGGATAGTAGATTTCGTGTAATTTTGATTATTCCGATTTGACGCGCTTTGACGGCATACAGCGGTACTATCAGACGCTGCTACCATCTTCACAGGATTGACTGGATTCAAGTGGTTGACTTGAAACGGGACTTCGCTGCGCCCAGTCAATGAAGTATAATTGCGAACTTTTTCTGAGCGAGTACCTAATACACTTGTATTTGGGTTGTTTTTGTTGGTTGCAAATGTTAAACTTGAATTGCTGCTTTGATGTGAGTGAAACATCAAGTTTATATCCCATCTCTAATGTAATATTATTTTGTTACGTAGGTATAAACTCTGAAAGAATATTGTTGAAAACAATAACTAAAGCATTTACAATGTCTCTAAATTACAAAATAATTCAATACTTTTTAACACAACGCAATTCGTAAAAAAAAATCATATGGATTCAGCTTGTTGCATATTTCAGAATACCAAAAAATATTTCATTGTATTACGTATTTACTGGGAAACCCAGCGAAACAGTAATAATATTATTGCAGACCATGTGTTACTATTCTAAAAGAAATTCTGGAATTCAATTCGAAATGATAAGTGTCAACAGATGCCAGATTCAAAACACGGCAAAGCGCGAGTTGATTCGAACATTAATTATTTTACACCACATCAATAAATACTTTACAAATCTGTTTCACATTATGTTCCTAGTGTAAATGCAAACTTCAAAGAATCACCGGCAAATATTTGTCTTTCATGAAAATCTGAATTAATTTGAATGAGTAAAAAAAACTTGAATAATCTTATTTGAATTTTGCTAAAAAGGTCATCAATTCCGTATTTAATGATAAATTAAATTTTTTAAACTCTAATCGATAACTCTGGGCCAATCTTACGGTTCACTGGCTAGTGCGAGTAGTTTTTAATAAGTTTAGTGAATTAATATAGTAATAATATAATTAATAATTATCACACACAAAACCAACATAAACACACATCACTCACAAACACACAAGATTATTTTCATTGTATTATTTTTTAATTTTAAATGTATTATTATGTATTTTTATTTTTATTTTTAATTTTAAATTTTTTATTTTCTTTTCAAATTTACTATCTTCTCTTTAAATGTAATATGTAGATTAGATTTTCATATTATAAAATGAAGGCCTCAGCACGGGCAAGCCACCCAGTGAGGCCTACATTACTGGAAAACATAAATTGTAACAAAATAATGTACCAAATAAAAAAAATAAAATAAAAAAATATTATTATCATGTTTTTCGGACTCTGCTAATTCAACGGTATATATTTTAGTATACTTGCGGCACATTCCAGAGTGAAAGATACTCAATATCGCCCTGGTGTAAGACCTCCATTCAGAATTGAAACGTTGCTTGAAATGGCTTTAGCTATGTTTGGTGAGAAGATATGATTAGAAAGGTACTCTCACACATTCCTCTTCCCCGTCTCCTTCCCCTATCCACTACTTTCAGCCTCACAACCTCAATTGGGGATGTCATAGTCTCATTGGTTCCAGACGAGCAAGGGAGCAGTTGGCACTCTTGTGCGGTATTCTCATAAAAAAATTATGTGAAATGAAATTGCATGCACTAAATCTAAATCGCGTCGATTTCCTTGCCAATAAAATTAATTTCATACAATACGGACGACCTCCGGTATGGTGGGATAGATATAAGATCCTTGTTCCTTATCAAGAGTTTACTGACATGTCCAGAAAAAACCACCATTGAGAATCAAAATCACTCGGGTCACGTAGTGCTATATCTGTCACAAAATTATATGACCTTATAAATCTCCTTTTCTATTATGTCCAGACATATAACATATACAGATTAAGAAAAATAAAACACAATGCTTTCTCTTTTCATTTAAAAGTTAACATAGACCTTCCGGCATAATTTGAAATAATTATCTGAAACAGAAAACCGCCGAACGCTAAATTAGCAATTATTTTTATATAGTACGAAAAAAGTTATGTGAAAAAAGCCTTAACTTAACCATTTTTAATTGTATAAAAAAAATGTATTTTGTAATATTAAAAAAATTAAAGTGTCCTTCATCAAAACAGTATTTCGTTTTTGGATAGATCAAAAACAGTGTCAATCTATTTGAAATTGAATTTCAAGCGGCAATATTTAACGATATCGTATTATGTTGTCTAAAATATTTTTACCTTCCCATTTTTCACATTTGAGAGAGTACGAGTACGACTTTTTGTATCCATGGCAATGACTCCACAAACCCACGATTTTTATGGTTTGTATAGTACTTCCTAGAAATATGACTGTACTACCTCCTGACTTTCATTCAAATGTGAAGATCATAGTGCGTTACTCACTCTCTAGGTTGACATAACGTATACGTTAATAAAAAGCTAGGTACGTGAATCCAAAAGTAAACTACTGTTTGCCTATTTTTACGCGAACTTTTAAGTTTTCCCATAAACACAGCTCCTATTTTGAAAAAAATAAATATCGATGGTGAAAAATATCTATAATATTATTATTAATATGTTTTTAATTTAATATGAATTATAAAAATTAAAAATGCGCCGCCCTAGTTATACCCCTCGTTTTTTCCGCTGAATGTGACCGTTAGAAAAATTATTTGGTTAATAGGCCAGTATTTAATAGGTATTAATCATTTTGTATGGTGGACCCTGCATGAAATATTAATTTATGACTTGAGGCAGAAAGCAATTATTACTGTACAACCTAAGGCATTGTAAAACAAGCACGACAAATAATAATATCTGTTCGAGATCTAGATAAATGTGAAAGAGTTAACTTTATTGCCATTCAGATCAAGTTCAATGAATAAACATTTTGCTACTAACAAGTAACCATCATAATCCTAAACGATAGAGATAAATTCATTTATTTAGTTAGAGATATTAATATGGCAATGAAGAAAACCCAAAATTAGTAAACATCTTTAACTGGGACCAGTTTTTATCAAAATCGCTGAAACTTCAAAACTTTGAAACTGGTTTCTATCGCGTTTCAGCAAATTTATAAATTTTGAATACAAAGTCGTCAACAAAGAGCGTAGCAACATCTCGCACCCCTGGCCACGTGTTTCAGTCAAATTCTCGACCAGTGTGTCCTGAAAGCAATTCTTGTAATCATCCATACTACTTTTTTATATGGTTTAGGCCTTAGACACATTACGCTATATTTGGTGCGCATAATTTGGGCGTTGAATATCCGTATTATATGTTGGGGTGACACACTATGCCATAATCTAACTCAGGAGAGGGGTCAGATCAATTGGGGAACTGCCGTCGAATATCATTTTTTTTGTATGGGATCTGTCACTTTGACAGATGACAGGCGCGTAATTACGGCGCTCCGTAAATTATTCTGACCCCTTCTCCTGCCGTAGGTACGAGACGGGGTCGCATAATTTAGCCCGGCTAGCAGATATAACATATCATCTTTTTAGGTGTGACAGGTCTGTATGTGATTGTATGGCGAGCAATGTGATGTTACATAAAATGCTTTGAACTCATGGCCATAATCTGTCACCCCCTTTAGGTATTTAAGTGCATCTGATTTGATCTCTTCAATTTTTCTGTGCCCGAAGGCGGCAGACCAGTAGCGGTGAGCCGTGGCTTTTGGTTACAATTTTCTAATTATCTAATCTGCAGACCACCTTTTCCATACGAAAATTCTAATCTTTAACGTTGACAGTTTTATTTTTGTTGTTTGTTTTTGGGGTGTTATGCCGTGTTGCGCTAACTCCTTCTTTAGCCGACGTTTCGGACAGCGTTGCAGTGTCCATCATCAGGGCAGATCCGGTAGATCCGAAGATCTACCGGATCTGCCCTGATGATGGACACTGCAACGCTGTCCGAAACGTCGGCTAAAGAAGGAGTTAGCGCAACAAGGCATAACACCCCAAAAACAAACAACAAAAATGCTTTTGGCCGTGAGAATCTAAAAACTTACGTTGACAGTTTTATATCAAAACCAATAGATAGGCATATGTTATAATGTTTTTTTAAATCGTGAAAATTCACGAAACTTACTGCTTTCTAATCTGCCTAGGTGTAGGCAATCACTACGACGAAACCATAAATAATTTTAAATAGTTGCAAGTTTTTAACATAATTATTCTGTGTTATAAGTTTTCCAGACTGTGACATTTATTCGAATGAAGTGGAATAATTGAAAGGTATTGAATTTGTGTCAATATTTCTTCAAGCTTAATTGACAAATCATTATTTATTGATTAAATAAATAAAGGAAGATAATTGCAACAAGGCCGATTCGAATGCAAATTTATATGCAAAATTTCTTGCAGTTTTAAGTTCAAAGGTATTAAGATGTCAAATGCAGGTGTTTGCAATTTTAATGAGCCACCACTGCTGCATAAAAATGATATAAATTTGAATCTCTATGAGGTATCTTTTAATTTAGTCAGCCTCTATTTGACTTTCTTTAATGAGCATTTTAAAATCAAATAAATTGATAGCCTACGTGAAACCCATCTAATTCAATTAATGTTAGATAACCTTCTTGGTAATTTTTATAATTATGTCTGGAAAAAAATAATTTAAATGCTCATATTAATGCAGATAAGAAACAATTCAAATTTATTCATTTATAAGAATGTTGATAGATAGGTAGGTAATACAGAATTATTCATTATAAAGTATAAGTTGAAATAATAGTTTCTTTGAAAATCGATGGACCGCCACTTTTTTAGGGGTTAATCATTTTTTTTGCAAAAAATGATTAACCCCTCAAGTTTATTCAGTCAGAAGGTTGGAGTATTTTCACTTTGCAATAAAATTTAAATAAATGAAATATTTCTGAATCTATCCGAAGACTAAAAACTGTTTTTGATAAGTGATGAAATAAAAACCCTTTTAAATTTTATTATTATAGATAAACATATAATTATAGAAGTATTAAATTTTTTTCTGAAAACGTCATTTTATTTCAAATCGTTCACCTAACGTTTTTGTAACTAAAATTACTGAGACCGAAAAAATAAATAAAAGCATACACTTTTTATTAGACAAATGTATTACAAACGTTTTTTTAATCTCACTTTTTCGTCGTTTCATGAAAAAATATAATTAAAAAAAAAAACAAATTTCGGTCGCAATTTTTGTAATCAAGAAGGTGAACATTTTAATTATTCTGTGGGTAAACTTCTATATTTTAATGAAAAGCATGAGATTTTTTCTTTCTGACACCGTTTAGATCACATTTTTCACCATGACAGTACGAGAGATTTCTATGAGATCATATGAGCTGTTTTCAAAAGCGAACAAATTAGCTTGAGGGGTTAACTAATAAAATAGCGGTCGTGTAGGCATAATAATTCTCAAACAGGCACGCAATCGTGCGAACGTAATAAAAATAATGTACCTAATCAAAGCGAGCCGTGAAAGGTTAGCTGGGAACTAATGGTATTAGAGTTATCAATATTCTTATGTATAGCTGACTGTGACTGCCAATTGTGAATATTTTCATTTTGTGTTCCACAAACAGGGAGCACAAAAATCGACTGACAAGAAGCTAAGATATTTTGGTGGTCTGCATTTTATCGGGAAATTACCAAGAATAGTACGTATTAATAAAATAATATTTATTACTGATTGAAGGTTTATTTAAGAAAGAAAATTACAAATTACTATTAAATGATTGATACTGTTACATGAAAGGGTATCGTGCAACCAGGAACGCCTGTGGTGTGTGAGAGAAATGCGCGGAGATAGGACATATGGGCTCTCATCGTTCAAATTGATTCAGTTTTGCCACCTCCCGATGTAAAGTAGGGATGTATAGGATCTAATTGATACAGCGACGGTACCTGGCTATAATATCTTCAAGGTTTTATTAAGTTCTCACAGTTTTTTAATGGTTTCGCATACTTTAATAAAAAAACAGTTTTTTAGTGTTGAAAATAAACGATGACCGATGACAATTCAACAAAAAACATTTCATCACAAAACAATTCCCAATGCGAAATAAATTGACAAACAATAATTTTTCATACAAAATTAATCATCTGATCGCAAAATCGACGCGCAAGTGTAGTTCTGTAATTCAATAAATACATCACACCGTTGCGAAAATATTATTGAATCAATCTACATTACGCAGACGGGCAAACAAATCAAAAGCACCGAGTAGAACACAATACCGACCTGTAGCTATTTGATATCAGCAGTTGTTGTAACGGTATACCATTTTCACAAAGTGTCCTGCTGCGTTACCGTCTAGACGAGTCTGTTATCACTAACAGGGGTCAACGACACGCAGGATCACTTGTGCAATAATCACAAAACATTTGTAGATCTAATAATATTGGGTTACATAATTATTTAATGGTATTAATAAATCATTTTAATATATTATCAATATTGGCAGAGTAGATATTAACAGGTGTTTGTTATAAGCTGGAATAAAATAAAACATACTTAAAATGTTATTTATAATAGAGTCCTTACGCGATATGACCTTCACCTTCTGCGTCTAAAAGTTTGATGAATTTTTGAATTCTTATCGGGCAATACAGGTGAAGGAAATGGTGTTCAAAAGATCATTTTCGCGGTTTATCTGTTATCGTGCTGATTTGTTACGACATTACGTACTTGTTTATTTATTATTTTTTGTGAATACCGCACAGAGTCCCAACTGACCATAGCCAATGGGACTCTAGCATCTCCAAATTGGATACGTTGTGAGGGTGAAAGAAATGGGAAGACGAGACGAGGAGATGGGGTAGAGGGTTGGGAACTTGGAACTGGGCCTCTTCAGATCTGGTCACAAAATTTAGCTAAAACAATAGAGGGCAACGATTCCATTCTGAATTCTGATGTGAAATTAACAAAAAAAGTATGTAGTTTTCACAATTTTCCCAGGCGTTGTAAAAATGCCGAGAGCTAGTTCACAAAACGTTTACACTGTTTTGCTATTCACAAATACAACCTAATAACATGATCTCTTTATTTAACGATTTATCTAAATCCAATTTGATATTAGTAATATTGATAGCGCATGATTTAAAACATTGCCTATGTAGACAACGCTTGGCAATTTATAGAAAATCTAGGTGTTCAGTACTATTTATCATTCTACTCGACTTCTCCGGGCATTATGACTGTTATGAATAATGCCCTCTATATTAATCATTTGGTCCATAACATTGACAATAATATACACCACTATATTAAAGTTTAAAACCAGTTAGATTCGGACGTAGAAGTGCCTTTTTGGCTCGAACCTCAAATAAAGATGTTTATGCAATGATAAATTTTAAGAAATGTTACATAAAAACATACATATCATATCATACGTATGTTATACATATCATATCAGAGTGGAAGATACTACCAGTATCGCCTTGGTGTAAGACCACCATTCAGAATTGAAACGTTGCTCCAAATGGCTTTAGCCGTGTTTAGTGACTAGATCTGAATAGCCAGGTACTTCCCCACCTTCCTCTTTCCCTTCCCCACTTACCTTCAGCCTCACAACATCCCTCAATTGGGGATGCCATAGTCTCACTGGCTCCAGACGGGAGCAGTTGGGACTCTTGTGAGGTATTCACTATAAAAAAATAAAAAAAAAAGATACATGGGGGCACCTGCACCCACCAAAAATGCTTACAAAAAGCAGTATGTAACAAACCTACACACAAATTATCACACGTTAAAAAAATCTTAATATGTATATTGTGCTCGTGGATAATGGAATGATCTGTGATTATTATACCCTCAAAAGGCTTAAATATATACACGTTATTTTAAAATAGATAAAGGCTTATGTAAATGTTTGATAGATGTTGTTATTTGTTAAGGCTCTCGCATAGCAAGCTGGAGGTCACGGGTTCAAATCCCGGCGTGCGCAAGAAAATTTTATTTGATTAATTTGTATTATTTCACAATTTACTCATTTAAAAATGATACATTTGTGTGGGAGATACTCTGTACTCTCTACATCGCCCTGGTGTAAGACCGCCATTCAGAATTGAAACTTTGCTTGAAATGGCTTTGGCCGTATTTGGTCAGATTGAATAGCCAGGTACTTCCCCATCTTGCTCTTCCCCACCTCCATCCTCTTCCCACTACATTCATATCACAACGTAATTGGGGTTTCTGTGGTATCACTGGCTCCAGGCGGTTGGGAGCAGCTAGGACTCTTCTACGGTTCCACGTACAAACAAAATAGTAGATATAATAGAGATTTTGCTGTACTTATTAATGTAAGAATTATTATATTTATAAAAATTCCCCAAAAACTAAGGGATATTTATATTCTCCGATTAGACAAGTTGACAGCTACCTGGAAAATGCAGCATTTCCCCTTCCGCCTTCTTGTGAAAGAATAGATAAGTGACAAGTTTGACAGTCATAAACCACAGAGATTTATTTTGCCACAGAGAAATAATAAAGCAAAAACATTTTTTTCACAAATTGAATCAAATTCCTTCTGCCGTAACAGTTGACATAACAATTAATATTTTCCGCCTTCTTTCGGTTTGTTTATCATGCAAATTTTATTCATATTACTACAAACACAATATGCAAGAAACGAATCCTTCAATGTCAGCGGAAATGTATGGAAATATCAGGATAACAGATACATTGAGGAGGTGCGCCCGGTTTTCTTTATATCTCTTTTGGGGCGTGTAATGTATAACGCTTTGTTTAGCACACTGTGAAATATTATGCAACCACTTTGTATATCAAAGCATCAAAATAAATAATGATTGATAATTTATCAAGCAAAAAGTCACTCGGCGTAATGAAAACACGTAATGATTGCCATTTCCCTTATGTTATGTGATGTCATTTGAGTATAATTGTAATGAATTTTCTCAAAAACGAGACAATACCCTAAAATAAAGTCGGAATCTTAACGACGTAAGTCAAGAAGCCATGCACGAAAATATGCGACGCCCGGCCCTGGTGTATTGGACAGACCTGCGGTTTAATTTGTCTAGCAAATCTCTAAAATAAAGTGGGAATCTTAACGACATAAGTGTTGAAGTCGTGTACAAACAATATTCGGCGCACGGCCCGGCGTAAAGTACGGACATACGGTTGAATTTGCCTTGGCAGGCCAAGAGAATTTGTCTTTCCTTGGAATTTAACTAAAATATTTCTGATGAACGTATTACTAAAATCTCAGATTTTTCTAGAGGAATCCCTCAGGAAGTTACTAATAGATCGTGTAGAAAAATAAAATCTGGTGTTTACCGCTAATTTTATATTTGAAAAACGTTTTATTAAATTTTGAAACAGTTTTAGATAAAATATTTTAATGATAAGGTACTTTTTTATTGATCTTAAATATAATTAACTTACATCCGTAGGCATCGCTCTAAAAATATATATATAAATATACCAATATTACCAATTCGTCTTAATTAATTAAAATGTGGGCCTCGAGCAAACCCCCATTATTAGAGTATTGTGTCGCCTTAATTTCTAATGCGATTTTTTAAAGTGGTGCTAGTTACTTGTGCTATTTTTTTACACTTTGCAGCTCTTTTGATTTTACGAAGCTGTGCAAACCGTCAACAGGTTGGTTGGTTAATGAAATCTGAAAAATAAACACAAACATCTGAAAGATTACTGACATCTTGTAAGAAGCATTTAGATTTTGCTCGTGCGTTTTTCTAGCATGTATTTTTATTTTTTTTATGTGAAACTTCAGAAGAATCCCAACTGCTCACAACCGCCTGGAGCCAGTGAGACTATGGCATCTCCAATTGGGGTATTTTGTGAGGTTGAAGGAAGTGGAGAGGGGAAGGAGATGGGGAAGAGAGAGAGTTAGGAAGTATATCTGGTAATTTGTTTAAATATAAATCACTAAAACAATGCGTTAGTAATCTATTAAACGTTTGAATATTATGGAATTCGGGTAGCAAATAAGTTACGTAATAGCGTAGTATTATAGACAGTCTATAAAGAAGCGTCAAATGGCCTATTTCTAAATAATGGTTTATAAAATAAATTCATGGGCTTAATCCCATAATGTTTATGGGTATCATATAATACAATATAACACATTTACTTCATTATGAAAAACTAGCAGCTATTAAACGTCAACATGTTATTTACGACACTCGTAAATGAAAGATAAGTCAAAAATATTATAGGATTGAAGTACGAGAAGCATTATCAAAGCAACAATCGACAATAATCATTACAATTCTAATAAATTTTAGGGGATTTTTGCGCTCTTTGAAACATTTTTTTTTTGTAATGTCTTTAGGCTGGCCGCATACATACGTTTTTCGTATTCGATTTCCGAATTCGTTTTCCGTATTCGGACATCCGAATGCACGGAATCAGTAGAAAATACATTAACTGCCGCACACGTTCGTTTTAGTTCCGAACGGAACAAATTCCTTACGCACGTTCCGAATGCGAGCCGGCGGGTTCGGAGAAACCGAATGGAAAAAACCTAATGACGTCATGTGGAACGCAGCTATTGCATACAGTTTGTTTGTGCCGACGCAAACGTACGGAAATTTCCGTTCGTAATTCAGTGTTGCCAACGGATCTTGACCTAATATCGCCGTTTCTCATACATAAGGTAGCGTAAAGTAGCCGAATTTGCTGTTAGGTGGGACATGTTTAAAATTGATGTTTTTATGTGAAAATAAAAATTTCGTGGGGGGGGGGTGGCTAGAGAATTTAAAAAAAATAAAATTTGTCCCCAGAAAATAAAAAAATTAATGGGGGGGGTGGCTAGAGAATTTCAAGAAAATATAAAATTTGTCCCCAGAAAAATAAATTTCATGGGGGGGGGGGGTGGCTAGAGAATTTCGAGGAAGTAGCTAAATTGGCGACCAGTCGCCTTTTAGATTTTTTCGACGCCGATTCTCGCTCTGAGTAGCCTAAATGGCGAGATATATCGCCCTTGTTGGCAACACTGGTTCTGACGATTATACATTCCGAATGAAGAAAAACGAACGTTTGCGCTAGTCTCACGGAATTCCGAATACGGAAAACGAATTCGGAAATCGAATACGGAAAACGTATGTATGCGGCCAGCCTTACTGAGCAGATCCGGGACAGGTTAAGAAAACGCACGCTCCTATCAATGATATTATTAAAATACAAGACACGTTATATTTATACTAATCGAACAAAAGATGCAATAACTCTTATGAAAAGGGTTTTCATTATAACAACACAATGCAATTCAACATACTTTTAAAAAGTGATTTGAAGTCATTTCAAGCGATGAAAAAATACTTAATTAAATTAATATTTCATTACTTTTCATGACTTTATATCAATTTTTAAAGGTGTGTTGAATTGTCATAATTTTGAATTATCCTGTTAAAATGAAAAGGATCGCCATTCAAAGGATGTGTGTGCAAAATGAAAATATGAACGGCCCGCTAAAGTATGTCCACTGGACCTAGTTCAGTGAAACCTATTATCATCGTTTAACCATAAGGTATCTTCACTCTATTAATTCATCAAAACCCACTGTAAGGTCATAAATTGTAATGTCCTACGAAACTTTACTGTTCAACTTTTCAAGAACTTTTTATACAAAATACTTTAATTTTAATCATGGTGTTAATTTTCTTATTTTAATGTTCACCGTCAATACGTTTACCTTCAATCTTCTCAGATTTCAAGACCATTTTAAAACGCTACACTAAACAAGCACTAAATTATTCGATTTCCACACTAATAAAATAAAATAATTCCATTGGTTCATTAACATCTTGTGGGTAGGCCACCATCATATAGTTATTATTATTAAGCATCAAACAATTATTTTCTTATGACGTTAAAGAAATTTCCACGGTAGCACACGATATCTGCAATCTTTAGCGAGAGAAAAGCTCACAATATGTATTTTTAATGTTACGTTTTAAACGACCGTCGTGTATTCCTTGGACCCTGTCCAAACCGAATAATACTTGAATACTCTGTAAATATCTGTCAAGTCTATTCAACTAGATGTAGATACACACGATCACACAGATGCTTCAATACATTATTTGCGTGTCCGTGTGTGGTCTCTTTTATTTAACCGACTATAAAATTTAAGTGCCTAGTTCTTTATTTGAATGACAATTATACTAAAGTTAATTAAGAAAAGATTTAGATTTTTTACGGTAGTTTTTGGTTTCGTCCTTCAAAATAACGTGTTGAAGGAAAGGTCGTTAATTTATATGTTTGGTTTGTTAAAGGGAAAGTGTTACGTTTGAGAGGTTAAGGGAGACGCAATTTTAATAGATCTTGAAAAAAAAATATATTTGATCAGTACCTATTTCGATTTCTCAGAATGAGAATATTTCACGACGGGTTTTTTTTTTAGCAAGATGCCATTCTCATCATTCTGATTTTAAATGGAATGCGCTTACGAGAAATAAAAATATCGGATAACAACGTGACGTTCATTCTTTTAACATTTTTTTTAACTTCAAAAGGTTTAACAATCAACTTCATTGGTAACGCCCGTTTATAATATTATGAAACGAATAAATACAGACAACCGGTCGGTGGCTAAGTTGAAATCTCGTCTGGGTCCCACCCAGGCGTAGTGTGTTCAATTCCTTGGCTGGCTAAGTCCTCCATCACAACACAACCAACATTTTCCCTTTAATGTGGTGGTAGTAGAAGATATTCAAATATTGTCAGGTCATTCGTAACCAGGACATATTTTTCTCTCTTTTTATGAAAATTTAAAAAAATATTTATTGACAATAACCAGGTACCGTACTTATTCGAAAGGACTTGTTATTTTGAAATATCATTAAATAAATATAAAAAATAAATTAAAACATAAAATAAATAAACATAAAGTGAATTTTATTTAATTACTTCGTGCTTTCGTTAAACCCAAAAAAGTTAACTCCTTCTATTTGCACAGTGCATTTGATTTCTTCTACATTAAAACTCACATAATAATTTGAACTGGCGTAATAAAAATAGGCTGTTCGCACTTTAATGCAACACGACTTTTCCTTTATAGACCTTGAAAAGCAATCAACTATTTTATTATGTTATTATTTATATTGCAGATAAAAGCAAGCGAATCCATTTTGTGTTGTAATATGAGTTTACAGCATAATATTCAAATCTCAAGTTCTAGTTTCAATATAATGGGAAATTTCCCAGTGCAATAAGAAAAGGCAGTAAATTGAATACAACCTTAGGGAACTTATTATTTCAAACAATCTCGTTAAAAATATACCTAGATCTGTGAAGAGTGAATAGCTTTAGAGGTTATTCCTCTAATTCGATTATTGCTGGTTGAATCTGATAAATCTGCGTTAAAGCTTTATTGCATTGTGAATTGAACGCCTTTCCGTTGGCCTTCGTTTTTGACCATACTAATAGAATGTTAAGAAGAAAATATTATTGAATAGAAATCAATTGAAGGTTAACGGTTGACAAAACGAAATATTGTTGGCCTGTTCTAACGACGTTTCGTCTTGGTTGTATCAGCTGTTATCAGGATATCAGATCCACACTGACTGGTAGAGTTCGCAGTATATTTAATTCGGAACATCCGTATGCGAGCTACAGGCGGAAGTGTTTGTCGGTGCAAAAAACTTAATTACCCGACCCCCAAATACCACATTATACAATATGTACATACTTATATGATTTGTGGGTATAACTGTGTTAGTTGTAACGAGAAACATGATTCTCGCTAAGGATAACCAGTATGACCACCTCCAAATCATTCCCGACATATAAAAATAATGCAACTGTTTCACGAGATGCGGCTCCTCCAAAACTGAGCATTCTCACTGGTACCTGCGTAACTAGTGTTCTTGTTAGCAGAAGAAAAGAATACCTGCGTTTTGTTGGGCACGTGTTCGTTTTAAACAAGTTGGGTTTATACAAAAAGTAAGGTTTACTCCACAATTTACCGGATATACAAACGACAAACAAAAATAACAAGCGCTAACGCTTCCGGGTTATTGTGGAGCTGATACTCTAATTTTAAAACTGCACCCATTTAAACTGAGAGTGAGAAAAAAATGGATTCGAGGAAATGTGCTTGTTTGAACTGCATAAAGATTTATTTTTATTACGGAATCTAAACAACGAAAAAACTGGTTCATTCAATCTTGAGCGAACAAACGGAGCGCGATGAGAAATTGTGTTGGTTTTTGTGCGATTAAAATACCTGTCACATTTAATCTTGAAAAAGCTATAAACTTTTAACACAAAAAACGTTCGTTGACATTCTACAGGGTCACACTTTGAACCCTCTCTAATCTTTAACAGTGTCATTTTTCGAGAAATAATCTGCCCTGGGAAATAAAAATTATCGATTACTCCTCTGCTAATCCAAAACAGTGCAATAAATAAAATAAACACAACACACATAAGTTATCGATCGATTAATTTCGAGGTATTTCTTTGATAGAAAATGATGGGCAATTAATTAATTTCAGAGTTAAATAATTGTGTGCATTGTTTATTTTATAGTTGTTTCAGTCATGGTTTTAAAATTCTGAAAGCGTTTTAATAATGAAATTAATGCGCACGAACATTTTACAAGGACTCGCAAAAATATTTTTCCCTCATAACCAGTTTTCAAGTAAGATATTTATAAAAAATGCAGATATAAATATTGTTATTTGAGATTAATACGAATGTTCATGATAATAAATTGTCCTGTTGTTTTGCTAATGAATTTAAACTACTCTACCACACTTTTAAACACAAGAGCCTGCTTCTATAGAAGAGAAAAATTATAAAAATTAAAAGCGGTGAAAACAAATTTTACGAATGATTTTAGTTTTACATACTCTGTAAATTGATTAATTTTTTAATAAATAAAAATTAAATTAAATTAACGTTTGCTCTTGAACATCATCAACAATTGAAACAATAAAAGCTTTCAACAGTTTAAAACTTGATATTAAAATTGAGGAAAATAAAAATAAATTCACACACAAAATTACAAAATGGATTAAAGAACAAAAAAGACAATATTACCAAAATTTCATAGCATAAAATAAAAATAAAACCTACACGTAACACACAAAACCAATATAAACACACATCACTCACAAACACACAAGATTATTTTCAAGGTACTATTTAAAAAAAAAAAATTTAAATATATTATTATGTATTTTTAATTTTAAATGTATAATTTTTCTCATTAAATGTATTATGTAGTTTTTTATATTATAAAATGAAGGCCTCAGTACGGGCAAGCCACCCAGTGAGGCCTACATTACTGAAAACCTTGAATTGTAAAAAATATTGTACCTAATAAAAAAAATAAAAAAAAACTGGAGTTCCAGGGCAGCGTGACACGTTAATGGTCTATGCAGTAATGCTGAAGTAAAAAAGAGCTGAAAAAGAGAAGAGTCCTCGCAAATGGTTAAAAATTCTTTAATGGAGGTCAAGAATTGTTCAGAAAACATCACTGTGTCATCGTTATCTGGCGTCGAGTAAAACACAAGAAGGAAATTCGTGATTTTGATCAATTAGTAAAACATATGAGTGAGTGTTTAATTGGAGAAAGAAAAGAACAAGAGGAACCCTTATCTTTCTCTCATCTATGCAAATTTTATTAATAACTTAAAAATGTACCTAGATATTCACTTTAGCTGGTACACATTTTCCGTATTTTTCAATTAGTCTGTCTTGATCAAGGTTCGGTTTGTCCGAAACAAGTTTAACTGTTATTTTAAAGTGATGAATTAATATAAATTTATGTCCAGCAGAAAGCTACTAATAATTTATCTTTAAAAGAGGAAAACATTTTCTTTAATAATCACCTAAAGCAAAACAAAAAAATTTCGAAAGTGTCTTAGTGTTTAGTATGCGGAAAGACATAGTAAATTAAGAAAGCTACGAATTAAAAATCAAAGCGTGAAAACACTGGGATCCCAGACAGTCTGGGGAAAACACTTACTTATGTTTTCACAGATTTACAACACTACTCGCCTAGTATAATATTATATACTACATTACGTTTTCTTCTCACACTACGACACTGAGAGCTTTAGTAAGGCATTATATAATACAATTTGGCATTGAATCATCAATAAGTTCCGTCATACAACAATACTCATAATAGGACATGTTCGATTCAGCATATTTATAAAACTGTGTAGGATGACATTTACACAAGCAGGTCCCGTTCACTGGGTGGCTGTGCAGAATGCCTGAATGTTTCTCAGACAGCGGACCGGTCCGAATTATTGGACTCAGATCAACAACTCCGGCACGACCCATATGTTCGGTTTTTTGTGGTACGTTTCACAGTACAGTAGTTTTTAACTATGCAAGCACGACTGAACGTCTCAATACAACCTGCAGTAACTATGGTGTAATAAATTAATTGGTTTCACTCCCAACTTCTACATAGGTTTTACTTTGAAAAGCACTTCCCCGGCAAGGAAGAGGTCCTTGGTTCAATTCCTAGATGCGATTGAATCTTTTTCTTCCTTTTCTGTTTCACGTCTTACGTTTGAGAGTCGTTCATATTGTATAGATTGCATTTAGTTCGGGTGGAATCTTGCGATCATTCATAAAGATAGCAGCCAAATAATATGCTTTAAGAAAATGAAGATAATACTGGTAGCTCTCGGTCTAAGTATGATACAGTTAAAAATGACGTAAGTTGATTTGATCGAATTTGCTCAGTTTTCAGAACACTTCACCGGCGAGGAGTTCAATTCCTAGACGAACTGAATCGTTTTCTGTTTCGAATTTTCGTTTGACAATCGTTAATATTGTCATCAATGATTAAAGTTTATTTTATTGATGTTGACGAAGGTATTCAATAGCACCACTGAACATGAAAAATTGTAGAGGTGTGATCTATACCGATTTGAAATAAAATTAATGGCGCCAATTTATATAAGAACTTCGAACACATGGGTCCCAAACAGGCTAATGAAATTGATTATCTATTCAAGAACGAAATATTGTCGATTTTTTTAAAGTTGTGATCAGTTTTACCAAAAACAAGAAAAATTTGAGTTTTATACATTTGTGAGGGATGCGATGATTGACATAAGTTACAAACGGTCGATAAGTATGCCTGATACCAACAACCCTAGATTGGCAGCATATTATTATACATCTAGTAAGAAATAATTAGGTAAATTAAATCATATGAAATCATGGTAATACACTCAAAGAAGTTTATTTTTTAAATCATACAAAACCAATTGAAGTACATGCAGTCATAGCAAAATTACAGCTACCTAAAAACCTACTTATATACGTTTCTAATGCATTATTCTCCTAGAAGACCACAATAATTTACTTCATTTTCATTTGTTCAGTAAGATAACAGCAACTCCAGCAAAGGTTGAGTAGTAACTACAAGTAAACGAATAAAAAATATCAGCAGACTTGTAAACATGGGATTAATAGACAAGAAAAATACAAATAAGAGATTGGAAAGAAACAGACTCAAAATATCCAAATATAATTAACATAAGTTCAAAGTCTTTTTATTCTCCGCTTCCGAACATTACAGCGACTATAACTCGTGACAGAGTTTTATGTGGAATCAAATACCACTTTTATCCCAATCTTCAACAGAATAATCATACTTTATAGTATTT
The DNA here is from genome assembly GCA_026573805.1 of Hesperophylax magnus. NCBI lineage: Eukaryota > Metazoa > Arthropoda > Insecta > Trichoptera > Limnephilidae > Hesperophylax > Hesperophylax magnus. Next base: position 14,610,520 of record JAIUSX010000012.1, read on the forward strand.
TTAATGTACCGAGAACGGTTGATGAGCAGCTATTAATAAAGTTCATAGATTGTACAACAACTGTAGAAAATATGGCAGCGATTATTGAACTTTAGAGTTTGTGACAATATGATTTTGTAAAAAATGCACAAAAGACTGCTCCTTCCCATTTAAGATCTTTTGAATGCCTAAACTTGGAGATAAGACATGCACAATTCCACTTGTACATATATTAACGTGTGCATGCATTAACTAAGGAATGCTTGTAGTTTTAAAATACAACTCTATCTATTTTATTTTCCTGTATTGGTGACCGCATTTAAACCTTTCTTGAGAAACTGCCCGAAGCCACTAAAACTTTAAACAATTATTCTTCATGATAACTGGTAACACAAGCGTTATTCTCTCTCTCTGCTCTAGAATGCTTTGAAATTTAAAAAAATAATCTATTTTCTTGCTATAAACTTGCTTGTCTCCCAATTTCCAAAGCCAATGGTTCTATCTCCACCCGAACATCTTCTTCCATAGTATTATAGTCACTATAGTCTACTATAGTCTATAGTCTATAGTAAAGATATAGTCATAGTGAAGCTATAGTCTACTATAGTCTATAGTGAAGCTATAGTCATAGTGAAGCTATAGTCACTATAGTATACTTTATTCTATAGTGAAGCTATAGTTACTATAGTCTACTATTGTCCATAGTCTATAGTGAAGCTATAGTCATAGTGAAGCTATAGTTCACTATAGTCTATAATCTATAGTGAAACGAAATAGATTCAGCAGAAAAAGCGTATGAGTAAGTATGGAGGAAGGTTATGAAAACTTGATGTTATTACGGAAGCCATGATTGTCTTTCAGAACGATGTTCCAGCAATTAAGAATACACTGGACTTTCCAACCACCCAAAAACAGACTGAGGTTGAAGAATGTTCTGCTAACATTCCCCTGGAAAGTGTTGCGGCATGACTGTCTAACCATGTTCCATATTTTTGTATTTGAAATGATCATTCGGAGACCACATGGTTGAATGAAATAATAAAGAAGAGCTTGTTCTGAATATGGGACATTCCACTCTCACAGCGATGAATGGAGCATTATTTATGCGTTGAAGGTCATTTTATCCTGCAATAAATCATAAAACCTACTGCTGGGCACTATTGCGAAATTGATATTTTTACCGAAATTTTCATTATATCAAACTTTTACGATAAATATCTACAGATGAATGTGTTTGTTTCCCTTTACAGAAATAGTTCAATAATATTTACTTAACGATGTTTAATATGACAGCTGCAGAGCTATTTTGGTATGGTTTTAATCATAACACCCAGAAAAGGACTAGAGTTCTGCTAAAGCAATATTCCCATTGAAATTTTTCTTTGGTAATCAAAATAAATATGAATAGGTTCCTATAACATAGTAAGCTCACACTAAATCGTGCTTTTCTTTCCTTGAGCTAACGAAGTTCTGTTTTCATAGTGACCAATGAAACACGTTCTCTTTACTTATTATACGACTGGTGTCCACCTGTTTCATTACCGATTGGCAGTTACACGATACTTGGCGCCCAGATGGTTTACCTTATGTGTGTTAACTTGGATAATTACATTTATCAATTAACGCAGCTTGCTTTCACACTCAAGTATACCCCTATCAGCACAATTCAACGTGCAAGATATCAATCTAAGTATCTAACTACTATCATATCTCTAAATAAATTCGTTCAGGTTCGTAAGTGTTTTTTTCATTACACATTTAGCTAAACTTAAGCGATTTGTTGCTGGGTACATTGCTCCACTCTAGGACAACAGATAAACGAAAAGAGTACTCGAGCTGAGACCTAGAACAAGTCGCATGAGCCTCCAGGCAGACAAGTGACCTGCTGGTCTGACGCCATCAGATAAGAAGAAGATACAAGAAGGTGATGACTGCTGCTGACGGGAAGGAGTGGTGAATCAGAAAGGCCTACGTCTAAGACATTACTCAACGCGGCTGACCATAATGAAGATCATGATTTTTTTTACCATCGCGTAATGTATACGAAGGCGCACGCAGAGAAATGACCTCTAAGTCTACCACTTGGTAGACTGGCAAAATAAAAAATGATAGATTTTAACTATTAATTGCTACATGCCAAATTTATGATAGGCAATTTTTAATATAGATCATCGTATGCCGACCAATCGAAACAATGGATTCAAAAAAATAACGAGAGTAACGAAAAAATTAATAGACTAAATAACAAGTATTGTAGATAATATGGGCAGTAGTGACGCGCAATGAATTTTATTCGATTTTTAAAAGAACTGTAATAAACCCGGAAACCAAAATCCTTATTTTAAGGTGTCATTTGAAATGGTCCCGTTCAACGTTCTTCAAATTTAGTTCCATTTAGGAGATGCAGGGTAAATTAACCAAAACTCTATAAAAAGTATTCTCAGCCAGGGTTTTCAAGAATTACCCAGACATTTTGAATTTTCTCCATAGCCAAGTGGGCATTAAAAAATTGAAAGTGCATCACTGAGTTGTGACAAGTAAAAATTTATAGCCAGAAAGCATAACAATCCGGCAAGCTAGTTAGTTATTTATGACAGGTGAGATTTAACAAGCGGTACGATACGCGCAAGCTAGTGATAGAAAATTTAGTTCTTGGAAGCCATGAACCAAGAGACGATGGATACATTTTTTTAGGGGGAAACTGAGAAGCATGAAAGCGATATCTTTAAAACAATCATTTAGTATAAATTTTGTTCAGTGTCAAGTGTATTTTTCCAATACGCTTTTTAATAAGTAATACCTACTCGTATTTTTAAAATACACTGCACATTTGCGAATATTTTGATAGTAGAGGCATTCAGGCAGGTACAAAACACTTTTTAAAAACCGATATCTACATAACGATTAATGGCTATAAGGAGCAAATTTAGTCGGTCCGTTCGTTCTCGTTCTAACCAAATTTGACTGTAATAATATTATGGATTATGACATTAAATATTGTTATCCATGAGTAAAAATTACGTATCAATTACATAGTTTCATACAACCTTTCACCATGTTGAGTTTAATTTCATCGTACATACGGATATGAACATTAGGTGTTTGTGCTTAGATATGGAAAATATTTTTAACTACCATAGTTCAATGGTCTACTTCAACCTACAACTGAATGGTGAATAACATAAACCGACAAAATATTCTTATGTTATTAACACATTTAGTTATTCATATTCATTAAAATAGCGGTACATAATCCAACGTATGAAATATCAAATTTTAGTATCCCGATTATAATAATGAGGATCATTATGTTTTTGCTAAGCTGTCAAACTAGACACAATCCATAGATTTTTCGATACTACAAAATAAAGCGGAGTGCATACAAACTGTAACCGGTAATTTTTTTTTAAATTATCACAAACTAATAATTTTATGACCGTGATAGGTTAAATCATTTAGATTTTCTAAGTAGGGCTCCAGGTCTGTGGCGTAACTATCTACTTGACCGTGTGGGCACTTGCCCCGGGATAAATTTTGACCCCAAGCTAAGATATAAAAGTTCAACAATAATATTATATAAGAACTATGTGAACTACAACCTCACTTCTGACTAATGACATTATAAAAATACAAGACAGGTTATATTTGTATTAATCGAACAAAAAAAAAGTGGTACCGCTTAAGGAAATGACAGTCATTCAAAGAATACGTATGTACAGATGAAATAGCTATATGAATGACCCGCTAAATTAAGTCCATTGGACTCAGTTCAATGAACCCACGCGCGTTGTTCTAACTATGATTTTTAACTTAGTTGAATGTGTTTTTTAAAGAATGCGTTATTTACAAGAAGTACTTTATGTATGGAATAATATTATCTCAAAATACACTAAACAAGCAAACAATAAATAACAAACAACAAACACAAACAATAAATAAATAATTTTTTCATCATTTTATGAGCTTGCCAAAGGGCCTAAAAGTTTGTCGCTATGCCACTGACTTTAGATGTCGAAAATCACCGATACGAAGTAGCATAACCAAATTTCTACATTTATCTGCTTTTTCCAGTAAATCTCAAATTTTAATGTTATTTTAAATTAATTAACATATTTATTTTGATGCCGTTTTATTATTTCATTAATAATTCAGAATTTCTATTTTTTAGAGTTGATTTAGTATTTCTAAAACGCACCTGATCAGAAAGTTTTTTTTGAAGTGTTATTTTAAATATTATTTGTTAAAGCTGACCTAATTACTAAATGCACTCAACATAATAAACATTGAGACGTCGCGCGTTGCATATCGATAAGGAATAAAACACCATACAATGTTTATACAATCGATTTATCAATAATAAGGAAGTTTTAACCTTAATATAACATATGGCCGCGATTAGAACAGCACAATAGACTGAAATAATTTATCGTGCTAATTGTGGCATTAAAAATACAAAATTGTGCTGGAAACGCCTATGGACGTGATAATGCCCATTGAAGAAATATTTATAATATACCCAATCAGACATAGAAAGTCTCGTTGTGAGTCTAATTTGATTTCTATTAAGGCCCATAAAGTAATGAATTGCTGGTTAGGTATCACTAAGGTTGTATTATTTATCTGTACAGGTATCATAATCGAATATATTTTGTCTTCAATAATCGCAAATTCACTTTTTTACATCATATTAATTTAATGAAAATAAGTAACTTTGTATACGGCAGTACTTAATCCTGACGAATAAACCATTGGTTTCGAAACATGTCAATTATTTTGATTAAATAGTGGTGTATTTAAAGTAATTCATGTTAATTTAAAAAAATTATGTATTTTTAGTTGGTGTTTGTTTTCACGCTCTAAGGGAAAAAATCAAGAAAACGTCAATAATTACATTCATAAATATTTTAGACGAAGTGAATGTATCCTAGGGGCAGATTCAGGTTTTAATTAAAGATAATATAAATTAATTAATAACTCATCGCAGTTGGAGAAAAATTCGTTCATTTTGAGATTAAACACAAATGCTTATCGTTAAGTAGAAGCGGAATCGCACCTAGTTAACAAACAGTCGTCCATTTTAAGGTTAAAGTCAATTCCTTGTCATTAAATAGAATCGAATTCACCCCTAGTTAACAAAAAGTCGTTCTTTTTAAGGTTAAAGGCAAATTCCTGATCATTAAGTAGAACCGGATTTGCCCCTAGTTTACAAAAAGTCGTTCATTTTAAGGTTTAGGACATTTCCTTGTCATTAAGTAGAACCGGATTTGCCCCTAGTTAACAAAAAGTCGTTGATTTTAAGGTATATAAGACATTTCCTTATCGTTAAGTAGAACCGGAATTGCATCTCTGGCTAACCCAATAGGTACAAACAAGTGTATTATTAGGAATCTTAATCCAGTTGTCACTGTATCTACCTGCCATAAACCTGTCCATAATCGTTGTCTAAAGTTACGCCTATAATGGATATTAAATTAATATAAGGAAAGTACACAATAATAATTACAGACATAATTGACAACACATGGAGTTCATTTATTGTCTTGTGCTTTAAATGCAAACATTGAAATAAATTTAATTATTATGCAATCTTACAACCAGTTTAACAGGTTGGTACCATCTCATATCAATTCAAAATATCTGGCCAATATGCAGGCATCTGCTCGTTGAATTAATAAAAAATAAAGAAAGGTTCTGACACTGTCATTTGAAATAAGCCCTAAAACTCGTAGGGAAAAATTCTGACCAATAATCATTAAAGAGAAAATACTTAAAAAATTGGGCACAATGTTGTAACAACTAAACTTAGTAGTTTCATAATAATTTTATGACCAGCTTTTAAATATCTTGTTTGGAGAAATCTCGTGGTATCTAATCGGACTGGCAATAAACACTTTAATATCTGCGGTATATCTATCATTCACGCATATTTTTATAAAGGTTTTTTAATTCGCGTGTTGAAGCAAGAATATCTTTCAGTCGTGGATACATCAAAGACTATCGACCTTAATTGACGGTCAAGATGGAAAGTTGAGTAGGACCCAATTAAAGACAAGTCTAAAATATATAGTCAATCAAAGTAATTTATATCTTATTGAAAAAGAAAAACAACATTTATAGTTTGTAAACAGAAACATTAACATAATAATGTATATTGTGAATATTTTATTTCTAAAAACACTTTTGATAAAAGTCATTATAATGTATAATATACTGGCATGAAATATTCAGTAACCTGTTATAGAAACGAAGAGCAAATTTTACCATTGATGACACCATTCTATTAATTGATTAAGTGTTCGAACTCGCTATTAAAGATTCTAAGTACTTATTGCGATAATTATTCATAACAACAGCTTATAATTAGCCGTAAGAAATAGGTAACCCTATAGGCTCAACCCTATTTTAGTATTATAAGACATGTTGATCTTATTTCTACGCATTGTGTATCAATTGCCTCGTGTGCTCTTAGTAGATAACTGGAGATTTGGAACACTCCGAAAAAGGAAAAACTTAATAATTGAGTGATTTATTTTAAACGTAACAAACAATAAACATGCATTCCACGTAGATATAATGAAAACAATTTTTAAAATTTTCAACCTTCAATTGAAAAATAGCTATATCAAAGGACAAGTTATTTAGTAGAAACATTTTTTTCCGAACGGCTTCACCTATGATAGATTAGTTTGCATCTCAGAACAACAAAAGCCCTGAGCTTGCGCGCTCTTGTGAAATTGTCGAGAACATAAACCTATTAATATAATATCAGGAAGATATGACCGTTCAGAAGGTGATGTGCTGATATCAGCAAAACAGTTTGAATACGAATACATGAGGTATCAGGCAGCACTATTGGCGCGCGTGGTTTATGATATACATGGCGTATACATCGACCAATGTGTATGATGTTGTAAATAAAAGAAAAAGAGACTCACTGTAGTCGCTGTTCTCGTCGGAGGTCCCGTTAACGATGCCGTCGGGCAGCAGCTGCAGGTTTCTGTTCTTGATGAAGAGGTGCAGTTTCCTGTTGGTGCCCGTAATGTGGCTGAGGTTGGCGGAGCGCTGGGCGCGCGGCTGCGGGGGCGGAGCACCCGCGCCGCCTAACGCCAGCAGTGCCAGCGCCAGCAGCCCCGCCGCCGCCCACCGGGGCGCCGCCGTCACGCCCGGCCGCCTGCACCCGCGCCCCCCATGGCCCCCGAGCCCCCAACGCACACACAACACTGCAGGACCGAACCGCAACACCGCACCGCAACAGACACAGCACTCGTGTGCGCGGTCTACTCACGACCCGCACGCACTCACACGACGCTGTCTTTCCCTTACCCCAACTAACTGTTCGATAACCCGATCGATGATGACCGCACCACAGAAGAGTACACAATCGATGATAACTAAACCACTTCACTGCAGTTCAGAACTGAGCCTATTGACGACGATGGTCGCTGTACAGTTCTCCGTTGATGATGACTTCAGAACTGAGCCTATTCGTGACGGTGGTCTCTTTACTTTGGGCGATGATGACTTCAAAACTGATGGCCACTTTTTAGTCCCCAGTGGAAGATGTGACACTATTACTCACTGATCGTACACCAAATAATCAACAAAGCACGTTCCAGAAAAAAATTGTGGAAACTGGCTCGCACTGTGGGTCTGATTAATATACTTGACTAAACAACTGGTTTGGCTTAGATCTTTCAATGAGCTATCACTTTCGGGGTCCACTCACTGACAAATCACTGCTGGTCTTAATATCGAAATGGCATCAGTGACTGGCACTACCGCAACCGTCAAAGTACTTTATACAGATTTCGAGTTTTTATCATTTATTTTTTTCACTTTTTACACGTTTTTATTTATTTATTAATTTTCTAAGACCTTGTGGTATTAATTTTTTAATCAGGCCAGTGAACACTGTTTGAAAGGGTCTAGAACTGACAAGATAGTAGATAAACAGGGTCAAGGCCACTCTTGTACATTCACAGTGTGTTTGAAATAGATCTCAGACTAGATAGACCACGATCGTTGGTAATCTTCAGATCTTTCAAAGTTTAACTGCCAAGCTGACATTGGCTTTGAATTCCAATAAGTAACCCGCTTTCCTTAGTCACATAGATCTAATTACAACTATATGTTTAGCGATTCATATAAATTTTCTCCGGCTTTCTTTTCCGATTCAGACGCTTGGTTCCTTGTTCATTCAGGATCTAGGACCATCCATCAGATCTTTAATTTTAAATATCAATCCTCTTCAATTAGTTGAGATGATCATTCCAACATCAATTTCAGATCTATACTTTGTTTATCGAACCGTATCGAGGTGTCTTTTGATAAATGTATATATCAACACATCAAATTTCTGAAATCGTTGTTGTTTTTTGTCTTTTCGAAATGTTTTTACAATTTTTTGCGCTAATTTTGATTTGTTTCCAAACTGAATTTTAGCTTTATATTCCTTTAGAAATAATACAAAACCAAAATCGTTTTAATTTTGAAAGGGATTTTTTCCAAAATATTTAATTAAATCTATCCAGTATTAGGTTGGTTTTTCATCCTGAATATTTGTAATTTATTGCGAGTAATGTTGAATTTTTTTCTTCTCCGCATTTAAACGGTGATAGTTTAGACGTCTGAATTTTGTATACAGCCAATTTTCTTCATACGGCTTAAGTTGTAGCACAATCCAAATCTGGAACAAAATAAAACGAAATTAATTAGATAACTAAATATTTTTTTCTAAAAACAATTGATGGTCATTTTCAAAAGGTCAAACAAAAAATATGACGATGAACCTGAAATGATTGAAGAAAAAATATATACGTAACTGATATGAGAAAAATTACATTACATTGACAACTTAATTATTGTTTACATAGCAATAATTCTTTCACAATTGACTCTAATTAAATTTTTTTTTTCAATTATAGATTTGGTTAACGAGTAAATCACCACGTATCATTAGTATGAATTCTCCGAATGAGTACTTTTAATATTAAATTTCAGATTATGAATAAACACTTTATTGCTAACATTTTTTAACAATTTTTTTTGCAATTTAAAAACTTTATAATAATAATAATAATAATATTTGGCTAATTTATATAGCGCCGTTTTCGTGAGAAATCACCTCAAGGGCGCTGAATCGTTATAATTAAATGAAATTTTTGTTATTACTATGGTTTAATTTTAAAGAACAAGACATAATTTGCATTGATTCCATAGTAGATCATAGCGTATCTCCACTTGCAAGTTACCTTTGCTAAAATTGACTCTTAAATACATCAAGAATTTCAACTTAACATAATCGTATACGTGTATTATCTAGTCATAAATGTCACTTCATTACATGATTGCATCATTGGAAAAATGTTTACAAACGAACCAAAAGCATTATTACATTATCTCTGTAAAAAAATTATCATGGTAATAGTAACATTTTTTTATGAACCCTTATCATTCTTCTCCCTAACCGTCAAATTAATTTAAATGAACATCCCTCCTTGAAGAGAGGAGCAAAGTAGTGCAGGACGTGGTTCATTATTCGCAAATCAAGACCGAGAAACGATCATCCTTGTTTGACGATACCAAAGTATCAATGTATGTATAATACTACTGCAAAATTTGTCAGTGCAATAGGTAATGCATTGAGAGCATTATTTGTTTTAACCATTTCAACTTATTAGTGAACTCTGTATTATTTGATTTTTATTGGTACCTCACCTCAAAGATGCGAATTAAATCTTGCCGTTAGAGCGACAAAAATGTGCAAGAAATCTTGGTTTTGCGTGGGTTTCAGAACGTTTTTTTGCCAAAATGGCAAGATATAGATGGCAGATACTACCTACGTTCATTTGTAAACAAAAGGTATTTAAATAAATGTACGATTTGTTGTACACAAACTTCACAGGAGGTCAATAAAACAATGTAAACTATTCACGATGCTATTAGGTTATCGAACAATACAATGCTTGAGTAATTCTTTCAAACAGTTACCATATGGAGAAAAAAAATCTAAAGTACCTTTTCCAATTTGCTTAGAAAGAAAGCGCAAGACTTTGAACTTTTTGCTCCAAATACAGAAAACAATGTATCGTGTAAATTGTATACCAACTGAGTTTATACCCTGTAAGGATGTGCATACATTGCAAGTAAAATTTTTATCTACTAAGCATTTATTGGAAATACATCATCGTCGTTTACATTTCAACTGTGTGAATGCAACGTTAGCCGGTGAACTTTAATGCAAATACGAGATGTTATCGTTAATGTCTTCATGAGAATAAATACCAATGTTATTATTTTGCTCTATTAACATAGTGAAAATGATATTACTACTGATACAATGGTTGAAATTGTTTATCACAATTATACAAAACTTCAGATAAAATCTAAAAGTTCTTTGAGCCCAAGTCTCATTCAGATCCAATAAAACCTAGCTAGGTTCTGATAAATGCAAGTCTGACGTTTTAAATTATTTTTTAATAAATAAAAATATCCATAAAATACGATGGAACCTTTCCCATAAAGTTTAACGATAATTGAATTGCAATCACGGGGCAACGAGAAGGGTTTAAAAGCTCGCGAGGATCATAAAATCATATTTCATGGCATTATTTGCGATGCCTTTGTAAACTGCCGGTGTCCATTCTTTCCTTTTGCGAGTGATTTTTATTCTTATTTTCCAGTATTTAAAAAGGTTTTAGTTGAAGTAGACGGTGACTATGAAATTTCATAACATGGTACGTTTTCATATAAAAACAAAATAAACGCGGTTTTGTAAAAAAATTAAGTTCAAAATAAGATATTTCGATCAACAAAATCGGATAGAAATATCCGAGACATTACTCATATAACCGAATATATAGGTTACAAAAAAATAGTTGCCAAAAAAAAGTAAATTATTCAGTATAATATTGGTAATTCTTAAATGATTGTGACATGAGATCGATTAAACTGGCGGAAAATAATCTATAGCACAATGGTTAAAGTATTATTTCCTATTAACGTTAACCGTTACCTTTCTTTAAATTTAGTAAACTTTTTTTTAAATTTAGTTAAGTTAAAATAGTTCGACTTTGTGTGGTCTAACATGAATATACATTTTTTTTTTGGTAAACTAATGTTTAGGACAAGATTTTTTATGCATAGCACACAGGGTAACAATTATTTTATAAGCAATAATTATTAGCCTGAAACACTCATCCACATTGAAAAATCTCATGATAAAAGATATATGACGCCAACGGGACTTGAACCCGTGTCCTTTCGATTTCCGGTCGACAGCTCTGACCACTGAGCTATGGCGGCTTATCTCTTATCCGTGAAATAATTCAATATATACTAGTGTTTCATTCAACAATTACTGCTTGTTACATTTTTCGAAACTTCACTTCGAAAGGACACGGGTTCAAGTCCCGTTGGCGTCATGTATCTTTTATCAGGAGATTTTTCAATGTGGATGATTGTTTCAGGCTAATAATTATTGCTTATAAAATAATGAATATACATTTTAATTTACACTTTGTTTATTTTGATAATCCAGGTACATTTTTAATTACACTGAGAACTAAGGTATACGTTGGATTAGCCTTTATAGTAAACAATTATGTGTTTTGGTTCGTATTAATACTATCTTATTATTTTTCAATAATCCAAAATAAGAATTAAGTAGGTATTTACTAATGAAAAAATGATTGAAATTACACACTACTTACTTTTTACGTCCTCTGTGTTTGGGGTATGGAATCAACAATCACTTATCGTATCCTCCCAACATGCTCAGAACAAAATTAAAAGTGTCATTCTCCTCTTCTGTTTTTTGACGCAAGAGCTTGATTCACGTAATCATATCTTCCTGGGAAGACCCCGAATTCACCTTCCGTCCGCCGGCGCATCATATGTTTTCTATTTTATCATTCCGCCATGTTGCCAGAAGAAAGATACAACATTAAACAATTCTTAACAAGATGACGTACTACGCGAACTTATTAAGTCATTAATAATAATGCACTTAGGTTCAAAGTTGAAGAAATCATGGAAGCGATGCGGCATATCAAGGTACACTGAAATGGTATTATAATTCTCACTCTATCACAAATACTAATTTCGGTTATGTGTTTGTCTGTAATTCAAGTATCATTTTCAAAATTGGAACTGATTATAATAAAAAGTACCTACCCACCTTTGAAATAATATTTTTTTAACAGATTTATTGAACATAAATTTATTTTGTACTTTTTTTTTAACCACATTTTTGTGAATATAGCATAAGAGTCTCAACTTCCTTGATTCTTCATGGTTCTGCGCTAGTAGATATATTATGTTTTACCCCTTTATACTAGTGGCTACTCACTAAAGGTGTATAAAATGAGAATGGGGATTTTTATAGTAACATTTAATAATAATAACAGTTCCTGTTTTCATCGGAGATGGTACTCCAATGCGTCGCGCGTCGGAGCCATTAAGGTCATCAATTCGCTGATTGGTCGCAAAATTGAAAGCGAACGAACCGAAATTATCGAAGGTCGGCGCACTCTGATACCTCGCAGCGGCTACTTAACTGGCTTTGGATCTTCTGTCACCCTCTGATTTTTGCTCTCCGGGCATGTCCGATTTGTGAAAGTCGAAACGTCTTCTTGAAAATCCACTGCGATATTTAAGAGTCCAAAAGACCTACGCGTTTTCGAAATAAAATCTTGATAGAACCAATAATACCGATAATACCGTTTCTATCTATGTTTGACATCCTTGATAAGGATAAGTATAGGAAGGTTCAAAGGGGCTGCAGTCGCAAATAAAATTACTTCAAATTAAGTCCATAATAGAGTTCTGTTAGCAACACTGGCGTGGAACTGGCAGAGGAAGGAGAATAAGTAGACTAAAACCAGTAGAATTATTGAATTACAAGGTGCGGTGAGGTGCAAGGCCGGTTCAAGAGCGATGTACCAATCCTACAGGGTTTTCTAATAAGAGGTGTTATTTTGAATAGCCCGCTATTTCGGTAGATGTTACTTTTGAAGCTGTCATTTTTTGACATTTGACAAGTAAAAACTACGCCATTAATAAAAATGGAACGATACACGCTTCACCAATGCATTGAAATTATTAAAATTCACTTGAGTGAATCAAATGCAAATCATCTTGAGTGATGAGGCCCATTTCCACCTCGGTGGCTTCGTCGAAAAGCAAAATTGTCGCATCTGGGGCTCGGAAAACCCAAGAGTTATTGTTGAAAAGCCTCTCTATCCTCAACGTGTGACTGTTTGGTGCGGTTTATGGTCCGGCGGAGTCATTGTACCTTACTTTTTCGAAAATGAGGCTGGAGCAACAGTTACGGTGAATGGATTGCGCTATCGAGAGATGATTAATGATTTTTTATGGCCGGAATTGGATGGTATTGATCTGGACCACGTTTGTTTTCAACAAGACGGCGCTACATGCCACACAAGCAACGAAACCATTGATCTTTTACGATTGAATATCAAAATGATACCTCTTATTGGAAAACCCTGTATAAGCTCGGATAGTTCGGATTTTATATTATTGTGAAGCAAGTAGTCTAGTAAGTTACAATATATGAACTAATTTAGTTATTGGCATGTTTCAGCGAGATTTTAAATACATTTATAATAGAGGAGATAGGAGAGTTCCGACCCAGTCGGAGTGTGAGTAAATATACTTAAGCCTTTGAACCAAGTATAAATATTGATGTTTATTGGCGGCTGGTGCCGCTGCGAAACATCCACAGCATTTTCTGCTCCCCTGGTATTTCAAATGGCCTACAAATTACAGAACCGACTGATCATCATTATTACTTTCAACCAACGCGCATTAGAAGCAAAAAATGTTTGTAAAAGGATGATTGGTGGCTCGGGCAGTAATTTAAAGTTCCACTAAAAGTCATGTAATTGCTATTTCATTTCTTTGAGACATACATAGTATCACCCCAACTCAAGAAACTGGGTTAAGCGCGGTCAACATTTAAACTGTTCCCAATAATTTATTTACAGTCAAAGCGAATAAAAATACAATTTCAAGGACTACTACATTTGGTAGGTACCTACTCTTTTAATTATTGATTATGACCTAGATAATGCAGATTATAGGAAAATATAAATTACACACAATGCATAATTTACCATTCAATTTCTTATAAAATGTTAAAAATAATATCTTTCAGATATTCTGTTACCCTGGCACGGAAATCGAGCAAAATACATTACCCTCAAAATAAGCACGCATTTCAAATTGTTTTGTATTATTTAAGAGAACACAGATAACCCAGGACCATTCAAATATTTAATTTTATCATGGGAATCATAACGCATAAAGTAAAAACCTTTCCTAGAAAACAGAACGATAAATAATTATTATTCTTGTCCATCTACTTGAACGCTTAGTTCACAACTTGCAGTCGGTCGTTCTGAATGCATTTTGAATGCATTTCGAATTCATTTTGCATACATACACTCGGTGACCCGGATAGGCAAAAGAATTATAGCTCTGTTTCCGTCTTTCTTGTGTAGATGTTTCAAGTTCGTTTTACAACAAGGCGTGCATAATTCGTTTGTTTATAAGTAAGTCCTTTAGATGAGACATTGTTTTTTTAAACAATGTCAAATACAAATCCACATAAATATCCACGTCACAAGAAATAACGTAGAAACTAGATCAGCGGCCATCTTTCCTGTCACGGTCCGGGAAGGTTCAGGAAGGTGTTGATTACACAATCTGATTAATTTTCAGATTTGATTTATAACTGACCATCATTTCAGTGGGTGGTTTTTTGTTATTTCTCGAGATAAGTTATCAGTACTCGATCAATACTAAATTTAGGATATCTAAAACGATAAACGACTTCGCAAAATTTATTACATACCTTATTCGCAAAATTTATTACATATTATCTAACGGATAAGGTTTGTTTTTTTATGGTGGGTCAGTGAAACAAAGCGAGTTTAGCGAGTGTATCAAAACCATAGAGAAATCTCATTCTCTTCCATACAAATTCCAAGCAATAAAATATGTGTTTTGCATCGTATCAACAAAAACGTAACCCTTTTTAACCACGATGGGTAAAACTGATAAGTGTTTGGATTTGGAGTTAATATTGGAATTGCATCACAGAAAACGGTTTTATGGTTTTATTTTCGACATTTTACAATGCGGTCTGTATTTCATTTTTACGACTGCGCTAAGGACTCTAAGGAGAATAAAATACATGTGCTGCCGGTTTTACAATGCTTAAACAAACACGTCTCTGTACTTTCTGGTTACGCGATTAAGTCATCTTTAGAATCCTTTTAACCCTACAGTGGTAGTGACATTTTGACCACATTTTACTGACAACGGTGACAAATGGAGAATGCGGCGAAAATGACAACATCTGCCTCCATTATATTACCTCATCTGACTCATCCCTACCGACCTATAAACCTAATTTAAAAAAAACAATTTGAAAGATAATATTTTTTTATTGGTTTACTACCCTGTTTCGTCCGAGACTTTCATTTACCAAACACAATTATATTCTTCACAGTTCAATTAAAATTATAAAGCTCCATATCTGAAAACAAAATGACATTTCGAGATCAAGAAAATAGCTTATCAAATTTCATGAAAGCTGAAAAACATCTAAATTTGGGGTTAAAAAAACGTACAATTCTATAAGGGTTTGCGAGACCATAACTCCATTGTCTAAGTAAATATTGGAAATAGTCTTTGAATTTTTATTCATGTTTTATGTTCTGCCTTAAACTTTATTCAATATTTATGTATATTTGTAACTTAACTACTGTAGAACTCTTTCGACAATTGCGGTCAGTTTATTGCATAATTTCTCAAGAGATAGCTTCAGAATAAACGAGAGAAATTGTTTAGCGGAAAGCTGGTAGACGAGGGAAGACAATACATGACTAATCGTTTACACAATACACGACAAACAACAAGATTATTTTAAAACATTTTTTAAATGTTCTAAAACATTATTTTTATTATTATTTTTATAAAACGTTATTTAAATGTTCTTAATTATTTCAAGACTTGAAAGTTTTATTTAGATGTCTCATGTGCTGTAACGTTCAATTAATAAAGTCAGAACAAATAGATTTTGATAAACAACAAGCTTGTGTGATTAATGCTGAATTGATGATTAATTTATACATTTTACAGTTTTAGAGAGTTTACGATTTTCGAAAAATATTCACAAGTACACTTTCCTTTGATGTTTTTGGATTAAATTTGTCTTTGAAACAGACTATTTTAAAGGTGGAACCGGAATGATATTTTTTTTTTTAAATACTGGTTGCACCACTTTTTATATAATAGACTAGCTGAAATCAAATGTAGCAATTTTCTTACTATTTTGAACATCAAGTGTGTAAAATTTTATCAAGAAGTATCAACATTCTGATTTAAGGGGTAGGAAAGGGGGATGGGATTGGTTTTAAGAAATCTCTCGTAGACAGGTCAATGAAGATCAAGTTTGCAAAATTTCATCAATCACTGAATAAAACTGTAGATTTGTATAAGAAATAAAATTCACGCCACCAAGTCGCCCTCCCACCATAGACACTCTTTTTTTAAATAGATTGATAACTTGATGAATAAATGCCGCCGACGGGAATTGAACCCCCACCTTTTCATTACCGGTCAGGTGCACGGAATTACTGTGCTGGTTCCGTGCACCTGACCGGCAATCAGAAGGTGCGGGTAATAAACCCATAAAAAACCTTGACTTGTAAACACAAGTTTAACTTTAATAAAAAAATAAATACAGTGTGTGGCAAGCCTACGCACGACGGAAGTGAAACTTTTATTATTCATCCCTCTCTCTTTTCATTTCATTCTCTCTTTTTTTCTGTCTATTGACATATTTATAAGTAGCATATGATAAAAAAAAATTAAAAGTTATAAAAATATGGGATTCGAACCTGGGTCCTGGATAACGAGTGTCGAACGCTCTGCCTCTAGACCGCGAGGAGAGATATTTCGCGCGACGCGGCGTTATCGGCCTTGATTAGTTATTTTAATGATTCAAAATAAAAATAATTAATCAAAATACCGAGCGACTCTACCGGCTCGATTTGTAAGCTATATTTCGATCAAAATATCATATAGGTACCGTAAATTAAAGTAAAGGTAAATTAACAAATTTATGTAATTTTTTACTACATTATTACAAATCGTTGATAAAAAAAAATAATTAATCAAAATACCGAGCGACTCTACCGGCTCGATTTGTAAGCTATATTTCGACCAAAATATCTTATAGGTACCGTAAAGTAAATTAAATTTAAATTAACAAATTTATCTAATTTTTTACTACATTATTACAAATCGTTGATAAAAAAAATTAAAAGTTATAAAAATATGGGATTCGAACCCGGGTCCTGCATAACGAGTGTCGAAAGCTCTGCCTCTAGACCGCGGTTATTACGTATTCGACCAAAATATCATATAGTCGAAATATCTAAAAGTCGCAGCACGAGAGCATTTTATCACTTTTAAAAAAATTATTATTAAAAAAATCACAAAAAGAAAAAAAAAATAGTTAAAGCGGGGATCGAACCTCGGTTCTTCACGACGACAATCGGGCCCTCTGCCTCTAGACCGCGAAGCTGAGTTTGGAGAGTGACCTAAAGTAGGTATATAATATTGGCTAGGCTCCTATAGCGAAATGATCACGGTTTTTCATGACGGTCATGAGTTGGTTTTACTCCGGTCCTCGAAATTGCATAACGCGCGTAAAGAAGTTTCACTTCAAAAACAATACTTATTATATCTTTTATTTTTTACGCCCAGCTGGGTTTTTACATGTTTAATTTTTTTAAAGATAAAGAACATCTAATTGTGCACAATAACACAAAAACAAAATACTGTACAATGCAAGAATGAAAAATAGCAGATAAGGAATACAAATATCTATTTTATGTTATGCTAGATTCTGAAACACTTCTGAAAATTAAAGAGATAAGCCGATAGAAATGTTTTGCTGATTTGCCCGAAGTAAGGTTAAAACCGCATTTATCACACCTTTATCGTTGTATTACAGGTTAACGTTAGATAGATTTTTGAAAGAGAAAAAATGTAATAGAGCACAGTAATAAGAGATTTTGGTATTTTAGCAGCCTCAATAGGCGAACCTACATTGAAGCGGAACTTTAGAAAAATTACTTAATAAACGTGTTTAAATTTTACACAACTGATAAGCAACCATTAATTTTAGGTAAAATTTTATTAGTAAGCAGGTAGGTAGACATCTCAGTCTATGCTGTACTAATACCCATGGCTTATATAATTTGTAAGTTCTTACATAACAATTTATTTAATAGTACAACTCATCGACAAATGTTTATGCAACAATTATTGTATTAAAATATGAGAGCCGATAGATATAGCAGAAAAGTATGCATGAAGCAAAATAAACATCTGTTGCAAGACAGATTTGTGTAGCGTTCCATCATATTTACCTACTTTTCTACCAGACCTAATTTGTACACCAGTTTTGCTGTGTTTTTTTAATGCAAGAAAACCGAGGACTCGACGATAAATCATAAGTTTAAGCTTTGGTGTCAAAGCTTTTGAAAAGTTGTTAAGTTAATTAATATTTTGTCTACCCAAACCAGAAAATTCGATACACTTGTCGGTATAACTTCAACAAATACAAAAATGTACATTGTCATTTTATGCAAATTTCTCAGACGATTTGTGTTGTCACTTCTGATTTTTCTTCTTTACGTAGCCACGTAGAAAACAATGCAAGGTAGTTAACAATGCCATTTCGCGGCAAACGACATAATAATACCACTTGCAAAAGTATTGACTATTTATGTGCGATCGTTCGACACGGTTTCACAGACCACGGTATATCTACAGAAGAATGTACCACCGTATTATGTCGCATGACATGTCTGAAGGCTAAATACTGGCGCTACCAAATGTAATAAGTCATTTAACGTTGTCTATTCACCTGTCAGTCAAAAGGAATACAAAAAGGTTTTAGTGGAAAGGCAGTAATTTACAAAAGGTTTCAGGTTTAACTGAAATTTTAGCCCTAAGATTTGTAGTAAGTCTCTGCCCGCTGTAATGGGATTAATCCTACCCACGGAATAGTATTATTTTTGCTTACCTATATGATTTGGGCATCGTCAGTCAGGCATCACGAGGTTGATAAAAAAGTATAATGACTTGAGATTAAATTGTAAAAGCTTTTTAGGTGTATAAATATAGATATTATGACAGCTAAAGTGAAACCATTGATAAAAATAAATAAACAGGAATAAAGTCATTATTTTAACCAATAGTACCTAAGTAACTTTTCTTAAAAAATAATTAAAATTAGTGGCACAAGCAGATAGAAATTTTATTCTTAATTAGCTAAAGTCTCCGGCTTTACCCGGGCTTTACACATTTTTTTCTAAATCAGAAGTAGACAGTAATTTCTCTTATTTGAACATTAAATTTCGTCAAGAAGAATCAAAACTCTGCTTTAGGGGGTGGGAAAACGCGGTGGGAGTAGTTTTTAGAAATTTCTTGTAAACAGTGACCTTTCTCCTGTTTTGAAAGTAAAATGTGCAAAATATCATCAATCTCAGAATAAAATTGTAGATTTGTTTAACAAACAAACCCACACCAGGACACTGATTTTACGTAAGCACGTCTTTACTTACCTACTTTAAAAGATAATTCTTAAATAAATTACAACTGTAGAAAACACCTTACCAAAGGTTTTGTACCAGAAATACACCACATATGTATTTATATATATATATATATATTTTTTTTTTTTAAAGTTGGCGGTTATATTTTCATAAATATGCACAGATTTGGTTCTCGTTTACAACAGTCCAGCCACAATCTGACCGTTAAAATCCAGACAATGAATGCCTTGAGAAAATCCTCTTGTCTGGTCAGTCGAGGAATCCTATTATGTAAGACGCTACTGCTGCAGTCATTGCCATATTATAAACTACACAATCAGCCCTCATCGCAGCTCATGCATAAACACTAACCAACTTGCACGTCGTATCCACTGAAGATAGTTTAATCCCTAGAAACGATTTGAATTAAAACTTATAACGCCAAATTGCATAAGAACTTTCCGTTCCTTGCCCCAGACAGGCCAATGATCTGTTCAAGAAATAATTTCGATATCAGAAGATTTTTGATCAATTTTAGCAGAAGTTTTTGTAAAATAAAATACTTTTTTGTTTTAAAACCACGATATTTATTAATTTAAGAACCGACCGGTTTCGCTTTACTGATGATGCTTAAGTAAAGCGAAACCGGTCGGTTCTTAAATTAATAAATATCGTGGTTTTAAAACAAAAAAGTATTTTATTTTATTAAATATGTCAAACCACAAAGTGATTGCTTTCTACAATAATAAGAAGTTTTTGTTTTTAAATAAAGAGACTTCTTACGATTAGCACCGTGAGCACACAGGAGATGGAAACATTGCGCTATCTTCCATTTCACCAGTAACCCGATACATTTGATAAAGTTCACCAGGATATTTGGCTATGTTTCTTGGTTCCTCAGCGTGTCTTTCCAGGTATCTGATCCTTGCTTCCATCGGAACTGGACATTTGCACTTAAGATAAATTAAGTCTCTTGATACTCTTCGCATTTTCTTAATCACGTATTTTCCACTCACAACGGTAGCATATTTCTCATGAAGTGGCAATATCCTGTTAGTAGTCCTAACAGTTCCCTAAGTTAGTTTCTGTCCATATTGAGTAGTTTCCTGATTCGTCTAGGGACTGGTCCGTTTAGGATTGTCTCTTTCCGAGTGCACTCTTCCATTCCTCAGCAATGAAAAACTGAGTTTATACGCCCGTAACACACTTCTATCAGTTTATATATTCAGTGTCATCACTACATTGCATATATATATATATATATATATATATACGGTTTATATATTCAGTGTCATCACTACATTGCATATATATATCAGTAACTATCCGTCGCATGTAATGTTATGCAGATTGTGCATGAGGAATATATACGGGTTTATTAACTACCTTTTGAACCAATGGAGCTCTGATAAGGTATATTACATTTTACATTTACTACTTGGAGTATTCTAGTAAATTTGGTCGCTAATGTTTCTGGTGATCTTTCGTCCTACATTTTACTGTGCGCCAAATACTCTCACTTTTACTTACGCTTATCACGCCAACCCTAAACTTCCTTTAATCTATCATTAAAAATTTCTCTATCTTCCTCTCTATTGGATTACTCTCAAGAGTTATTTTAATATATTTTTCAGTTGAAACGCCTTTATATCCCTATAATGTGACTTAGAAGTGAAATGTCGGTTATTAACCTTTTTGCGTAAGCGTATTACATTAAAGGACTTTTTTGTACCCATGTATGAAGATAATATTTTTATTCTACAACAATAAAAAATTAACATTGACTTATAAAGTACAGAAGATATACCTTAGCACAATAAATCAGTTTGACAGTGACCTTTGAAATCTACCAAAAAACTATTTCTTAAAAATATTCATGTATCAGTAAATTTTATCTCGAAAGAATTTGTTAAGAAAAACTGAATTGAAGGTATTGTTGTGCAGAAAATAATCAATTATCCTAAATATTATATGTTTAGTCGAAATAAATCAATTTCATTTATTATTTGCTTCTCAAATGTTTTTCGAGTAGAATTTAATCTATAAATAAAAATCTGAGATTATCTAGTAAATACGAGAAAACTTACCTTTTAAAATAACAATAAAACCATTGTTGATAATACTTCAATAATATCAATTCAATCAATCGTTATTAATAACAACGCGATCCATTTTCAAGGAGGATCGATAAATTTCCATCAAGTATTTTTCATTCCACAAAAATAGTTTTTATTCATTGCGAAAAAAAAACAATTTTACAAGGTGCGAAATATTCCATCAAATATTTTTTACACTTTCACAGTGTGTCAAGCTAAACACGAAGTTATGATCATTGGCAATTTCCCAAAACGATGGTCACAAATAACAATCATTTGAATCATTCCATCGAAATGACAACTTTATGTAACGACTTCAGATGCGGCATTGTCCTCGTAAAGGAACTTGCGCTCAGTGATATTAGATTATACATATTATATAATGGCGACATGATCTTTATGCTTATCTTTTTATTTGATCAGATTATCTACAAAACAAAATGTAAGATAAAAAGGATGTTAAATCTTTGCAACCACTCGCACTCCATTGTATCCTGAAACTCTCCTGAAAAACTTAATTTCAGTCATATAAAAACCATTGTTTTTATGAGGTCTCCTTCAACGAAGTTTCATGTTATTTTTATGTGTTTCCATATAAATTAGGGCATACTGACAATAAAACTTTTAGAATTTTTGGAAAGATACTCGTATAAGCCGTCAAAATGCTACAAGGCAAATGCCTCAAGCCGAAAAACCGAAGACACGCCATTCGTAGTATGAAGTATTGTACTATTTGTGACGTCATATGACACAATTGCATACATTTGACCAATGTTCATTTTGAAAGCTCATAACTTCGTCGTTTTTTAGGATATCGGAAAACCAAGTTTACTGTCGTTATTAACTTTTAATATATAATACATTTTTAAAATAAAATAAAAAATCAGACAAACTAAATGAGGTTTTGAGAATTGTAATTTTGTAGATACTAACACACTGAAGAGAGTAAAATTGTATTTTGGGTATGTTCGTGTACCCGAAATAAGTTAAATTTTTCCTTACCTTGGGCCCAGGAACCGAATGTTTCTCGCATCATAAGCATATTATATTTTCCACAATATAAATTAATAATATTAGGTACAATAACGAAATTATGAATCTGATTTGCTCCTGCCATTTTCCCAACAATGCTGCTCTCCGTGTTGTGTTCGACCATACTGCAATGCTGGCGTAATTATTCCTACACGATTTTCCCGCCAAACTGCGACCGCCATGACAGTTTGCTTGTTCGTGTCTCGTCAATTATAATCTATTCCGTTTCTTCGGCCTAGACACTCCTCCGTTAGTTCTTCCATTTCATATACTACATATTGTTTTCTCTACCATTCTAACAGGTTTTCACGTCACCACATATCCTCAACAACTAGGAGTATAATTTCATTTGTTCGTACTTCCAAATTTAAATTATAAACTGCGAACGTAATTCTCAATCTCATAGTTCGAATACGGATAAAATTAATCGTCCTGCAAAATTTTACCAATGACTTATTAGTTGAGTCTTTAATTTTTTTCGAGATTTCTACTGGTGTTTTAATGGAGGTGTTCCGAATATTTTGCATCATTGATTCTTTTGACAACTTGCAGGTACGTAAAACGGTTGCTACGCAATTTTTTTACGATTTGTATGTGCACTCAAAAATTCGGATGTAGTACAACTTAGCTTTGGTGTGTCATCCCTCCTACAACATAAGTACAATCCTCCTCAAATTAAAAAGAACCTCTACATTTTTTACTTATCACATAGCACAATTTTGGAAACCTCAAGCCATCCGGTGTGGAATTAAAATAAATTGATTAAAATGATAAAAAATTAAACCTGTTTCGCAAGTTTCGGTGCAAATTATTTAAAAAACGCAAACAAATTAGGTTGCGTAATTGGTAGTCGGTTTGGAAGATATTTTTTGACAGAAATCTAAAGATATTGAGAGGTATGAACGTATTTCACAAAATTCTGAAGTTGTATTTGAAAAAAATCAATAAAATATGAGAGTTTTATGCCTTATAAAGTAATTTTGTTCCGCGTTACTAACCACAGACTTTCACTTAATGAAAAACATAATTTGGCAAGAATTATTCGTGGAATGATTGATGTCATATATATATATTTAGCATATTATTTAATTGATACCATTCCTCAAAATATTAATATGAAAACTTATAAAATTGCCAACTGCGACTAAAAGCCAATAAATGCACCTAAATTTCGCCGT
The DNA here is from genome assembly GCA_026573805.1 of Hesperophylax magnus. Lineage (NCBI taxonomy): Eukaryota > Metazoa > Arthropoda > Insecta > Trichoptera > Limnephilidae > Hesperophylax > Hesperophylax magnus. Next base: position 14,634,442 of record JAIUSX010000012.1, read on the forward strand.
TTTTCCCCTATTTTTAGGTTCTATAAATATGGCATATTATGGACAAGCACTCTCTCAAAACTTTTTTGCAAAATGGCAAAATATGCCAAAAAATCACTCCAGTGGTTATATAGATAGCTTCTACATATTTCTAACGCCATTATAGTTGGTGTTATAATGCTACAATCTTGTTACATTGCTCCTGAATAGTGTTATTTGAATACCAAATTTAACATCATTAGACACTGATTATATGCAATAACGAGTGTACACAGCTGCCGTAGTCGTATTGTATCGGGTGGTTACGACCATCATTTACATCAAAAAAATATATAATTCATTAACATTAGGCGGCGTTTTGTATAACGAAGCACCAGATATAACAGAAATTTATTAAAAAAAATCTAAGGATGATCGGTTCACATATGAACAAGTGTCTGCCTATGATTCCCGTTTGCATACCTAACTATTGTTAGAGAAATGTTTTTTTTCGGGATTATTGAAGCTATAATCCCGAAGATATTTAAAAAAAGTATTAAACTACTTACGTTTTACACTTATATTTATTAGCTCCAGCTTTGCAGTGCAAGGAGAAAAAGGAGTAATACGAATCTCTTCAAATTATTGGTAATACGGTTAAAAACGGAATTGCAGGCTGTTTCCTAATAAAATCTTAAATAAGTATATGTCGGAACACGTGTTCGTGCACGTGCATTTTTCATCATAATATATAATCACGAAATGTGAAAATATAAGGATTTTCATGAACACGTGTTAATCACTAAAAGTTTATCGGGAAACCTATTAATTTATTTGTTAAGGCCTGCAATCCCGTTTTTAACCTGATTACGAATAATTTGAAGATATTCTTAACAAATTAGTAATATTCATTTTCTACGTATAGTTTTAATGGATGTTTTTCTTTTTCCATCACAAACACGTATTTTAATGCTATGTGGCATTCCTGTCATACGTGTGACTTGTTTAACGCCAATTGTGTAAAGTATTATTTTTTTATAATATACCTAGTGGTCGTTAATAACAGAAACGTAATGGACCACATTTTAGGATTGTGAGCATAGAACTAAAAATTCACAAGACAATTTTTTTGTATGGATTAACGCTACTTCTAACAGTTTCGTTATGATTATTTGAAAAAAATTCAGTAGCCTATTGAATTCGAAACAAATTATGTCTTTGTTTAATATATTCGTTGTTACTTTGCCTACCTCAATAATAAATTAATAATAACGGTCTAGAATCGACTTCCGCTTGGAAACTAACACCGGGGACGTCAATTTATTGAAATTTATTTTTTATTGAATGGAATTTGAGCGATCGTGAAATAAAATTTCAATCCGATATTTTATTTTAAAAACAACACAATTCCGATTTATATAAATATCTAAAAATTGTCTTTAATCGTGAAGACATTTTATTCGATTAATATTTCACAGTATTTATAATTTATTTCATATAAAATTGCAAATTATTTTGTGCATTGTTTTATAAAACATTTCAAAATAAAGTAACGAATTTGACCTGCAAATGCGTGCGAGACTTAGTGATCGCTCTGTTTAATTGGCGAAAGCTGCAATTAATGTTGTAATTAAGCCGAAGCTTAATTCTAAATCACTATTTTGATTAATCTTTATAACGAATTGGTGTACATTATGAATACCAAAAAATATGCTTTAGATAAATTGAAGGTTTTCCTATCGTTTCGCTTGAGTAGAATACAAATAAAAAATAAATTACTCAATAAAATATGTACATGTACTACTAAAAAAAAATTTTTCCTTAGAAATTTATGAACGCGTAAAGGAAACAACTTTAAAAAATACAGTATAATAGCTAAGATTATCTGTGAAAGTTTCACTTGATTAAATTTTATGCTTTCTTATAAAATTATTAGCAAAATAAATAAAAACCAGTTTTGTGCTTGAAATCGAACGTTTCTAGACTCCGTTTGTCATGCGATTTTAATGCCTATTACCTACAATATAAAGTTTACCAAGAATATACACATTTTTGGCTTGTAGCTTCCTCTTAAGCGGCTAACCATAAAAAATAAAATATATTTGTAAATTGGCACAGAAATCCACCGCGCATCTATAACATGTAATTTTTTAACTTAATTTAAAATTTTGCAGTAGCTTTCAGCTATGATTTTGACAAATGTGTTACATGCTCAAACGTATAGAATTTCAGTATTTAGCTTTCAAAAGCAGATGATTTAAATGCATGCTGATAGAAATAAACAATTAGTCAACCTGTAACTCCCAGAGTGCGGTGCAGTCATTATTCCTTCACCAGAATAAGTCTCCATGACACGGTGCCAAGACTGCAAATTTCACAAATCCTGTCTCCTCTCTTTTTTTCACACCAAGGCTGACAAAAGAAAGTATTTTTTCCGACCGAGAAAATTTCCGGTCCGAAAAATTCAGGGGTGCCGAACCATTTTATAATTACACAAAAAATCACATTGAATTGGCAGAATTTAATTTTTTTATCCCAAGGAAAACTTTGTTCAGATATCATTTGTTTATTTTAAAAGACATCAAAAATAATTTAATTTTAAAATTTTCATCATAATGGTTATTAATAATTATTGTCTAAACATTATCTCATTTCTGCTCAGGGGTAGGTAAGATGTGTAATGCTACAAATATCGGTCTTGGCAAACAACACTCTTTGCAATTCACATCCATAAATTATTTTACTCAAGCTTTTCTGTTTATTTATTTATTGATTGGACAATTTGTATAGCGCCGCTTTTGTGAGATATCACCTCAGGGGTGCTTTACAGTTGATGCAGGTATTACAAAAAATATAAATGTTACAAAAATAAAGTGATGTTAAGTTAAGTAAAATGAAGTACATGAAGTACAGGAAGAGGTGAAACGAAGATAGAAGAAGGAGACTCTGCAGCCAGAATCCTAGGTGGTTATTCCCAGTCTAGAGACAACCGACTCAAAATTTGATTCGTGGTGCATTCTTAGCCTTATTTAATATGCTCCCGTCACGTATTTTTTATCTATCCGCTTTGTTTGTACAAACAATCATAATTTTGTCATCTTTTCACACAGAACGCTAATTTTCTTCTTCAGTTGGTCAAATTACATCGGCATTCAATTGTAAAGTTCTTGAAAAGGAGATCTATTGATATTAAAGCAATGTTAATTATATTAGCTAAGAGGAGACCACGTTTGAGTTGAGTGACACTTCTTTTTTCATATACTACGAGCGAGGTTATCCAATCATAAATTTTCTTCAAGGAACATTTCACTTGGCACAATAATTGCAAGTCATATAATATTATCGCGGATCTATGGTTGTTATTTAAAATCTTTCTAAAAGCAACACAAGCAAGTATTTTCAGAAGTTCATTAAATATGGCCTTTGGCGTTCTTAAAAAAATGGAACATAACAATATCACCTATGGTTTAGTTGGCTATTATTATTATTATAAAATGATTACTTTCTTAGAAGAGGTTCTATAAAGATATTATCTTTTTTTATTATTTAACTGGTAGTCAATACTACCTGGCTTCGACCCAGTTTCAAATTGTTCTCTTTTTTCTTATTACAATTGTAAAATATAGACCACACAATATGGAAGTCAACAATAACGATGAAAAAACGTTGCGTGCTGAAAATAGTTGCGTCGACCTAGAAATTAGTCCAGATTAAAAAGATTTGTTCAAGATTTATGACACCAGGTTCGCGAGTTTTCAGTGAAACAGACATATTGCTTGAGTTTCGTGAGGGGAATAAAAAAAAGTTTTTTCTGTGTAATACAGCTGTCAGCTGTAATACTGCTGATAAAGCTTTAGTAACCATTTTCTCGTAAACAAAACAGAAATAGAGCCTAGAATGAACCTCTCAGCTCTCTTTAGCATAATATCGACGCCGGAAAGGCAGAAGGACGTAAGCGACAATTTAGTAAAAAATATTTAAAAATACAGTTTTGATCATGCAAAAATTCTTATCAAAACTCTTTGATTAACTCGTTTTTACTAAATTGTCGCCTACGCCCTTTTACCTTTTCGGCGTTGACATTATGTTTATTTATTTAATTATTACATTATAGCACAAGATTCCAAAATTATAACGGTATGCAAAATAAATATTTTTTTTCCTAATTATTCTACTACTCCATAAGGTGAGCTCCATGAACTCGAAAAAGAAAATGGTTAAAAGGCGATGTGTGCTTATCTTTGCTATATATACCCAACACGCCTGAAGCTTTTTTGACACTTATTAAATTGATACTTTCCATTGTTGTTTTTTTTAAATATTAAATCTTTAGCGTTTTGTTACCACAATACATTTTTTGTATGTAACTCAGATTTTCATGAAAGCCAAAGTACAAAAATGTTCAATTTTCAGGCGTGCGGTAGGTCTCCTGAAAGCTTATTTTCAGTGAGAACCGCAACGAACGGAGTTCACCTCCTCCGTCTGCAGTGAGATGTCCGTAGCCAACAGTCTGTCCGGTCCACTCCTTGGCGATAATACCACTTCACCAGGAGGGGGGAGAAGTGTGGACAGACGGGTATTACAAGCAAGCAACAAGTAGAGTGCGCCGCGCCACTGAAAACTACTAAATATAGCCAGAACGTCTTTATTCAGGAGCGCCCCGTCCTTACGTGCAATATAACGTAACGCACGCGGGCGGCCGAACCGCGGGGCGGCTTCTAGAATTCTACTTACACCCAACAGCATTAAATCTTTACTATCATTTTAGTACGATGCGCCACTTAATAGCTAAATATAGACATAACGCATTTATTTACACGGGTATTGAACCAGGTGGCGGCCTTTTCAATTATGTTTACCCACTACCTTAATGAAAATTTTGATAAATCCGCAAATAATTATATAATATTTACAACGACAAGATAATTCGAGTTATTCGTGGAACTCCGAATTTCAATTAGACCAAAGAGCAAAGTACTTAAATATCCTATCTGCAACACTTGCTACTTAATTTTTAATTAAGTAGGTAAAACTAAATCATTATTATCAGATAAATTCTTATCAACATACATACAAAAATGAACGCGAAGTCTATTAATAATATTTTTAGGTTTTTAATGCAACATTATCCCAAAGAGATGGACGTGTGTGTTTTTAAAACAAGTATTTACGAATTTCTCGTGCATTTGAAAAGAACCCAAGGCCGACGCAAGCCTAGTTATTAACAACATTGGAAACAAGATTAGTTTCATAATTTTGGTGCTCCTTTCACAGGAAGCAATGGCTTCATTAATATATACTATTTTCCAGACCTTAAGACCTTGCGATTGCTGTCTCAATCGCGAAAGTATTTTCGATACAAGAACCATAATATAAAACGTATTTTTAGCATTAGTGACTCTTTTATACTTAGAGCCCTTCAGGTGATTTTGCACAAAAACCGCTCTACACAAAGCATCCAAATTATTATTATTACTAGGGCAGCGTTATTTTCACTCACAGATGAACAGTATCCCTCGCGGCGGTCCTGTGTTTATTTCGAGCGCCCAGACTCTGAATAATAAATAATAACACTAAACGTATTATGTATTTTCATAAAATGCAAAATGACCAATTAAATAAACACAAAAATCCTAACGACAGAAAATCGCAGACACTCTTTAAATAATCCGTTCCAAATTATCATTTTTATTTTGCCCTTAAATACAAAATGCTATTTTCTGAAATTTCTGGCAGCAAGGGATCATAACTCAGAACTTTCAGGGTTTATGGCATTTATTTGGTTCGGAATTCTTAAACAAATATCTTCAATAATTTAGACAAATTTCTTAAAACGAGCTGTCAGACTAAATAATAAATAACTAATGGTTGTACAAGCCTTATGGTCTTTATTTTTGCACATAAAACTTAATTATATAAATACCATACATTTTACACTAAATCTTCTTTCATGTCGGCTGGTAAGTAATTGAAACACGAGTGTCCAACGTCTAGTACATTTAGTGAGTGCAATTTGTGGAACGTCTAGTATTTTTTTTCTAATGTTTATTAAGGTTTATTTTATAGAAAGACAAATTTAATTACTTGAATTTATACACCATCAATTAAATATCATAAAATTTTATTATTCTATTTAAATGCTATCATTGCGTTAATTTAGGTCGTCGGGAGTATATCGTATAAATGACTTCTGCGAATTTTGACTTGTTAGAATTAATAATTATTATTCGGTTTTATAATATAGCAGTGAGATAAGATTATAAAGTCATTCAATTGTATGAAGTTGAAAAATAAAAATATTTTGTTTATTAATGATAAACTGATTTTATCTTACTGTTCTGAAAGGTATTTCTAAAATACATTCGCCTCGTGAAGTCGTGTAATAAATATAGTTTATCTGCGATGCTATGAACAAATAATTTATTACATAATAAATTATGTGAATTTGGCTAGCTTATCTTAAACTTGTTGAAATTTAAAATATGACCCTGTCTTATTAATTGGGATGTCCCAAACGAGTATAAAGCATTTAGATGAAGAAGATTGGAGATGTAAGATATAACTAGAGGTATATTGCGTATTGTGAGTACACTTTCAGTTAGCGGTATTGTCCGGAGGTGTGATGAAGTGGAAAAGCTATAATAGACCAACTGATTAGCAGAACCAGATGATAAACCAGACTATCCCGGAAGCCAAAGTTGATTGCTCACAGTGTGCTTAATGGTGGCTTGCTTGACAGAGTTCGAGAGTTATATCTGCCATAGCAATCTAATATCTCTTGACAGTTTCTGTGCTCCTGTAATCACCGTTTATTTTGGGATCAATGTCTGAGAGGATCTACTTTTGTTGCATTACATCGTTTTTCAAAATTATGTAGACAGTTTATTTTGAACGTCAGGTGTTAAAAATTTAATCAATAAGTACCAGAATTCTGCTTTAGGGGGTGAGAAAAGGGGATGGGGTGGTTTATCGTAAAATCACGTAGACAGTGACCTTGCTCCTGTTTTGAAGGTCAAGTATGCAAAATTCATCAATCTCACCACAGAGACTCTTCTTTATATGAGGTGTTAACGAACGTATTTGACTTACTTCAGCGATTCCTGACAATACGTGAAGTAAAAACGTAAATGAAATTTCGGACTCTTCAAAATAAAAAATAAAATGCTTCTCCACGTAACCGTAACGTCACTTAGTCCCGAACTGTCCAATACCTATTGATTGTTACTTTTTTTATTTAGAGGGGTTAACATATTTTGATTTTTTCAATATATTAATATATTTTACAGGTGATAATTTTTAATAAACGAGTTTAGAACAAAACAACTTCAAATTAGTACCTTAGTTGATATATACGAAGCTTTGTGAGTTGTTCCCGGCTGCAGCTTGTATGATGAATATTGCCCTGATGATAGCCAACCTCAGATAGGAAAGGTCACCAAAATAAGAAAAAAAATTGCATAAAAGAGAATCACTAACGTTGATTATTACTATCCCGGAATAGACGATGTAAAAATAATCGCCCATGTTGCCGGCAATGATATCTAAATATTTTAATAAGCCTTGTAAACCCCCGATGTGTTTATTACTAAGCCGACCACTTTCAACTTCAATACCATTTGAATCGATAACAATTAATTTCGACCTATTTACAAGTTTTTTAGTGCAGTGAAAGGAAATTGAATTATATTATTAACAGCAGGCGGATTGGTAAAAATGACTTAGCATATTGGCAAGTGGCTTTTAATATCTCACCTTAAAAAGCGATCAGTCTCACTAAATCCTGGGCGGTGAATGAAGTTCAATTGAAGTTGTTGGAGAAGTTCGTAGATAGCCAACTTGCCGGCCAAAGAGAAGAGAAATTAGTTCGGTAAGGAAGACAGAATGCGAGCAGAGACTTGGCCCGAGTCCTAGAGACATTTCCGTACCGTGGCTCCTGTCATTCGTATCACAATTTTGCCGAAGCTTGACGGTGTATTTATACGAAAGACAGGGAACTCCATTGTAACTTGTTTCCTCTGATGAAGCATATATAGACAAGGCTTAGTGACATATCATTTGTATAAGTACCTACCTTCAGACTAGAAGGTGAAACAGTTTGTGTTTCGTGTATGAAAAGAAGAAAAAGATGAGTCAAAATTGGTTCTTTGAGTACAATCAACCATTTCACCTTGAATGTTTTTCAAATTCTCATTTGTGTCATATATCCTGAACTTATTATTTAGCTTACAATATCTACTTTATTCTCGTTGTTACAAGAGGCGACTAAAATACTTCTTTCCTACTACCTATTTATTAGTTTATTTATTACACTGTTATACGTGGTGGAATTATATAGTATTAAATTAGAAAATAAAACATTTTTTAACTTTTTAATTTATTAAGTGGAAATAAGTTAAAAAATGTTTTATTTTCTATTTTAATACCTATTTATTTATATTTCGCATTTTTGCAACAACTTGCATAAGTTTTTTTTGTTTCTTTTGTATATTCAATAATTTTATTATTAAATTAACAAACACAGTTTATTTTTAAACAAGTTATGTTATTATTATGTGTGACAGCTGTTTCGCACTCTGAAAACATTATCAAAACTCTTATTAGAGTTTGAGTTTTTCAGCTGTCACGCGTAAAAATTAATTACCCAGCAGAACTTGTTTATAAATTAACTGTTTTTTTTTTCTAAAATTTATAATAATATTATTGAATATGTAAAAGAAAAACCAAAAATTAAAATAGAGTTCTACAAATTAAACTTGATAACGATAAGTTTTTAAAAAATACAAGATTAAATTTCACAGTTTTAATCGTCATATAATGATCTCTTTTAAAAACACTTAAGATATAAATCGCTAGAAGATTGTTGTGACAAGCGATAAAAAGGGTAGGTACCTAGTTCATACATTTTCAAAATTGGAACTTATTTCTCGATAATCCAGACCATCCCGTGATTTTTGACGGGTAACAAAATAAAATGCAAGAGAAAGCATAGCACAAGTAAAATGAAAGCATTTTTAAAGTCAAATAGACGAGTATATCATCTGTTCGTTTTTAAGAAATGTGTGAATCATTTATTTATTCTGACGAGTTGGTTGCAAGGGTGTCGTAAAAAGATATTATATCTTTAACTTATACCTAATATTGGATATACCATATACCTACCAATACCTAATATTGGACAATTATTTCACTCATTTTGTATCACAAGACTAATAGTAAATTAGTTGTAACTAACAATTCAATAATATATGCATTTGTTTACGAAATAATATATATTAATTGATTTATAATTATTCAATTAAATTCGTAACAATGACACATGTGTTTAGTTGGCCAAAAGAATATGTTTAACTGTTGCAGATAGCCGACACTGAGTGTTGATAAGCTCACCTGCGATAAGAAATAATATTGATCAAAAAAAAGGAACAGACCCTATATAAGTAGGTACAAGTACACGTATAAGAAAATAAAATAATTGTTCATTATTCAATAGCTGCTTGAATGAGAGCCTTTTTTACCAGTATGATAAATTTTGACATGCAAGGTCGAAACAATTTCGTTTTTTATGCTTTATAAGATAATTTTGGAAACCAAAATAGAGATTATTTTTATGGAAGCATTCTTAGAAAACAGCAAAATATATATATATATATATTTTTTTTTTTTTTAAATACTTTTTATCAAACATTAGCATAATCATTATGAATTCCCTCAAGGTCGCGTGATTATGAAATTTTAATCTTATTATCTTGCATTTGTCACAAATTTCTATTGTATACCAATATTAATATTTTAATTCAGCACATTTAATTTCGACCTAATAAAAACATAAACAAATGTGGATTTTTTTTAATTTCAAAATCAGGATAAATAACATTTTTTTTATTTATTTATACCTTCCACCAATTTTTTAAATTTATTTAAAATCCATTAAAGATCGCGGGAAAATTAAAAAATATATATTTATTTCAAAATTAAAAAGAAAAAAATTAAGTTTAAAAATATATATATTTTTAAATATATATATTTTTAAACTTAATTATTTTTAAACGACCGGTCGGTGGCCGAGTTGACATCGCGCTTGGGTCCCACTCGGGCGTAGTGTGTTCAATTCCTCGGCTGGCTAAGTCCTCCATCACAACACAAGCAACATTTTCAGCTTACTGTGGTGGTAGTAGGAGATTTTCAAATATTGTCAGGTTATTCGTAACCCGGGAATCTTTGTCTTTCTTTTAAAAAAAAAAAAAAAAAAAATATTTATATATATATATATAGCCACGGCTGAGAATCTTGGAACTGCTTGGAAGGCAGCAATCATTACACCACCAACTATTTTAATAACGGAGGCATAAATTCATTAAATGCACTGAAAAAATATAATTAATAAAAGGAGTGATATATATTTTTTTAAATTTTAGTAGGTTACATTTTTTTTTTGTTGTAATATAAGGAATATAGATACATAAATATTTAACAATATTACATTTTAGATCATCATTGGTTATATACACCTTATCATAAAAGAGGAGTTCTTGTGTCTGATAAGGGAGCCACGATTCTTACATAATTTTTATGTTGTAATAATATTTTTGAACAGAATATAGATTTTTCAATGTAATCTTTAATTTAAGTTTTTTTTTTAAATAATTTTTATTTCATTTATTTGTGTTGATTGGTTGACAATACAGAGCAGTTCTGCAGAAGGGAGATTATTGTAGTTTTTTATGGCTTGGTAAATATAATGGTTTTGCATTTGTGTTGTTTTAAAATTTGGTGTAATAAATTGATTTCTATTTCTCATTAGTTTGAAAAATTCTTGGTATTCTTTGTTATTTTTTTTTCTTTAAACATAAAATATACATATACCTACATAACCGAAATTATATTGTTTATTTCCTCAGACCTTGATCATAATAATTGTTTATTTCAAAGGTCGTTCAGTTTTGTTGATCCGTAATTCCCCAATTCCGGCTGCTTCCAGTAAGTGAGATTCTTAATAGACTCATTTAAAAAAAAATCAAAGAAACTTGTTTTCCATATGTCTGTACAAATTATTATTGCCTACTTATAACGGGCATTTTCATCACAGTAATCTTTACACAAAAGTTTTAGTAAGAGACATACGATACGTTCGACCCCAGTTAGTAGCACTCCTGTCCCGGTGTGACCGGTACAAAAATGGGCACCGATTTGTTAAGACTTGGAACAATATAATATAAGGTGATCGTAGTATCAAGCGACATAGGCTTATAAATTAATTTATTAATTCTATTTCAAATATCATCGTAGTTTTTAAGTACGTGTAATATGAATACGAAGTGTTTTATGTTGATTATTTCTTTAGATGCGGAAGTCAGCAGGCCCTGTATTATACATTATTTGATTACAATTAGGTAACTAGTCATATTTTTTAATGCCGGATTTGGTTTTCACCAACCGCAAAGGTACACCACCATGTAGAGAAAACTTCCACGGCGAAAGACCAACAATCATTACTTGTCATTTTCGAATTCACAATCATCATCATACATCCATCACAAAATATACGTTATTTCAATGCAAATACAAATAATTTTTACTTTTTCAATTTGGGGGGCGGGTATGGGTACCACTGGTCCGGGAACCATTAATTGGATAACCAACATCTCTGCAAAAGGTCACTCAAAGTGTTTCGCCACATTTGTTGACTTAGCAGGAGTGCTTGGCTTCATGTGGGTAAGATTTGTCCAGGTCTTGGTCCACCAAAGTGTGACGTGCCAGAGAGGTTGGTTTAGTGAGACCCTTTCACCTCTCCAGGCGCTTCAAGGAGAGGGACACACTGACTTCCAGATTCCTACCCACCCCTCATATATTTTCCTCATCAGAACTTCATCTCCAACCTTTCCTCTAACAGACCCCCCCACACAGCATCCCCAAATAGACATAGACCCTACATTCTACCAACATACAATAATAATTGCCCTCGGAAGCGAGTACCTATACATAATAGCATGAATTAATAGCACAACTCAATCAATAAATAATAATTATAAATTACTTGTGGTTGAGAAGACAGTCACGAATGAATGTAGAAGATAATATTTTTCTGATTCTGTGAACCACATTTACAAAATTTTGAAAGAACAGTTATGATATAACATCATCGTATGATGAATATTTTTCAGCAGATCTGTGATGCACGTACTTGCTTGAATATTATTTATAGGATATATTTTATTCAGGCTTATTTGTAATACCTGCATCAACTGTAAAGCGCCCCTGAGGTGATATTTCACAAAAGCGGCGCTTTACAAATTGTTCAATATTATTATTATTATTAAGAAATGGAATGAAATCCCACAGGTCCCATGCAGATTTGTGTGTTTTATTATTTCACAATATAACGTCACACTTCCCACCTTTAACCGTGTACGTCAAAAATCATATGATTCACTGATAAGACTCAGGAAATCGCAAGGCTACGTTTGAATTGGCGCGTACTCTCAATAGCCAGTAGCCTTCTGTATTTCTGATTACACTGAAAAGAAAATCTCCAGTAGTGTGGATTCATAGCGATTTGGAAGAAAATGAATATCACCATTTGAAGTAAGACCTTTTGACTCCTAGGCCCTAAACAGGATCATTTACGAGATTATCTATACACTTCAGATCTACGTGGCCGAGCAGTTAAGATCCTCTGATACAAATTGGTAGGTCACGGGTTCGAATCCCGGCCTACGCATGTAAATTTCATTTAATTATTTTATTTTAATTTATTTAAAATAAAATAATATTTGTGAAGAACTAGCACAGGTCGTGAAAAACACAGGATATTAAAAAGTTGCCTCAATCTAATTACGACATACGTTAAAAATAAAATAAAAGAAATACTAATAAAATACTCAGGCACAAGAGCTCCTCTTTTCTGATAAGGTATACATGACCAATTATTATATTTTGCAAAATATGTATGTATTAATGTAACCCATATGATCTATATTAAAATAATAAAAAAAATAATAAAATAAAATACACTTTTCAAGGAAAGAATTACTAAACAACTACTTGATTTTGGCACCTGCTTTATCGTTGGTTTAATCGTTCCCACAATCAGTTCCAAAATTGAAGCAAATCCCAGTACATTGAACCGGAGTTGCACACAGACACAGAGACACACTAACTAACTATTTATATTATTATTATTATTACGGTACATTCCAGAGTGACAGATACTCTAAATCTCGCCCGGGTGAAAGAATACATACTCGTATATAGATTGTCAATTATTTTACTCGCCGTTTTGTAATTCATCACCTCAATGGGAATGGCTTTAGTCGTGTTTGGCGACCAAATCTGAATAGCCAGAATAACCATCCTCTGCCCTCTGCCCATCTTATAACAATTCCCACTCCCTTCAGCCTCACCAAATAGGTACATATCCCGATTAGATAATCCATAGTATCATATAAGTTGGTACTCTGAAATTCAGATTTAAACAAAAAAAGAATATCGATTACTGAAATATTTTATCAATTTCACAAAAAGTAAGTAGAATAAAATTGAACTTACTTCATACATATATACCTACACAGCTCACTTCTAAAGATTTATCTATTCAGTGGCTGATACGATTGTAAAATATCCGTAACTGCATCTTCGAAACGATATGTGACAGGGTGTGACGTCATTTATCAAAGTCGTACCTACGTGAGATTCGGCAGGTGCTAATTTATGCATTTAATATATCCCACGACAGCTTTGAAGTCAATTTTGTAAGATGCATTTATAATCATTAATCAAGATTTTAATAATCAGTCATCTTTCTATAGATAGAAGTGAGCTGATATTGCGTTTACTTGTTGAGTTTTATTACCCGAATTTTATCTATCAATGTATAATGTATGTACTAAGAGAAAAATTTTACAGCTCTGAGCTTTTTCCAGGATTTTTTTAGATTAATATACCTATTTTATTAATATTGGAAAATAAGAGCTTCACAGATGCACTCATAGAGGGCAGTGCATAGAGCTTGCTTGGAAGTCCGCAAGATGGCAGCTAGTAGCCAGTAGTCGCCAGGACCAGTTTGAATGCTCCCAGACAAACAGGGTGTTTTCAGATCTCATTTAGCCAGTTCCTAGTTAGGTCGACTATCGAGTCACCATTAATAAATCCCTGATTTAACACAAAGAACCTAAGGTTTTAAATCTTCGTCCACAAGGTGGGAGAACTGTTTGTGGGAACACAACAATTAATAACTTATTTTGAAGGTTGTGGGTTCGATTCCTAATTGTGACCGTTATCTTTTTATTTTTCTATATCTTGTACTCTTTCATGTTTCGTTTAGATTTATTGGTTTTATCTTCTTATTATTTGGGACTCGAAATTTTATTTCCAATGTAAGGTATATATATTGAATAATTATATATATTGAATTTATAAAGCTATGTAATAATTCATTTAAAGGAAATTAGAAATTTAAACCTCCAGTTAAAAAATTGAGACATATGAACAAATAATAGGTAAAAGTGAATAATCACACAAAATAACTTTCATAATATAAGGTACGTAAATACATATGTCAATGTTAAAGATAAGTACAGATTCATTTACGTGTTACATTTATAGATTCAAGGGATGATTAATGTTTATATTTCTTCTACTTTTTCATTTATAATATTATAAAAATATGGGATACATATTAAATATTAAATTTAAGGTCATGTATACTTATTTTGAAATAAGTTTGTGTAAACTTGTGCCTAATAAGGGAGCCATGATTCTTACTTTGGCAGTGTGTTACACTATGTTTTGTAAAAGGTAATAATTCTTTATTAATTGGTTAATATTATTTATTTATTCGGATCGGTTACAATACAGCGCAATTTAGAAGAAAGATTATTGTTGTTTTTTTATGACTTGGTAAATATGATGGTTTTGCATTTGAGTTGCTTTAAAATTAGGTGTTATAAATTGTTTTCCATTTATCATTAGTTTGCAGTTTTCCTGATATTCTTTGATATATTTTTCTTTCCACATTTCTAAAATAGAAGCTTGCTCAAATATGTCTTCGACACTTCGTACTCGAAACAGTTTAAAGTGTGATTTTGTTTAGAAGGTACAATGTTTTTTGAATGTGTTAAATTTTAATTAAAATAAATTAATTAAAAAAAATTTTACTCCATAAAGCAGGTGTCCATCAATATATTATAGAGATTACAGATGTAGAAAATGAGAAATTATAAAAAAAGTTCGCATGAACAATTAATAGTAAAAATAAATAGTAGAAGAAAGTACCTAATGTGCATATTGTTGATTTTAAAAAATACTACATAATATGACAAATATAAATATAGCAATACAAGATAATCTGTATAAAATATATACACAAGTGGTAACATTATTGTGTTATGTTATAATGGTACAGCAAGAAAAGATTGATAGGAAATAGAGCAAAGTAGAAGAATAAAAAGGTTATGGGATCAGTTTTACTATTTTGTGACATGCGTCAAACAACAGTGGCTACACTGTCTGTAGTAAGTGGCTTTGATAGGCAGAAGTTCCCGCTTTCGGAGCCATAAAATTAAAGTATGTTTAAAATTAAAGTTTTTGTGAAAAACAAGCAATATTACACATATGGTGTAGTATTAACAAAGCGATTAAGTGCTTTGGATCTCCCACAATTATGCTTATTAGCGTATAAGTTAACCTCTTTATCCATAGGTGAAAAGAAAGAGATGATTTTTTTTTAATTCGATGGGAAATCAAGCATTCATGTTAAGAACAAGGATGTACGTAGGAATTTTTTAGTAAGTATGTATGTTCGGCATAAAACTCTGTTGCTCTCTTTCTACATATTTCTAAGATACGCTTTTGTTAAGAGGCGGCCCAAATAATGCAATTAATGGTGTGTAGTTTAAACAGACAATCTTCCTATTTACTAATACTATCGACCTGTCAACATATAACAGCACAGGCAATAATTTTCATCAGGACAGAAAATTTTAATTAAAATGCTGTTGTGTTTTTTAATGTCTAAAACTTATTTTAAATTTACATAGAGAGTATTTTTGTGGAAATATTTTCAGGAGATAAGGGGCACACTTATGCATATACATAATAAAAACTTTATGTATGTATATGTAAAACTTTATGTAATAAGATACATAATAGATAACTTGTACGCATAACTCCGTTATGCATACATTTTGCATACTTGTTTTGTCCACACAATAACAGGTGGCGGAACAACAAATTTCTTTACAGAAAACATATCTGAACTGTTTGCCTGCTTCTTAAAAAAATCTTTCTATTAACACAAAAGCAACAATTTTATTTGACAATGAAAAAATTTGTAAAAAAATGCGTATCATCACTGAATTACCCAGCAATTTCACTATTGGGTAGGTGACAAATGGGTATTCTTAAATTTGCATCGTATGGAATCAGCAACCTCCAGATCCAAATAATCTGACTGCTGAAAACCACCGAGCCACGGAGGTCGGCATTAGGGTAAGCGCGACGCGATGTGACGTTCGACATACTAGTACCTACGTGAGTTTGAGCATGTGCTAATACTGCGAACACGTTACATTTTATTTGCCATCAAATATGTACTGCAAATTGCTATGCAATAAAAACGTCTGATAACATACGTACACCGTTAGGTCGAGTGAGGGAACAGCAGTAGGTATGGGTAAATTTGACGTAGCTACATACAACACGCGAGCAAATTAGTAGTAAAGCGAAGGTAGAAATGCAAACATTGTTGTAACTGACGATTTAGTTTAGACCAAAACGACAAGAAAGCACAGCTGATATAAATCGAAGAGTAGAAAAGTAAATGGATTTCATAATTTTCTTAAAATTTTGAAGTGATTTGGTAGCCTGCACTCCCAAGGTTGTGTCAACTCAAACACTTTTCCTGGCACACCTGTGAATGTTATGCTTTATATACAATCTTTAAGATATGTCCTTGCACCTCAAACCGTTATTTTAACTCAATCATAAGCCACAAGCTGCTTAACTGAAAAATGTATCACTTGGTTATTAAAGCACAGTCTAAAACATCTTTATAGTAAACCTGCTTTTCATCAAACCTTTACCGATACACATTTTACACGTTGAGGAGGCTCACATAATCTTAGCAGCGATCAGCAATACGATCAGTATGTGTGTAGCAAAATCGTGTGTGGCGGATATATAGGGTAAATTTTCCCTTTCTACGTTTTGTATATATGATAATAAGAGGCAAATAATAATACATATACATATTGTGAAGATAGGCATAGCAATAAGCAAATATTGTGACGTAGTGTATCAGGAATCAAATAATAGGTAATAAAGACTACCACCGCGTCAACAATTGCATACTCCATTCATTATTGTGTTGCGTCTGTTGCCCGGCGCCAGTGCGTCATGTTATCGGGAATATTGGTTCCCAGTAAAACCATAGAGTTTCTGTACGTTTTACGATCCAGTTGAAACTGAATCTTTCTTCAGAAAATCTCAATCGTTTGACTACCGACATTTGCTCCAGTTCTGTAATCACAACCACAAAACTCAAAGGATTTTCACACACCAATAAATTTTTATATTTATTCTCAGATCGATACAAAGTGAAAGTTCGTTGAACGTTGTTACAGTGGTTTTAAATAAAAATTCTTCGCAAACAAAGGGTGCGCGAAATTTCAAGGAATTGCTTATCGTTTTATAAGATTAACGCATGACCGTGAACTTCAGGGAAAAGTTCAATGTGTTCAAGAGATCAATAAATTTATAACAAGTGTCCTCTGAGCTTCTGAAGCCAAAAGATTCTGCAACAAATATTAGCTTGTATACGTGCAAGCATCTATCATCTACATACACATCTCTCAGTTTGTACCAGCGTGGTTTGTGGTCGCTCTTATTCTTGTTCATATTCTCACAGTTTATGTGTTGGAGGTATATTTTTACTGCCCATTTTAAACCCTTTGTTCCTTGCTCGTGTGCGAGAGGCTGGGTGTTTCATCTGTCAATCAGCACATCACCTTGCGCCAAAGAAACATTGTTGCTCTCGAAACTTAATAACTCCGCGAAACGTAGGTAGTAATTATTAGTAAGCAAAATAAGGTAATTGACGAGAACTTACAAATGTATCACCCGAATAAAGTGAATTAAAAATAAATTGGAATATAATGCTTACTGTTATAAACTTGGAACTTGGATTCATGGCGTATTTACAAATTCCGTATCATCAATGACGACAAGATTATCAACCAAAATTCCAATGTTAAGTAAACACGCAGTATTTTTTATTTTTCTGGTTATTGTTTGGGTGCCAAAAGCTAAAATCTACGGGCACACTTACACCCAAGAGTTTGTTGAATGTTTCTGGTAATCTAATGCGTATGGAAAATACAAGTGTTTGGAAACTGCAAACAGGGAAAACCTACCAAGAATGTTGGAAATAACGATTGAAGAATATAATTGTAATTACTGTAATCAGGAGTGCTTTTTGAAACTTACTATCCGGAATCATTTTAAATAGCTTTGGTTAGGATTTTAAAATGATAAATACCAAATAGGTACCCAATAAAAACTAATTATAAAAACACCTTAATATAATAGAACTTCCTTCTTCTTCTGGCGTTAGTAAGATTAGATTGTTAATCTTAATTTTATTTGTAAATTTCTACATATGTAAATATATATGTCATTAAGATAGTAGTTATAGGCCTTAGTCGTAAGTCACTAGATATAAGTCTTAGAGATAAGTCACTAGTTTTTTAAGTCAGTAGTTCTAGTATTAACTATTTAAGAAATATATTTGTAAAGCGCCATTGAGGCGATTTCTCACGAAAACGGCGCTATATAAATTAGCCAAATATTATTATTATAAGAAACTGTAGACGGGAGATGTTCAAAGCTGCTTGCACACATTTTTGTGTTTAACTTTTTTCACTTATGGTTATTTTGTCTTATTCTTATAATTTGTCTGATTTCTTTTTTTGTTATTTCAAATTATGGAATGTATTGCATTGCACTACCCCTGCATACATTCTGGAATAAACTCTAATCATAATATTTTTGCCGTAAAAAAAAACACTTCGAAAAGCTTAGGTTAGGATAGATTTTTAGAATGTTTCCGGGTAATACGTAAGTAGCGCGTATTGTAAGGTATGTTGGATGTTTCGTTTTGTCACAACTCTAAAGCGGCAGTTGCGATTGATTGATGGCGCGTTTCGTCATCCTTACTAGCTGTGTTTGGAACAGGGACAGAGACAAGGAAAAGGGAACAGGGAACAATCCAGTCAGTGCGTGCATGCGCATATATTTGCGAACAAGAACTGTATTAAGTATAAGGGGAACCGGCGAGTCCGGCGGTCGCGGGGTGGGGCGGCCAACGGCCAACAGAGATCTATTTGCGACTGGGTTAATGAACCAACTAAGTGATCGCCACACGGCGGAACACTTGGCGAAACACGTGCATTCGGACTGCCACCGATTGTCGCAATATCGGCCATGGCATCTCAACGCCACCGGCAGGAATCGGAACACTTGAAAGCTACTACAGACCCAGACACTACACTACTCTATGGACAAGGGATAGGGGACAAGAGGAACTAACTCCTGTCGACAGGAAGTGAAGCAAACACCGAAAGATCAAGAGCAAGTATATCCAAAGATGACGAAATTACAGCAACTGTAGAATTGCTGAATACAAATATATATACTCACATCTGATGTAATAAGCTTACCGGCACTTGGGTTAGATTTTTAACACAATTTCGATTAAGAACCATCTTAATCATTTAAAATAATTAAAAAATCACACTAAAGAATTTGAAAATGTTTCACATTTTGTAGTGACCACATTCCTTGTGACAAGGTATTCAAGATCTGCTTGTAAAATAAGTGCAGCAAATTGGGGACATAATCAATCAACATAATTTCTGAAACACGAAAATCGATATGATACAAGGTGTTTCATTGAATTTTTACGACGAGAAATTGAATTTATAAGATATTATATTAAGAATATTGTTATGACTGGTTGTTGAGCGAACCTTGCGGGATTCCCTTCGGTCACATTAGTTTCTTGTTTCATCCTAATTGCACTGTGGTTGGTTTGACGGATGCACTTCGCATTGCGCGGACTGCGAGCCACCGAAAGGCGCATAACGGAAAATAATTATCTCGCGATGATCCACAACTAACCTTAAGTCCAACTGTTCGTTTTGGAGATGAATGCGAATGTCAACTGCTTATGCTTATCGAGTTTTCCAAGTCTACGACACCTGTCCATTGTGTTTATGTCAAAATTAAAACCTTAGGAGAAATATGGGAATTGTTGCTTCGATTCTTCATTTGAAAAGTAATGAACAATTGAACGGAAAATATTGTATCTTATCTTATGTTTAAATACATCTATTTGAATTTCAACTTTGTTTTCATGAATGAATGAATGCAAAATCTTGGAGGTGGAAATTAACCTAATTCCAACAAACTCAGCAGATATACTCGTTATTGATGACAATCCATTCCATCAACTTTGAGTGGCAATAACGTGGCATTATAATAGTGGCATTTCCCTGAAGTTGGATGACTTAATAGCAGTTAATATACGAAATAATTATCCGTCCTACCCAATCATAAATTAGCTCAGTTGTTAGCGCGGTTGACCAGTCCCTGGGGAGGAAGGCTCCATCCTCAGTCAAATCAAAAATAAAATATTACGTACTTTTGAATACATTTATTAATAAAAAATAGATATATTATAGTAAACAAAACTTCAGAGTCTCATGGCCAATGATAGAAATGAAGTTGCAAGCTGTAAATAATTACGATGACCTTGAAATTCCAGACGGAAAAATAACTGCAAATAAGCTTGCCATTGCAGAGTAATTTGTTGCTCCAAACATATTTAGGCTTCTTGAGAAAATATTACCAAAGGTAGATTTTTGTTAAGTAAAACAATTTTTTTTTTTAAATGCACAAGAAATAAAGATTTCAGAAAACAGAAAACGTAAATCACTTTTCGATTAAAATTTAAAACAATTGCAAATGTACTTACCACAAAGACTGAGCATATAGTAAGAAAGTAATTATTAGAACTGTTTACCTGATTGCAAACTGAATAAACAATGCTTAATTATAAAATTATTCTTCCACCAAAAATAAATCCACATTATTTATATCAGTATATTTATTTTTGAAATTATTTAAGTAAACAAATCACTGTAGTTATTTAACAGGTTATTAAGGAAAATTAAAAAATATACACTATATTTATACTGAACGTGTCAATGACACTGTGTTAACAAATTCAACAGCAAAATAAATTACAGGCATTCCTAGCTATTATTCCTTATAGTTTTGCATGTAGGTGATAATGCCTACTTTAAATATTGAAAAAGTAGTGTATCTCTTCGTTTTCTGTGGCGTAATTTTTATTGTTTCGACAAGACGTCATGTGACGGCACTTGCGCACTATATACTTTGCGATTTTTTAAAATATATATTTAAGTGTTTTTCTCTGGCAATGGCCGCTGAAAAATTTACGACAGAAGTTATTTTTACGCGTGTACGTAAAGGATATTGACTGAGAACGTAATAAGAAAATACTAATAATACTGCATGGAAATGCCACATTTTATTTTAAGCGTTTTGTGTAAATTATATAAAGTTAAACTAGACGATTAATTACATCCAACATCCAACAGTTTGGTAACATTACAAATCAATAAACACAGGAGGATACACGTTTCATTTGTCTGTCTTTTTGTTTCTCCGTGTCATTCATTTTTAAATAATCTTGGTTTACAGCATCACAAAGAGGTATCCATTCTGATATTGTCTCTATAGTTTCTTAATCATGAGTTGTAATTTTTTAAAACTTTTTCTAATAATTCCTATCAAAAAAAGTTACCTACGCCGTTTTAAGGATACAGGTCGAGGGGTAAAGCTCTCAACACGCTAGCCAAAGATTGCGGGTTCAAAATACTAATATAAAATAATATACACGTTCCAGAGTGTAAGATACTCTCAGTATTGCCCTGGTGTTAGACCACCATTCGGAATTGAAACGTTGCTTGAAATGGCTTTGGCAGTGTTTGGTGACAAGATCTGAATAGCCAGGTACTTCCCCACTTTTCTCTCCCAACTACATTCAGACTCAAAACATACCCCAAATAGGGATGACATAGTCTTACTGGCTTCAGACGGTTGGAACTCTTGTGCGGTTAATGTTTCAAACCGTTTTAAAACCTTTTAATCACAATAAAGTTACAAAAACAATTGTTTCATGTGTGTATCTACTTACATATTTTATATATTAGTAATGTCATTATGACTCGTCCTGCTTTCAGAATGCAGGGTACAAAATAGACAGCTCCTCCAATATTTAACAATAAATTAACAACCGCTTTCCGGAAGATTTAAATTTCAAAACAGCAATGGGTACAAGCCTAATAACGAAATAATTATTACCGTAAAATAAATTCGGAAATACTACCAATTTTTAAATAAACTTAAAGTTAACGTAACAAAACCTGTCGTGTTAGTTTTTGCGTTTAGTTCAATAGGCCAATCATAGTTATTGCTCTTCGAAGGTTTGCGTTCCTCAGATAATTTATATTTTTTACTACGTGCTCTCTGAGTTATGACACGCGTATCCGATACTTATGTGTACCTGTCCAGGTG
Source organism: Hesperophylax magnus (assembly GCA_026573805.1). NCBI lineage: Eukaryota > Metazoa > Arthropoda > Insecta > Trichoptera > Limnephilidae > Hesperophylax > Hesperophylax magnus. Next base: position 14,657,056 of record JAIUSX010000012.1, read on the forward strand.
GCTAACTAAGACCACGATGTGGTTATTGATTGACTGTGTAGGTATTCTGTTGCACCCAGACATGCTTACCTTGAACATTATTGATATTTTAAAAGGAATCATTTTTATACAATTTTGGATACGAATGTAGCTAAGGGCCAGTTGTTTCATAAAATTTGAACAGTTCATCAAAATTTCAAAGCTTTACGGACGAGTTGCTTCACAGATCTGAAATTATAACTGAATTTTCAAATAATTTGAAGATTAACTTTGATGAATTGTTCAAATTCTGTGAACCCGATCTTAGTTATCGAAATGTAAAAATGACAGTTGAACAAGACTCGATTTTCAAATGATTCATTTTATATATTTTTCTAAATCAACTAAATATAATTTTTATCACATTCCTGTCATCTTTGGGGATGCTGTATTGAGTGACTTTTTGAGACCGGAAGGGAAAATGAAAGTGTAGGAAGAAACAAAGCTGATAAACTCAATAATGAAACGACCCGTTCTCACATGACAAAAAAACATGTTTGTCCAATAGATGGCGCTGTTTTTCAAAAAAGTACGTTTTTACCTGTCACAGGCAATGACTAAAAAAATACCCTAAGAGGTCACAGGTGACATCTATAGTATAATAAAAGTATATGAAAAACACACGCATATTCAAATGCATCGATGTGTCAAAATTTTAAAGCAATCTGTGAAGAACTTTAGAAGAATTAAGATTTTTAACCAACAAACATTTACATTTTTATTTATATAGATGATTACAGGTTTTGTTAAAATTTTTCCTATGACAATAAAGTATTTACTAATCTTGTGAGGTTTTTCATAAAATCCGGGCGATCGGTTTTATAAAAGAAATTGGGCCCAGTAATCGCCATGCGGACTAGTAATTATACCTCTCACAGAATATAACTGCCGGATTTAAATTAATTCAAAATATAGGTAGTACTGTATAAATAACCTACGCGACTAACCAAAATAACAGGTAAACTTAATGACTTCAGTTTTTTACTAGGTCATAATGTCGAATCCGGTATCATCTGATGCATAAATCAATTATCACGAGATTAAATTAGTCAGGTGAAAATCTATTAACTTTATTACCTACCTACTGAAGGGTTTACGACTTGAATTAAAATATATAAAGTACCTACTTAACCGATGATTTTAATTTCGAATTTTAAGGTCGTCACTGACTCTTTTAAATGTAGATATTGATAGTAACGTTGCAGAATATAAATATTGCAGGAAGAGTATTTTTAAATAAACTGGTTATTTGCAGCGAAAAAACAGGATCTCATTTATTGACTAATATAGCAGTCCTGACTCCTGACCTCTCGGTGGTTTAAACTTCAGAATGTTTTGCTTTTTTTAATTCTTATAATATTATCTAATACCTGACATTGCCCAAGATTCTAAAAATTAGTAAATATCTTAATATAAAGACTATGTATTCAATCTGTATGTTTTACCAAAACATGCGAACAGTGAGCTATTGCGTCATGAAATTTGGGAGTTAACGCAAGTATTTTTAGGTTACAAAGTCGTTTCCATCATGAGCCATGGAGATTTAATATATCCAATCAACTATCAAAAAATTGACGGGATAAAGCACACACACAGTCAAGTGTTCTAGGTTCTAGGTTTAAGTGTTCTAGGTAGGTGCCAATCAAGTAGTTCGACATCACTTGGGTTCTAATATACTTGTAACCACTTGGTTCCATGGCAACTTAGGACAGTGGCAATTCGAGTCATTAAAGGTGATGTATAAACCTTACCTAACGTAACATATTTAAATTAGTTTTTTTCATCATTTTTCATGACTTTATATCACTTTTCAAGAGTGTGTTAAATTTTCACAATGCCAAGTTGCCCGGTTACCACTTATAACATTTTCCCTGTTATTTCTTACTCTCGAAAAAAATTACCAAACAATATCGGAGATATTTTTATTATATATTTTCATTGACGAATAAATTTTATATAATCATTTAAAAAGTTCCATTTTCAATTTGCCGTCAAAATTATTTGTTTTAATTCGTAAAAATGGCGGCGTTGATTTCCTGCAGCCGACTTACCGGCCAGTGGCGTTTTCTATATCATAATGACGTTGTAGCCAGTTTAGTTTTAGTGTAGAATGTGCAGTTTAGATCTTACCAAAATCAATAATTATTTTAAGTACAATGATCAGAATCATAAAAATAATCCTTATATTTTTAACGTTATTCATAGTTTGTGAAAGTACCCCATTGAAGCAGAAACAAATAATGTTGAAATCATTCGATACCTAAGCTAATTAATTAAATTGATTGGACGTCCACACTTAGTGCGTTTATTTAAAATTAACATAATAATTTCTTTGTCTGATTTAATAAAGAACCTCATCATTTAATAATCATGTAATGTTTTCAACACAAGTCAAAAAAGGTCAATAACACGAAGATTTAAAAAGTACACGTATAACAAGTACCTCACATAATACTCGTAACTCTTTGATAATGGTGACAGTACACAAACTTACTGTGAACATATATAGTACGATAGCAGACAAATTATTATCTGGTTAAATCTTATGCTAATTCACTGAACCAATAATCAATACCAATTACGAATCTTTTTAATTCAATTTAATCAGTTCGGGGAGGTCTGCAAATGCCGAAAATGTTTTGCCGAAATTATAGGCCTTAAAGCAGGTGGATTGTTCGTTATATCGTGCATACGTCGCTTAAGGTCGTTTGAAACATAAAATTACTCGAAGTTAACTAATTTTAAATTGATTTTATGAACCATCCAATCTAACTGCCAACAGTAGCTTAGGTTTTTATAATCAATTTAATATATAAATAACAGTGGTTCCCAATACTTTTTTAATGCTATGTCCTATTGTTTTTAAAAGCAAATGATATTTTATTTTTGTATTATTATTACTAGTGGGCCCGGGCAAATGTTGTCCTGCCACAGACAGCCTTCTATGTAGAACGTATTTTATATAGACCTCATTTTATGGAGACCGCCTTTTATCTGTTGTTGCTATTGTCGGATATATTATGCATTTGACATACATAGAATACACGCGCAAGTCGTAAATATTGTATTGACGTTTCGTTTGATATCGATCATTTGAACAGATTGTTTTTTTTTTTTTTTTTGTTTATTAGGTACAATATTTTTTACAATTCAAGGTTTTCAGTAATGTAGGCCTCACTGGGTGGCTTGACCGTGCTGAGGCCTTCATTTTAAAATACAAAAAAAAAACTACATAATACATTTAATGAGAAAAATTATACATTTAAAATTAAAAATACATAATAATATATTTAAAATTTAAAAAACAAAAAAAAAATAGTACATTGAAAATAATCTTGTGTGTTTGTAAGTGATGTGTGTTTATATTGATTTTGTGTGTTACGTGTAGGTTTTATTTTTATTTTATGCTATGAAATTTTGGTAATATTGTCTTTTTTGTTCTTTAATCCATTTTGTAATTTTGTGTGTGAATTTATTTTTACTTTCCTCAATTTTAATTTCAAGTTTTAAACTGTTGAAAGCTTTTATTGCGTGGTATTGGTAGTGTCTTTGTCCAAAGCTTGAATTTACTGTCGGAGTTTTTATGTTTTCTTTGTACGCTTGTCTAACTGGTCTGTTAGTGTTATTTTGTGTATGTTGAAATTTTTTTTTTGTCAAAAATGTAGATTAGTAGTGTTTTAACGTATAATTGGCGTATATCTAGTACGTAACAGCTGTTGAATATTTGGTCTGTATCAGTCAGTCTATGTTTTTTTAGTATTACCTTTAAGATCGTTTTATGTGCGGTTTCTATGTAATTGATTGCCGAGTTTGTTGCTCCTCCCCAAGCAATAATTCCATATTCTATTATTGATTGGCAAAGTGCAAAATATATTGTTTTCAACTGTTTTATTTTATATATGTTTCTTATGTTTAGGAAAATGTGTATTGTTTTGAGAAGTTTATTTGTGATTTGTTTGATGTGAGGTGTCCATCTAAGGTTATGGTCAATTAAGATTCCTAGCTATTTTATTTGTTCTGTTATTTCTAGAGGAGGGCAATCGCAGATGTTGGTGTTTAAACATTCGTGTATTTTTATGGTGTTTGTGTTGTTTTTTGGCTGTCCCGTGCTATTTATACTGTATGTTGTGAATTTTGTCTTTGATATGTTAAGTGTAAGTATGTTTGAGTCTAGCCATGTTTTCAATTGCGAGATTCCCAAATTCGCTATGTTATATACATTATTCCAATCCTTAGATTTGAAGAGTAAAACTGTGTCATCAGCATAGCTAACTATTTCACCGTCTATTTTCATGCTGCAAAGTTCATTTATGTAAATAGTAAAAAGAACGGGCCCTAGTATGCTTCCTTGTGGTTGTTAATTTTGACTTGTTGTGTTCTGTTACTCATATAACTTTTTAATAGTCGAAGTTCCTTGCCTTTGATACCCATGTTTTCTAATTTTTTAAAAAGTGATTTGTGGCAGATTGAGTCAAAGGCTTTAGCTAAATCTAGATATATAGCTATGCATTTGTACCCTTTATCTAAGTTGCTATATATATAATCTATTGTACGTGCCAAAGCTTCTTTTGTGCCTATTTTGTCTCTAAATCCATATTGGTTATCCGAAATTAATTTGTTTTCTTCTAGTTATTTTATAATTTGGTTTTTTAATACTCTTTCGAAAATCTTTGAAAGCGAGTATAACAGAGTGATTGGTCTATAGTTAGTTATTTCCATTTTGTCTCCGGATTTATAAATGGGGATCACTATGATCACTATTGTGATTCTTCTTCTTCTTTCGTATGGTGGGGGGGTCAGAGGGAGACATCTAGGTCTGCGAGCCAGTCTAGGGCCTCAGGCGTCGCCATGTGGACCTCAACAATCCCGCCGGGGAATGAATGGAGCGGGCATTCGTTGACCACATGTTCGGTGGTCTGCACCGCACCACATTCACAAATCGCCGACTCTTTAAGGCCCCATCTGTGCATCATGTTGGCACAGCGGCTATGGGAGCACCTTAACCTATTGATAGCGGACCAGGTTTTGCGAGGCAATAAGAACCCAGGCTGTTTCTCGGTGGGGTCCTGTATGAGATGGGCATTTCTCACGTTGGCCGTTTGCCAGATTGTGATTATTATTCGGTACGATAGAAAATAAATAAAAATGCGACCGGTACCGTTATATACACTTAAAACTACCGTGAAGTATATTTCTTCCACAGTGTGACAGATTGCCATACGAATACGATCCATGGAAAACACTTTCGATATACATTTTTTTTCGTCTCATATTCAAGTATAATAAATAGAATAAATATTCTTAATTGATAATGCATAAAAATTAAATGTTAAAATGAGATAAATAAAGATTGATCATTAACACAATATTGTTGTTTTCAATTATAGTAATGAATTTTAATTTAATGTAGTGCGATTTGGTGAACAATATTTTTTGTCAATCCGTCTTTTGCCAATATGAATAGATAAAGCTTACACAACTTAAAAATGAATAAAGATCCTATTTTCTAATAAAAAAATATTAAAATAATATTAAAAATATTAACCCTTTCAGCCCCAGTGTTAATTCAAATTAACATGAACTTTGTGATTTTTTTTACCGTAACTGTAGCTATTTAGAAAAGCCATGTTTTCGTTTTCTTATAGTTTGTAGTCTTTTCTGTGTCGTCTATTTTTTCCGCTTGGTTGAAATCCTTATTCCCGCCACAACAACGATAAATATTTTGACATCTGCTGATTGCGAGTTTCATCGAATTTCTGCCCAATATTTTATACTCGAATTACAAATATTTTAACGCATTTAGATGTGTTCTATAATAATATCTGTAATAATATTCCAACATCTGCGATTGCCCCCCTATAGAAAAAACAGAACAAATAAAGTATCTAGGAATCGTAATTGACCATTATCTTAGATGGGCACATCACATCAAACAAATCACAAATAGACTCCTCAGAACAATACACATTTTCCTAAACATAAGAAACATATATAAAATAAAACAATTGAAAACAATATATTATGCACTATGCCAATCAATAATAGAATATGGAATAATTGCTTGGGGAGGAGCAACAAACGCAGCTATCGCTCAAATAGAAATCGCACAGAAAACGATATTAAAGGTAATACTCAAAAAACATAAACTAACCGACACAGACCAAATATTTAAAAGCTGTGACGTACTTGATATACGCCAATTATATGTTAAAACACTACTAAACTACATTTTCGACCAAAAAAACAAACCCCAACAAACACAAAATATCACTAATAGACCGGTCAGACAAGCATACAAAGAAAACATAAAAACTCCGACGGTAAACACTACCTTTGGACAAAGACACCATAAATACCACGCTATTAAAGCATTCAACAGTCTTCCACTTGAAACAAAAATTGAGGAAAATAAAAATAAATTCAAACACAAAATAAAAAAATGGATTAAAGAACAAAAAGACAATATTACCAAAATTCTATAACATAAAAGAATAAAACATATACACGCAACACAAAAAAATATATAAAACACGCAACACGCACAAACACATATATCATTATAAATGCCGATTTACATTCTCTTTTGATATTTTTCTTTTAGTGTTATAATTATATTTTAAATTTTAATCTTTATTTTTATTTTAAATTTATCTTTATTTTAATGTTGTTTTTCTTTTTTTTTAAATGTATAAATTCTTAAATTATAAAATTGGGGCCTCAGCACGGGTAAACAACCCAGTGAGGCCAACATTACTGAATTGAAATATGAAATATTGTAAAAAAAAATGTATCAACAATAAAAAAAAAAAAAAAAAAAAAAAAAAAATAACATCAGTTCAATTCACTGATCACAGTCATTTCCCAGAATATTGTAAATGAATTTCAATGTTCATTCAAATTAACACTGGTAGTGACGGACATGTTTTCGACTAGTATGGCGAATTTTTAAAGATTTATTATCATAGATTATTTTTTTATTTATGAATGAATTTTAGTTAAAATGTTATTTGTTTGTGCCTTAGAGATTATCACTACATTGTCAATGTGCATTTTTGACATGAAACAGTTATTTGTATTACTTTTGTGTTATGTTTATTTTACGTTACTATTTAAAAAATACCCTCTGACGCCCAATTTTTATCCTAATTAACATAGAAAATAAAAAAATTTAAAAAAATAAAATGCCAACAATTTTCAAATAATTTTCTGAGGTATTATCAAGCATTACATATTTTATATGTGTGGAAACAATAATGCGGGTGTGAAAGGGTTAAGGGGGGGTGGAGAGAAGTTAAAATTTGTGGTTGTATGTATTTTTGGATGTAAACGTTGAAAAAAAAAACAAAATTCGTGGAAAAGTTTTTAGATCCCGACAACTGCGCCACCTATCTATGTTTCGAGCTGAAACCAACCGTACACATTCACAAAATTTATTTGAAATCGTTTGGACGGTTTCAGAGATTAGCGTGAACGAACACAGTGGAACGTGATTTTTATATATTAAGATTAATTTGGGAGGCGTGTATTGGTGCCGTTTCCTAGGGAATTGTTTATTGGATAACCAGCACCTCTGCCATTGGTTACCCCAAGTAGTTTGCTACGTACGGTGACCTAGCAGGGGTGCTCAGATTTTTGTCCCAGTCTTGGTGGCGGATGCGTCTGCCCACGGCCGGTTCGGGAGAGGCCGACTAAGGGCGACCCTTTGACCTCTCCAGCTGGACACTTTCAACCCATCGCCTTGCACCGCAGCAGGAGGGATGGATTCATACGTCTGTCACTTCTGGACACACTGACCTTCAGGTTTCTACCCAACCCTCATAACTTTTGACCGTCTTGAACTTTCGTTCAAACACAGCATCCCCAAAGATGAGATGGGTCCAGAGGGAAGTTGTTTTACTCGGGGCCTCCTATGTGAAGTTAATGTAAAAAATACCCCTGAAGCCTTGGGTGAAATAGTATTATCCGTAAAACTAGAATAAACAGATGCCGCAGAAGAAAAATATTATAAATACTCATTATTTTCCTCGACAAAATCATTTAAATTAGGACATCTGACAAACTTTCGTTTACGGTAAATTTTTCACTACTTACATATTTATTCCGATGATCAACAGCTTATTATTATTTATTAATAATTTTCTTTATTTTTTCAAATATCTTTATAAATGTTAAATTTATAACTAAGGTAAGGATTATCATAAACAAACCAGTCCTTAATCCGCATTACGGGAAATTTCTTACATTAAAATATTGGTAAAAATATGTTACGTTACATTCATATTTGAAAGGTATTTTGCCAGCACTTAGCTTCATATCATGAAAACTGATAACAAATAAGCTATTTGACAAATATTAAATTCTTATATGTCATATTATTAACCGTGTAATTAACCCAAAAACTTTGCATATTTAGCATGAGAATAAATGAGAACACTTTTAAAAATTATAAAAAAAATTATAATTTCCCCGGAACACTTTTCTAAATATCACATTTAAATTCAATGATTGCATCAACTTCACTAATTTTTAAAATACCGCAACTCTTCTTTTTAAAGAAGATCGTTAAGAATCTCAAGTCCCGCTGGAATCGTTATTATTTATCGTCATAATTATCGAGACCACTATTAAAATAGTATCCACTTATCATAAGCAACTGCCGGAATTTTCCACCAATAAGATATGATTTTTTACCTGAATCATAAAAATTCTTCAATATATTATTGGTAATTATGAATTAATAAGAAATAGTCTTTCTGGAACCTGTCTAATAGGACCTTTAATATTCATAAGCAATTTTAATTTGAATAAAGCTTTCAATACATTAAAAAACTAAAATTACACAAACCGTGTGAAGGTGGTTTTTCTGTTGGTAAAAAAGTTACATAATTTAAAAAAAAATTCTGATTAGATTTATTAAAGTGATTAGATATATTCATTGAAAAAATTATGCTACATTATTTACAGAAAATATGTTACAATGAACAAAGTAATCATTTCACATAATGTTGTATAAATGATGTGCCACCATGATAAAGCTAGGTTTATGTGCATAAGGGATGTGTTATTATGTTTTTGAGATAAAAAATTAAAATCTTTAGTGTTAATTATATTTCTGGTGTATTAAAAAAAACTCCACTCCAATTTTTTTTAATTTATCTTAAGTTAAAAGAAATATACAAATTTCACGTTCTTAACTTAAAAGTACTTTTTATTGACTTCCTTAAGTACATTTTCATTTTGCTCGGTGATCTTAAGAGCAAACAGTTTTTTCCTAAATATATTCATTCTATTTACTGATGTTAGGATATTGGGAAGGAGATTGTATATGTGTACACCCTCGTGGCCTATGTTTCTTTTACCACTTTCAGTCTTTGCTGAATGCGTGTATAGTTTATTATGTTGTCTTGAGTATTGTTCATGTCCTTGTGGTGCTTTTATAAATGTTGTGTTCGGTGACCGGATAAATCATCACAATGATAATTCATCACATCTTTAAAAAGTTATATAGAGTCATGGAAAGTTATGAAACAAAAACTTTATTAACTGGGTTAAGTAGGTTAGGTTAGGTTAAAAAAAAATTTTCATCGTTTTTAATGACTTTATATCACTTTTTAAAAGTGTGTTAAATTGTCACTGTGTTGAGTTATCATGGAACCGTGTTTATCGATATGTAGCCCTAGATATTTTTCACCATCTGAAATTTGTAGGTTTTTTCCTTCTCTTTGCAATGGTTTATGTTTATTTAATTTTCCCCATTGTTTTTTTTACATTTGAAAATTGGTAGAGTATTCTATTATTTATAAAGAGTGAAATTTTAAAACGTTTATCTTTGTAAATTTCTAATGTTGCATGTTAGAAGTATAATGCGTTGTGACATCAAAATCTAAGTTTTCTTATCATCAATCAATCAAGTCTGTGTGTGATTATAACTTTGGTTCGAAACTCGGATTTGTTTTGAATGTAAATGTCATTTCCAAAATTGGAAATTATTGTATCAAGAATTAAGTCAAGTGATAAATTATATTAATCGTAACATCAAACATATTAATTTCGGTTGTCTGTGAGGTGCGCTATTCCTGCGAGAAATCATTCACGTTCAATGAACTCAAATTTGCTTTTAATTTAAATGTTTTTTTCAAAATTGGATGTGATTGTGCCAAGAATTCAGATAAGCGATTAAGCATCAACCTGTTATACAATATTTCAACTGAAAATTATTTTATTTGTCATTTTTAAAATTGGAACTGATGTGTCAGTAATTCAGACAATTCCGTGATTTTTCGCCAGTCTGCGTTAATACACATACTAACAGAGTAATTCGTAGATGTTCCATGCGACTATGATCTTCCAAACTCTGTGTAAAGGTTTAAATTGGAAGCTATTTGTGTAATTTTTTTACGTACATTTGGGACTAGTATGTGTCAGGTTCGGTTTGTATAGTATTTAAATTCCTCTAATGAGAGCTGTGAAGTCATTTTTATATGGCTTTCGTGAATCGGTTTATATTTGATCATAGATCCATTAATTTATGCACTCCGGGAGACAATCTGCCTGTAGACATTTCAGTGAGTTGATCGACATTAGGTATATTACACAATCTTCTAAATTATACGTAAAGCACTAAAGTACTTTTACAGTCTGGAACTTCATGGCCAGCGCTTTTCTTTTCAAGATCAATTTTTCTTATTATTACCATCGTGAGCTACGGAGCCTCAAAACATCCATTAAACATAAGACATTACGCTGAATATGGGCCCTTGAACTGATGGAAGAATGTAAATACAATGAGTCGAAGGATAAAGCGGTTTGATTGTTGCATTTGTTTTACTATCCGAAATTGCTTGTTTCAACAAACATAACTATAAACTTTATAAACTAGCAAAAATCATGCAAAAAAATACGCATTTATACATGTACCAATAATATGCTTTTCGTTCAAAATTCATTTTATGCGAGAGAGCTTGATCCATACAGAAAACTGAAATTCAAGTCGGTCAAGGGTTAATATTTTGACCATGTTCAAAATATTTTTTGTAAGGCTGAAGTTTTTCAGTTTTACATAAAGAAATAAACTGCCTCGCAATTGTAATAAGAGATTAAAAAAATATATAACAAATGTAGAGATAATAAATTATATCTTCTACAATGATAATAATTTAGATTAGTAGATAAGGTCATCTATTCAAAGCTATTAGCAGTACAACTTTTCGGCAAACTTTGAGCAGAGCGCATCGATGTTAGAATCTTCGGAAAAAAAGTAACCGGTTTGTCACGTTATTTGCTTTTGCTGCATGTTTTCTATTGTATTTATTAAACGCCAGACCAAGCAATACAATGAAATATCATGCGAAATTTGTCATTTAAAATAAATGTTAAAATAGTGAGGCAAAATTTTACAGTAAAATTACATAATTTTGTTCTTTCAAGAAAAAATTAAAAAATGTTTCATTGACTTATTTATCAATGTTGGTTACCGCTACGCTAAACATTTATAAAACTAAAAAAAATTGGGTATCATACACAGACCAAGCAACATCCATATATTTAATTAATTTAAGTGTATGTTAATAGATAATAATAAAAAAAAAATTGTATATATGATTTGAATTTTCAGGGCCAAACCTATTATCGTGATACTTTGTGTAATCACTTCGGTTCTGATAATGACACTGTAGCGCTGTTTAAAACGTTGGCTAAAAAGGAGGTAGCGCAAGACGACACAATAATCCAAAAATAAATCACGTTAATTATAATATATGTTTGTTCCGCTCGATATCGAAACCGTAACCTCCCGGCTCAAAATCAAATGTGTTGTAAAATATCTCAATCTTACTTGTACAAACTCTAATTTGCAAAAGTAAGGATTTACCCTATAGCCGTCTATCCACTGGGTCGGTATCTGTAAGCTATCGACATAACCGAAAACCCTGCGCAGAAAAATCCCACAATGGCTGCGCTGCAAAGTGTACCGAACCTTACTTTTCTGCGCAGTATCTTCAGTTTAAGTCGATTGCTTACCAATACCAAGTCTGGGACGGAAAAACTGTATACCGCGCAAAAGGCTTGCACGAACGTTTATTTGCGCAAACTAAATTTGTTCTAATTTACACAAGTAAGCAAAGACAGCAAAACTGTATAATGCGCAAATGGCTTGCATACACTTCAAATGATTGCGACCTTTGCACAAACTGATTGCGCACGCAAGACGGTGGGTTTAGACGGGTCTTAAGAAATATGTCATGATATAATATATAATCGACGGTATTTGGTATTCTCAATTGGAAACAGAGGTCGATTTAATTAATGCCCACAGTAAGAAAAAAAGATAACTTTGGTTAAAAACTTCCCCTTGTTAAAGATCTTTTTAACCGTTCAGCATTCCGCAATAAATGACTACATACGAGTTTAAGTAAATAACACCGCCAAAGAACCGGCAATCTATTTCAATATTCAATATGATAATCCGTAATTATATGTAATTTAACCAAGTAGGTAGGCTTTTGCGTCGACACCGATAATATAATGGGCGAAAAATCTCAGTCACGCATAATGTAATTTGCCTCGTCCGGGATCGAGTCCACGACTGCCAGTCTCAAAGTAAACGCTTCTCAGGGAACTATAATCTCGATTAATACAAACACTTTTATCAGTGTGACGTTTTCAGAGCCTTATCGTTGACATAGATGAAAAATAAATTAAAAATCATTCAGTGCCAAAGAATTTATCCAACAAAATATTACTAGAAAGAATAAAAGTTGCAAAAGCAACATTCCTTTTTACTAAAGACTTTGTTCTATGATGTAGATACCATACAATGGTTTTGGATAAGAAATAATTTAATAAACCGAAATCTTTTTTATATTATTTACATTATCCTGTAAAATAAGGAATGAACTGTTTAAAAAATTGGGATGTTTTTAAGAAACGAAAGATCTCGATAATAACATTTTTTTTTCGTAAATAGTGACTACAAATTCTATATAAGGATCTTAGAAATATATTTTTTATCGGGAGGGATAATCAATCAGTGATGAAAATATAAGATGTCATTTCTGACGTTTTAACCTAACCTAAAAGCTTATATAATAAGATATTTAAACTGACGCGATGTCAATTGGAGATAGGAAGATACTTTTCAGTATCGCCCTGGGGTAAAACCACCATTCACAATTGAAACGTTGGAATAATGGCTTTAGCTGTGTTTATTGACCAGATATGAATGGCCAGGAACTCTCCCACCTTCCTCTTCCACATCTCCTTGGGGATGCAATACTCCCACTGGATCCAGACGTTTGGGAGCAGTTGGGACTCTTGTGCGGTCTTCACATTTAAAAAAATTATATATATATATATATTTTTTTTTTCTTTATTCATAAAAATATTTTTTTGGTTAAATACAAGGAATAAAGGAAATAATAGAGAGATGTAATCGTAAAGCAATCGCTAAGACATCTGGAGTCATTTTCCGATGATCTGTTACAAAATAATTTTTTTGAATGAATGGAGTACTTACTTATAAAAGATTGTTTCCACTCCTCAGCTCCGCGTTGCGGGCCATTCATTGGCTGTCATATAATCCAATGAGAATGCAATTCACTAATCACTTTTCACAAACCACTTTTATGATACTTTTCATTAACCACTTTATTTTTTCTTTAACTGGATATAGGACGGTCATGCGTTACATTTCGGAAATACTTCTGGAAAGAAAAGGAGCTCTTATTAATTTCACTTTTGATACGGGCAACCGTCGCGACGTCCTGTTACATCACTTTTTTTATGGATTATAAAAATATGAAGAGTTCTGAACAATTTTCAATGAGAAATATTTATTTGAATTTTTAATCTATATTTATAAATCCTATATTTGATCGATGCGATATTTCCATTACAATATTCACGCTTTAAAATCACCCTCCGACTCTTATTGGTAAAGCCGTTAATTTCGATTATGGACACAATGTGTTCAGATCCAGACGGAGAGCAAAAAATATTATAAAATGATTGGTTAATGTATACTTAACTGCCGCACTTTTAATAGGCACAGATTGTGTAAAATATATTTCGTTTCAACTTATTTACTACAAAAAAAACTTTACTATTAACGTCGGGGGGTAGTAAAAGTTGCATTAAAGTTCCATTTTTATTCATTCAAAGTTAAAAATTTTCCTTTACAATTAATCTTGTGCCATCATTTTGGATTTTTTTTAGTATGGAGAGACATTTGGCGAAAGGTTTCGATTCAATATAAATACCCACATTTTTTTAAATAACTTAATCTAAGAACCAATTAATATATTTTGTGCGTGTTTTTCCATCTCCGCCCAACGAAAATAGTTGTTTCTTGTCGTAATTGGAAACGAAATGTTATTTTCACAATCTGTAGGTACCTATTAAAAATGCGGCGGTTAAATAAACATTTGTCGAATATACATATATTTTATCTGAGTATATCTTGTTCACTAATTTTCTTTTGTGGAAAACAAGTGGCTAAGCTCGGAATATAAACCCGGAAACTATTGCTAACCGAGTTATAGTTCTAACAATTGAGTAAATTCTCGACTAGTTTATCGCTATAGATACCTACTAAATCGCGTAATATGAATTGCCTATCTAATACGTATTAGATAATGTATCAACAAAAAATCTATCGATGTATTGGAAGTTCTTGAATTTCGCTTATCCAAACATTTTTTCGTAAAAATTAAGTAAATTGAACAAGACATCCTCTCGAGTTCTTTCATGATTAAAATCATTCTATGCGAATCTAAAAGGTATCTGTTTGATAAGACACTTTTATAAGATAAGGCACTTCGGACTTCAATCAAATTATCAATTTGTCCGATTATCCGTTTCGATGTAGTAGCTATTGTTTCAGGGTTTTTTTATGAATAATTCGCCTGACCGACATTTAATACAATACATAATGAAGCGAAAAGCGAAAACGCTGGCGTACGTGACAGAACGTTGCTTGCTAAAAAATCTCTCAGCCAATATGACGTTAATATTTAGCGTAAAAAATGTGTGAGCGAGTTTAAAGCGAACTGCGGACTGACGACTTAGCGGGGAAATTTAGATGAAAAGTATGCGTTGCATTATAACTTGAAGTGTTAATAAAAACGTATTTTTTTACAATATTCTGAATTTTTATATCGTCTTTTTATAAATGTCATGATTGGTTTTAACAGTTATTTCTTTCACCCTGTCAGAGGTCAATGACCGATTTCAGGATCATAACAATTTGATGACAGATATTTCTAAATACATCATTCTAAGGTTATGTAAAGTTTCAGAGTGTTGAAACCATTTTTCAAAAAGTTGTGCATTTTGAAAATATTTTATTATCTCCCTGAAAATTTTAAAACATATCTAATATTTGTGTTATTTTTATTCTTTTAACATATATATATTTTAAATATGTTGTTAAAAGGTAAATGAAATGGGAGTTTTATCAGTAGATTCATAACACTAAATACATGAAACAAGTTCTATCTATTCTGAAAGTTTCATAGAGTTCATAAACACTTCATCATTCATTAAAAAAAAAACAGTTCTGTAAAATGTCACTGAAATGTCTTCAATCAACACATTATATTCTTAAATTAGATCACTTTTGAAAAATACATTCAAAACTTTTTTTAAAGTCTTTCAAATAATTAGAACTTTCGATTCAAACAAAAATTTTCCGGAAAAAAAAAAAATTCAAATAAATTTAAAGTCATAGAAAAAGTTTTAAAATAGATCGTTGATTAGACAGTTTATTTTGAGGAAATTTTAAAATTGGAATCGGACTTTACTTTCTTTGGGAAAAGGCGACTGATTACGCGATTAATGTGCGTGGTACACCGCTGGTGCGCTAGCGTGGCACGTGCTCACGGAACGGCTCGCCGGGTAAGACTGAGTTCGAGTTGCCTGCAGCCGGTAGCGCAAGGCGGACCGCGAGACCAGTAGAACGCCGCCCGTAGACAGCGATTGTACTATCCCTTCGCTATTGCTATTATATGACCAGGCTAGGTATGCGATGCATTGTTACAAGAAAATTTAAAGGAAACGGGAGGGAAAATGGGCTGGGATGGAGGATATCCCGCCATTGTTGATTGAATGACGACTCGAATGGATTCAGCTAGATTGTTGTATCGGATTTTGGTTGATTTGGGTTGACGTTTGTAAAGAGAAGAATTCGAATGCTGTAAAGGGTGTCATTTTCTCAAATTTTGATATATTTTTCAACATTTTCTATAGAAAACTATGTTTTCCTGAAAAATATCCACCAATCGGAACCCTTTCTCAGCCCACGACGCTTATAAATAATATTTGCTGATTCTAGAGGTCCCTCACTTATGAGAAACATCTCAGGTTTTTACAGAGCCCTTAGAGTGACATTGAAAAGGGGTATAAACGTCGTTTTAATTTTGGAAAGTTTTACATACACATTTTTTAATAAATACTAAATAAAGTAAATAATATATAATTTTTATAAAGTAAATACTGAATATTAAAAACAATAATTTATTGAAAATACTAATGTCGGTTGCGTGTGCATCCTACGTAACTCTGATTCAAAGAAGTCTCCGAAATTCTTGTTTCATTTGTATTTAAGTTATCTTAATTTAATGTTGTACGCGCAAAAATTGTTTAAGTTTTAAAATGTTTTACTTGTGCATTTTTGAAATTAATAAAATAATGATTTTTTTTTAATATTTGATGTATCCATTTGCTTTGATTTTAAGTGTCATTTTCAAAATAAGAACTTTCAAAATAAAGAGTTCACACAAGAGATAAAATGTTTTCACAGAAAATTATTTAATTTGTCATTTCCAAAATTGGAACTAACCGTCAAGAATTAGGTCCCTTGATTTTTAACGAATCTTCTCTAATAATATAATAATTGCTAAAATCTCGTAAATGGGAAAAATCACCACCACAATTTTTAGATATTTCGATTTTTTATGAGATAACAAGGTAAATGGAACCTTGCAATTTAGATCTGGTAATAGATTAATCCATTTTACAACGTTTCATTTTTGAATTATTGCGGTTCTACACCAGGGTGATGTTGAGAGTATCTTTAAAAGTGACACAAGCTGTTCTTTTAGGATTTCGATTTATAAAAGTGTAATAACCGGTGCAACAGCATAATAAATAATATATAAATAAAATACAAACATCCTGAATTTTACTCTCCCCCGCTAGTAATAAACATATTTTTAATTTAATTTTAAAAATTACGATTTTAAATCGATATAATATTACGACCTAAAAATATTAGTTTTATGTAATTCCAGATTAAGAACTGCACAGAACAAGTAGAAATATTCCACCTTTTCATTGGAACCAATACCAAATGTTTATCCAAATGGTTCGCTGCATTTGGTGACTTAACAGGGGTTCCTGGATTCATGGTGTGAGGTTTTTCCAGGTCCGGATTGGGCCAGATCGGGAGAGGCCGGTTGAGGGAGACCATTTGTCTTGAACTCTCTCAACCCATCATATCGCCTTGCACCGTAGAGGGAAGGATGGATTCATAGGTCTGTCACTCCTGGACACACTAATCCCTCAGGTTCTTACCCATCCCTCATACTCTCTTCCTTTCCAGAACTTTTTCTCTTTCCTTTCCTTAAAAAGACCATCCAAGTTATTTCCCCAAATATGACATTAGGGCCTCCTATGTGAACTTAACGTAAAAAAAATCGGTTGTCAAGTATTTTTTTACGACCTGCATCAGCCCCATTAAAATGTAAATCCTAAATTTACGAAATTCAGAAACTCCTTTAAAATACTATGTAAAATTTGTGAAACCTTGTTAATAGATACCTACTTCATTAATTTGCGTATAGAGCATGCAATTAAAAAGTATGTAATTTATTCCTTTCACTGGTTTATTTTTGAGACTGCATAAATGGTTTTAGAAGTGTATTTTTTATAGCTGTCAATATTAACATAGTAATTTTATATCTAAAAACCAAATCATTAATATTTACGACGAATGCATGTCCGTTAAAATGAAATGCATAAGTAATTCAGATATTTTGCTTGTGTATTCACATGCGAAGATCCAATGTGCGAATGTATAAATACACATATTTAAATAAGAATAAACATAAAATCAAAGCGTTTTACAAAACTTATACCTTTGTACCTTTAACTTTCTTTACCTTTGGGGTACCTTTGGTTGAACTTTAGATAACTTAATATTGATTATTAAGGGCGGGTTGTTTCGGAGAATTTGAACAATTCATCAAATTTCAACGTTCATTTACGGGTTCTGTGAAAGTCCTATTCTAATTCTGTTATTATGTCATTATAGGCTAGTTGCTTGACAGAACTGAAATAAAACAGAACTTAAAAATATCTTTCACAGAACTTGAAAATTAACTTTGAAATTTGAAGAATTGTTCAAGTTCTCCGAAACAACCCGTCCTAAGTAATTTACTTTTGTTTGATCTTGAAATGAGAAGATTCTAGGTTCCTACCGAAAAGTCATTTATCCAGTTCCAACCTCTCGGTACTGTAGAACTATTTAAATGATACATGGAACATGACAATTGAAAATAATTCGTGCGAATTCGAGTGCGTTTGTTTTTGAAAACTGAAGCAGGATTGGGGCTTCTTTGGAAGCAAGTTGTTGGTGTTTTTCGTGTATATAATCTCGTTTAAAATTGAAAAGAAGGAAGTTGACTATCTTAGAAGTGCATAAGATTTAGAAGTCTCCAATACATGATGTGTAAAAAACATTCATCTCGTTTTAAAGAAATACTATTTTTATTGTGAAATACCTTCTTAATGACAGTCAATCTTTTCCATTTTGCATTAATGAAATTCCTCACAACAGGTCTACAAAACGGTTTACAATTTCGTGGAAATATTATTTTCCGTTAAAATTAGAGAAATTAAAATGACATAAACACACATTTTTTAAATAACGGTGTTTCAGAATACTGTAATTAATCACCAGTTAGATAAATCCATCAGTTTTGAGGATTATTATTCGCGAAGACGAATCAATCAATGCAGTGGTTTGGCGAGAGCCTCGGCAACCAAGGATTTTTTTTTAAACTAGCTGAAATTATAAAGAATTTTTCAAAATCACACCTAGCTGGTGATCTGTTCCCTTTGTTTTGAATGTCAAGCGTGTGAAATTTCATCAGTCTCGGAATAAAACTATATATTTATAAAAAAATCAAACTCAGACCCCCGGTGTCCGCCCGCCACAGACACTATTCTTTACACAAACTATAATAAACTCAGACCCCCGGTGTCCGCCCGCCACAGACACTACTCTTTACATATAACTATAATAAACTCAAACCTCCGGTGTCCGCCCGCCACAGACACTATTATTTACATAAACTATAATAAACTCAGACCCCCGGTGTCCGCCCGCCACAGACACTATTATTTACACAAACTATAATAAACTCAGACCCCCGGTGTCCGCCCGCCACAGACACTACTCTTTACATATAACTATAATAAACTCAAACCCCCGGTGTCCGCCCGCCAGAGACACTACTCTTTACATATAACTATAATAAACTCAGACCCCCGGTGTCCGCCCGCCACAGACACTAATGGAAATTTATTCGATTAGAGTTTTTTGTAAGAGAAGGAGCCATTGTGCTACTTTGTCTGGGTAGATGGAATGTTTTAATATTTACTAATAGGAGCAGAGCATAAAAGTACCTACGACGCTTACTCTCTTAAAAGGACTCATTTCCATGTCACCGTTCAATCAGTCACAATCAGTCACAATCAAATTCGCCAATTCCTCACCTACATTGTTTGGGAAACGAATAGGTAAACGAATTAAGGATATCAACATTTTTAACGTAACTAATTCAATGTTTAAAACATACCATAACAATTTCTAATAAATTTTGATTGACTTTTTTCCATCAAATTGTAAACCGTTGTAATGTGAGTAATTAATGAACGCAACCATTTTTTACTATAAAAAATTGTAACACTTCATATACCCAATGTAAAAGTTCTCGTTAGGGTGTCCCAGGACATACGGAAGAAAAAAAAAATTATGAATTTAAATACGCATACCCTCTTATTTTTTTTGCATTTGATCCCAATAACTCATATAATAAATATTATTTTGATTAAACACCGACAACCTGTGCCGACTTGATGCCAAACATATAGTACAAATATTTGTACAGAGTTAATATGGAAGGATTTTAAACTTTCATTTTTGTCTGATAAATAAAATTTAATAATCCACAAATGTTCAATTAGGTAGTATTTTATATTTAAAAATTGGTTTATTGATTAAATTTTTTCTTCAAAGTTTGTTTTTTACAGTCAGGATAAATCTTCCGGTGTTCCTGAACGCATCGTAACAAAAATTGTTTTTGTTCCTCTTCGACCGTGATTAAGCTCTTTCAGCTGTATCATTCACTACCCTCAGCGACGACACCTTCTTTCTGTCTTCTTTATACGAAGCATTATTTGACCACATTGAAGGGCATTCGTTAAGAAAACTGGCATCTATTTGCAGATAATCAAACAAGGACTTGCTTTTGACGAAGAAGTCGTATATATTTTTCTCTGAAACAAAATTCACTAAATTATGATGTCAACAAAAACCTCAATACAAAACATAAATATTACTACTTATTAAACTTACCATCAAAATCTTCCTTCCATGGATAATTTTTTTGTTGTTGATATTTTCGATCATTTTTATTTTTGTTGTTGGATCCGGAACTTCGTCAAACAGCGATATAATATATACTTCATCGGTCAAATACCATAAATACTTACTGAACTTCTGTAAAGCTGCTATTGAAATGTTTTCATCAATTTTTTCATAATCCTTCATCGATTTCAAAAAGCACAAGTCATGGTAAGGTGCTTTAACTGCTATAATACATTGTAGCCATGGCTTGACATAGGATGTTACTATGAACAGGCAAACGTCTAAAAGTGCCGCCTTATTCTTACCGGTAATTTTAAATTGCGCACAAAGTAATGATATTTTCAACGAATAAAGCGCCCTTGCCATCCATCGAGTACCAGGAGGCCGAATCTTTAATTTTCTCGCTGTATCTCCGCCTAAAAATATCACAGAGGGCTCTAACAACTCTCGATAGTCATCTCCAAGTATTTTTTGTTGTCAGTGCAGTACGGTAAAAGTCTAGCAAATCATCGATTTCGGAAGCGGTTAGGTGCAATGTGAGATTTTCTCTATAGCACTGAATTTTATCGGGATCAACATTTTTCCAGTTATCTCGAAACTTTTTGAAGAGTGGGATGTTAGGGCTTGTAGTCACTTGACTGATTTTTACTTCAAATACAGCTTTTAATACCAACTCATACACACGATAGCGGCAAGCAAAATAAACATTTCTCTATTAAGTTTTTGTTCAAGAAGCACACAAGCACCGTTAAAGCGATCTGTATTTAAAGCTGTAGTATCACAACACAGAATTTGCACTTTATCTTCCAGATTCCAGTCTACAATCGCATTCCATACAGCCTGCGCTTGTTCGCCTCCCGAAAACTTTCCCATCGTGGCACAGCAATAAGTTGTTCGTTATCCCCATATGATATAACAATTGGAATACGTTCTTGTAACGGTTCGTAAGACGATGTTGAAGGAGTTGGCGCAGATAAACTAATTTAGTACTTTTCTTTCGCTTTTCTTCCTTGATTGTTCTAAGACGCGCTCTCTCCTTTTTATCTGTCAGTTTTTTGTCAACCCCCCCTAAGTAGCCAGGACGACCTGGCTCTCTTTGCCGCTGCAAGAAGATTCTATCTTCATTTATTTTTATTAATTCAAAGATTTGGTTGGTTGGTTGGTAAAGTTTTGGTTGGTATACGCGCCTTTTTCCCAATAGATAACACACTCGCGAATAGTGAGATTAGCACTTTGATTGACAGTTAAATTCACTTCCCGGATATTGTAGAACTAAATTTCAAGAACTTGTCCATTAGATGGCTATTTAGAACCAGATATTTGGTATTTTACGACTCCTATTAAAAATATATTTTTTTAGAAGTGCGTAAATCCAACGACATCTTGCCTGAATGAGTAATATTCGTTTACTGACAAAAAAGCAAGTTACTACAAGCTCATCAACACGTTTGCTCGCGGGCGTCTTAATGTAAAAGTTCTAACATGTTTCGATGCAAGTCGGCACGGGTTGCAGTGGTCCCAAGTAAACGAAATTTTATTTATAAGTGTTTTATCATTATTGAAACAAAATTAGAGGGTATTCGTTGAAAAATAACAACTTTAATTTTTTGGGACGCCTCAATGGACATATAAAAGAGTAAAATAAATATTCCAAATCATTTTTAAAAACATTACTTATATTCTGAATATAATCGGTTATTTTTTTTATGGAGAATAATTTAATTTTTATATTTAAGAGTTCAATCGTATGTTTGTATTTCGAGATCATTTATTATGCTCGTGGTTACAACAAATATAAAATAAAATTTCCATCTTTGTTTGGATTTTCTTAACTGGGGGTGGAATTTTATTACTACGCCACTGAATTGAAGATAAATAGTAACCGTGTATTTTTGTAAAATGTGTGTCATAGAGACATGTACCGTTGGAATAATTTCCAATAAAATAGTCCTGCCACCTGACGACCGCGCTACGTGCGTTCTACAGGTGATAAATATTATTTTAAGCCAATCAAATTATAATAAATATCTTGAATAAAATATCAAATGATGAACTCATAATTAAAATGACCAAACCCGCAATATGTTCAATGCGGAGGGGGTAATTCGATACATAGCCTCGTCATGTTTAAAAAATGGTTAATAAAATGACGAGATTTGATAATGTGCATTTTTTTGTAAATTTTACGAAAATATGTCAAATTAACACTTAAATAATATTTAACACTAGATCCATACCCTTGGAAAATCACGAGATATTATAATCTGAAGCCGAAAGTATTTGTCAAAAAAATATTTACCTCTGGATCATAGCCATTTAAAAGAAGAAATTTTCCTTCCGAATGTTAGTAAACTGAGAAATTACGACATCTATTTATCGGCATTATAAAAATAGTAATGTAGCACTGCTTATGAAAAGGGAAGCCATTCAAAGAATACGTGTATACGAAGAAAATAACTATATGAACGCTTGCTAGTATGTCCACTGGACATACTCGAAGTTCAGTGAAACCACGCGCGTTGTCTTAGTACCGTATCTTTACTGTGTTCATTTGTACAAGCATCTGTCAAGTCTTTAAACATAACAAATACACATTTCTAGTAATGGATCATTATTTTTGTATCTACTTTATCGCTTGACTGATATGATTTATATACTTGTAAAGAGTTCCAAGTTTGAAAATTAGTTAGTTCATTGAACTTACGCATTACGCAGTAATATTTCACGTTACTCATACTCCGACCACCGAAATTAGTATTTTTATATTGTAAATGCATCAGTATAATGTTCAAGTTTTAATTTTAATAATTAAATTAAAAAATTATCTTTTGTGTGCATTTAGCTTATTGGAATACCTAAAGAGCTATTTTTATCAAATTATGAGTTTAAAATCGTTAAAACTTGCTAAACCCTAAGAAACCTTCACGTAAAATAATACTTTAATAACACGCAGACGTCGTTAAAACCATCATAAACAAAGCGTTTTTAGCCAACGGATATTTGAGCCATGCCAAATTTACGATCCGTTTTTGAAATTCTTTAAATACTCTCATCATTGTATTAAAACAATACTAAATTTTAGCTGAATTTTGTTTTTATATAGAAAATACTAGGAATTCTGCTAAGTAGAAACATCTAGAATCTAGACGATAAATGAAGGATGGTTATAGTTCATGTAACTTTAGATGGTACAGGTAATAATACTGTGGATATATGAATTTGTACAAATTCTCTAAACATTACGTTCTCATTCCTCTACTACCCTTGTACCCTGGTAACTGCGAACACCCCATTCCAGGTGACATTGGAGTCACCTTCAACATTCCGATGTGAACTCGTGTTTTTGGGTTCAACAACCTTGTCAGAGGTCGTCAAGATTTTAAAATATGCAGAAACTGCGTGGAATATTATGGAAGTTATTTCAATTAAGTTTCTACCTTCCTGCAAAATTAAAAACCGATAGTTTTTTATGGGAATGTTAATAATTAATTGCATTAAAATGATTTTGAAGCCTCCCAAATGTTAAATAATAATGTTTAATTTAATGCAATTGCTAAATTCCCTGTACTTAAATTATTTTTTATTAAAGTGTTATTATTCGTCGATTGCTCAAATATAATGTTTTTAAAGATATAAAATAACGGAGTTTTTGTATATAGTCAGATTTTCCTGATATAAACAAAAGACAGAAACTATCCTTAAATGGTTCTGCTTGGCTTTATTCAATGAATACTTCAATTTGGATTGGAAGACAAAATATTCAAAACTGAATAATTATTTTTTAATCAAAGGGTGTAGCAAATATCTAGTACGGGTTAAAATGATTTTTCACGTTAACCCACACAGGAGGGCCTATGTCATCTTTGGGGATGCTGTGTGGAGGGTCTTTTAAAAGAAAGGAAGTTCTGGGAAAGAAAAAAGGTATAAGGGGTGGGTAGGAATCTAGGGATCAGCAAAGACGGACGAATGATCTATCCTGGGCATTATTCTCCAGCACCGCATTTTGAGGGCATCTATCTTCTTCCTTTTGCTGGCTCTAAGTGTACAATGTACATGTCTATAAATGGTACTAATGAAGAATAATAATTTATGCTGAACATAACTGAAACATACTTTTCATGTATGCCGAACGATTTTAGAAGCTGTTATTTGTCAAAAAAGTTAAGTTAAAATTTTAGACCAATACAATACTAAAAAAAATATCTGAAATATGATGATGACGAGAAAATGCTAACGGTTAGGTATTTGGGTTGGGTTTCGTGGGTTCAATTATCTGATAGTTAAGTCCTCAATCTTTGCACAAGCAACATGATGGTAGTAGGAGCATTCAAATATTGTCAGGTCACTAGTAACCTGAGAACTACAAGAGAGTTCTGAAAACAGATAGTATTAAAATAAAACGTTGAATGATACGATGCGTAATCCATTACTCGAAGATGTATCCACTTTTTTCTAGAAATGAAACGTTTCATGCCATTTAATTTTCAACTTGATCTAAATGGAAAAACAAGTTAAATGTAAAGCTTTCAAACTTCGGTCGTTTTAAATCTGTTACCCCTGTTCTGGAAATCGACAATCGACATATTAAAGTTACCGTCGTCAAATATTATAGCACTTAGTAAATAGTTTCCCTTAGCCGTAGTTAGGTTACTGTCGTTTAATTGGGGGATGAATAATTTAAATGTACCAACCTGTTTCTAACTTCTGGTTCATAGTATCCGTCCCCCCCCCCCCTCCTGAAACTAGGGTCATTAAACACTCAGGGGGAAATCGTCGACGTAATAACTATAGAGAAGGTATTATTTAATCATTGAAGAACATAGTATCAAAGACTCCCAATCAAAATATTAAACAGATAAAGACATGGAAAATAAAAATGAACTGTCGCAGTCGGGACTCTAATCCAGATCCTCTAGTGACTAGTTTTAGGGAGACTAGCTCCTACCAATTGAGTTATTGAAAACTTATTCAATTCGGTAATTTTTATCAATCTGTTATATCAAGTTTCTAACATTTTCGACAGTTAATTCCCACATTTTGGCTACCATCTTTTTTTGGTATGATTATATGTTTATGATGTATTATTTACATTTATTTACATTTGGTAGGCGGGAATGGGTACCGCCGCCCTGGGAACCATTTATTGGATGACCAACACCTCTGCCACAGGTCACCCCAAGTGGTTCGCTACGTTTGGTGACTTAGCAGGGGTGCCCGGGTTCATGGATTAAGGTTTGCCCGGGTCTTGGTGGCGGGTGCGTCGGCCCACCTTCTGCGTGGCGGGCCGGTTGGGAGATGCTGGTTGAGGGAGACCCTTTACAACCGGTTACCGCTGTCCGGGCCGCTCGATAGTACAGGGGCCCGACCCTCAGGCTCACGACTAAGGGTGGGCTGCCCCATCAGCGAGTGAAAAAACCCCGCCACTGCTGTTGTGCCGGTTCGTGACCGGAGGGGACCCAGCAGCAGCGTTTGGGGCGCATTGGATGCCCTCTCCAGCCGGACTCTCCCAGCCTATCGCCTAGCACCGCAGTGAGTGGGCTGGAACCAAACGCTCATCACTCCTGGACAGCCTGAACCCCATATTCCTACCCACCCCTCATACCTTTCCATTCCAGACCTTCCTTTCACTTCATACCCTTAAAAAAAAAAAAACAAAATTAAAATCATGAATATACATAAAAACAAACTTAACATCATTACAGCGGCGAGTAGCAGGCGTCCCCGGTGCGGGCCAAAACTGTTGGTAAATTTTGCCAACATTCGCGGCCTGCACACAAATTTAAATTCCGTCCATCACCATCTTTTGTCCCAACGTCCCAACCTTCTTTTCCTATCCGAAACTCAGATAGCCGAGCCGCCAGACTCCTCATATCTGGACTGCCCGGGCTTTACCCTCGCAAGCAAATTCCGACTGAAAGGAGGAGTCTGCCTCTATAGTCGAGCTGACGTCAACTGTGTGCGACTATTGAGTCTGGAAAACTCCAGATTCGACGTAATGTGGGTGCGCGTCAATCTTGCCAGTACGGCAAGATTCTACGCATGTCTATACCGCTCACCGAACCATAGCGAATCAGACACTTCCGAGCTCTTCAAACATTTGAGCGATACTATTGATGATCTCTTGCCCCGCTACCCTTCGGCCGAGTTTGTTGTTCTGGGGGACTTCAACGTTCATAACGAACCATGGTTGAAGTTCTCAGGCCCAACGGACTCGGCTGGCCGACAGGCGGAATCCTTTGCCATTTGCTACGGATTAGAGCAATTGGTTCAGGAGCCTACAAGGGTTCCTGATGTCCAGACTCACCGCTCCAATCTGTTAGACCTATTCTTAACTACTGTGCCACACGGTTATAAGATTGACGTCACAGCGCCTCTGGGATCATCTGACCACTGCCTAGTGACGACATCAATCCCCGTTAGCCTCAGACCAACCAATGAGAGGCTGAGGAGAAAAGTGTGGCACTATAGGTCAGCAGATTGGTTCGGTATGCGGGCCCATTTCAATGCTTTTCCGTGGTCAGCTGTTTGTTTTCGGACTTCGGACCCTTCAAGATGTGCCCAGGAGATTGGTGAAGTCATCAAATCGGCGATGGATGGCTTCATACAATCGACTACTAAAGAAACTGGTGTGGGCTCAAAGCCGTGGTTCAGTCGACAATGCTCCGAAGCAGTTCGACGAAAAAACGCGGCTTACCGAGCCTACAACACATCTCGAACGCCCGAAAGCAGATCAGCATACAACAAATCGGCAAAGGAATGCAAGAGAATCATCAATAGATCAAAATTCGAACACGACCTGCAGATCAGCAAAAAGCTGGCTGCCTGCCCGCATGGCAGCAGAGCATTCTGGTCGCTTGCGGGCTCAATAGGTCGAAATTTTTGCAAACCCAGTTTGCCACCTCTTACCAGACCTGACGGGTCACTAGCAAACACCGCCACCGAAAAGGCAAACCTTTTAGGGAAAATGTTTGCGGAAAACTCGACCCTCGACGACGGGGGTGCTGTTCCGCCGTCGGTTCCTCACTGCGGCTTCTATATGAAAAAGCTGAGGATCCGGCATCGGGATGTACTCCACGTCATACGGGGGCTCGATGTAAACAAAGCTAGTGGACCTGATGGAATACCTGCCCTGGTATTGCAGAGGTGTGCTGCGGAAATAGTTCCAGTTTTGACAAAGCTCTTCAAAATGTCCCTGAAGTGTGGCACTGTGCCCTCTGGTTGGAAAAAAGCGGTAATTCACCCTATTCCCAAGAAAGGTGACCGCTCCAACCCGGCCAACTACCGCCCCATAGCGATCACATCAGTTCTATCCAAAGTGATGGAACGTGTGATCAACGACAAACTGCTCACATACCTCGAGAAGAACAAAATTATCAACGACCGTCAATACGGATTCCGGCGGAACCGCTCGTGCGGTGATCTTCTCGCGTATGTGACGCATGTTTGGGGGCGGTGCCTGGAACGTCACGGTGAGACCCAAACGGTCGCACTAGACATATCCAAGGCCTTTGACCGGGTCTGGCACCGAGGACTTGTCAACAAATTGCATTCTTACGGACTTCCCGCATCCCTGTGTACGTGGATTGCTGACTTTTTAAGGGATAGGTCGATTCAGGCGGTTGCTGACGGTTTCACCTCTTCCTCGCACTCCATAAATGCTGGCGTCCCACAGGGATCGGTTCTGTCTCCGACTTTGTTTTTGTTGCACATCAATGACCTTTTGACATGTGCACCGATTCATTGTTACGCGGATGACAGTACAGTTCATGATAGCTTTTTGTTTGACAAGCCCCCAAAGGGCACACAAACTCCAACGGCTCGGAGGGCTTTGAAGCAGAGAATGGACGGTTATCTCGAGAGTATTTCCTCCTGGGGTAAAAATAATCTCGTCGAATTTAATGTTTCAAAGACCCAATCCTGTCTGATTACGTCTAAAAGGGATCCAAATGATAATCTAGTCTCCTTCAACGGAAGCAATCTTCCGAACAGGCCTTCCATTGATATGCTTGGTGTAACTATAAGTGACCAGCTCAGGTACGGGGGCTCCATCGAAGCCAGAGTAAAGTTGGCCTCTCAGAAGCTAGGCGTACTGTACAGGGCCCGCAGATACTTTAATAGTACACAACTGCTCACCCTGTACAAATCGCAAGTGCGCCCTACTGTCGAATTTGGCAGCCATCTCTGGTCTGGAGCCCCAAAATACCTGAAAAAAACCCTTGACTCTGTGCAGAAACTGGCGGTCCGTTTGATAGATTCCCCAATCTTAACAAACGGACTGCAATCTTTAGAGCACAGGCGTCAGGTAGGTATGCTGTCCTTGTTCTATCGGTATTACAATGGAAGATGCTCTGAGGAACTAGCGTCATTGATCCCTTCGGCACCGGTGCGTAGTCGGGATACACGCCAAACGCGCGCCCAACATTTGTACACAGTTGACACTTGTCACATGAGAACGGGTCGCTTCTACGATTCGTTCTTAAGTTCAACAGCTCGGCTGTGGAACGAACTGCCGGCCTCTGTGTTTCCTCCCTCCTACAACATGGGACTCTTCAAGACCCATGTTCACTCCTTCCTCTCCACAAAAAGACCCTCCACACAGCATCCCCAAAGATGACATAGGCCCTGAGGGAAATTATTTTCTTCAGGGCCTCCTGTGTGGAGTAAATATAAAAAAAAAAAAAAAAAAAAAAATTTACTATCGGGTACTTTTCAATGCCGCTCAGTGTTTTGTTTTACACAAGCTAGACGTTAAAAGTGCAATTTTGAACTAATCATGGAGGTGTTACCAGATAGACAGTGTGAGAAATGCTTGCTTAATTGATGTGATTATTGTAAGAGTGGACTAATTCCAGAGTCCTTGTATAAATTGTGAGAGTGAACTAATACCAGAGTCCTTGAATAAATTAAGAGAGTGGACTAATGCCACAGTTCTTGTATAAATTAGCCAGATTCCACTCTCACATTAAGTTTTCGAGCTGTTTTTTTGGTTCAAGGTGTTAATTTACTGTTCTAAAAAAAATGGAGGCTACTTGGGTTGTAGCAGTTAAATTTTCTTACAAATACTTTATTTTAAGTCTAGACAAATATTTATTAAAATAATGTGCATATATTATAATTGCTATTATTATGTGATGTATTATGTTTTAAAAAAATATATTGAACTATTGTTTAATTCAAAACAGTATCATTATTTTCCTATATATCACTCTTATATTGTCATTTTATGGACATCTCGTACGAGATGTAAACATATTAAGTATTTTTTTAATTGAAAAGCTCAGCGCAAGTGGAAAAACAGGAATAAAATAATTGAAATTTATTTTAGACGAAAAAAAATTTCATCATATGTTAGGGTAAGGTTAGGTTAGGTTAGGTTAGGTTAGGTGAGGTTAAATTCACCCCACAGACAGGTGGGTTACAATAATACAAGAACTTGATACTTGATTAGTGTGTTAGATATTTTAGCATCTTGCTTATATGAAACGAAACACTGTGCGCCAATTATTAAAAAAAATATCATCGGAAACTCAACAAACATTATATCATTGACACTGATGATTTCATCGGTTTGCTAAATAATAGTTTAGTGGAATTCTGGATCGCAATAGTAAAAATAAATAGATATTATGTATCCACTTTTAAAAAATGTATAAGTTGGGCTTTTACATAAAAAAATGTATAAGTTTTATGTAAAAGCCCAATGGGGGTATAAATAAATAAATAAATAAACTCAGACACAAAAAAAATAGGATTAGTGATTTCACCTAAACAAACATAAATAAATAATACAACTTTCAACATTGCTAACACAACCAATCAAAATCCACAAATGTAACAAATTCTGATTTAGAAAAAAAATCTATCTTAATATTGTCCAAGAGACCCAACTGTCTGAAGCCAGTGCGGCGTTGGCATCCCCAATAATTGGGGTACATTATGAGGCTGCAAGGAGTGGAGATGGAAGATAGTAATTTGAGATAGTAAATTCGTGGAGAGTGTTTATTTTGATTTTTTCAGGCTTCAAACTTGAACGAGTAGTATTGGAGCAGATCAATCAATAGGCACCAACTCGCCAAGCCAAAAAAAACTCAGCAACATTAGCAGAAAAAAAAACAATTTTACAATGAAGTATTTTTAATTCAATGTTTTATCGCTTTTTAATAGCTGCTCGGTCTATTCGGGTCATTAAAACGATTAAAAAATTACTCGCTTACTAAACCATAAAACCGCTTTCACGAACACAAATAAATCATTAAACTAAAACACACTAGTATTCTAAACATAAAGAGGTTTTATAACTTGAACTTAAACCAAAAATAAAATTTACGTAAAGCAGATAAACTTGCAACTTTAATAAATTCAAAAGTTTTTCTGCCGCTTTGACTAATGCTTTGATAAAATATTTTTTAATCAAATAAATATTATTCACTCGCGTCTCCTTCGATAGCAAAACCATGTTTGCCAGGTTAGGTTAGGTTATGTTGACTGTGGAACTCTTTTCCTACGGTTTGTCACTAAGGACGGGTTGTTTCACTGAATTTGAACAATTCGTCAAATTTCAAAGTTCTGCGAGGGTTCTATTCAAGTTCTCTTATTATATCATTATTGGCCAGAGGCATCACAACACTGAAATAATAACAGAACTTAAATAGAACCTACACAGAAATTATGAATTGTTCAACTACTGTGAAACAACCCGTCCCTAGGTTTTAAGTTCAAATCCTGATTACGACGCTCCTTTTTCTTAGATTGGTTAAATACAAAACTATTACATTATTCAATTCCATATGTGTTTTTTTATATACAGTCTCTACATTTTCACTATCCAGGGTCTGGGGAATAGGAAAATAGTTACAATGTCAGTATGCGTAAGTTCCAATTAACGCTTATTGGTCTGAAAGCGTTGTTTTGTTAGAATCTTAGATACGATCATGTAACTAATGGGTTCCCGTACAAAGGATGCTCCATTGTGTAACTTAGCAAGGGATGTTGCTTGGTGTTAGATCTCGATAAGAATGTCAAACAATGAACAATTATCACCCTCATTTTAAAACAGCACTGCTGGCTTTGTTGGTTAAACAGATTAAATTTAATTTTTGATATCACGGGGTTGAATCGAGGATTGAATATTGTGATCGAAAGTGTTAAAATTATCGGATGGGTATTCGTTACTAGATAAATTTAATTATTAGAAGAAATATTACCTGGAAAATTTGTTAAATGGTTTGCGTTGAGAACTGTCAAAGTAAGCAAAAAAATAAAGAACGTATTCGACTTACATTATTCATTCTAAATTGTTTATGTAAAGTTAACAGCAATTTTATACTATTAATAGTAATTTTGTAACCTTAATAACCTATACTTGTCGAGGCGGGTAACTTGTGTACCTGTGTACGATAAAAAAACGATTTTTCGGCGATAAAATAAATACCACATAATATTTCTTTTAATTTTTACACTTAATGGTCATTTTAAAACACATCAATAATGTTATAAACTCAATGGAAAGATTTGTATTTTCGTGATTATTTTTGGGTTATTATGCAGTTTTGCTCTTCCTCCATCTTTACTGACTGCGTCACAGTGTCCACCATCATCATGTTTAACACTGTAACACTGTCCGACACGTTGGCTAAAGAACGAGGATTTATAGCACGGCAAAATAACCAAAAAATCAAAATAATACATTTGGTCGCGAAAATCTTAAATCATGTTTGATTTGTTTTTGCAATCACAATTATTGCTAATGTCTAAAGTTATAGTTAATAATCCGTCGCAATTAATTATAAAGAAAAAAATCTGAACATGAAACATGAACTCAATGTCGTGAATTGATCAATCTTCAATTTTTAGGCAACGCAACTAGTTTCCACTCGCAGTGTCGTTATAACGCATATATACTTGCAAACATTGATGTATTATATTTAGATGAGACATGAAGCAAAAAAATAGGTTCCGCTTTTTGACCTCCAACTGACCTCCAACACTGCCAACGCCATAATTATAACCACCGATTCCTGTCTATACGCACCTCTTATCACGTTCTAATAGTGGAACAAGTTTTGACGAGATATTAGTACGCAGTAGCACCTTTAATTATAGCTATGTGCTCGTAAAAGACTTTTAGATAGTAACCCTAGTTCCATAGAAAAATAAATCGAAATATCTGGGTTTTTTTTTTTTTTTTTTTTTTTTTATATTAACTCCACACAGGAGGCCCTGAAGAAAATAATTTCCCTCAGGGCCTATGTCATCTTTGGGGATGCTGTGTGGAGGGTCTTTTTGTGGAGAGGAAGGAGTGAACATGGGTCTTGAAGAGTCCCATGTTGTAGGAGGGAGGAAACACAGAGGCCGGCAGTTCGTTCCATAGCCGAGCTGTTGAACTTAAGAACAAATCGTAGAAGCGACCCGTTCTCATGTGACAAGTGTCAACCGTGTACAAATGTTGGGCACGCGTTTGGAGTGTATCCCGACTACGCACCGGTGCCGAAGGGATCAATGACGCTAGTTCCTCAGAGCATCTTCCATTGTAATACCGATAGAACAAGGACAGCATACCTACCTGACGCCTGTGCTCTAAAGATTGCAGTCCGTTTGTTAAGATTGGGGAATCTATCAAACGGACCGCCCGTTTTTGCACAGAGTCAAGGGTTTTTTTCAGGTATTTAGGGGCTCCGGACCAGAGATGGCTGCCAAATTCGACAGTAGGGCGCACTTGCGATTTGTATAGGGTCAGCAGTTGTGTACTATTAAAGTATCTGCGGGCCCTGTACAGTACGCCCAGCTTCTGAGAGGCCAGCTTTACTCTGGCTTCGATGGAGCCCCCATAGCTGGTCACTTATAGTTACACCAAGCATATCAATGGAAGGCCTGTTCGGAAGATTGCTTCCGTTGAAGGAGACTAGATTATCATTTAGATCCCTTTTAGACGTAATCAGACAGGATTGGGTCTTTGAAACATTAAATTCGACGAGATTACTTTTACCCCAGGAGGAAATACTCTCGAGATAACCGTCCATTCTCTGCTTCAAAGCCCTCCGAGCCGTTGGAGTTTGTGTGCCCTTTGGGGGCTTGTCAAACAAAAAGCTATCATGAACTGTACTGTCATCCGCGTAACAATGAATCGGTGCACATGTCAAAAGGTCATTGATGTGCAACAAAAACAAAGTCGGAGACAGAACCGATCCCTGTGGGACGCCAGCATTTATAGAGTGTGAGGATGAGGTGAAACCGTCAGCAACTGCCTGAATCGACCTATCCCTTAAAAAGTCAGCAATCCACGTACACAGGGATGCGGGAAGTCCGTAAGAAGGCAATTTGTTGACAAGTCCTCGGTGCCAGACCCGGTCAAAGGCCTTGGATATGTCTAGTGCGACCGTTTGGGTCTCACCGTGACGTTCCAGGCACCGCCCCCAAACATGCGACACATACGCGAGAAGATCACCGCACGAGCGGTTCCGCCGGAATCCGTATTGACGGTCGTTGATAATTTTGTTCTTCTCGAGGTATGTGAGCAGTTTGTCGTTGATCACACGTTCCATCACTTTGGACAGAACTGATGTGATCGCTATGGGGCGGTAGTTGGCCGGGTCGGAGCGGTCACCTTTCTTGGGAATAGGGTGAATGACCGCTTTTTTCCAACCAGAGGGCACAGTGCCACACTTCAGGGACATTTTGAAGAGCTTTGTCAAAACTGGAACTATTTCCGCAGAACACCTCTGCAATACCAGGGCAGGTATTCCATCAGGTCCACTAGCTTTGTTAACATCGAGCCCCCGTATAACGTGGAGTACATCCCGATGCCGGATCCTCAGCTTTTTCATATAGAAGCCGCAGTGAGGAACCGACGGCGGAACAGCACCTCCGTCATCGAGGGTCGAGTTTTCCGCAAACATTTTCCCTAATAAGTTAGCCTTTTCGGTGGCGGTGTTTGCTAGTGAGCCGTCAGGTCTGGTAAGAGGTGGCAAACTGGGTTTGCAAAAACTCCGATTGAGTTAATTATTCCAAATGGTAAATATCTCTTCATATTCCATAAAAAATAATTCACATATATCTTAATTTTTTAGTTAAATCACATATTTCCTTATGGAATTATATTGAAATCAGCACATTGTTAGTTCAATATCAAACATGGCAGATATTTCCCTATTGAACTAAGTTTGATACGTCGCAATTGTAGCCAATAATAGTTTAACTAAGAAAAAATTTACTTGTTTCTCTACTGAACAATTTAATATTATTAAATTAAAACCTTGAGGAATTCTATGGAAATAATCAAACTTCAGGATTGATTTAATTAGAGGTTCATTGATTTATAACAAGTTCCCCTTTAACTCTCTAAGTTTTTAAGTTCCAGAAAAAATATATTATTTTTTTTGATAATATCTATACATTTGTTATGCCGAAACGTTAATTATATGAAATTCCTTCGATAGAAAAAAATCGCAAAGTAAGCTCAGAAAATTTTTAAAAACACGTTAGTTCTGTTTTTTTTTTAATATACTATGTGCATGAAAAAATTCACCGTATATCTTTAAATGAAACTAAACCATTTGCCGAAAGATTTTTGCTCTATTTTAAATGAGCCGTTATTTATTAAATATTTTCACCATTTTCGCTTAATTAGTCGTTTTTTTTAATATTAGCGCGCTCCTTCTAACATTCATATTTACATATCTCCCTTTCAAACCACATTTGAACGCTTATTACGGGGCCTTAACCTAACTATTCCAGATTGTAAAGGCATTTCAGATTCTGTCAAGAAAAAAAAAATTAGATTTTTTATTTTAATTTTTTCGCACGTAAGGAAATAGTTTAAATTCGTATATTACGAACCGTGCAAAGTTTAACCATGAACGTGTGAGACTTAAAAATGTTCTCTTTAGTTCAGAGGAAAACATATACACTTACTTTAAATAAAAAGAAACAAACTAACCTTCACGCTTTTTCGTCAACAATATTTTGATCTTTTGCAATTTTTAAGCCGTAAATAAAAGTATTGTAAACCAGATCATAATTTACTGCCGAAAAACTGTTCATTAGCAACTTCTAGCTGTTTTCATTAAAATTCGTGTTATTATTATTAATAAATTATTTTTGTCTAATTTGTTATTTGGGATGGTCAGAAAGATCTAAAAGTCAATCTCATTTACGGTCAAATTGGTTTATTGAAGTGTGCATCCTTCTTCGCTATTGGTTTTTTTTTTTTATTTATATTAAGTCTAATGGCTTCTTCCATCTACCATCTACCGAATGGCCCCCTAAATTCTAAGCGGCGCTCTAAATAACTATCTTAACTAAGTATTGGCAAATGTTTCTTTCAGTCGTGAATAGAAGATTAAGTTGAATTTAAGTACCTAAGAATAACTGAAATCGAATTCGATATATATTCTATTTTATGTTTATGTGATAATCAAACATACTAATTTGGGTTGTCTGTGATGACGTGCGTTATTTATTTCTGCGTGAAATTTTTCAAGCTGAATGAATCGAAATTTAAGTTTTAATTTATGTATTTTTTTTAAATTGGAACTGATTGTGTAAAGAATAATTTACACATGTCATAAAGTTTTAATTATATAATTTATAATTTTTGACAGATCGTGATTTTTTAAGTTTATTTACAGTGTTCATTCGAAACGGTAATCTCTGATCGCAGCTTTATTTATTTGTCAAATAATTTAATTATATATATATATATATATATATGAAATAGATAAAAAAAATTTTTGAAAGACGGTAATCCTACGGCAAATATTTCCTAAATACTACATATAGATTAAATTAAAATAGTTAATTAATATAATATCCCTTGATTTTTCACGCTCCGCTAATAATCTGTGTTCTTTCATAGTGTTCATTCGAAAAGTAAATCTCTCATCACCATTCTATTTATTTATTTGTCAAATAATGTAATTATTTTTTATATATATATGAAATACATTATTTTTTTTTGAAAGACGGTAATCCTGCGGCAAACATTTCATAAATACTTTCAGCTTCATATAATATCCCATGATTTTTCACGGGTCTGCGCCAACAATCTCAATAATAAATTGGTAATCTAGCCGTATTGTTGAAAAATCATCAAAATGACGCATAACAATTAAATATAAGGCAAATTTGTACTATTCATGCTCGTTCTTAATGTGCACAGATATTTGAAAAAACACTTTTTTAAACTTAATTATTGTAATAAACAACTATTTAAATTACAGGAAAAGGAAAATATTTCATTACAAATGGAAAACCTCTCCCCAACCTGGGCCCCCTGTTAATTCCCCATACGTAACGAACCACTTATGGCAGAGGTGTTGGTTATCCTATAAATGGTTCCTGGGGGGACGGTACCCATACCCTAAGATGGCAACAACGAAAACAAAAAATATTGAAACCGATAGCACTGACAACATCATTAAAACTAAAATAAAATTTATTGCTATTTTCTTACCTTGATTAAGACATGTAAAGTTTTTATGGCAAAAGCTCTCATAAATTGTCTGATTTATTGAACAAGCAGCACGTTTATAGGTTTCTTACCCGAGTCAAAGGTGTCCGTTTTCTTTATATTATGTTTGTTAGCAAGTATTTTAAATAATTTAATCTTCTAAGCTAGGGATATAAATTAAATTAATCGCGAGGGACCGTGTCTTTCGCACCAGCGCAAAGCAGCGCTGGGATAATGCTTGGCAACATTACTTTTGCGAAAGTACGCCAAAAACTAAGCCATGCAGAAGCATTTTATGTTTATGGTTTTTGTGTTAATTGTTTTGCAGAAATCCTGAATATATTCGTATTTTTTAGGGTATTTTATATTTTTTTTTATGAAAAGACTAACGGTAGTGAAAGCATTTTTATTAATTTTTGTGGTTATCAATGAATTTGCTGTAACGACTTCAAATGTGACATTCTTGATTTGCGGCCATAACGGCATGTTCGTTTTTGTTCGTGAATGAAGCGTTGTGACTTCACACCGGCCAACGTCAGGGAAGGCTGACTTATCAGTCAGTAGTGTTTTCTACGTCATAATGACGTTGTCGCCAGTTTTGTATTGCACGATTTTAGGATGAAATAAATGAGGAACGAACAAGGGTTGGGATAGCCGTATTTTAAAGGGCTATTCCACACAGATAAAGCATGGATAACGCCTATGGCTTATGACAGGCGAATGCGAAAACACAATTTGTAAGGTTAATTCACAGTCAGCTTACCGGGTGGCGAACGAAATCTGCATCTCGAGAATCATCTGTGAGCACTGAAACGGTGATCGTTGTACGGTAGAACTCGTTATGTTGAATTGGATTAAGATAATTGCGATAAAATACGTTTAAGGGATTATTCCGATAAATAACCAGCGATAGTACACACATTGGTTTTGACAAAACGAACGTTTTGATTCGATTGTACGGCTCACGCCACTCCGTGATTATAGTTGACGTGTGTGATTTCAAACTGTACAGTTCAAAATCTGACCATACTATTGGTCAGCACACGGCCTGTCAAAAGCAAATCGGCGTGACGGAACAAAATGAATGATGGAAAAATTACATATTTTAAGTTCGATGTTTGATAATTGAAATCTTAAAATATTAACCGTTAAAAGACAATTTTTATTTTACTGTAATACATATTATATTTAGTCTTATAAAACTTTTTTTAAATGTTTTGGCTAAGGATTGAACCTTCTTACCCAGAAACTAGATTGGACAACTCCACTAACCTCGCCAAATGCCGATCGAGTAGGGCTGACATTTAGTTCGTACATTAATTGCTGTAATGTCATCCAATTTCATAGAAATGCGTATTTATTTAAGTTTTTATTCCAGCAGGATTAGGAGGGTAGCGCAATCTCAGTCTACCATATTACATGATATATATATATATATATATATATATATATATATATATATACAAGAGAAACATAAAAACAATGACAAATAAAAATAAGATGAAAAAAAACATAATAGGTAGGTACCTAAAGATAATATAAAAAAGCATTACATGAAGAAGACAAATTAAATTATTGCCATATCAGGCCTATATGTCCGCATGTGTGTACAAGTTGATAGAATCTGTCGAGTTTCAGGTCGATCAGATGACGAGAAGTGGGTTAATTTCCGCCTACAAGATTTTTATTCATTCGTTCGTGGAAACAAAAATGAAATTCAAACAGATGTATTTAAAAATTGACTTCAAATCCTCCACACATTTTTAACTGCATCCGTAGTTTATAAATATATTATTGTAATCAATTCAAAAGAAATAATTATATATTTAGCCGAAAAAAAGAGAATACTGTTCACATACATTGAACTTTTCAAAAACATGTTTGTAATCTCACATTTTATGAAAATACATGTTCTACCACAAACATTTGAATATTTTTACTGGTTCGCATTGTTATTGTAAAAGCTTCCTTTAAGGCGATGCACTACGTCGTGTAATATTTTAAATTGAGCCGCTATCAATAACAACCCTTACGTAGATGGCAATAAATTCCCGCTTAACACCATCCGCCTGTTTTGATTTATGCAAGAAAAAAAAATTGCCAAAAAGTGCCTTTTAAATTATTTTGTGGATGTTCAGGCATAATTTTTTTTTTTTCGATCATTTTATAAATAACTTAATTTGCCACATTATACAATAAAATCTTAACCGAAAATGGATTCGTAAGTAGGAGATTTTGAACTTTAAAGCAGTTTTCATAGGCCTTATACATTATTTTTTCTGGGCTTATAAAAAGACTTATCTAAAAAATACTCGATTATTTCAAAGTTCAAGATGTATTCATTTAAACATTTCTAGGCGACCAAATTTTCAAACCAAAAACACAAGATTTTGCATTACTACGTATGGCATCGCATTAAATACATTTCTCATGAACAAAACATCCTTACGCACACTTCTTAAAATATATTAAAGTATGCGAAAGCTCTCTTGCGCGAGTTGTGAGCTTTTGCAAGGTTAATGTTGGAGGCTAGACTAATTATTATATAGTATGTTCATTGTGCATCGTTAATTTTATTTTAAACCACTAAAACCTTCCGCTGTCTTGAACTACCACTTATTAACTTAAAGCTAAACTACCCACACGAATGGTACTACGCATCCAACATTTGTAAGCTTCTTCCTGTAATAGGGGATGGTTTCTGCATTATTTGTAAGTAGATTATCTTGAAATGGAATATTAATGGTTGGATTAAGGAAACCTTTTTATTTGTACCAAGTAAGGCAATATATCAACTTGCTTCACTAACTGTTTAAAATTTCGAAATAGTGAAATTATTTCCTATGTCTGAGAACATGACTTTAATTCTCTTGTAAACTTTTTTTCTAAACTGTTTTTTTTTCCACGTAAATAGTACAACGCTAGTAAAAAGATTTTTTTTATTTAGTTTACAAACTAGTTCAATAATAACTTATAACAAAAAATGGAAACAATAGAAGTGAAAGAAGATATTGGTTGGCATCTACAGACTACAGAGTTTTTAAAATAATTTGATAACAAAATGTTGGTGCAATTTTTTTTTTACATTTCTTCCACACAGGAGGCCCTGAGGAAGTAAAAGGGTGTGAGGGGTGGGTAGAAATCTGTGTATCCAGGAGTGACGGACGTTTGAACTCATCCCTCCCACCGCGGTGCAAGGCGATGGGTGTAGAGAATCCTGCTGGAGAGGTAAAGATCTACCACAACCTGTCTCTCAAAATCCAGTCCACCACATAGCAGGTGGGCAGACGCATCCGCCACCAAGACCTAGACAATCCTCAAAAAATGAAACAGGGCGCCTAAGTCACCAAACGTAGCGAAACACTTGGGGTGGCAAGGGTGCATGATTTAAGCAATATCATAAGTTTTTCTGGTTACATGGAAGACCTGATGATGGTAATGCTACGTAATAATGATACTCTTTTTTTATTAATGACCAGTATATTTATTAATGTTTTTTTTAAACAATTTATTAAAATGTGTCTTTAATGGATGTTCTTACATACCCAATTTATCGGCAAAAAACACTGAGATTTTTCCCGATACTTAAGTTTTTTTTAATTAAAATCCAACCTTTTAATTTACAACTTAACGGAAAGAGTTGCGAAAGGTTAAATTATTGAATAAATAATATGTCAAATCACTAAAATCTGAAGAAAAGGAATGCTTATTATACAGTTATGCACGTAAAAACAAAGTATTTCAATAGTGCGATTACCATATAATAATGATATTATAACAGAACTTGAATAGAACCTTCATCGAAATTGAAAATCAATTTTGAAATTTTATGAATTGTTCAAATTCTTCGAAACAATCCATCCTTACAGCTCTATTTGTTATTCAACATTCTTGAGAAACGACCTACAGTAAAATATGTGCGAATACATTATAAAATGATGATGTTTTCAGAGATAACTTCAGTGCGTAAATTTTTATTCCTATGGCAAATCATAATTCTGTCGATTCGTGCGAATAAATTGAGTAAATCTATTGAAATTTTCACTAACGAATTATTTATTCTGACTGTATAATGTTACCATAAACATATTATTAATGTAATTTTCGCTTAATTTATATCTTTTTATGACATGATGTTATTAAAATCAAGAATCTTATTCGAGGACATTATCAAGCTGTCGCACTATGGTCCCCTTTGAGGAAACTAGCTAGACAAAAAGATTTCAACGATGTTTTTATTTATGTACAAAAAAATTCTCACAACGTTGAAAAATGTCCATAGTATTATGTTCACATCGATAAAAAAATTAAAACAATACGCGCGATACGTGGCAACGTTGCAAACACGACACTTCGGATGTGCCAATCGTTCGCCCAGCGGTAGGACGCTTTCGGGTGTGCACGCTGTTCGATCGTTAGTGTTGTTATTTGAAATCGGAGAGAAATCACGCAAATGCAAAAATTGAAGTCTATGGTATGTTCTTTCAAATTAATTTAATTATTTTATAATTTGCCTATTCAACATTACTTTAATTATTAATTAAAAATCGTGAAAAAAGTATCAATATTTAAAATTATTATCAAAAGTTTAATTAAACTTTCAAAATCGTGTACCGATTTGTACCACCAAACAAAACTAGTTTCATATAAAACCATTATTTATGTATAATATCTTATAAAATTTGTTTGCTCAAACTTGCTCTTTTGTCTTTTACAGAGCCTCTACCTACAATCTATCGTTTGGATATTTTGGAGATTCTAGAAGTAAAGGGCACGTCAAAGTTGAATTGTGCTGCAATACGGCAGTGTGTTTATGAAAATATAAAATATTTATGGAAGTAAAACAGTTTTTAAAGTCTCGAGGATAGTTTACATAAGAAAAAATGGCTTCGTTTCTATTAATATTTCATAGAAAATGGTTTGAAGTCGGAAGAAGTACTTTAAAATTGATGTTTAAACACGTAAAATGGCTTAACACAGTTTTTATTCTTCCTATAGTGACGCGTGATAAAGGACTACGTGGTAGACCAGAAAAAGATTTTGATTTATGCTCGTCAAAAAGCAAAAGAAGAAAAAATAAATGTCTTCCGAACTCTCGAAGTCCACAACAACTATCTAATGCTACTCAAATCAGCTTGAAGTCACATGGAAAACAAGATGCTGCCAAAACATCAACAAAATGTTCCAAATCGATAGTAAACTTCTTTTCCAGCGAAGAAAATACAGAAGTCTATTAACAAAGCCACTTAGCATTTAATAATAGTGACGATAGCGACTCGGCCAGTAGTTCATTAACAAAAAATGTCATTCGGTTTTGTTCTTATATTATGTTAAAAAAATATTTTTAACTTATAACTTTAATTAAGTACTTCGTTATGACTTAACCGAACCATTATACTATACGCATTTTATTAGTAATTAATTTTGTCTTAAAAATTCCGTAACAAAGGCTAAAATAAATGTATCTATATTTTTTTAAGTATTTTTTTTATTACATTGTGACCCTTTTGCGTCAAATGCCATGAGAAAATATTTTTGTATAGCTAGATCGGGATTTGGGACCACTGTGTGTCGGTTGGACTAAACCTTACAATGGCTAAATTACTATCTCGCCCAAAAACATACCAAACTATAAAATATCATATACGATTTTCGTGAAGAAAAAAGTGACTGAAAAAACTGAAGTGAAGATCGAAGACGGCCACCGTGGTCGAGGGGTAAGGCTCTCGACTCCGCAAGCCGGAGGTCGCGGGTTCAAATCCCGGCGTGCGCAAGTCAATTTTATT
Organism: Hesperophylax magnus; assembly: GCA_026573805.1. Lineage (NCBI taxonomy): Eukaryota > Metazoa > Arthropoda > Insecta > Trichoptera > Limnephilidae > Hesperophylax > Hesperophylax magnus. Next base: position 14,699,954 of record JAIUSX010000012.1, read on the forward strand.
TGATTAATTATTTCATAAATTAATCAAACTGCACGATCCAGAGTGGAAGATACTTCAGTATCGCCCTGGTGTAAGATCACCATTCAGATTTTTTTTTTTTTAATATTAACTTCACAGAGTCATCTTTGGGGATGCTGTGTGGAGGGTCTTTTTGTGGAGAGGAAGGAGTGAACATGGGTCTTGAAGAGTCTCATGTTGTAGGAGGGAGGAAACACAGAGGCCGGCAGTTCGTTCCACAGCCGTTGAATTGAATTGAAACGTTGCAACGCGTTGCTTGAAACCTCGATACAGGCTTAGTCCTAGTGAGGTTGATTTTTATTAGAAAAAAACGTGATTTATGCGTAGCGAGATGCAATAAAGAAATAAATGGCTCTAGCCGTGTTTGGTGACAAGATCTGAACAGCCATGTAATGAACAGTCACCCTCACAACATACCCGAATCGGGGATGCCATAATCTCACTGACTCGAGACGGTTGGGACTAGTGCGGTTACACATTAAGGCGATGTACTACGTAGTAATGCAAAATCATGTGTTTTTTGTTTGAAACTTTGGTCGCCAAGAAATGTTTCAGATGCTTTAAATAAATAACGCGAGTATAATACATCTTGGCCTTTGAAATAATCAAGTATTTTTTTCATAAGTCTTTTTATAAGCCCAGAAAAAATAATTTATAAGGCCTATGAAAACTGCTTTAAAGTTTAAAATTTCCTACTTACGAACCCATTTTCGGTTATGGTTTTATTGTATAATGTTCAAAATTAAGTTATTCATAAAATGATCGGAAAAAATTTAAATATTAATGCCTGAACATCCACAAAATAAAATAAAAGGCACTTTTTGGCATCGTTTTTTGTTTGCATAAATCAAAACAGCTGGATGATGTTAAGCGGGAATTTAAGCCTTATCGCCATCTACGTAAGGAGTATTATTGATGGCGGCTCAATTCAAAATATTACACGACGTAGCGCATCGCCTTAAACTCGTAAAAAGGTTTATTAGGTTCTCTTTAATAGGTACATTAATTTGCATTCACTTTTAATTGAATAAGCTTTTTGCATTGCATTTAATAAATAAATAGTATAACACAAACACTGAATCCAGTTGGTGAAAGATGTGTCTAACATTAGCCATGTTTTTATTGCTTTTAATCATAGGAATATTTTAATCCTTTTTTTTTAGTCGATCGAAATATCAGCTTAGAATGAGGTTTTAGTAAATCAAATTCCAAAGCTGCTTTTCAAGATATGTGAACGTTCTATTCAGGTTCTGTTATTATATAATGATTGGCCAGCTGTTCGTTAAATAAACAAATAAATATATATCTGCACAAAAAAAAACAAACAGGGCCTATGTCATCTTTGGGAATGCTGTATGGAGGGTCTTTTTGAGGAGAGTAAGGAGTGAACATGGGTCTTGAAGAGACCCATGTTGTAGGAGGGAGTAAACAAAGGAAAACATAATAAAAAAATTTAAATACATAGATGTATTTTTGAGAGATTTAAGATGTACCTACGGTTTTATCCGGGACTTAATTGATTCCCAATTGAAAAAAAACAGTAATACTTTAGTAAGTTTAGGAGTAAGAAATTTTACTAAACTTATTAAAAACATTGATTCCCAATTGAGAATTTTGTGGAAATAATAATGATCAACCAATATAATCTTCATAAGATAGTTCAGATCGGAAGGAGTCCAACGCATCTGGCCAGACACCAGACAGTGATATAGTCCTTCCGCAGTCAGCGTTGAGTAAGTCCTTTTCAGGAGTACCTATACAGTTACATAGTGCACAGTTCGAGCTTTAAGCTCTGCTGCGGGAAATTAATTCTGTTGAGGCAGACGGCGACAGGCCGCGAACCCGCCAAGAAATAATTCAATGATTTAGTGCGGTGGAGGTGCCAATTCTACATACTAATTTTCCCGTTTGACTATAAAACGTAGAGAAAACTAAACGTTGAAAATTGTGAGAAAACATATTTTTAATGGCAAAATGAAACCAAATTGTTTGGTTTTCAAAGACGCTGAATTTGTTTCCACTTTTGAAAGATTTCAGAAAAACCTTTATTAAACCCGAAAAGTATTGTAACAAATACAGAAAGAAAAATGAACTCGAGTGAAAAATATATAATGGCTTTAAAAACGTATATTCATATAGATCAACTAAAGCTGATTCTGAATATTTAAATATATATTTACAAACTAAGTCATTATAATGCTATGTTTTTTTTTTCTTTCGCACGTAGAAAAATGATCCTGTTAAAAAAGTGATAGCATGCCAATTTCCTGATAAAATATTAGACTCTCAGAATATATCGAGAGCACGTGTTCTTTTCCTAATAAATATCATGATGGAATGCGACAATATCAATATCGATACGTGTTCCGCCGCCCTCACAAAACATTCGCTATTAACTGATAGTATGTTAGGTAAGTTTAGTTTAGGTTCATTAGGTTCATTTTTCGTAGGCCTGCAGTTCCATTATTTACAGGAAAACGAATAATTTACCAGATTTTTAATAAATTAACAGTATTTCAATTCAGTGAGATTTCTCCGTGCGGGTTTGCACTCAAATGTGATTTGTAGCATCACACTTCCACCGCATTTCGGAAAAAATGTTTCAAGATTTTTAAAACTGTTTTAAAATAGCATATTATTATTCTTTTCACGTAATAAATTTACTGCCATATCCTATATAATTTTTTCATCCTTGGTGAATTTTTTTTACCAGAATGCCAAAATATTCCACAGAGCTTTTGTATTTTTTTATATTTGTTTTTCAAGTTTACTTTATGGATAAAATGTATATGGCGACCACAATAAGCAGTGCGCAGTTAGCGGGTTAAATGGCCCGTTGTATAACACGTTTACGGGTCGTGATTTTAACAGACTGCCTTCAACATTCGTTCCCCTATCGCACGCGCCGGATCGTTTGAATAATGATGTATGGTCACTCTAAAAGCTCATGCAAAGATGGGAATTTCTGTTAACTTGCAGCTTTGTTGTTTTAAATTTGTTTCAATCACAGCATCGAAAGCTAATAAATTATTTGTACTTCTTACAATACTTCTTTCAAGTCGAGGGGTAAGTTTCTCGACTAGAAAGCCGAAGGTCACGGGTTCTATCTTATCCCGTAAATTTAATAAATAACGTAAATTTTAATTGATTTATTTGTTTTATTTCACATTTTATTATTTTTAAAATAGTATACGTTCTCTATACGATATCGATACTCTCAGTATAGACCACCATTCAAAATTGAAACGTTGCTTAAAAATGCTTTAGCCGTGTTTGGTGACCAGGATGGTAGCCAGGTACTCCCCCACCTTCCTCTTCCACGCATCTCCCTCTCCTCCTTATTACCTTCAGTCTCACATCATACCCCAATCGGTGATGCTGATGCTCACTGGCTTCAGACGGTTGGTAGCAGTTGTAACTCTTATGCGGTAGTAGATACGTCAATCAACGTCTATTCGATTGACAATTTATAATTGATCGTTAACAAAGGAAGAAGCGATTAACAATTGAGACTCTCCATTGACGGGGGAATAGTGAATAAACAAGTGACATTGCCACATCGTTTGTTCACTGATCGTTTCGCTGTGCGATTGAGAATCATTCGTTTAATTGCTTTATATATAACGCCCTTTGAAAACCAGTTTCATTGTGGATTGAGATTTCTTTTACTAATAACTGCATTACATTGCAATTGTTCAGAGTTATGGAAAGACAAATCCAAAGACAATTCAATGTGTTCGCACAACGGGAGGGAAAGGATAAACGATCAATTAAAGTCCCGTCAATCGCACTTCAACGATATTAACTTACATTGACAATTAATAACTAAGTGTCTACATAAGGCGTGAAAGCAAATTATTTTTAATTCTTAACTGCGGGACTAACTACTTACTTACGTAATAATACCAACCATTTTCCTTAAGAAATACTAAGATACAAAGTCCTAAAACGTAGACAATTTTTTTGTTATTGTTTACCAATATTTTTCCAGTTACTGAGCAACAATACTTATTTGTAAAAATCATTAACTTTGTGGCTCGTCATAATTTACAATAAAAAAACATTAATTTGTTATTGACCACTTTAATTTTATTTACACAACCGTTTTCGAAAGAACCCTTCCTTCATCAGGAGAATATTAAAAAGAGAGTTTTTAATACTCTCCTGACAAAGGAGGGTCCTTCGGAACCGGTAGAGTGTAAATAAAATTAAAGTGGGCATCAACAAATGTATGTGTTTTTTACTGTACAATATAAATATTTTGTTTTCATCTAAATAAATAGTTCAATTGATTAATTTTTAAAGATACTGCTTTGAGGTTTTGTTTTAATCCGAAAGTAGTGCACATTTTGAATAATGTTGCAGTACAAAGCAACAACTTTTTTTTTAAGTTTGATTTTATGAGTTAATTATATTTACATGATAATTCATTCAACGCCGCTGTTTCCCTTGTTATTATATGGTTTGCTGGGCATCTGTTTTGTCTTGTGCTAACTGCTATCAGGACAGGTCTTAACATCTAATACGGCAAGGGTTTTCCATTCTAACAAATAATAGTACAGGCTTTTTATCACATCGTAAGTTATTGTGCTTCATGTATTTAATTGTTCAATTCTGTTAATTTTAGAGAATGAGATGTTTTTAAATTGGTTATATAATATTGTACAACAAACTGAAATTTGAATTGTTTATGATTATAAATTTCGATCTTAAAAAGCTCGTAATTATATATTAGGACTGTTTTTATCTGTTTTAACTGCCAACATGCGTTATCTAAAACAAAGTGTACGTAAAGCTAATTTAATGCAAGGACTGCTTTTAATTGCATTAAATACATAGCAGAATGTATGAATTACGATAAATTTCCTACTTAAAAACTAGGCTTAACGGTTTGAACGCCGAAACAGCTATCACAGAAATGATAATAATAACCTAAAAACTAACACAACATAAGATTTATAATAATATTTTTCATGAACGTGTGTCTAAAGGTATGAAAGAGATATTCGTGTTTGAGTAAGATGGCATGATTATGCTGACGTATAAAAATGGCGTGTTTGCTTTTTACCATGTCTTTTCAATCATTACATTCCTGATAGAAACTTGAGCATATTATTTGACTACCCTTCAAATAGAAATTTACTTGGTGACTAAGCTCAGCTTATCGAACGAGCGAACATTATTAAATTTAATTAATCTTAAATAATACAGATGTCGTTTATTACCATATTCAAAAATGTCGCAGATTGTATTTACTTCTAATTATTTTTTTCCCAATCTGCTATCGGGTAAATGCATATTGTTTATTTTTTAAAAGAGGGTGTGCATAATTCTTCACGTTCAATTAGGGAAAACGGTGAACAGCAGTCAATTAATCACTCCTTAACATTCCCAGATGTCAGATGCACTCTCTCTTGCAAAAATAATTCTTAAATTATGTTTACCCCTACAAAAATAATGCACACTTACTCTTCTCTCAATCGTTCCTTTTTGGCTTATGTGGAATAATGGCTAATGTCTTTATTGGTATGCACGCTGAACACATACTCCTTAGAACTGTGATTTATAGAATTTTTGAAAAAAATCTTAACAACTGCTATTGCACATGAAATCTTTCAATTAATTATCCACATGCATGTCAATAAAATTATTTATCTGCCTAAAGGAAACGGCTGCATGGCCTTTTTCATACAAAACATTAATTGGACTTTGAATTTTTCTTAAGAAAAAAATTGATATTCGAAAGTTTTTCTTCATTTTCAGCAGACGTAAGGAATAATTGAGCTTACTTCGAGCATACGGAAACGTTCACAACACAATTCTCTCTATATCTCTTCAGTGAACATGTAATTTTACACGACGGCTCCGACAAAAGCTCGTTTGAAGACTACCGGAAGTATGAATTTTTGTAAGAGAGCTTTGCCAACTTACTTAGTTTACGATATTCAGGACTGAAAATAATTTATTTTTGACTTTTACTACACAGACGCACGTTACCTTTTTTCGCTGACAACAATACTGTTACAAAAATAATGTCTATGTGTAACTGCCATCGAAATTGTGGTAACTGCTGATAAGCTGAACATAAAAAGTAATTTACACACATCTAAAACAAAATATTCAAAGGTTGAAATTAAATAATCAATTAAAAATAATTCTAGCTTTTTTCAACATTTCTTGCTGAGATTTAAAAAAATTATCTTATGTAACGCCTTGTTTCATTTTTTAACTTGCAATAAATCCAAATAAATGGAATATTTCTGAACATATCCTTAAAATAAAAACTGCTTTTGATAGGTGATAACTAGAGACCGGATTATATGCATTTGCATATTTGCATATGCAAATGCATATTTAGACCCTTTTCAGCGGTAGTTGCATATTTTAGCAAATAATTTGAGATCTATATTTACGCTTGATATCGTTCAGATGCCTCACATAGCGACACTATAGACGTCAGATAGCAAGGCGAGCTGCCAGCGAAGCTGAGCGACGAACTGATAACTGATCTTACTGATCGCTACGGCCGGCGGCCGGAGCGGGGGGGAACCTCTCTCATCTTCGCCTGCGCTCGCGCCTACTCGGCTTAATTCGGCTAATTGCCGAAAACAATTCATTCATTCGTATGAGGGGTGATTTGGTATATTTTATTGGTAATTCAGTGAATTGCGAATTTTGTTTTTGACTGGTCGCACGCGCTGTTCTTTAGAGTTTCGTCTAGTGTTTTGTTTGTTTGCACGAAGTTGTACATTGTGAAAGTAAACCATGCCCCCTGATAAAAAAGTGCCCATACGTGGATAGCTGAATATCCTGGAATATTTACATACGACGGAAAAGTTTTATACTGCCGAGTTTGCGAGAAAAACATTTCTAGCACAAAAAAGTTCCAAATAGACCAGCATGTCAAAACCAGTGTTCATATCGCAGGAGTGCAGAAGAAGGGCCCACAACAACAAGTTTTTACAGTGGCAAGTAGCAGTAACAGTGAAGTAACCTCCAAAGGTAAACAACAAAATCACTTTAGCATGGATCTATGTGAAGCATTTCTTGCAAGCAATATCCCTCTATACAAACTGACAAATCCTGCCTTGAAGGATTTTCTCAGAAAATATTGCATAAATCAAAATATACCGGATGAATTTACTTTACGTAAAAATTACATACCATCAATTTATCTACATGTGCTGGAAGAAATACGCAATGAACTCAAGGATAACATCATATGGATTTCAGCTGACGAAACCACCGACACTTGCGGCCGTTACATTGCAAATTTTATTGTTGGTGCATTAAAACTTGAACCTTCACCTATTTGGAGGCCTGCAGAGAACTTGAAAAGGCAAATCATTCTACGATCGCCAGATTTGTGAATGAGGGTATAAAAAAAATATTTCCTGAATCTTCTGCGGATGAAAATGTGTATGTGTTGCTCTCAGATGCTGCCCCCTATATGATCAAAGCAGGCAAAGCCCTCCAAGTATTTTATCCCAATTTGATTCATGTGACGTGTTTTGCTCACGGAATTCACAGACTCGCCGAAGAAGTGAGATCCACGTTTGCGAATGTAAATAACCTGATTTCATCAGCAAAGAAAGTGTTTCTTAAGGCACCTGCTCGTATAAAGGCCTACAAAGAAAAACTGCCAAATATCCCTTTACCTCCTGAGCCAGTAATAACACGTTGGGGTACATGGATCGAAGCTGCGATGTTTTACCATGAACATTTTGAAGCCATCAAGGGTGTTATCAATGACTTCGATAGTTCAGAGGCTTTGGCAGTTTTCCAGTGCAAAGAATCGTTTGACGACGCCAGTATCAAAAAAACCTAGCTATGATTACCACTCATTTCGCCTACATACCTGCAAGTATAAAAACGTTTGAAATGCTTGGATTGGCGTTGAATGCATATATTCAGGTTATGAAGGAAATTCGCCTTATGAATTCCTCGTTGCCAAAGCTATTCCCAAAGTAAACTCAAAGAAAAATTTGAAAACATACTGAATAATAACCCAGGGTTTGAACCTTTGTGCCAAATTGATAACTTCATCAACGGGGCAGGTGAAATTTTGCCCGGAACAATAAGTTCAAAAATCGCACCCAAATTTAAATTCTGTCCAGCCACATCAGTAGACGTAGAACGTTCCTTTTCCGCTTACAAAAAATATATTTAGCGATCGTAGACACAATTTGTCTACAGAACATTTAGAACAGTACTTAGTCATATACGTTTTTAAAGGTAAATTCTAAATTTTATTGTTAAATACATTTTATAATTGATATTTTCGAAAATATAATTGTTATCCTTGAGAACTAATAGCTTACTAAAATAAAATAAAAATATATGTAAAAATACGACTTCCTGTATTATTTCATGTTGCATATTTTGACCCTTTTTATGGATTTTCGTGCATATTTTAGCTATTTTTATTGCATATTTGCATGCATATTTTGGGCTATTTTTGTTGCATATAATCCGGTCTCTAGTGATAACATATGCTATCAAATTTTATTAAATATATAAATTTAAATAAAAATATAAATGTTCGTTTGTTCAAAATTTTAAATCTCCGAAAGTTTTTCACCGATTGCTTTTAAATTCTGACATAATGTTGCATTAGAAAACACGTGTGTTTTTATGTACCTATATTATTTAGATGTCACCTGTGACAGGTATAAACTTGCTTTTTTGAAAAACAGCGCCATCTGTTGGAGAAATATGCTTTTTTTTCAAGAGCGCCATCTGTTGGACGTAAAAGCAACACGCATTATTTTTCTCTATCTGCACTGACAGACTGAGCCACAGCAATGCGTGGCGGGGTATAGCTAGTTATAAATAAAAATAATAAAAATTTAACGAGAATATGAAAAAAAAAAAATGGCTCACCCAAGGATTTTTGTAACTAAAATTACTGATAAGAAATGTATTAGTTATTTTCGCCTGTTTTTTTAATCGTTTCACATATAAATAATCAAAAAGGATTAAAAAAAAATTTCAAATTGCGCTCGGAACCTGTGGTTTCATAAAGGTGCACATTAAAAATCTTCCCTGGTTAACTTCTAGATTTGAATATAAGCCATGGTATTTTCTCCTTCTAAAGTTGTTTAGATAGCCGCATATTTCTCACAATGACAGTAAGGGAGACGGAAAGATTTCTATGAGACCATGCGAGTTGTTCCCAAATTCCAACACATTAGCCTGAAGGGTTAAGTGTATCCATAAATATAAGTAATTAAATATTATTATTTAATTATTTTATGGTTTATTTTATTTACTTACATTTTTAAAAGAAAGATGTGAATTATGATTATAAAGATCCTGAAAGTAATTGATTTCCTCTTACTAACAATTTTTTTATTTGAAAAATATTAATTGAGCATTGGTAAAAGACTTAGTTAGCAGATAAATTAAAATGGTTTACACAATTTTACAGTGTACCCAATTTTCTAGAACAAGCGAGACTATGGCATCACCAATTAGGGTATGTTGAGAGGCTGAAGGTAATGGGGAGGAGAAAAAGATGAGAAAGAGGAAGGTCGAAAACGGCTAAAGCCATTTCAAGCAACTTTTCAATGCTTAATGGTGTTCTTACACTAAAGCGATACTAAGAGTATCTTACACTATGAAAAGTACCGCAAAAATACCATATTTATTATTTTTAATTAAAAAGTTGTGAAAGTAACACAAATCAAACAAATAAAATTATTTTATATATTCAGATTTGATCCTCCGTTTTGCTAGTCGAGAGCCCAGCCCTTCAACCACCGAAGACGTTGCTAGTGCTTTGTACGATATGTATTCACTTGCGAGCCGAACCACGAATAATAGAATGGAACTAGCCCGATAAGCTACTAAGCCGATTGGGGTTGGTTCGTTCCTTTGCCATAATTCGTGGTTCAAATGAATACGCAGTATAAGAAGTAATTTGAATTACCCTTGAATTTTATTATTTTTTCATGGAGCACTTTCTCTTTTGAAGTAAGTAGGTACCTTGTCTCAACCACTATGAAAATTTAATGTAATTTTGTCTGGACGTATAAATTTATTGCCTCCTCTGGAGTACCATAAATACTTGAGCGTCTTGCGATTTAGGTGCCAAGTACTGAGTGTTTATTTGCCCTTGCTTTTCATGGAAAGTGAAATAATAGGATCCATCCAACTAGAAAATTCGGAATAGCAGAAGCCTTAATCCTAGGCACTCAACATATTTCATTATAATAAACACAGTTTAGTTAACCATTTATATAAATTAATTTTATTTGCAATAGCTGATGTCCCCGGCGTTGCCCGGGCTTTACTAAAATCTAATATAGATAGTGACCTTCCTCTTGTCAGGTCAAGTGCGCAAAATTTCATCAAATTCTAAATAAGACTGTAGATTTGCATAAAAATCAAATCCATGCCGCCCGCCGGTTAAAAATACACAGACAATCTCCTTTATATAAATAGATTGCATCGAAAATCTCCTTTACATAAATAGATAGCATCGACAATCTCCTTTATATAAATAGATAGCATCAACAATCTCCTTTATGTAAATAGCCAGCATCGACACTGAAAAATCACGGTATTGTCCAAATGAGGTTGTGTTAATATTTTTTTTTGTTTAAATTTTTTATATTTGAAGATTTAATAACGACAGTAAAATTAGCTTTTCAACATAAAGTTACGAAGCAAAAAATTACGAAGTTATCAGCTTTCAATGTGAACTTTGGTTTACAAATCAGTACAAATTTTATAAATGGCATTCAAAATAATTTTCTGTTAAACGTATGATGTAAGTAGGTACTTCATTGCTTCTCCAACCAAACACTTCTAATTTTGATAATGATGACACCAAAGCAAAAGTTACAGACAGACATTAAATCACAACCGAAATTTGATTTTTTTTATAATTTAAACAATCACTTAAGAGTTGCTTTCATTAGATTACATCCCTATTCCCCCATGACACATGTTTTTAAAAAATATTCATTATTCTTAAACTGCATTGAGAAATAATGAAAACACGCATCTTTAAAAATTGAACCGTACGCGCATGCGTATTCAATGTCTTAGATTCATAAAAATATTTGTCCCCTAAATAAAAAGCAATCAATATCTTCTGACACGCACACTAATTTGAATTCGCTCCTGAGTCAAAAGAGAATAATATCTTTGAATTTTTTTAATGTCAAAGTTTTTTATCATTAAAATTTAAATTTCGTCTTTCAGAATAATTGTTTATGGTCTATTAATAACAATTCTACAGCGAAATTTCTCATGTACCTGCATGAATATATTTGTTATTTTTATCGAATTTCGACTTCACAGTTAAATAATATAACATATGGTTTGTTAAATTTAACAGAAACAGATCAATATAATGAGGTACGAAGTTGAATTTAAGTAAAAATAATAAATGCTGCAGCGTAAAACTCGTCCACACTGACGCCAGGAAAGCTAAAAATAAACAACAATCACCAGAGTAAATAAAGCTGCAGTATTTATATTTATAACTAACTCCTTACTAGTACTTTCAGAGGCTCTTCAAATAACTCCCACAAGCCCATTAAAGCAGGGCGATTTCCGAGGTTAAACCCGAAATAGAAAGCTATTTGGTAAAAATATCGCCATCGTCATTGCCTTTTAAATGGCCATCACTCACGTGCAATGGCTTGTTGTATTTTGACATCGATATGTTGATACAAGGGGGTAATTTAAAGAAATTTATCATCGATATTGTAAAGAAGATTTCCGGTTGTTATTTGTCTATGGTGTATCAGTTGATTTTAAGCTCTGCTTGGTTGGAATGTCGAGCTTAACGCGGCTTGGAAGATATTCCGTATACAGGTCGTAAGCCTAGATATCAGCAATATTACACGTGTTTTCCGTGGTTTTAATAGAATGTGTTTCTTTTTCTATGTAAAACATATTACTGTCTACGTGAGCGGCGTATCTATGCTCTCTTCTGTCATCGGGAGATCGAGAGCTTTCAAAATGTCAAATGTTTTAGGTGGGTTTAATTTACGAGTTACATTTTGATAAAGTTTGCTTGTTGTGCTAGTATACGATACTAATTTTAAATAGTATTTGTTTTGCTGGAGTCAATGCACTATTCATGAAATTATAACGAACCAACCGCAGAAAACACTGTCTTGACGTTGAAAAATCCCTTTTACCTTATCAGACTATTTGTCTATTTTGGATTAATTATCAATTAGTAACATCAACATCCCTCGTCGCTAGATGAGTGTTATTACATAGTTATAAAATTGGGCAATTTACGTAAATGTCGTTGAGATGAAAGTATATAATTACTCACGTAAACGTCATGTTCGACATTTGTTACTGCTAGCGCCTCGGCATCTAAGATAACTATTCTGCGCCTTACCATGGCTTGAGCGACCGATTTAGCCCGCTTAAATTTGAGCGAGGAATGTCGCACATATCGAGGATACGGAATACGTACTATTGGAATACGGTATAAATGTTACGCTAAATTACTTAGCAATCGAGACCAGTTTTAAATATATTACGCAATATAAAAATTATAAATGTATGTTTTTTTTATGTAGAACAGGTGTGATATTAATTAATATTTACATCGAACACCAACATAAGTATACTTGTTGCCAGGTGTGATTTTAATACATTTACATCGAACACCCACATAAGTATACTTGTTGCCAGGTGTGATTTTATTTAATATTTACATCGAACACCAACATAAATATACTTGTTGCCAGGTTTAATTTAAATTGGTATTTTAATGACTTTGTTTTGATTGTAGTTAGATTTAAATTGAAATTTGAATCCAACCTTTGGAATTAGTTAGGACTTTTTTAATTACGCAAATATGCATGTAAATCGTAATAATTTTTTTCAATAAATATAAAAACAATTATTATTATGTTTTTGGTAAACTAACGTTTAAGACAAGATTTTTTATGCATAGCACAAAGGTTAACAATTATTTTACAAGCAATAATTATTCGCCTGAAACACTCATCCACATTGAAAAATCTCCTGATAAAAGATACATGACGCCAACGGGACTCGAACCCGTGTCCCTTCGATTTCCGGTCGACAGCTCTGACCACTGAGCTATGGCGGCTTATCTCTTATCCGCGAAATAATTCAATATATTCTAGTGTTTCCTTCAACAATTACTGCTTGTTACATTTTTTCACCAATAAATATAAAAACAATTAATTATTATTTTTTTGGTAAACTAACGTTTAAGACAAGATTTTTTATGCATAGCACAAAGGTTAACAATTATTTTACAAGCAATAATTATTCGCCTGAAACACTCATCCACATTGAAAAATCTCCTGATAAAAGATACATGACGCCAACGGGACTCGAACCCGTGTCAAAAAATGTAACAAGCAGTAATTGTTGAATGAAACACTAGTATATATTGAATTATTTCGCGGATAAGAGATAAGCCGCCATAGCTCAGTGGTCAGAGCTGTCGACCGGAAATCGAAGGGACACGGGTTCGAGTCCCGTTGGCGTCATGTATCTTTTATCAGGAGATTTTTCAATGTGGATGAGTGTTTCAGGCGAATAATTATTGCTTGTAAAATAATTGTTAACCTTTGTGCTATGCATAAAAAATCTTGTCTTAAACGTTAGTTTACCAAAAAAATAATAATTAATATTTGACAAGTTCAAGTATTTCACCTAAAAATGTAGACAATTTGTCTCGACGCCATCTAGTGAGAGGGTTAGCAGTTACAATGCCTTTCTCATATAAAATAAAGTTGGTTGTTTTCAGGTGAAAAAATGTAACAAGCAGTAATTGTTGAAGGAAACACTAGAATATATTGAATTATTTCGCGGATAAGAGATAAGCCGCCATAGCTCAGTGGTCAGAGCTGTCGACCGGAAATCGAAGGGACACGGGTTCGAGTCCCGTTGGCGTCATGTATCTTTTATCAGGAGATTTTTCAATGTGGATGAGTGTTTCAGGCGAATAATTATTGCTTGTAAAATAATAAAAAAAATTATTGCATTGATAAATAAAATCATTTTAATAAAAATAAAAATTTATTGCACTGATAAATAAAATCATGTACATAAGTCGTCTCAGTGTGACATAACTTTCATTTTGATAATGTCCTTGAACGCAGAAACAGCTGTCACAACAATGAAACTAAAATACATGCAGAATTAAAAATTTAATTATTAAATTTAATTTCTTTTAAAGTATAAATTTTTAATAAATAGTACACAGTATCTATAAACAAGTCATTATTTAATCCTTCGCAGGATGAAATTTGAATATGTTTTTGAAAATTACTTAAAAAATTGTGTTTTCAATACTTACTCGATTGACAAGAGTGTAGTTCTGTTGAGATCTTCCACTAAGCAGTAAACAGATTTCAGATAACCCTATTTTATGTGAATATTGCACAAGAGTCCCAAGAGCTTCCTTCTGTATGGAGAGTAATGAAGAGAAAGAAACGAGGAAGAGAAAGACGGGGAAATACCCTGATGATATTTTACCGCTGATAGAGAAGGTAGCAGAAGAAGAAAGAGACCAAACTGCCTACAATATCTACAAGCCTCTGTCCACTAGCCAATAAATATCGTGTTTAGATTAACTCACCCAGACAAATGTAAAATACGTGTTTATAGACACAAGATTGCTAGATACAAGGTATTTACTTTTGAAGTGAATTCGGAAGCATTGGTAATTCAGCACTCACCGAACAGCTTCCAACTATTTTATTTGCTTCTTAAGGTAATTTATGTGATGGAGTTGCGGACTGGAGAACGTAAATACTAGGTGCAAGGTGTGAAACTACAAGAGACATATTCTAGGGTTCTTATAGAAGAGTAGAAGAAAGATAGAGAAGTAGATAAAGGTGGATCCGCAAATAAACCGTTATTGAAGCATTTACGACCGTTCGAATGGACCTTTATGTAAACGTTTTTAAACCCATTGATTGCGAAACCGGATCTGTGTTTTTTCACGCTTTTTTAGAGAACTGTAATGTTATGGTCGCTTTAGACTTATCTTTTTTTTCCTACCGATTCCCATATTGAAACCATCGGGTCACACGTCAAAAATCTTTGTTTACACGAACACTTTTATCGTACAGATAGTTGCCATTGAAGGAATAATATTTTTGAACGGTACTAAATCGTTGAACAATATCAACACTTTCAACATAACCACATGAAAGCATATATCATTTTCCTTTGCCGTTACCGTCAAAAATTCATGCGAAATTCATAATACGAATAGTAATTTATTTATTTATTTATTTATTTATTTATTTATTTATTTATTTATTTATTTATTTATTTATTTATTTATTTATTTATTTATTTATTTATTTAACGCCCAGAGGGCTTTTACATGGTTGGTAGTATAATTTTAATTTGACAGATATTTTGAAACATAAAAAATAAGAATAAAATTACATTTGATAAAAGCTATGCAACAAGTCATACAAACACAAGAAACAAAAACAGAAAATTACAGCTATTTGTAGGTTTACATGATGTGTTTAGGAGTAGGTATTGTTGAAATAAATGTTTTAAATGATCCACAAAACTTGCCAAGTTGGTATTGAATATGTCAACATCACCCAAGTAATGATTTCCCATGGTGTGAAGTCGTTGTATCGGAGAGTGGGCACTGGACAATGTAGTTACGCTTATGTGTGCTGCTGTAGAATATTGTATTTTGTCGTGTTGTTACTGTGGGTGTGTGTATGTTTATAAGTTGCAGGAGTTCACAACAGTCGAATTTAGAGTTAAGTATTTTGAATAAGAACGTTAAATCGTTTATTTTACGTCTATCTTCTAATGTATGTATTTTTAGAGTATTTAATAAAAAATTGTATTTTAAGTCTTCGACAGGGATATTTAATTTAAAATTTATAAAACGTAGAAATTTTTTTTGTATTCGCTCAATGTTGTTAATATCATAGTAATATCATACTACAGTCTTTTTATCGATATTTTTAATTAAACACCAATTTTTTCACATAATATAGCTACGCAATGAGGAGAAGGAAAATAATGTCCGCCACCGGTGCCAAAATCCATTTATAAAAAGACAACCAATAGGGAAAATCTGGACGATATTTTTTTCCATGACAAACGCCCAAAGAGTTGTTGTGCACTGTGCAAATACAAATAAATATAAGAAAAGGTAATGAAATGAGATATGATATAATATTTTATATCAATTTTTAATTAATATTTATATTTCCACGAAGATGCGAAAAGCAAGGAACTAAGAAAGATGAGGATTAGAAAGTACCTGGATATTCAGGTTTAGTGACTAACTACGGCTAAACCCACTAACCCATAAGCCAATATTATTTTATGTAAATTCTATAAAACTATTTTTTTTGCCCACAAACCCGGGTATCAAACCCGGGACCTTCCGGAAAGCTAACCGCTTTTTCAAAGATGTCTTGTCGACCTATATCCTTCGTAGTGTTTCATGTTGTATCACATTATATTGGGAATAAATTAATTGAAAGGAATGCTTCACCGGAAGAAGCGCATGTCTTTATTCTAATAACTCCACAGAGGAATGTGTCGGGTCATCTCTGGGAATGCCGAGCGGAGATTATTCTCAGGGAGAAAAATAAATGAACTTTGGTCTTGAAGAAATCTATTCAAGCTGACAGGTCGTCCTGAAACCAAGAAATATATATTAATAACTTTATGAATATTAATCAATTGTTTATAGCAAAACCATATCAACGCCGGAAAGGCAAAAGGGCGTAAGCGACAATTTAATCAAAATTAGTTAATCATACTGTTTTTATTAGATTTTTGTCTGAACAAAGCTGTATATTTAACTCATTTTTGACTAAACTGTCGCTTACGCCATTTTGTCTTTCTGGCATCGAATAATAATAATATTTGGTTTATTTTTCAGCATCGCCATTTTTTGTGTAAAAATTACCTAAAGGGAGTTTTATAAAGCTCTACTACCTTATTAATATTATATTTAGACAATCTATAATTAATAATTCATCTTAAGGTTTTTATGTGCAGGCTCCAACAAACAATTCATCTTAAGGTTTTTATGTGCAGGCTCCAACAAACAATTAATCCTAAGGTTTTTATGTGCCGGCTCCAACAAACAATTCATATTAAGGTTTTTATGTGCAGGCGCCAACAAACAATTCATCTGAAGGTTTTTATGTGCAGGTTCCAACAAACAATTAATCTTAAGGTTTTTATGTGCAGGCTCCAACAAACAATTCATATTACGGTTTTTATGTGCAGGCGCCAACAAACAATTAATCTTTAGGTTTTTATGTGCAGGCGCCAACAAACAAATCTTAATGGTTTTTCTTAAAATAATTATAAATTAGCGCCATATATGAACGAGCAGTTTATGAAAAATTTTAAGTTTCCGCGAGAAATGGGCAATTTTATTAACAGTCAATGCACACTGCACAGTGCACATAGACTTTTCGAACACCTTGAAAGGGATAACCAACAAATTTAATAAAATAAATTAACTAACGCCATCTTCGAATACGTAGAATATAATGAGCGTCGCGTTTAACCTTAAACCTTCTTGCGAGTTTTATTCTCTTCTTTGCCATTCCACTTCCCATGTTCTTTTGCATTTTGTTTCAAGCAATCATTATCTATTCTACCAGCCTCTCCAGGCCTGTCAGCAAATTACATCCATGGACCGTGGCTCATTTTGCAGAAAAAATATTTTGATCTTGATTTTAACTAGGCACCTAGATGTATTATTAAAACACCCATCTACTGTTCAAAAAACATCTGAAGTCACGCTTAATAACTAAATCAGGTTTTTTTCCACCAGCATGCACTTTTTTCACGTATATAATCGCCGTTATTATCATCGTCCATCGATATATCTGTAAGAAGATTACATGCATCGTCTTCCAATCATCACATCTACAAGCTGGGCGTATTTTGCATAGTTGTTTTCGAGATTGATAATCTAATTTGTAAATTGCAGTGTGCATTTGGTGAGAAATTATTAAACTAATATCTCATGGCACAGATTCGCTGTCTGCTTTTGTCTCCAGGGGATGGAATGTGTACAAAAAGTTGTACGTTTTGTGGTTACGTGTAGATGTGTACACGATAGTTTTTTTGTAATATTAAACAATTATTAATATTGAATTCATGAATAAAAAACGGTAGACATAGTTTATTGTGTCTAATTGTAAGAGTTGCATGTTACGATACTATCGTCCTTAGTATAATACCATACTGTGGGTAGCAATAATAAATTTGCTGTGATTTATTTCGTCAATGCTTGCTAACCCTGTGAGTCGTTTCGACTAACACTGAGTGCATTTTATTCTGTATCTCTCTGACGAATGCACTGATGGCTCGAGTTCTCCGTGCCAACTCAGTCACCGACAGAGATGATATTTCTAGGGAAATCCCTAGATCCTAGATTCTATAATCTAAGGAATTTTTTTTTGGATTTACGTTACGGAGCTAAATACCGCCATTTTCAAATATGTGTCAAATTTAACAAAGATTTTTAATTGTTCATGTTCTGTAAGAGAATCTTTTTTAAGTTAGTTGTAGAAATTTAGAAAAAAAACTTTTTGTTTCGTTAATTTTCTTGAGATTTATTTATCTTTTTTAACAAATGCTATGAACAAGTTTATTTATCATGTATATAAAGTTGTTTTATAAAATAACACGGGTAAGCGTTTTGAACCTTCGTAAAAATAAACAAAAACATATTGTGAGGGTTGATGGAAGTTTTAGTCAAATTGACAAATTAGTCTTTACGAATGAAACTATAATTAGTCTTCTAGGGTTAAAATATTTCTAATGCTATTCGGTGAGGTACCTGCATTCCTAAAAAAACAACATCAATATCTACACCCAGACTAAAACATCAATACAAAATGGGCTAACCAACAAAAGTCTGCTGCGGGGACTATCGTGTGATTCGTGAAATGGGGAAAAGGATATTTAATTTTATTATTAAAATAAGGTTAGTACGAATAAGTGGAATTTACATTAGATTAAAACATTACATTACTACAGATTATGAGATAATAGCACTAGATATTCTTCCATGGAATAGCTTGTGGTCGGAAGAGGTGTATAGAGAACTGAAATTTAAACAACTTTTGTACTTTATTTCACATATTTATTTTCACCAGGACCGGTTTCATCCTACTATGGACATTTTCAGACTTCAGGTGTATAGATTACATTATTGTAAGAGTAATCTCAAAAGTAAGGTCTCCTACTCTTCAGAAATACAAAGTATAGAATACATTATTGTAAGAGTAATTCCAATAGTAAAGTCTCCTACTCTTCAGAAATACAAAGTATAGAGTACATTATTGTAAGATTAATCCCAATAGTAAGGTCTCCTACTTTTCTGAAATACAATGTAAAGAGTACATTATTGTAAGAGTAATCCCAATAGTAAGGTCTTCTACTCTTTAGAAATACAAAGTATAGAGTGCTTTATTGTAAGATTAATCCCAATAGTAAGGTCTCCTACTCTTCAGAATTACAAAGTATAGAGTACATTATTGTAAGAGTACCTAATCCCAATAGTAAGGTCTCCTACTCTTCAGAAATACAAAGTATAGAGTACATTATTGTAAGATTAATCCCAATAGTAAGGTCTCCTACTTTTCTGAAATACAATGTAAAGAGTACATTATTGTAAGAGTAATCCCAATAGTAAGGTCTTCTACTCTTTAGAAATACAAAGTATAGAGTGCTTTATTGTAAGATTAATCCCAATAGTAAGGTCTCCTACTCTTCAGAATTACAAAGTATAGAGTACATTATTGTAAGAGTACCTAATCCCAATAGTAAGGTCTCCTACTCTTCAGAAATACAAAGTATAGAGTACATTATTGTAAGATTAATCCCAATAGTAAGGTCTCCTACTTTTCTGAAATACAATGTAAAGAGTACATTATTGTAAGAGTAATCCCAATAGTAAGGTCTTCTACTCTTTAGAAATACAAAGTATAGAGTGCTTTATTTTAAGATTAATCCCAATAGTAAGGCCTCCTACTCTTCAGAATTACAAAGTATAGAGTACATTATTGTAAGATTAATCCCAATAGTAAGGTCTCCTACTTTTCTGAAATACAATGTAAAGAGTACATTATTGTAAGAGTAATCCCAATAGTAAGGTCTTCTACTCTTTAGAAATACAAAGTATAGAGTGCTTTATTGTAAGATTAATCCCAATAGTAAGGTCTCCTACTCTTCAGATTTACAAAGTATAGAGTACATTATTGTAAGAGTACCTAATCCCAATAGTAAGGTCTCCTACTCTTCAGAAATACAAAGTATAGAGTACATTATTGTAAGATTAATCCCAATAGTAAGGTCTCCTACTTTTCTGAAATACAATGTAAAGAGTACATTATTGTAAGAGTAATCCCAATAGTAAGGTCTTCTACTCTTTAGAAATACAAAGTATAGAGTGCTTTATTTTAAGAGTAATCCCAATAGTAAGGTCTTCTACTCTTTAGAAATACAAAGTATAGAGTGCTTTATTGTAAGATTAATCCCAATAGTAAGGCCTCCTACTCTTCAGAATTACAAAGTATAGAGTACATTATTGTAAGAGTACCTAATCCCAACAGTAAGGTCTCCTACTCTTTAGAAATACAAAGTAACAACTATTTTCCAATAATCCCCACAAGCTTTGACATCTATCCATCTATTTTCTTAAAGGCGATTAATTAAATACTGCGAGTAGAATACGAGTAGAATACATCTTGGCCTTTTAAAATAATCGAATATTGTTTTGATAAGTCATTTTATAAACCCAGAAAAAAATAAAGTATATATCTGTTTTGATTTGCTTTAAAACTGCTTTATAGTTCAAAGTCTCCTACTTACGAACCCATTTTCGGTTATGATTTTATTTTATAGTATTTCAAATTAAGTTATTTATAAAATGATCGGAAAAAAATTTAATATTTATGCCTGAACCTCCACAAAATAAAATAAATTGCCCTTTTTGGCCACGTTTTTTTCTGTCATAAATCAAAATAGGCGGATGGTGTTAAACGGGAATTTAAACCTTATCGCCATCTACGTAAGGGGTGTTATTGATAGCGGCTCGATTTAAAATATTACACCACGTAGTGCATCGCCTTAATCCATGTTTATCTTTGTTTTTATTGTTATTGAGTTTAATTTGTAGAACTCCATTTCAATATGAGATTTTTCTTTAAGACATATAATAATAATATCAGTCAATTTATTAAAAAAAAAACAGTTTATTTATTAACAAGTTCTGCCGTGTAATTATTATAACGCGTGACAACTGTTTCGCCTTCTGAATGTACTGTCAGATGACGTGATTATATTACCCATATAAGTTCCTATAATGAGAAACAAATTCTTTTATTTTTATTACCTGTGGCCTTATTGATTTCCGATGTCGAAAATTTTGAAAATTATTAATGGTCATTAATTTTATCCTTGTATCGTTTAAATTTGACTAAAGGTCGGTTTACAAATGAATAATTTGGATTACTCAGGGGTTTCCTTTTCCATGTATAATTATTATTTATTTAACGCCCAGAGGGCTTTTACATATAGGTGGTACAATTTTGATGACAGTTTTGAAACATAAGAAAGAAATAATAAAAATAAAATTACATTAAAATAATAATATATTCTATGATAATTGAACTAGGCTTAAAAATATCTAGGAGTGGCTAGTCATCAACATTCTAATATAAGGTACTTATCCATAGGTTCATTATAATGGAGATAGATCTAATCCTACTGTATTAAATATGAAAATCCTGTATGGCATCGTTCGTATCCCATAATTATTACGAACATAGATGAATCTTGTGTGAATTCACGCCAAAGGCAACTATCAGTCTATGTTGACACTGATGTAATTCAAATTACCTTCGTTAAACTGGAGAAATTATCGAATACCTCTGTAAAGTCAGGTAACCATCATCCTTCAAGTTTGAAACGTGATCGAAAGACCGGAAAACTATTTTCGCGTTTAAATGTACATAATACTGCCATCTGTCGGATAATAGTGAAAGCGCTATGGCAGTTTTTGCGCGAATCGATAGAAAATGGTTAAAAAAATACGCTTGATTACCTCTTCTTCAATTTTTGTAATGATTACTGATTAGTATACCATATGATAATAATATTTTATATTTCGAATAATTGTGATAACGGTGATTTACATCGTTCATCAACTCACATATTATTTGTATCATTTTCCCTTGTGCAGTGTGTTTGTTACCTTAGCAAATAAATTACGTTGGATGCGATTACCAGTCATGAGAAATTAGTGTAAACGTGATATATATATTTATATAATCCAGCTAATCGTGATTTATCTCAAGGATAACCTGATCAACAAGAAATAGGATTTCCTCCCAGGATCATAGGCGAAAGAACGTTTTCAGCGACATATAGTAAAAAAATAATCCTGTATTTATATTTACTACGAACCGTTAAATATTTTATTATGTTTTTTTTTAAATTGATTAAAAATCAATAATAGTGTAAATTAAAATGATACTTTCAATATAAATTCATAAAATTTAAAATAAATGTACTGTGGATGGATAAACTTTCATTTTTGTTCAGTAAACTTTTTTTTTCTTCATATTTTGATATTTTTAAAATAATTATATATATGACAGTTTAATGATTCTATTCACTTATCTTAAAACCTTAGTACTTATAATCATGACTTATTATCACAGCGGCGTTCATATGGTTAAAACGGAATTAAACCAGGCTTTCGGCCGGCATTACCATAATAACGTTGAACCGGCGAATCAGAATCTAATTAGTTAGACGGATAGTGTTTTCAGTCAAGTGTGCGAAATTTCATCAATCTCGAAATAAAACTTTAAATTTGTATAAAATCAAACAAACGCCGCCTGCCCGGTGTCCAAGTGTCGGCATGCCCGCCGTAGACATTCTTCTGTATATAAATAGATAATTGCTTACAAAATTAGTTTTCCTTTGGTAATTTATAAGAATCGATGAATTTGAATCTTTGCGAAGTAGGTATGAAAAAAACCACCAAGATAATGCTAATCTTTACGGTAACTACTTTGTTGGTAGCGAGATAACAGGTATTTAACAAGAATAATGTGGAAATTAAACAAGTCCAACTCTGGGCTACAGCATCCAACAGGTTCAGCGCCTCATCTCAAAGGACCATTGATCGGAGATGGAGATGCGATCAGCGATGGGATACCTATCGAAGATTTGTAACGGGAAGCAAATCCAATAGTCCCTGATCCTCGATCCTATCGCGACCAGGACCCAAACACAATAAAAACACCAAACCAGATCCAATCATTTAATTAAAACAATGTTTATTGTATTGTATACTAAACGAAATACGAGTTACAGCCAGCTTATTGTGTTAACTATTTGGTGCAGCAACCAATTCTAAGTGTACTAGGTTGTTTTTATTATGTACCGTAATGTGGGGTGACTTTGTCACTAAAAATGTCACTTGAAACTAAAATTGAGTCTATAAATTTTATATTGGCTAATGTATATTTTACCATATTAAATTAATGTCTATAGACTAACTAAATATATATTATCAAGAAATCAATAAATCAGCTGATCGACCGCATATAATAATAAAGGTGTGCAAGCGAGAAACAATAATAAGAATGTTGTGTTTATGCGAACGCTTTGCAAAATGCACAAAATAAAATTAAATATTTTCACGACTTTTTTTCATTCAGCTATTAATGAAATAAAAATATCAATAGTTTTTCGTCAATAATCAATTACCCCTCAAGTGCATATCAATAGACATATAGGTACAATATAAATGACACGAAACTTTTATAATCTTTGAAGAATTTATAAAATACATTTACATTTTTCTGTCTAAACAAAGGTAAAAAAAAAAGTTTAAAACAAAACAAACAAAAAAAATTAATAAAACAAAAACAGCTTAACAATTCAACCACTCATTTATTTGAATACGAGTTTTGCTACTTCGCCCCCCGATTCAAAAGTCGCCTCATGTTACGGTACTCTTCGTAAATATTTATTTTATCTTACTTTTGATGTTTTCCATCGGCGTTATTCTGTTTGTAATTAAAATAAGGTTTTCATTAAGATGTTTCCTTAGATCAGGTAGTTAAGAACTTCAACCTGTAGAAAGGATTGTAGACTAATGCGAATGGTATTACGTCATATAATGTATGTAGTTATATAATAATTGTTGTCCTTACATTTTATGAGATAAACTAACGCAGACCCGTAAAAATCACGGGATATTATAATTAAAGGATTTGTGAAGTTGAAAGTTTATGTAAAGAACACATCAGAACAAGTATATTTGTTGCAGAATGAATAAGAAAAATATTTAGAATTTATTATTTCATATTATCTTTTCATGGAATATTATCAAATTGTAAAATGGGGGCATCATTACGAATAAAGCTAAAGCACCCAGTAAAGCCCACATTATCAAATAATGTTTTAAAACATATAAATTTATTGTATGATATAAAATGACATTTTGAGATTGTTTTTCTTGATCAGTTATGTGAGTTTAAATCAAATTTTATCTGAATTCTCGACACAATCAGTTGCAATTTTAGAAAATCCGAGTTCATTGAACCAGAGGTAGACACACTCACAGACATACCCATAACCGAAATTAGTATGTTCGATGTAAGATAATTGATGGTAAAGAGAACTATACCATATAAACTATTAACCCTTATTATGTCAGTACCGCAAAAGTACTGATTCAAAACTCCCCGATTCGGGGAATTTTATAATTCTGGAGGAAGTGAAGGAGATGAGGAGATGGGGTGTTAGAAAGTTGGGAAGTACCTGGCTATTCGGATCCGGTCAATAAAGACGGTTAGATTTTAAATGGCGGCTTTCGTAGGGCCCCGGGGAGACACTGTAAGTAGACATTCCGGTGAAGGTCCAGAGTGTTAGTCTGGACTTACGCCGGAATTTCCTCCCAAATGTTCGCTTTCGCTCTGTGTTTTCTCCTTTGTGTGTTTTCAAGTTCTGGTGATTAAACTCATGTAAGTTTAGTAGGTACGTGACGGTTCATTTACTCGTATTCCTTGAAACTTACCAACCAAAAAATGTTAGCAATGTTACGTAATAAAATCATAGTTTCACGTTTATAATTTGCGCCAAGGTAAGCAAGATATTTGCTACTTAACTACGTCAACATTACTAACAACTAACATTCACATAATATATCTAGAAATCCTCCCATTTCTGACCTTTTGAGATTATTAATGAGACCAAAGAGCATACCGATTATATCATAAATTATATTGAAAGCTAATTCATCCGTGACAGCATTATTCATAAAATAATAAAAATAATACGTTTTTTATTATCTTCACACAGGAGTGATAGGCCGTGAGGAAAATAATTTTCACCAGGGAATGTTGTCTTTGGCGATGCTGTGCGGAGGGTTTTATTTAATTAAATGAAGGAGGGGTAGTTCTTGGAAGGAAAAAATCATGAGGGATGAATAGATCTAAGCGTCATTGTGTCCAGGAGTGACGGATGTATGAATCCATCCCTCCCACTGCGGTGTAAAGTGATGGGTCTAGAGAGTCCGGCTGGAGAGGTTAAAGGGTCTTACACAACCGGTCAAAGGGCTTCCGACCTGACCCGCCACACAGCTGGTGGGTAGATGCATCCGCCGCCAAGGCCTGGAAAAACCTCACCCCATGAAACCGGCATCCCTGCTAAGTCACCAAACGTAGCGACCAACCTGGGGTATCCTTTGGCAGAGGTGTTGGTTATCCAATAAATGGGTCCCGGGGTAACCCATAACCGCCTTCCAAATAAATAAAAAGAACATAAAATTATAATATGTAGGTATAAAGATCGAGAATATATTTTTTTTTGGTAGACTTCAAGTTTTTTTATTTTATTTTTTATTTTTTTTTTAAACAAACAGTCATTTATATATTTAGCGGTTCCATGATAACTCAACACAGTGACAATTCAACACACTGATAAAAAGTGATATAAAGTCATTAGAAACGATGAAAAAAAAATTATCCTAATCTAACCTACTTCCCAGTTAATATAGTTTTTGTTTCATAACTTTCCATGACTTTATATAACTTTTTAAAGATGTGATGATTTATCCGATCACCATTCTAAATAAGTCGTTCGATCTGATGTTGTGTTCAGGGCAACGAAATGCAATCTTTTCTAGCAGATATGATGAATCAACATGACTGACATGTTTACGATTTTGTATAAGAATAGGGTACCAGAAATTTTTTCTACGTTTATATAAAGCGGTATGGTCAAACCAATGATCGCTAAAGCCATACGATAGGTGTTTAATAAATTTGGATTGGATATTTTCAATACGATCAATGTATGTTTGTTATTGAGGATTCCAAATGACTGAGGCAAACTCGAGTTGTGACCTTACATATGACATATATGGCAGAATTAGTGTGTGTGTGATATAGTGAAAGGCTTTGTAATGCGTATAATAAATCCCAACTGTTTATAAGCTTTTTCTAAAATATGTTCAATATGGTCCTCAAATAACATTTTAGAATCTAGCAGCACTCCAAGATCTCTGATTGATTCTACTCGTTGTAGGGGTACATTTACGTGTAAATGTAATAAAGTTACACTTTTCTGTATTTAGATAAAGTTGATTGATCCAATAAATGAGTAATGCTTACCGTTTTTTTTTTTCAAATATAAATTTCAACGTTATTTTACTGCCTTTCTAACTGCACAACGTTGCGTAAAGTATTTTTAATTAATCGGAATCGGTATAAGATTTAAAAACTGCTTTGATACCAAGTTATTGCATTCAAATAATAAAACTGGTCATTATCTTTTATAGTTCTCTACTAAAAGTTACAGGTTTTCTATTGGTAACTTATTTTATGTTTTAATAAAACCCAATGCGGTGGTTTATACATTATTAATAATTTCTTGCGTTAAATTTGTTAGTATCTGTAAACGTTTGGCCCACAAATGAAACATTTATTATTTTACAAGCAATAATTATTCGCCTGAAACACTCATCCACATTGAAAAATCTCCTGATAAAAGATACATGACGCCAACGGGACTCGAACCCGTGTCCCTTCGATTTCCGGTCGAAAGCTCTGACCAAAGGGACTGAAATGACACTGACTCTGAAATCGAAGGGACACGGGTTCGAGTCCCGTTGGCGTCATGTATCTTTTATCAGGAGATTTTTTAATGTGGATGAGTGTTTCAGGCGAATAATTATTGCTTGTAAAATAGTTGTTACCCTTTGTGCTATGCATAAAAAAATCTTGTCTTAAACGTTAGTTTACCAAAAAAAAAATAAGAAACATTTTTTTTATTTTTTTTTATTTTTTTTTTTATTTTTTTTTTACATTATTTTCTCTTACTTAGATCTTACAAAACTGATCAATCAGTTTAATTGTAAGAAATCTCTCACTTTTTCTATATATTAGCTTATAACAATATATTTAATTTCAACTTGATATCTTGGTACCAAAATATTAATTGTTTTTATGTTTGACGGAGGTAGAACGATCTAATTTTCGTTTTTATTTTTGAATGACATGTCTCATTTTTAATATCATTTTTAATATTTATTGTTTAATTTTGTAACAATTTTTATTACATTACATTTTAGGACTTATGCAATGTTATATATTATTATGTTTGTACGGTGATGCATTGCACTGAAGAGGTTACATTACAAAGATGAAAATATTTTACCACAAAAGACATTCAAATCAATAAATAGACTTGACCAAACATGAAATCTGGGTATCATTTCGTCCAGCTGTCGGCAAACCATGTGATCATATTTTTGACATCGAGAATGCTTATATGACATCCGAAGAGGGTACATTGAAATAACAAGACCATGCGCAGAAAAGTAAATTTATCTAAAGTAATGCAAAGGTTTGCAGCGCCGTCCACTGTGGGACTTTTTAAACGAATCGCCTGGCGTAGCGACGTCAAAATTGAGTGAGGTGTGTAAATTATAAGACATTTGCAAAAGTGTCTAACTAAATAGTGTAACAAAATATTAAATTTTGGAAACAAGCCCGAACTTTTGTTAACACGATTTGGGATATGTAGTTAAATTTTTACGCAACCAACATTTACGCGCTATTGTAAAAAGGACTTGTAATTGCTAAGTAGATTTTATTTTCTGGGACCGAATGGAGATATTACAATGCGAGTTGCTTGTCAGATTAATTTAAGATAAATCATTGAAAGTTGGATGGTCTGATGTTTGATGGTTTGTTCCTTTTCTCTTATTGGCAAGTCTATTTATTTGGGTGTCTATGGTTACCACTAATGCACTAAGTTACACCAATACCTCATTAATACCTTTTTTTACTTTTCCACAACAATTTTTTTATCTTATAAACATTAACTCAATACAGGAGGCCCTGAAGAAATTTTCCCTGGGGACTTGGATCATCTTTGTGGATGCTGTGTGAAGGATTTGCTGGAAATGCCACGAAAAATCCCTGGTGGTGGACAGGGACCGCGGAAGTACTCTATGACGGGGGGGGCAAACTTTTTTAGTCACCCTCTTCCTTCAGTCTCCTCTAAAGTCAATCAACTAGTTATAAATAAGACAAAACGGAGATGACTAGGTCAAACAAATAACAGGTTCAGTGAATAAAAAACTTTTTTTTTAAATATTGCTTTATTGCATTCATTGAACGATACCAAAAACGTTGCGTCTCTCAGCCGTCTTTGAAGAAAATTCCCTAAGAATTTCATTTAAATCTAAACTAAATGTTTCCGCCTTATGCACGTGCAGTATTGCTAGATAAGTAAGTCTTCTCTGCTTCATTGGTAGTCGGAGGAATGTTCCGATGCGTCGGAGGGCACTCAGAGACCTTTCACACGACGCGCGACGTAGACGTAGCTGGCACGGTGAGGAGCAAGACTACTAACTTTTCTATTTCATTAATCATTGCTCTTGAAACTTTAGGTAGATTAGCCAGTTCTCTTGCGTACTCTCGGACAGTCTTCACGTGAGGTATTGCTTTCTTAGCTATCTTCATTTGCAGTGCTAGTGAGTCAATATCAAAATTTTTTTTTTTTTTTTTATTAATATCAATAGCAAAATTTGTACATTATGTAGGTTTAAAGTATAATATAAGTATATTTTTTGTATTTTTTTCACAGTCCTCCTCACTAGGGTTTCCTGTTCTGAGGCGGCCTGTAGTTTTTCTTAAATTTTTGTATTTAGTTTTGAATTGTCTTTACATTGTCTTCATAATGTTTGTAAGTTGATTATTACTTTGATCTCTAAGCCATGTTTTGACTTTTGTTTTAAATATACTCATTTCGTTTATTTTTTTAGTTTCATTTGGTAGAGCATTGAACAATTTTATAGCATGGAATTTATTATTTCTCTGTCCAAAGGATGTGTTCAAACTGGGAGTAATCAGGATATTTTCGCTTTTTGCCCTGGTTGTGTATTTATGTTGGGCAGTGGAGTATTCGGATATGTTTTTTTTCAGTTTAAATAAAATATTTTTTGAATATAGTTTCTGTACATTGTAAACATTGAAGTTTTTGAATATTTCTTCTGTCGGAGTTCTAAGCGGAACTTTCAGTATAGTCTTTAATACTCCTTTTTGTGCTATATTGAGCCGCTCTGTGTGAGTGCTCAAGGCAGACCCCCATCCAGTTATTCCGTACTCTATTTGTGATTGACACAAAGCATAGTATACTTTTTTAATATCGTTTATATTGAGGATATTGCGAATGTTTCTAAAGAAGTATATGTACCTGGTTAGTTTTTTTGTAATTACATCTATATGTGAGTTCCAACGGAGATTATCATCAATTTCAATTCCAAGATATTTGATGCTTTTGGAGTGTGCTATAGTGGGACAGAGGCATGATAAGCCTTGATTTTTTTGATAAATTCCTTGGCATGAATGTAATTTGAGATTAAGGTCCTCTGACGGCTGCCCTCTGGCTGTTTTAGAAAATGTCAGATATTTTGTTTTATTGACATTAAGCGTCAGGGAGTTTCTTTTAAGCCAGTTTTGCAGGAGACCAAGTCCGTGTTCAGCTTCTTTGTAGGTATTTATCCAATCTTTTTCTTTAAATAAAATTACTGTGTCATCAGCAAAACTAATGATTTTTCCTCTTGTTTCTAGGTTACAGATATCATTAATGTATATTAAAAATAATATCGGACCTAGTACGCTTCCTTGTGGTACTCCATGGTTGATTAGGAGAGGTTTGCTTTTTCTCTTATTAATTTGGACGCTCTGTGTACGCTCCGTCATATAGCTTTTTAGTAAGTTTAGTGTAGTACATGACATACCAATTTTTGAAAGTTTTGAAAAAAGTATTTTGTGATCTATTGTGTCAAAAGCCTTTTGTAAGTCTATGAAGATTGCCAAAGTTTTTTCTCCACTGTCTAAACTTTTAGTGATCATATCGGTAATTTTTTCTATGGCGTCACTAGTACTTAAGTTCTCCCTAAATCCATACTGAGTTTTTGATAATTTTTTATTGTCTTCTAAGTAGGATAAGAGTTGTTTTTTTAGTATTCTTTCCAATATTTTTGAAAATGTATTTAGTAGGCTTATTGGTCGGTAATTGTTTATGTCATTTTTACATCCTTGTTTAAATATTGGAATAACAATCGCTTTTTTGAGGGCTGTAGGGAATATGCTATTCGTTATAGACATGTTGACTAAGTTTGTAAGTGGTTCGATAAGTTCTTTACAGAGATATTTTATTGCGTTGGTTGAGATTGTGTCCTCCCCTGAAGAAATATTTGATTTTAAAGAAGAAATTGTGTTTTTGATATCGTCAGCTGTAATTTGTTTAAAATTGAGCTGATTTCCTTGCTCAGGTGGTTCGTTTATTTGTACATCTTCATTACATTTTGTAACTTGCTTTGCTAGATTTGATCCTATATTTATGAAAAAATTATTGACGTATTCAAGTATTTGGTCAGGATTATCAGCGTATGTCCTGGGAACATTGTTTATATTCAGCACGTCAATTGATGTAACGTTGGCAGATTTAGAACTGGTTATTTCATTTATTATTTGCCACATTTTCCTGGGATTTTGTTTACAATCTACAATTTTTTTCTTATAGTAGGTTTCTTTTGTACACATAATAACTTTTTTGCAAATGTTTCTGTATCTTTTGTAGTATCTTAACATGTGTATATCGTATGGAATTTTTTTAAGTTTCTTGTGTAACTCGTCTCTTTTTCTTATGCAGTTTATAACATTCTGTGTAATCCATGGTTTAATATGTACATTTTTGTGTGAGATTTTCTTATAAATTTTTGTGGTATTAGCTAGTATGTTATTCTGAAGAAGTTCTATGAAATAATTCCATGCATCATTTGTATTGTTCATACTTTGCAGTTTTTTCCAATCGGTACATTGTAGATTATGTTTAATGATGTTCCAGTTGATTTCTGTTTTTTCTGTTGTTAATGGTTTTTTCTTCATTTTATTTGACTTTTTTATTTTTATTGAAAGCATAGTTGTATAATGATCGGTTATAGTTGAATTAAATACAACAGTTTGAGTAATGTCTTTTGTTTTACTCATTATATGGTCTATGCAACTTTCACTGTTGTCCACTTTTCGAGTAGGAACATTTATTAAGCTTTCCAGTCCATGGGATGCTAGCATCTGCAGATATTGAATTCGCTTAGGGTGTCCATTTTCTAAAATATTTATATTTACATCTCCAATAATAAATATGTTTTTCGTTTCTTTAAGAAGGCAGAGTTCCTTGTCTACGGATTTAAGGAATGGGTCGATGTTTCTTGTTGAGGGCGATCGATAGATTGCTAATATAGCTTTTTCTTTACTGAATTTAATTTTTAAACAATTGGCATTTGTGATAATAATTTCTTCAACTTCGGCTTTTATTTCGTTTTTAATGTATATAATTACACCATCGTTTTGTTTTTTGTTATTCAAACTTGAGTAGGTTGTATATCCAGCAATTTCCAATTTCATGTATTTATGGTTTATCCAACATTCAGTAAGTATTATTATTTGAAAATTAACTTTTAAATATTTCAATAAAATTTGCAATTCATCAAAATTTTTTCTTATGCTTCTTATGTTTTTGTGTAGTATATTGAAAGAGTTGTTATTTAAATTCGATAGATCATTTGGTTCCGAGGTTAATATAATGTCAGCCATTTTTATATTTTTTTCGTAATCGTTTTTGTGCCCTTTTGTTATACAATATTTTTTATATCATCTACATGTTTTATATAAATTATTTTTTCGGTTGGCATTCTTCGCGTCATTATTTTTCCATCTTTGAACCAAACGTAGGAGTACATTTTTTCATTGGCAGATTTTTTCGTTTTCCAGAGCAGTTCCCTTTGATATGGGCTCAATTCCTCTGCAATATAGATTGGTTCGGTGGAGATATCTTTTATAGCTGCATAATTAATATTTTTCCTTTTAGAAAGAAGATTGTCTCTTGTCTTTTTTTCCGCAAATTCCACTAGCAGTTTCGGTGGCGCATTGTTCCTTCTATCATGTGTCCTTTTTATATCAATTATATCATTGTGCTGGATTTCCATTCCTGCCGCCGCCGCAACTCTTTTTACTATCTCCATCTGCTGCTCTCCATTTTTTTGGGGAATGCCCGCTATTTCTAAGAAATTAGACCGAGATTTGTATTCGAGGTCTGAAATTTTTATTTCAAGTTGTTTAATAATGATATTCTTTTCCTGGTGTTCCTTTTTTATGTTTTCAAAATCATTTTCAATTTTTTTATTTTGTAGAATTGTTATTTCTAGTTTTTTTATTAGTTCATCGTACTGACTACTCATAAAATCAATGCTTTTTTGAGTGTCCTGGGTTTGTTTTTCAATTTTTGATATAATTTCTTTTTTCATGGATTAAATTTTTTTTTCAATAATCTGTATAATTTTATCAATGTTAAATTTTTCTTCGGTTTCCGTTATAACTCCCTTTCCTCTTGTATTTGCCATTTTCTATTTTTTTTTTTTTTTTTTTGGTTTATTAATTATATTTTTATTAATGTTGGAACAAAAATGCCCCTAAGTATATATTAATTTATGTAAATTGTCTATGGCGAAATAGTTTTGTATTGTCTATGGTTATTGTATGTTTTCACCAAAGTTGATTTTGGGTTACAATGACAATACTCTTTTTGCACTTCAATTTACAAATGTTTAATTTCACTGCCACCGTCACAAATACTGCCACTTTGTCTAGCGTATCACTATATATTGTTTTTTTAAGCGGGTTATGTTATTAGGTTGTTTTATTGACACTATATTGATATTATTTACGGAGCTGTCAAAAACGGCTATTGAGTCAAATCATAGACAAATATATTGAATTGTATGCGTGAACGCCTAATTCGGCCTGGATGTCGCTTGCTGATAATTCCTTTGAACGGTTAAGTAGAACAGATTCGAGCTGGGCGAGGCGATTCATTCCAGGCTGTTCAAACCTTCTTTCCAGCTCGTTTGTAGACCAGTCTAACACTGATATAAATTTTTGGCGGAGACTTTCCCTAGGCGACAACTGCACAGCTGGAGCTCTGCCACTGAAGCGTTTTGGAGGGGCTCGAGCACGGGGCATAGTAGGCATAGTGAGTTCCATATTTATATTTTGATCGGTATAACTCTTTTCCGTATCTGTCCATACGCGATTGAAATCGTGTTCACCCATCGAATTGTACACATTCCACAATGACCGCGCAGATTGTTGCGCCTCGGTAGCAGTATAATCAACACTCTGCAGGGCCTTAGCCAGCTGCTCCGCCGGCTCACAAATGGCAAGGGCAATATTTAGTGCAAGCAGGGTGGTAAATTCGCCCATTTTCCCTTGATAGCCGCGAAGTGTCCCCCTGCGCTCATCAGCAATATTACATGACTTGTCGTCGTCTAACATTACCACAAAGGTCTCCTGAACAGATAATCTTTACCAGCACAGATAATCCTTCTTTACCCAGGTAGTAAAATAGGAGGGGGCGCGGCCCCCCCCCATTTGATTTTAGGGGGGCATTTGGCCCCCTCTGCCCCCCACTTCCGCGGTCGCTGGTGGTGGAAACCAAAGGAATGAATCAAATTCGACAAAAACCACTTGTTTAAAAAGGAAAACAATGCAAATAAAATAAGTAAACATAAATTATTTTCTTAATTCCAGGATTTAAAACAAACACACGTGTTTACACTAATAAAATAGAATTTAATTTAACTTTTAGTTTTCATAAGTAGTTCAGTTAGAATTTTTTTATCTATTGCGATTAAGGTTATCTTAGAAAATTTTACAATGTTAAGTTAAGTTGTGGGGAGGTTCGTTACATACTTTACATATTAATACACAAGTAAGATAAAATAATAAAAAAATTAAATAATATGTTCTACAAATTAAATACAATAAATACTCCTGAGTGAGCTCGGTTCCAGCGCTCACTCAGAAGTGGCGCTTTGTGCTGGTAGGCTGCTGTCACCAGCGTGTTGAGCTCAGTTGAGCTGCTTAGTTGCCTACCTAGACTAACCATTCGCTAAGTTGTAGTATAGGGGTAAATATTTGCTTAGCTTAGCGTTGACTCATTTTTGACGCATGAAGACAGCCGTAGGTATATTCCAAAGCTGTAAATAATGTTAACACTTATTATTAAAATATATCTTCTTTATTTCTCCAGTTCATTGCACCTACACCAGTATTTTGTAATTACGTAAGAATGCATTATTCATCTTCATTTCTACTTCAGAATTATTATTGATATTTTGTTTGTATTCATTGATATTATTCGAATGTTGCACTATGCAGTCAATAAAATGTTAATTTAATAAAAAATAATTCTTATGACATGACTTCCAGTTTGTAAAGACGAGTAGGCGGAAGGAAATGTACATGTTGTATTATTCCGAGTT
This sequence comes from Hesperophylax magnus, assembly GCA_026573805.1. NCBI lineage: Eukaryota > Metazoa > Arthropoda > Insecta > Trichoptera > Limnephilidae > Hesperophylax > Hesperophylax magnus. The sequence continues at coordinate 14,734,872 of JAIUSX010000012.1, forward strand.
TATAGGATGCTTGGAATAAATAATAAAAACGTGTTAACTTTTTCTGTGGAAACAAAAAGGAGGGGAATTTTTACTTAAAATAGCAAAACTTGCATTTAATTATGCTTTTTATGTGTTGCAAGTTGCAAGTAGGTGCAATATAATTTTAGGTTTTTTTTTAAATATTGGCTCAACTTAAACTTTTTGTCGATTTAGGAAAAACCTCACCCCATGAACCCGGGACTACTGCTCACCAAACGTAGCGAATAACTTGGGGTATCCTATGGCAAAGGCGTTGGTTATCCAATGAATGGGCTCCGGGATACCCATAATCGAGTCCCAAATCTAAATTTACTCGCCAGCACATTCTTTAAGAATATTTAAACCCTTATTATTCTTCTGTGGTCATCACGTCATTACAAAATCTGAGGACAGTTTTTTTCACAGATTTTAACAATTCATCAATTTCAAAATAAAATTTCAAGTTCTATTATTATTTGTGTTCAGTGGAACAACCGACCTATAATGGGATAAAAAGAGAATTTGTGTTTAAATTTCACAGAACTCTAAAATGGAAAAGAGACTGGCCCATACTCTTTTTGAGATGCAGATTGTCAGAATTATCCTGATTAGGTTTTGTTATTTTAATATTTAATAGCACCCTGTAAATATGAGTGGGTTCGTACTGGGTACTTGTAGTGAGTGCGTATGGAATGCCGCGGTACAGTTAAGGTTGCATCTAATTAAAGCCACCTGACAACTTTACACCACACACATCAAGTTCATTAAACAAGTTATCTGTAGAGCACATAGCATTGATATCCAACCTTTTGGCTTCTCTAGATCATTAAAAGGTCACGACTGAATCATAAATTGGAAGCCTTACAAGAATTACTCCTGAAAAGAATTTTAGCTTTTTTCTTTTCTATTGACTTTTATCACGCTTATAACTCCATTGTATATATGTTTTGATAATAAACTAAGACTTTAAGAAATAAGTTAAAAAATATTTGAATACCCAAGCACAGGCTTTGTGTGGGATTTTTTTGTATAAACTTATTTTATTTATATTTCTTATATTTTTTTAATTTTCATTTAATATTAACACTTTAATTTGTATCTGTTCCAATGACAGAAATAAAAATTTTAACTTTTTTTTTTAAAACGGGAAACTGATAATTGAAACATCACGGAAATAAAAAATATCAAACTTTTTTCGAGTGACAGACTATTTTTAGACCTAAAATATTCCTCAAAAAAGAAAGATTAAATCATAAAAGTTATAACCCAAAATCGACTCCAAATGTGCTGTTGATTCAACAGTTTAACGCTTGTACTACAAGTAATACAGTTTAAGTCGTAAAATTATTAATTGTGTGGGCTGCATTACTAGCGGTCCAGGGTGTTTAGCATGATCGATCGATAAAGGTTTTATCGATAATGTCGGTAACTTGTCATCCTTCCCAAGCACGACTGCAGATCGCCAACCAACAGATAAAGTTTCACATTGAAGTGTTCTTAAATTATTAGACGTTACTTGCTGTGTATAAGCTAGCCATTTGCAGTCGTGCTAGTGAACGATGACAAGTTATAGAAATTATCGATAAAACTTTTATCGATATGCTAGATACCCTGGGTCGATGATTTAACACCCCTGCTATAGAAAATCTTCATATACTGTACCAAGCCCCCTCAATGGTGGTCCATACAACGGTTCACAATCTCAGAATCCTTTCATACTATTTGTTTGAGGATCTTCTTTCATGGGTGAAATCATAGCTAATCAAAAGCATCATCTTCTTTATGGTTTTATTATTTTTATCACTATTGGTTTGTCTACAAATTGATTGTTTACCCATTTTTCTAGTACTATGCGTAGGCTTTCGGGGTATCAGTATCGTTACCAGTAGGGTGTAATTGAAGAATCAATGTGAAAGTTTCAATCCGAGTTAATGTGATATGAAAATAATATTATAACACAACAAAGAATAGTAACAATACTTTCTTATTAATGTATATATATTATCGATATTATAGCCCGTTGTTGAGGAGAAATCACTTAAAAGAGTAAAATTAAAGATCAGTCAAATGCTTTAGAGAATTTTAACAACCCGGTCTAAGAATTGCTTAGAGTAACGTAGTGCTATTTTTGTCATCAAATGACACCTCCTCGTAAAAGTTGTTCTATCTCCATTCCTACCATGGTCAATAATTGGATATTAACAGTAAAAGAGAGAACACTTAACTTTATTTTTGCATTTAAAAGTTTACAGTAGAGGATCCTGAATAATTAGAAATAATTCTTCACGTAATTATTCGGGATTGCTGGCCATGCTTATTTTTTTCAACCTTTTGATTCGCCTTAGTTATTATAAAAGAAAACTATCTGCATTTGGGGAATTTTTAATTTTTGCATTTCAATTTTACAAAACGAAAGCGAATAAACATTCGCTTTCGTTACATGGGATTGTATGGGATGACAGCCAAAAAAAATCTGTTGGTGACATTTTCTTAAGTTGGTATTCCTGATACTATTCAAGTGGCTAGAAGTGATGTTATTACCATCTATATGCAAATTAGGTAGGTACTATTTTTGGGGAACTGGGAAATTAAATAAAGGTATTTAGGCGTATTTTAAATTTAAAAATATTTTTAAAAGAGTTCGGTTATTATAGGTTAGGTTAGCATAGATTAGGGCAAGTTAGATTCGGTTAGGTTAGGTTAGTATAGATTAGTATAGGTTAGTATAGGTTAGTATAGGTTAGTATAGGTTAGGTTAAATTAGTGTAGGTTAGTTTAGGTTAGTGTAGGTTAAGTTAGGTTAGTATAGGTTAGTATAGGTTAGTATAGGTTTCGTTAGGTTAGTATGTGTTAGGACAGGTTAGATCAGGTAAGGATAGGTTAGGTTAGGTTACGAGAGGTTAGGTTTTCAATACAAAAATATTTTAAAAATTGTTAAAATAAACTTGCCTTATTACCTTAATTTTATTTTTTTCCAGTATTTCGCCAAAATAGTGCCTACCTACTATGCATGAATTAAATTATATATAATAATTAAAACCGGTCGGTCGCCGAGTTGACATCGCGCTTGGGTCCCACTCAAGCGTAGTGTGTTCAATTCCTCGGCTGGCTAAGTCCTCCATCACAACACAAGCAACATTTTCAGCTTCCCGTGGTGGTAGTAGGAGATTTTCAAATATTGTCAGGTTATTCGTAACCCGGAAAGAAATTATTAGAAATGGTTGTCATGCCATACAATTTTTATTTTACGTAATCCAGAATTAGAATTTTAAAATTTCCCAAATGCAAATAGTTGCCTTTTATCAAAAGGTTTTATTTGAACAAATTTCGTACAAAGCCGTGGCCAGCGATCCCGAATATTTAACATTCTTTAAAAAAATACATCGCTCAACCTGTTCGCCCAGTCAAGGCTTGCCAATTTTTTTACTAATTATTTTTGTATGTAACCAAAAAACTGAAGTGACCTATATAGTTCGTTCGTTTAGTTAAATGTGTTTTTCAGTTTCGTGTAAATTAAGTTTAAAAGAAAAAATCGATTTCAAAAACTTTGACTAGGTTTGCGTTCAAAATTTTCATATTTTTAATTTCAAATTATTTTATAGTTTTTGGTCTGTTTTCAAAAAATTCATTTTGTATTTCATTTTGAAAAATGTACTTTCGAAAACAGCGAGTCTATTTGAAATTAAATGTCACCCGAAGATACGAGTATTTCGAAATAAATACGTAATCTGACAGATGTTCATAACCGACATGGCGGTGTATTGTCTTTCCCGAGATATTGTCTTGGGAAGAATTTATCTTACAATCTACCAACTAAACAACTTAAAATGTAATGATATGCAACTAATTATGTACTAGTAAGTGAAACTAACAATTCGCAACTGTTAAACCTACAAATTCATCAATTCAAATACGTTGATTATCGTGTGACATTTATCATTTATTTTTCCACGACATGCATGATGCATACTTTCTGAGTTTCTTGAATCCGCCAAATTACTTGTCAAAACATAAATTATTTATTGCCTTCGTGTTTTGAAGTACTTTTTTAAAAGTCGTCCAATATTATTGATTGTCCTCATTTCTTGTATTTCGTGTACGGAATACTTCTCCGAAAGATTGAAGTAATTAATTAATAATTATTAGTCTGATTACTGATTACGTAGATGTAGATAACATTGTTATAACTTTCGCTAATTGGAAAATTTAACATCGGTCTGCCAGACTATAGTACAATCACATATCCAATACGCTGTAGTCATCTGGAGAGCTGCATACAAAACAAATCTACTCCATGTTGAAATAGTGCAACGTCTAATTATAAAAATAATATTGAAAAAAAAAGATTATCCATTATTTTTGAAGAATTTGAAATATTAAAATTTAATTATCGTTATTAGTCCGAAAACATATAATAATTAAAATGATAAAAAGAAAAAGAAAATCACAGTTTTTTTTACCTGAAAGTAATTCGTAGTCGTCAAAAACATATATTTCCAACTCAAAAATGTAACACCTCATTTCTTCAACAGCGTACTCGAAAATATCAGAACAATTGAAGACGATAAATGCCTACTAAAAGAGATTAAAGAGCAATTTAATGTAAAAATATCAGAACAATCGAAGACGATAAATACCTTTTAAAAGAGATTAAAGAGCAATTTAATGTAAAAATATCAGAACAATCGAAGACGATAAATACCTTTTAAAAGAGATTAAAGAGCAATTTAATGTAAAAATATCAGAACAATCGAAGACGATAAATGCCTACTAAAAGAGATTAAAAATCAATTTAATGTAAAAATATCAGAACAATCGAAGACGATAAATGCTTACTAAAAGAGATTAAAGAGCAATTTCATGTAAAAATATCAAAACAATCGAAGACGATAAATGCCTACTAAAAGAGATTAAAGAGCAATTTAATGTAAAAATATCAGAACAATCAAAGACGATAAATGCCTACTAAAAGCGATTAAAGACCGATTTAATGTAAAAATATCAAAATGATGAAATTATCCTCTTAATTAATTAAGCTTTTAAATTTGTTATTTACTTTTTTATTCATTCTTTCAAATTTTGACGCCCCTTGTCAAAACCAGTAGACGCCTAGGTAGGTGATCACTGATCACCTACCGTCGCGCCGTTTTTATGAAAAAATAAGCTCAAGGGAGATATGTTAATACCGTTTTCTAGTCAATGTATCATCATAATTTTTATGTTTATTATAATGTTTAATATTTAATCAATCTTTAGAGCATCAAATGGGAATGATGTTCTTGTTCTACCGGTATTTCCGTGGATAATGCTCCGAGGAACTAGCGTTATTGATCCCTTTGGCAAAATTGCATAGTTGAGAAACACGCCAAACTTGCCCAACATTTGTACTCTGTTGACATTTGTCACGTGAGAACGGGGCATTTCTCGTTCTTGAGTTCAATAGCTCGGCTGTGCAACACAGTATAATACCGAACAGTATAATGCTTTAACTTATTATTTATCCTTCTTGGTATAATGGCTCTATAATCTCTTCATCCATCGCCTCTTGAGACTATTATAAAACTTTACTGTAATGGGAGTTTTACACGATGCTTTTTTAATACCGATCCCCATACGGAAACTATATAAGGACCTATATAAAAAATCTTTGCTTTACAAGATCATTATTTTCACACTTCTGATTTCATACATATAGTTGCCATTGTAGAAGAAATAATATTTTCGGACGGTACTAAACAGTAAAAAACTGGAAACACCTTGAACACAACCATAGATCAAAAACGCGAAAACATCTGTCATTTGCCTTGGGCGTTGCCGTCAACAAATCAAATCATTAGTAATAAACACATATTATACTAGAAAATACGATAACACGCGTAAAGAAAATTAAGATAATGTGGGTAGCTCTCAGTCGATGTATGATAATGTTAAAAAAAAAGTTATGGTCCGAATTAAATAACAGGTCAGATCAATTACACCACAAGGAAGAAGCCCTGGGTTCAATTTATAGATGCGACTGAATATTCTTCTGTCTTTTCGGATTCACATTCGTTAATATTGTCTTCTTATAAGTTATCCCACTATCAAAACATTCGTTAATATTGTCTTCTTATAAGTTATCCCACTATAAAAACAAAACATACTCTATTTATAAATATCTTAAAAAACAAAACAAAAAATAATGAACATTTTCAAATAATATAGTTACGATCAATATATTTATTCCTGTTTGTTCATTGGTTACATTAAACAATGATATACGACAATAATATTAAGAAATTATTTTATGTATTCTTTAAAACTATTATTGATTTCATATATAAAGATTTTATTTATAAAAAAATTCTGCTGTTTAATTATTATTATGCGTGACAGCTGCTTCGCCTTCTGAAGGCGTTATCAAATTGTCTAATCTATCTCTACCACGTCAGAAATTAAACTGTATAGCAATAAAATAGGACAATAATGTCAAATAAAGTTCGCCATTTAGATGTACGAATATAGAAACCAAAACGGAATACGTTCTTGTTTCATCCCGAATCCAAATGAAACTGGACGAATAAACGCATCGTGTCAAACTTCCATCGATATCATATTTACGTTATCGTCGACACGATCTGAAGGATTGGACAAACCAGATCCAAATCTACTGAGAAGGAGAAAGTGATGAAGTATAGTGATGAAGTGTATATTTTGAAACATATAATTATGGGAGAAAGAGGCTTTAAAAATATTTGGTTAAATGTCTTCATCGACTAGGATCATCTTCAAAGCTCCAGGGTGAAAGATCAGTGTGATGATTTATGAACGACGTGATAAACACCAGTCTGATCCGTAATTTGTTGTGCATATAAGAGTAAAACCTTTTTTATGGTGCATATATTATTTGAGATTTGAGTTTTTACTGCATTTAGAATCTACTTCATACCAATATCGCATCGGAACAAGGTAACAGTTGCGTTATTTTAATACGGTGTGATGAATGGGTTTTGTATTTTTAACGGTAACTGCATTGTGAAAATTAAGCTTTAAATTATTACCTGCATACAAAGTAAACATTAATTATTTTTATAAGATAACTATTTTTTTATTATTATTTATTAACTTTCAAAAATACATTTTTTTACTATTAGTCCCGTTAAACTGATTGATATCAGTTTGTCAACGGGTTCTTTGTTCTTTTAACAATTACTTTTTAAATACATATACAATTTTAACAAGTACATAAAATATATACATAATTACATTAGTACCAAAAAATTCTTTCACATAACCATTTTTTAACATACATTTCCTTCTGTGAGTCAATTCACAGCTTTTTAATGAGTTTAATGAGAATTATTGGAACGAGGTATTCTAGAGTTCTTTGACCGTATTTATTCAGGTATCTGGGAACTACAAGTCTATCGTTTGCAATTAGTCTTGTATTATGAACATGTGTCACTATTTTATTATGTTCAGATTGAGATGTATGCTGACTCCATACAAATATATATAACTCTATACGTATATTAAATCAATTGTTGAATAATGATTTAGAAACGGTTATAATTATTATTTGCACACCTGAGAGTGGTTTTTCTTTCTTAGCTTTAATATTTTCTCCACGTATTTTTGTTTTAATTATATAACTTAGCTAAACCATTTTATAATAAAATTCCCCAGGAATGACGCTTTTTTATTGTAATTATTTAAATGCCGCTGGCTCACTGGCTCCCAATCTCTTGGAGCCAGTGAGACCATTGCATCCCCAATTGGAGTATGTTATGAGGTTGAAGGTGTTGAGAGGTGAAGGAGATGATGAAGAAGAAAGTGGGGAGTACCTGGCTCTTCAAATCTGGTCACCAAACAGGGCTAAAGCTATTTCAAGCAACGTTTCGATTCAGAATGGTGTTCTTACACCAGGGCGATATTGAGAGAATCTCCACTCCAGAACGTGCCGCAAGCACACTATATATTATTTTTAATGAATAATTTGTGAAATAACACAAATTCATCAAATAAAATTTACTTGCCGAATGCAGTCAGGATTTGAACCCGTGACCTTCGAATTGTTAGTCGAGAGCCTTACCCCTTGACCACGGAGGCCGACGAATGAAAACTTTTTAAAATACTAAAATTCCATACGAGGATAACTCCTCGGAGCCAAAGAAACTTTTCTGCCCCCCTTTTGTCCTTTCTTGGAGATGACAAAAATAAGGAAAAGGAATTGGAGAAAGAATAGACGAGGATGTGTACAACATTATTATAAATAAATGATGTGAACAAATATTTGACAATCAACACCATATCATGATCACGGTATAATTGGAATCACTGAAACTTATTTTCCAAAGAACCAACTCCCTACCTCTTGTACGAATGCGTCGACTATGTATTATAACATCTATTGTAGTGGCAAGATTTAGAATATACTCGTATTTAGCGATAGACCCCAGAGCTTTACCAAATTTATCGAATCTCTTGTTTCCACTTGACTTCACTTTACCCAAACTTTTTTACGTACATTTTATTTTATCCTTATATACATTTATTATTTGTTATTTATTTGTTAACTATATGTTTGTTGTATACACCTATATTATTTACATTAAGAAGATTGTGAGTGGCGGGGGGTAGGCGGGAGGGCGACGTTTGATTGATTTTGTTCCAAATCTTCAGTTTTATTCCGAAATTGATGAAATTTTGCACACTTGACCTTCAAAATATGAATATTTATTCCTTCACTTTAAATTCCACTCTGATTGCTTTGAAAATAATCACCATAAATTTCTAATAAATATTAACTATAAACTCGGTCCACCGATAGAAACCATAAATTCAACAACTTGATGAAAGAATTAAAAATATTAAAACTCTCGGATAGAAGACTTATTTCCGTTTTGTCTTCTACCATTAATTTTTTTAATTACCTTCAACATGCCAACTAGAAATGCTCGATCAAAAATTCTGTTTAATTACAACAAACATATCGCTCGCTCTAACTCGCTTGTACCTACTATTATATTTCATGCAGTTAGCAATACGTTCTCAGAAATAGTAGATGTGGTCAACTGCATGGAATTTAGTTACAAGAAGGCTATAATAACAAATATCGTAAATACATATTAACGTTAGCTTTTATTATTATTATGCGTGCGTTCTATTTTCTTCTTTAATAATGTTCCACTAAATTATTAAATAAATGAAATGTTTGTAAAAGCCCGTATGGACATATAATATAAATAAATAAAACAAGAGGAAGGTCACTGTCTATGTCTGATTTCGAAAAACTCTTTGTAAAGCCCGGATAACGCCGGGGACTTGATCTAGTTATAAATAAATGTGACTTATCATTGAATGGTATTTCACTCATCGTATGGACGTCATATCATAGATAAAACACTTGAAAATATGGAAAACTATTATCTCATATAAAATTACCAGACATGTACATTGTACAAGTCATAAAATACTAGAAAAATGTAACTCCAAAAACATTCTATCCCGACTGGTCGCTCCCTCGTAGGGTTCTCGATGCCAGCTTTTAATCGGAGTAAAATGACTGTATCGTGTGTTTTACGTTCATTTTTATTAAGATTGTCTAAATTACTTCTCTTCAGAGGAGATTGAGCCATCAAGTTTCAATTTCCATATCAGAAAGGATATTTAAAACACGTGGGATTCCTAGATTGTTGTGCTCGGCGTTATAACGTTATGCTATAAATAATCCAACATCTTATCTACCACCTTGTTTGACTTTGACAATCTTAATCGATTATCGTAATTATAAAGTTTTATCACGTATCTCAAATTACACACGAAGAAAATATGTTGAGATATCACGCATTCTGTCAGAGGCTCCCAAACTTGTGAATCGATTCTAGGTGGCATGAATCAAGGGGAAAAACGAAAAAGAACGAATCAAGGAGAAAGAAAGTTTCTTTCTTCCTATCAATAAATTCATCTGTGTGTGGAATGAAAAATTAGATTATTCATAAATACTATGCACCGAGTACACCCAACTTTTAAATATAGGGTTTTCCAATAAGAGGTGTTATTTTGAATAGCCCGTTATTTCGGTAGATGTTACTTTTGAAGCTGTCATTTTTTGACATTTGACAAGTAAAAACTACGCCATTAATAAAAATGGAACGATACACGCTTCAACAACGCATTTAAATTATTAAAATTCACTTAAGTGAATCAAATGCGAATCATCTTGAGTGATGAGGCCCATTTCCACCTCGGTGGCTTCGTCAACAAGCAAAATTGTCGCATCTGGGGCTCGGAAAACCCAAGAGTTATTGTAGAAAAGCCTCTCTTTACTCAACGTGTGACTGTTTGGTGCGGTTTACGGTCCGGCGGAGTCATTGGACCTTACTTCGAAAATGAGGCTGGAGCAACAGTTACGGTGAATGGATTGCGCTATCGAGAGATAATTAATGATTTTTTATGGCCGGAATCGGATGGTATTGATCTGGACAACGTTCACTTTCAACAAGATGGCGCTACGTGCCACACAAGCAACGAAACTATTGATCTTTTACGATTGAATATCAAAATAACACCTCTTATTGGAAAACCCTGTAGTTAATCCTTACCGCGATGTTCAAATAATGAATCCTAATAAATACTAATTTCCGTTGTCTCCGTCTGTAATTCCAGTTCTTTGGTTTGGTTGTTGTTGATTTATTTGGAGAATTCAGGTAAGCTATAAAATATGACCTAATACTTTAATAGAAAATTATTTCAATTGCCATTTGGAACTGATTTTTCAAGAATTATACTCTCACCTAATTTTTCAGGGGCCCTTAGGAAAATATTTTTTTATAAAATAACTAGAGGATCCCCCGCAATGCTACGCTATTTCTAATGTCTTTCTCGGGTGCCTCCGACTTCTTCCACCATTCACTACTGTATACCACCATTTTACTGTTAAAAAACTACATTACATCGACTTTAATTCGAATCCGTATCTCATTACGGTGCAGAGATATTACGTTAAGTATTCCTCGGGTGTCCCCGACTTTTTCTACCATTCAAACATCTCTAAACTCTCCTGGCATTAATAACAACAAACTTTAAAATTTTCAGCGATTTCAGTCGACTACCTTTCGAGTTTTGCCAGCGCAAACATACTCAGTCTGAATTTTTTAAATATTAGGATTATAAACCAGGTAGAATTTTACTCAACCATTTTGAATGCATTTTATAATATAGGATGTTGTCCTACCACAGACCGCCTTCTATGTAGGAAAGTTAAAATTTGTGGTTGTATCATAGACATATGAATATTAGTAGACCTGCCCTAAGTGATTAAAAGCGTATTATTCCCCACTCCCCATACCGGTTCCATTGGAGCCGGCTGGGCCCGCGTCTGGCCTCCCGTGCATTTAGAAAACGTGACGTCATCATTCTTGTGCGAACTATGGTCGAGGCATCATCGGTTCATTTTACGAAATAACACGGCAAAATGGTGGCTTGTGCTATGAAAACTTGTAAAAATAGATGTGAAAAAGAGAATAAACCCAATTGTCGTATTACATTCCATATGTAAGCATTATTTTACTTTATTTTAAGCATATTCACATCGTATAATATGGATCAGTTGTCTTAACATATACTATCACATCGAGATACGTCTGGACGCGAAACACAAAGCTGGTTGCTTGCTGGGAAGTAAATTATGAACATTTATAAAAGTGTCTTAACTAAATACGTAAACGAAATATTCGACTCTGAAAATAGAAGAAATTTATTTTGCCGAATTTGGACTTCGCAAATTTGTTCATAACGTGGCGAGTAATTTGCGCTCCCATGTAAAAATGTCTATTCATTCAAAAGCAGATTTTACTTTTAAGAACTAAATGGTGATATTATAATGCGAGATGCCTATTTACTGTCAGATTGATTTATTGACGAATCACAGTCAGCTTTCCTCTCTGCGTCCCGCAACTCTTGTTTTAACCCCTCGTCCTTAACTTCTCGTCTATTAATATTCATATGTCTGTGGGTTGTATGTATTTTTGACTAAGAAATTTGAAAAAAAAAATTATTGAATAGTTTTTTTTAGATCTTGACAACAGCGTATCCTATCGAGTCCAAAACTATCCTATATTTCGGAACCAACAATACACATTCACAAAATTTTATTGAAATCGGTTGGGCGGTTTTTTTTTTTTTTTTTATTTTGTACATTATTTTGTTACAATTTATGTTTTCCAGTAATGTAGGCCTCACTGGGTGGCTTACCCGTGCTGAGGCCTTCATTTTATAATATGAAAATCTAATCTACATATTACATTTAAAGAGAAGATAGTAAATTTGAAAAGAAAATAAAAAATTAAAAATTAAAAATATGAGATTAACGTTAAGGTTTAGGAGATTAACGTTACGAATACAGTGGTACATAATTTTTATATATTACGGTTTCCCTCATATCTTTGGGGATACTGTGGAGAGGGTCTTTTTGCTGATAGGAAGGAGTGAACACGGTTCTTCGCCAGTCGTATAATAAAAATATTCCTTACTTCAACGATTTTTTAAAACTTTTTCCCCTTTAGATTTAAATCGAAACTCTAATTATCGAATCTTCCCTTTCTTTAGTTCTCATAAATAAATAACTTCCGTAGAACTTCTCTTAAAAAAGATCCGAAATGAACTAGACGTATTGCAAAATCTATTGTTTTGGAGAAAAAAATTGTCCCACGGTACTGAAAGTGTGCTGATAAACATTTTTTATCTTTTTAATTTAGGTCAACTCATTGGTGATAGTTTTCTGCTAATGCTTAAAATTGTAAGACCTTAAATTACCTACCTACTTGGACGACAGGGGCTTGTCGTAACATTTTATTCCAGATCAGTAGTTGATATTTCTTCTTTGAATTACATTTTTAGAGAAAATATATTCATAATTTATACGTAATACGAAAGTTTAAAATCAAAACTAATATTTTTCTGGTTAGTTATTTGAAGTAGTATTTATCTTATCCAAATATTTTAACGAGCCCAATGTTTGTAGTATCTGGTCTACAACCATTGCTGTGACCATGCGAAGACCAGTTTCCAGTGATTAAAGCCATTCCTCACAGCTTGTCAAACTTTAAAAGTAATAGTTGAATTGGGAATTACTTCCGCTGGCCAAGAAACTGACGCTGCAATATTAATGGCTGTCCACCGCTACCTAGAGGCTGTGCAATCTTACCAAATGTGGTTTATCGCAGGCTTCAGAGGACCAAAGACCAGACGCATAAGTCAATATTATTTATTGCCCAATCTTCGAACTTTTCATTTCATTACCTTAAGAGCTCATTAAATCGTAGCTTCGAGAGCTAGCGAGATATATTATGTTGAAAAGATGCTATCTTTGCGATTTCAAAGCGCGTGGTATGCGTTTTGACAAAATCTATGTGTTCGCATAGATAAGATTCATAATATCTTATGACATCTGATATATAAGTCTAGACCAGCAATAACCCTCGAACACGGAGAAAACGTACCGATATCAAATATTGTTAAGAGGAAGCTACAAGCCAAAAATGTTTATATTCTTGTTATACCTTATATCGTAGGTAATAGGCATTAAAATCGCTTGACAAACGGAGTCTAGAAACGTTCGATTTCAAGCAAAAAACTGGTTTTTATTTATTTTGTAAATAATTTTATAAGAAAGCAAAAAAGTTAATCAAGTGAAACTGTCACAGATAATCTTAGCTATAATACTGTATTTTCAAAAAGTTGTTTCATTTATGCGTTCATACATTTCTATTGAAAAAATATATTTTTTAGTAGTTTTCATTTATATTTTTTATTGAGTAATTTATTTTTTATTTGTATTCTACTCAAGCGAAGCGATAGGAAAACCTTCAATTTATATAAAGCATATTTTTGGAATTCATAATGTACACCAATTCGTTATAAAGATTAATCAAAATAGTGATTTGGCATTAAGCGTCGCCTTAATTTATTAAAAATCTGGTCAAATTATTTGTTGTCCTGTTAAAAATGGTACTGGAGGCCTATAACGAATGATTTAACAAATTTCCCAACAAACTATCAGTAAAGCACGAATATTTTATGAGTATGTCGGAACACGTGTTTTTAAGAATAATAATCGTTTCGCATCTCGTGCATTATATTTATTCGGACAAGGGCACCTGCGAGAACATGTGTTCAGATATATTCTGAATGACTAATATTTTATCGGGAAATGATCTGAAATGTATCTTGATTTAAAAAAAACCGTACTTATTTTTCTCCGTGAATAGTTGACTTTAACTTTATAAAATTCGCATCCATTTTCCGTTAGCAATTTCAATGTCTGATTTCTAATTTACAAACAATTTGTTTTTAAATAAAATTACGTTAATGTCAATTTCGTTGATTTAATCTACTGTATTCTTCTGTCTAACGTAATGATTTATTTGTGTTAAATGTGACAATAAAAAATAATAGTCGGTTTATCTGCTAATAGCTTCATATGGATCACACCATTCTTCCTTTGTTATTGAATTTAATTCTCTTTTATAAATTGTAAACAGATTTTTTTGCACCTTTTTCTATAAATCACATAACTACAATATTGACAGCATTGTATCTGTAAATTCATTGTATTGCTGATTCATTTATCAGTAGTATCATAAATTTTATTTTCCCAAAAAAAAAATCCCTAAAAATTTTTTTTCCATGTAAAGCATCTTTAGATATTTACGTTAGAGTCGGTAAACTCACATGTAGGAACTCTGAACATAAATAATATCCTAATCCAAATCCAAATTCACTACAACACTACATCAGTAGCAACGCAACTTCAAAATTTCATAAAAGACATTGACTTTCAAGCTGTTATAATTTTTAACATTACTTGTATGTATTACATATATTTCCTACGCACAGGCAGCGCTTTAATGGGTTCCAATTTCATACAATTAAGAAACTATAATACTAATTTATGTTAAAATAACTTATATTGTGTCCTATTCCTTTCGCAAAAGCTTTTATAAAAATAAAACCTATATTGCCTACACACTCTATAACTCTCCTCCAGGTATGTTTAAAAACATCCAGCATAATCCAAAAATTCAAAGTAAGGCCTTTAAAGAATATTTTTTAAAGCATATAAAAACAAAAATACGTAATTCTTGTCGTGTTGTACTTTACTTTGTTTCTCTCTCTCTCTCCTTTTCTATCCCCTGTATTTGTACTCGAACATAATCTATTTTTACCAATTTATTGGTAGGTACGTACCTTGTTCTAAATTCCTACCTTGGCTATGTGCTTATGTGTAAAACCATGTCTGTTTCTTCTTATTTATTCTACTTACCTTCCCCTTTTCTATTTGTGTACTGTTTTGTATGTGAAACTTATGATAAATTATGATATGTTTCTATTTTTGTACTGTATCGTACGTGAAATTTATAATTTTGATATCAAAATAGCAATGTGAAATTGCACCTATTAACTCCCACCCTATGTATTGTAAGTTCCTCTCGTCGTACACAGAGTTTCGTAACTAATGGGGGATTGCTCTAGCAAGAAATAAAAATTAAATTAAATGAGTATTAAAAGTAGGAAGAAAAAAAGAAAGTTGTTAGTAATTGAAGAAGTTGTTAGAACTTAGAACTTTTTTAACATTCCCAAACCATAAACGAGATGCTAACTGTGTTTTTACTCTACATCAATATTAGTTATTGTTAAATTTGTACAGTATGCATTTAAATTTTTAACATTAGATTCTCGAATTCAGATGATTTAATAAGTAAATATGTTTTTGCAGAAATACTAAAATATTTAACGTGTTTTTCACAGAGAACTTAGCTCCTGAAAGGGTGGTTGTATATCTGTAATAAATGAGATTATTATAATAAAAAACAACATTATGATTTAAACGGGTTACCATTTTACATCGAATCCAGAACATCTCTAAATTGAGAATGAACCATGAAATCAGAATGAATTTGTATTTGATTAGTTTTAGTCACAGATTTTTCATCTCGCTGCCATCGGCATTTTTTCAAAATTCTACCTGTTTGTCTATTCCAAATAAAACAACAATAATTTAGGCATTCCGTGAACAATCTCAAAAAGCTTTAAAAATTCCATTCAGGGAGTGTCCATCCTATCGTTTAACGTGATATTAAACTCAGATATATTACACCTTTGGTTCCATTGTTGTAAAACGGGTCCATTCATTTCCTACCAAAATAATAGCCAGAAAAAACATCTAAGTCAACAATTCATCCCAAATCATCCCCCTATATAACTTTAATGGCCTCATTCTGGACAATGGCCACAATAAAAAGACAAGTCTAGGACAAGGACCTCAACCAGGGGTTGAGAAACCAAAAACTTTGGACTTTTAGAAATCGACAACCTTTGAATAACGATTTTCCCGTTTTTTTACTCGTATTGAGAAAGGAGTAAGTTGGTAGGTACCCGCTGGGACTATCGAACTCGATTCGACCAACTGCTAGCCGGCGCCTTGCGCACCAATATAAACGTGGTATTATCTAGTTTATACATGATTAGCGTTTCCATCAGTCCCGATATGGGGGAACTGTAACCGTTATTGAGCCCTCTGTCCCGTCAAAACCTAAAATGTACCGACAATAATGTCCCGATTTTAAAACCAGAACAGACTACCAATATTGCTCTCCGTCCTTAGCTATCTGTCTGTGTATACTGCGTGTCTTTTGTCTCTCTTTCACGTTAATTTTGCCCTATTCGTACATTCATCCTACTTCTTGCTCTCAAAATAATGAAAAACGCGTGTTTTAACTCCGTATTTTGGAAAAGTGATATATTTGAGTTTTATAGCAATGAGGGGGGAATAGAAGCCGGTGATGTACCAGGAAGTAATGATATAGTCTAACTAACCATCATGCCGTTTCTTCGCAGGGGTAGGCAGAGAGGACGGACCGCCAAACTACTCGGTATTCTCACTTCTCGGCACACACTTCTCGCTATAGTCGAGTCAATTAAATACGTGCGTCGAGATATGTCCACAGTGGGAATAACCGATAATCCATGAGACGATGTGTGAATGTGAATGAAGCGAGAGCGTGCCAAGATTTACGTGGAATTCCTATTTTCTGTCCACTTAAAAATTACTTGATAGGGAGTTAGTGAGTTTTGTTAGAAGTAAATAATAGTTATTTTTGTGGGTATCTACAACAGTAAATGAGTTTTTTAGACTTCCAGCGCTTCCAGTAGTTGATCGCCCAGACAAAACAGGAGAAAGTTTAACCAGAAGCTGTGGGAGGATAATGCAATGAAGCGTAAGATAGGGACGCCTGGAGGCTCCTTGTCAGAGCAATGGATCACATAACATACTAGGAAAATTGGGCGAATTAACGGTGATTTTACAGATTCAAGATTAAAAAAATCAACCCGTAAAAAATAAAAAATAAAATTCTAAAATATATCTTTTTTCCTATGTTTTACTCTAGATTTTTTTTAAATTAAGTAGATATTTGGACACTGGATTTTTTTTTCAGGCTAATTACTTTGTGACCTCTGTTTTTGTATTACTGATTTTTCGAAATAACATATGTAATAATTTTGAATCGATCGTTAGTAGATTTGAATAAACTCTAAAACTAATAACCGTTTTTCAACATACTTTGTTTAAATGCTTTTGGGACATATTTTTATTTATTTATTACTAAATACTACAAGATTTCAAATTATAACAGAATGCAAAATATATATAATTTTCTACTAGTCCATAAGGTGAGCTCTAGAAGCTCGTGTTCATGGGAAGAGTAAGTATATATAACAAGAAATAATGCTTAAAGGCGATGTGTTAACAATATTCAAAGACTTATTAAATAACTACAAACATAATTCAACATACAAATTAACATAGTTCAATATTAAAATTAACTGCAAACATAATTCAATATACACAATATTAGAGAATTAGTCTTATTAGTTTTAGTAAATAAAGACCTGAACTCGATATGCATGAATTAGCTAATACTTCACTTTATTATAAATTTAAATCAATGCTTAAGTTGACAACCATATTTTAAATGGCCCCAAGGATGTAATGCAGCCAGTTTAATATTATTCAACCAATTATTCTTCAAACGCAACTCGAAGGCAAGATTCATGAAACGTGTGTATTTATTTACATACTGACTTAATAATAATTGCTTTGCAATTACTGTTGATAAAGACTCTACCTGGAAATAATATTGTTAATAGACGCCTTCATTAAGCTTTCATGCAATATGGATGTTCTTATCAATTTTAGAATTATTTACAGCGCGAAGGTTTTAGTCGGCACCTTATCTCTCCGTATATTATTTAATTTATAAAAAAATACATTTTATAAGTAGTACAGGGTACATATGATCACTTTAGATAATATTATGGTTTATTGTTTATTGCGGTATTTTAAGTAGGTACATAGTTATCTATGTCCTAATACAATCCTTATATACATATACATATAATTATAGTAACACATTTAAAATGAATCAATCACATATTTTCGTAATTTAATTTTAAGATGGTATCATCACCAATATTCTTTAGAATAGGGTATTATAACTGGGTTATTTTTTGGTCTGGAAAAATTACGATAGTAAAGGTATTTTCATTTTATTTATGTGTTGACGAATAAATTTTCGGGCGAGAAGAAGAATAAGAGCCAATAAGGGGCGAAAAATGCTAGAAGAGCCAAGGCGAGCCAAGAAAGGGCGAGAAGATGCAAGAAGATTCAAGAGGGAGCCAAAAAGAGTCAATAGAGGCCAAGAAGAAGGAAGAAGAGCCAAGGATAGATAAGAAGAACCAAATAGAGCCAAGAAAAACCAACACGATAAAGAAGGTACAAGAAGAGACAAGAAACAAGAAGGATCAAGACAAACATTTGAGAGCCATGAAGAGCCAAGACAAAGAAAAAAATCACGCTTAATCAAATCCTTTCTTCCTGCCTGTCCTAAATTCCAATATTGGCTTATTAGGTTTCCAAGTATACCGGTCTATTGAACTCCAACATCCTTCTCATCCTCAGACTTGACGTAGTTAGATATTAGACGAACTAATTTCGGTTATCGGTGCATGCTTGATTTGAAATTGTATTCCAGCGTAGTGCGTAAAATTATTCAAGTTCAATGATCTTTTGATTTTCCAAATAGGAACTGTGAAGTATGAATCATATCAGACTAGTACATTTTTTAAAAATTAAGAATTAAGAATCTTTCGTTTAAATGTTTGACAGATCTAAAATCTGAAACACTAACGATTTTTAAACTTTACTAACGGTGTTCATCCCAAAGGCAATTCTGGTTGTCTCTCTAATTATTTCTCAGCAAAAAAATAATTACACATTATAAATAAAATTAACAATATTCGTTTTGATTGGCAATCTGAGGAAAAAAATTTCAAATGCTTTAATCTTCACAAAGCCCACAATATCCTATATATATCACGTGATTTTTAATGGGTTTGCGCTAGAATAAAATATGTTTGAGAACTTATAGAGCTCATGAATCATTATTACTGATCTTAAATTGAGAACAGTATTTTTTGGATAATGGTGATTTTACAAGAGATTTATTTATTTGACATCGTACCAAGTTCATGAATTGTGATATCTGAAATTTAAATAAAGGTTCAGTAATTAATTAATTAAGGCTGTGTTTCTAACACCCCTCATTTAACCCTTTGATGCATGTCAGCGGGTTTTTATGATAGCGCTCGCCCCAATAAGGCGTGTCTTATGAGGGTGCTTAAACAATAAAACTAATAAAGAAGCACAGCGCGAGCCTTATCTTGCGCCATCATCAGGTGTCTTCGTGATGGGTATTATAACTTGCACTTTAGAAGCCTCTCATTTTATACAGGATATGTTAAAAACGAGGAAGTATTTATTTATTTAATTCAATTTGTACATTTTTTTAATAATTTTACAGATTGGGTTATAATTGTACCGTTTATACAATGTATTTGCAGTGACAAAAACCTTGTAGGATCGTTGTGGGAAATGAAAAACATATCGATCTTTTGATCAATTACATTTGAGAAGTACGTGGATCTCCCCACGGGTGAGTTCATGAATAAATTGGTGCAGCTCACTCTATAATAATGGATGTTATGGCGACATCCTCAGAGAAACAGAGAAATTTATTTGAGCCATTGATAGAAATGTAACCGTTTATTAAGAGATAAAAATATTTAATTAGATCAATACCTCTACGTGTCTCTAAGGAGTGCCCAAGATATAAGTATATTTGTAAAGTCAGGGGTAACATCCGTAGGGACGCAAAAATAAATATCTTACAAAATTATTGTGAAATCTTTCAATGCACAAAATGTACATTACTTCATTTGGGGGGCCCAAATTATTGAATTCGATTCCATTTGATTTGAGTGTCAAGGGTCTCATAAATACGACAAAACTACAATGTATTATAAATAACATCAATTGGATTTTTTTAAACTAGGTTCTTTAATGAGAGTGGAAATGAATAAACGTTACTGTTTAATCATTTACGTATCCAATTATTAACCATCAATTACTAAAATAAATATTCAATTGAATCCTTGCGCAATCGCTATGGCTATTAACGTAAATAACTAATAACGAGTGATATACAACTAATAATAGTCATTAAATAAGACCATTCTTACTTATTTTTTATTGAAGCGTAGTTCGCAGTGAAAATGACATTGCATTTTCAACTCCACTCAATTGGAACATATTTATTTTTTATTATTAAACAATACACGGTGTGCAGAAAATCGAAGTACAAGCGCTTTTGTACATCACATTTGGAGTCGATTTTGTGGAATATTTTTATTGGAGCTTTAGTTTTCGAGTAAATTGAGTACAAGGTTGGAATTTTAGAGGTATTTGAAAGAAAATCCGTCGGTAGGTGGTTAAAATAAAAAAACTTAAAAAAACGAAATGCTCTGATCTAAAAAAGGTTTTTCAGATTCTCTGTGTTGTGTAGATGCAATAGTTTCCCGCTTATACTACAAGTTTCCGGACACCGTATACGATAAAATAAGTTTTGTTTGTTTGTTTACACTTAGTGGAAATAATTTTAACTAACTAACTAACCATTACGCCGTTTCTCGGTAGGGGTAGGCGGAGAGACTAAACCGCCACACAACTCTATCTCGGCACGCACCTCTTGGGTCATTGACATTCATATATCGTCTCATACATATTCTTCATGTATTCTCACTCCTGGTAATTTAATTATTTTTAAGTATAAAATGTACTCCTGGAGCCGTTCCTCTTAATACCTCTTAAGCCCCCGCATTCCCGATTTCTACCGATTTATAACAAGTTTCTCGTTATCTCCTCATCTTTTTAAGTTCCCAAAAAATATGTTATTTTGAAAGATAATATCTATACATTAATTACGCCGAAACGTTAATTATATGAAATTCCCTCTATATAAAAAAATCGCAAAGCTCCAAAAATTATTAAAAACACGTATTGTTCTGTTATTTAATAGTCTTTTTTCTCTCTTTTAAACGAGTCGTATTTTATTAAATATTTCGCCTAAGGCGATGCCATACGTAGTAATGCAAAATCATGTGTTTTTGGTTTGAAAATTTGGTCGCTTAGAAATGTTTCAGATGCTTTAATTAAATACTGCGAGTAGAATACGTCTTGGCCTTTGAAATAATCGAGTATTTTTTAGATAAGTCTTTTTATAAGCCCAGAAAAAAATAATGTATAAGGCCTATGAAAACTGTTTTGAAGTTCAAAATCTCCTACTTACGAACCCATTTTCTGTTATGATTTTATTGTGTAATGTGGTAAATTAAGTTATTTATAAAATGATCGAAAAAAATTTAAATATTTATGCCTGAACATCCACAAAATAAAATAAAAGGCACTTTTTGGCCATGTTTTTTTCTTGCATAAATCAAAACAGGCGGATGGTGTCAAGCGGGAATTTGAAACTTATCGCCATCTACGTAAGGGGTGTTATTGATAGCGGCTCGATTTAAAATATTACACTACGTAGTGCCTTGCCTTAATTATTATCGTTTTTTTTAATATTAGCGCGCTCCCTCTAACATTCGTATTTCCGTATCTCCCTTTCAAATCATATTTGAACGACTACGTGACCTTAATTAAATTACCTCAAAGTTGCTATTAGTACCTACTTGATAGCGATATTGCTTATATTCAAAACAATATATTTATGTAATTTAAATTCTGCATTCTTGCATAATATATTTATCATCCCATATCAGTTCATTTTAAGAGTGCCTCCAATATTTTAAATGATCTGCTAATACAGGAGGAGTTTATTATTTTCAGTTTGTTGTATGTAGGTATCTATAGAGGCCAACATTATTATGATTTACGACAATATTGTTACGAGACATCATTTAATTTTTAAATATACAAGTTATTCCTTTGATTGGGCCACAAAGGAAATTAGTGAAAGCGTAGCTTTATTGTGGCCGTAACTAAAACGCTTTATTTAATATCGGTTTGTAAGGCATCCAACTGGGCAGATGAGCGAAGATTTTGAATCGATCCTTAGTGAACCAAATAGGGCGCCCATTGATCATCTGATACGGTCAACATCAAATCTAGGCTGACCTATATCTCAAATAATCGGATAATTAGACTATTAAATTAGAACGTCTGGTATAGAAAAACCAAATTGTGGTTTACAACTTTAATATCAAATAATCGAATAATAGGTATTTATATTATAAGTGCTTTCATAAGCAAGTAATGTTCCTATAAAAAAATGTTTATTTGATACATTGGAGTTGCGATTGGTTGAACATAAAACATTCCATGCTCCATTTCATGTAGTTGTTTTCGCACTAACTTTATTTTATGTGCAATTCTTGTTTACAGTGTGACATCGTGTGGGTAATGAAAACATGCTTATTTTTAAGCCCCGCATTCCAAATTATTTATCTTGCACACTTTAGGTATTTATGTTCCTAGAACCATATAAGTTGTTTTTGAAGATGTAATCTGTACATTTGTAATTCCGAAATGGTAATTATATGTAACTTCCTCGTTCGAAAAAAATCGCAAAGCTTCTAAAATTATTAAAAACACGTTTTTTTCTGTTGTTTAATATGTTATAAAGATGAAAAAATTCACAGTGTATCTTTAAATGCAATTAAAGTCTTTGACGAGAGATTTTTGCTCTATTTCAAGCGAGTCGTTTTGTATTAAATATTTTCACCATTTTCGCTTAGTTGTTATCAGTTTGCAATATTAGCGCGCTCCCTCTAACATTCGTATTTACATATCTCCCTTTCAAAACATCTTTGAACACTTACTACGGGGCCTTGAGATTATTACATTACTACTGCTTTTATATAAATACTAATAATCTTTAAACATTTTTTTTACATCCATGTATGGTCCAATGGACGAATTAATAAATATTTGACCTCTCGTTTTCAAGTCCACCACACCACAAGTTGGGAAAGATGTTGAACGCGTTAGTTCCGCATATTTTAATAGAAAACGCCGCCAATTTTTTTTAAGGTAGATAGATGCTTGCTTTTCAATTCTATTTAAATTGATACTTTTCAAGGTATTCGACGTACACACTTTCAAGAACATGTCAAAAATGATATGTAATTTAAATTTTTCTTTCAATTTTTTTTAGATTTTACTTGATAACTGCACAAGAATCTGAATTCCAGGAGCCAGTAGGACTATGACAACCCAGTTGTAAGGAATATTGTGAGGCTGGAGGAAGTGGGGAGGGGAAGGCGACGGGAAGAGAAAAGTTATGAAGTGTACCTACCTGGCTATTACAATAATTTAAAGCAAAGTTTTGATTCTGAAAAGTATGTCAACTTGGCTATATTGTGATTAACAACACGCTTAGATAATATGTGCTCTGCATAAATGACATAAATCCATGAATCTGACGAATTTAAAATTTTCATTTATTCTTTCTTATGTTTCAAAATAACTTCTCATTTTAATGTTATACTACCTACATGTCAAAGCTCTCCGGGCATTCAAAAAATACTTGTAACTTACTAAAAAAAAACTTTAACTTCACCCTTAATGGGTACCAACACAGATTGATTATTTAATAAATACATTCCACCTGAACAATTTAAAATGGGACACCCGACCTTTGACTTTCTGCTTTATAGATTCATTATGTTACCAAACCTTTTTTATTGATAAAAATGAAGGCTTAAATTATGAGAGATCATCCCATTATTTAATGTCTCTTCCTGTCAAAACCTTCATTAATACTTTAGGGTCAATTTTACGGAAGATCTCACGGGGCTCGATGTAAATCTGAACCTTCGACCTGATTCGAAATGAATACGAAACGAATCGTAAAATTGTCAATTTGTTTTTTAAATTTTTAAATTATTATTTTTGTTGCTAACTATATGTATATCATTGGTCATGTCTTCCGTAAAAAGCAGTTGGAGGTGTTTGCATTTTACCATACTACTATTAGACGATCGATTTTCAAGTCATCTCCCTACTACCTTGCTACAGTGCTCGAATGTTTTAAGCGCAAGTGCGTACGCCCATGTTTTGTAGGTCCTGATCGGTGGCAGTTTTCTCTAAAGTGAGTTCCCGTAAAAGATAAGAAAATAAGACAAACTTGTATTATAATTTTATCATGCTTTATACTGCCCGTTAAAAAAAGCAACACGTTAGTATTAACATTGCCTGATAGCGAGTCTGAAATGAATCTATATGGGACTTTCTGTTCTAAGAAATAGTTCATACAACTCGAGAGGTCCTGAGAAAAATATTTTCATCTCTGGGAATACCGTGTGGAGGGTCTTTTCAAGGAAGGAAGTTCTAAGTAGGTAAAGAGTTAAGTGGGTTGGTAGGAATCTGGAGGTAAGTATGTCCAGGATTGATGGACGCATGAATCATTCCTCCCACTGCGGTGCAAGGCGATGGATCGAGAGTCCAGCTTAAGAGGTCAAATGGTCTCTCTCATCCAGCCTCTCCCGATCCGGTTTGCAGACGCCGAGCACCCCCGCTAAGGCACCAAACGTTGCGAATCAGTTGGGTGTATGACAAAGGTGTTGGTCATCCAATGAATGGTTTCCGGGGCGACGGTACCCATACCCGCCTCCCAAATTATTATTTAGTATTATCATCATCAGTGGCATTACAGCGGTAAAACGGTTAGAGCGTTCAAACTCTACCCTAGTGTCCGGGTGCGCAGCGACTATGAGATTTATTATATCAAGACCAAATTTCTAAGGAATGAACAATTTTGGAAGAATCGATAGATATTTTCAAAGACATGTTTTTAGAACAATATTCAAGAATATATTACAAAGCAAAAGACAAATCTGTACAACTAATGTAAAATATCAAAGATACTACCTAAGTATCTACCTATTTTAATTTACTTTCTACCAAATATTTAAGATTTCTATAGGCGCCAAATTTCAAGCTGTTCCAGGTGCCAATTTCCGAGGGCTTAGGCTGAATACTAGGATAGCTCATAATTACAATAATAATAGATTATCTCTGACCTTGTTCTATTAAATAAAATTATTAATAATTAGTTTTGCTCCATAGTTTTACTGCATAGTTTTGGTTATAGATTTGAGAATGTTGTAGACATGTTTAAAGGTTCCGTATTATAGTAGTGAAACGAAATCTTCATAAATACTTTCGAATTGTACGAGTTTACCACTACGTAGTGAATTTTATTTTTTTTATACGTTTCTTTATTTCTATATATATATTTTTATGTTTCCTTATTTTCATAAATATATTTTTATGTTTCTTTATTTTCACATATATATTTTTTATGTTTCTTTATTTTCATATATATTTTTATAATTTACACTACTTAATTTACTTTGTTAATCTTATTTCTCATTTTAAAGAAGTAAGTTTTCCATATGTTGTAACTTAACTTATTTTATAAATGAATACTATCTATTTGCTTGACTATTGTTACTATATACAACAAATACTTAGTTAACACAACTGTATTACTTACATTTATATTTATTTCGTGTCTACTAGGGCGTAAATAAATGAATAAATAAATTAAATTTTGTAAGTATTATTTAAATTGCAGGCGACTAAAAGTGGAACTAGCGCAGGAATTAACTATTTTGAATCCATATGTTATTTTTTTGTATCCACAAAAACTACACTAGAGATTTTACCGACCGCAAAGTTAAGAGCGTCAAGCTGTGAAGCTACTATTATTTCACCTACTATTATTTTCCTCATAAAACCAGTTGAATGAACTTCGAAATTCCAAAGATGAAAACAAAAAGAAAATATGATTTATTAAACCAACTTTCATGTTTCCTCGTGATCTGAGGCCAAAGCAAATAAAAAATAACACGAAACTTTCAATTTCAAATTACATCCTTTGCGGCTTCATTAGTTAAAAAAAGTGGAATATATTAAGGTTTTTTTTTAAATGGACACGTGTGATAATATAATGAAAGGTCCTATTTATCAAACAGCCAAATGACCCTTTGTTATCCTTCGTCCTAATTTGTACCTTTAGGGTGCAGTGAGGTGAACCATCAATAATTTATTTTCAAAATCATCTTCCCGTGTGTTTTTTTTACTTGGTTTCATATTTCCGACATTTTTTTCTTATTTTCAATAATAATGTGGTTGTGCCGCTGAGAGATCCATTGGAACTACTCTTTTTATTACATTCGTCATTTGTGAGAAAATAACGAGAGGTTCGTTGAAGATTGCTATAATGTTTTTAACTCTTAATAACTTCACGTCTACAACTGGAGATCGGGCATTTATGTGAAATCTAGACAATGATGAGCTTGCCGAAAGCCAGTGGAACTGGGCATGGTAATCCCCTTTTTGATATTAAAATACATATATATTGCACGACAAATTAACTATCCATTTACAAGTTTTTTTTATTTTTAGATTCTTCACATTAATATATTTTTATGGATATTGTTGTGAATTTTAATTTTTTGTTTTTTTTTATATTATTTATTAACCAATAAATTAACATACATTTTTATTGGTATAATCCACTTCACTGGGCTGAGCTTGTTCTGAGGCGGCGGGAGTTTGATCTAATTTTAAATAATGCTAATTTACATAGAATCAAAGATATAAATAAAAAGATATATAGAAGAGATAAAGATAAATAATTAGATAATAAATTTTTTAAAAAAACATAAGAAATAATGAAAATACAAATAAATGAATGAGAACAAAAGAGAAAAATTCAGGCGTGGAGTGCGCTATAATTTATGGTATTGTAGATGTTATCTGGCCGCAGTATACAATGACTTTGTTGACTATCCATGTGTGGATTTTGTGTCTTATATTTACACTTGTTGCCAGGTCTTTAATATCTTTTTCCATTAAATTGAAAATTTTTGGGGCCAGATTATGAAAATGTCTTTGTCCATAGGTGGTATTTATCTTCGGGGTCATGTGTTGATGTCTGTTTCTTGTTTCGTAATTGTGTTGTGTAGTATGATGGTTAAGTTTGTCTTTTTAGTAATATAGAGTTATAATTTTTATGTATAGTTGCTGTATGTTCAGTACGGTGAAGTCCTTAAATAACTGTATTGTCGAGAATCTGTATTTTTTGTAACAACTTTAATTAAGGCTTTTTGCGCTTTGACATGAGGGTCCATATTAGTTTTAGCAACACCACCCCAACCAATCATACCGTGAGTGATAATTGATTGCGCTAGTGCGTAATATATTGTTTTTAGAGTCTTCGTTTGCATTATGTTTCGTATGTTCTTAAAGAAATATATCAGTTTTCTAACTTTACCCGCTGTTTTATTTATTTGTTCTATCCATCTAAAATAGTTATCAATGTAAATGCCTAAGTATTTAATTACCTGGGTTCGTGTTCATTTAAAGTGATTGTTGGTGTTATGTTATATATATGATTACTCTTTAAACCCATATCGTTGCTTCCACCGCAAAATTACCCAACTGACAATTTTCACTTTTTGGACTAATGATGCAAATTTGTCTGCAATTATATTATACAATAAACAAAAATATGGTTTTTAAAACAAAATTCAAATACTAAATTACCTATCTGACAGCTTCTCATTTGTGCCTGCAAAATTATCTAACTGCCATTTTAACTTGAGAGATTTCACGCATTGTCTTGCGCTGCATTCAAACTCCGAAATTGTAATTTTAAATAGAATTTACCATGCAAAGTGAACTGTAACAAATATATAACGTATTTATAAATCCATTTTATACATGAAATACACTTATAACTAGTCATTTATGCTTAAATATAACAATTTATTGAACTTGTCTGTTATAGATTTTTGCAAGTTAGAATATTTTTGCTACCGCCTTTTTTTTTAGCAGTTCAAATTTTGCATCATACATAATGAATGAGAATAACTTGTCTGCCGTTGATATTGAGCAACTTCTGCTGATGGATGATATTATTAAATTTCCTTACGATGATCCTGGGAATGAATTAAATACTAATGAAATGATTATCACTGAGGAAAAAGTGTCTGAAAATCTAGATCCGGATAACGAAGCTGTACCAGAATGCAACATTTCATATAATTCTGAAAATAATAGAGAAAGATGTATCTGTTAACCTAGATTCTGATTACAAGGCTGCCTTAGAATGCAGTAGCTCAGATGATTCAAATTCTGATGGCGATGTCCCAAGGAAAACAATTTCCTCCGAGTACGAGTGTTGACAATATTGAAGATGTTAGTTTGGAAAATTATACTAACATAGTAACAATATCTACAAGAGAAACTAACAAAAGAAGGAGAATGCAGGGAAAGGATTATATGGGTTTAAAAAACAAAATGATGAAAAATACTTGTTGAGTGAATCCCAGGCACCTATTTGTTCTTCAAAGAAATGCCTGACTTCTAAAAACAAACATTGTCATGAATTTAATGATATTCAGAGGCAACAAATGTTTACTTATTTTTGGTAAAATATGAACCGGGATATGAAAAAAATATATATCAGCTCTTTAACAGATAGTATTCCTACAAAGCGGCCTTCTGCCTGTGAGAGTCAAGAAGGCAATATTCTCACGTTTACTAGGTACTTGAAAAATAGTGAAGAAAAAAAGCAAGTTTGTAAGAAAACATTTGACAGTATTTTTGATTTAGATCCAGCTACTATCACAAATTGGATTACAGCCTTCAAAAGTGGTATGCACACACACAAATCCAATTCGAAAGTCCCACTACGCAGACGCAATAATAATACAATTATGGAAGAAGGGCGAAATGTAATGATAATTTTTTTAAAAGAATCTACCGAAGCTTCCGTCACATTATTGCAGGGCATACGTTCACTATTGATATGCAAGCTGTAAAACTTGCCCCCTGTTTTGAAAGCAAGTGCACTTTATTATAAAACAAAACTTTGTGTCCACAATTATACGATTTATAACATGGTAACAAAGGATTGCTATTGCTACCTATGGGATGAGTGTGAAGGGGGTTTGATTGCCAATATATTTTCTACAATACTTGTGAAAGTTTTAGAATCATACATAGCAGCAAACACCCAAACAAAAATATAGTTTTGTACACAGATGGTTGTGGTTATGAAAACAAAAACACAACTCTTTCAAACACACTACTTAGGTTAAGTTTAACTCACATTAATATAGAAATAGAGCATAACTATTTAGAAAAGGGTCATACCCAAATGGAAGTACATTGCTGCCATAGTTTAATCGAACGAAAACTTAAAAATAACTAAATCTACTTCCCAACCGATTATCTGGGAGTATGCAGAGAAGCTAGAATTTCTCAACCCACTTCAATATTTAAGTTACGAATATTTTTTGAATTATGAGAATGTTAACGTCTATAGTTCAATTCGTCCAGGACATAGAAGAGGTGACCCAACAGTAGCAGATTTAAGATGCTTGCAATATTTGGCTGGTAGACTTAACTTTAAACTTAATTATAATGATTCGTGGAAGCCATTATTAAAGCCACCAGTTTCAACCTTAAACGACTACGCTCAACCAGCACAGCTGTATAAGAGACAGATAAAAATTAAACAAAATTGAAAAATTCGACCACCTCCAGGACTTGAAAAGTGTCCTTCCGAAATTCTGCTGGGAGTTTTATGATAAACTTTTTCATTAATTATTATTTTAAGTGTCATAGAACAGTGTTATTTTTTATATTATTTTATCAAAAATCATTTTTATTTGATAGACCGAAAACGTCTAATTTCTTATTTTTTTGTTCATCTTGTTGTTGATTAATTTTATTTTCGTCACTTTAGTGTTATAACACGAATATTATGTAAATATTCTGTTTTGGAAGTACTACTAGGTAGTAAATTTTACGTGCAAAATTCCATAAGTGAAAAAATTTTTCAAAGCAAAATTACTTATCTAACATTGCCACTACACCGTTTAAAAAAATATATTTTTTCCAAATAAAATATAATGGAAAAAAATATTCATTAGATACGTCTTTTATTAAAATAAAAAAATCAGTCTAATTTTAAAATGGGAAGGTTTTTTCGCTTTCCTGTAAAAGTACATTTTTGCAGTTAGGTAATTTTGCGGTGGAAGCAACGATATTTTTTATATATTTCATTCAATATCAGTACAGCACTATTACTCTTGTCATGCTGTGCTGGGCTAAAACATCTGTTCTGTCGTGTGGTATCTTTAAAGTATGATGGTATGAAATAATGACGGGTGGTGGAGGTGAAGGTTACAGTGAAAATGGACCACTATTTCTTGCTATTTTTACTTTTAAATTGACAACCTAACCTAACTTTTTTTATCAAATATTAAATTTATTAGGACATACTTAAAACACTCTATAATTTAAATCTATCAAAAAAACATATTTTTGACGAGTGTAATTCTGGCAGTATATCCAAGTCCAAAGTTTATAGATAAAAATTATAATATAATAAAACTAATATAATTAAACAACAGCAACATTGCAACAGTCTCAGAAATTCGTGATAAAACTACAATATAACCATCATATACATCAAATCACAAATAAAGCTGCTAAAATGTTAGGCTTCATCATAAGAAACACAAAACTTTTTAATAGCATCGATATCATTAAGCAACTCTACTTTGCCTAAGTACGAAGTCATTTTTAGTTTGCATCAGTTGTTTGGTCTCCATTTTACAAAATCCACATAAACAAAATCGAAGCTATTCAAAACAAATTCCTAAAATATCTTTGTTACAAGTCTAAGATATAATAATTATGCAGAGGCAGCTTCATACTTTAAAATTGATTCACTGAGTGTACGGAGGCATCATAAGGATGCACTATTCCTGTATAAAGTAGTTAAAAATAATATTCAATGCCCAGAGTTGCTAAACAAGATTCCATTCAATGTACCTGCGCGTTCAACACGCTCTTGTATCCTGTTCAGGGTTGATCAAAGCAAAACTCTAGGCAGAATTCTTGCCTGAACAGACTATGCAATAATTACAATAGCGTATTATCCAAGGTTGATATTTTCAGTTGCGAACTTACCAAATATAAGAGGTCCATAAAAGAATATTTCTCTGATAGTTTGTGAATAATGTTTATGTCTCTATTGTTTATATCTCTGTTATGATTTGATTTATATCTACAACCTGTCTCCATGGCTATAAATGTATTGTTTTGTAAATTTTTCGTTTTATATAATCTTTTGTTTTGTATAAATGTTTTAATTCATATTCCTTTCTCACAAATTTAATTTAAGCCACAAGGAGGAAATCCATAATTAGTTTTATTTTACTACATAATATTTATGTACAAACTGATTAAATCTAAACTGTCGATTTCTCGAAAAAGAATAAATAAAATGAATAAATAAATTAATAATATAATGTATAGTAAAATATGTATAATTATTTAACCGATAAAAAGTTTTCACCGATTAACATTCGTCGGTAACTTTTGTCCTAACATCAGTATAATCGTGTAATCGTGTAATATATATATTTATATTATATATCGATTACAACGTCTATACAATTGGCTGGTTTATTTGTAGATTAGTTGAGGGAATATATTTATGATGATGGTGACATCTCTATGAGTCATTAATTTGTTTTACAGATATAAAAAATTTTGGAGCAGCTGCCACTGATTATTCGCAATCATTATTTGAATAGGAATTTTATCTTGACGGGAAGATGAATAATTGCGCCTTGTTATGAGGAAATGTGGGCCTTTACTTGTCATACCTTCATAAATAGTTCACTATCTGCGTTATAGTGAAATAACCTGATTAGATCTACATCTAGATTGAGATTGGTAACTTATCTAGGTATTTTGTAGAAAAAATGTGATAATTTGTAATCATAGTGTAACTAAATAAAGATATGTACTTCTCCCTATTTTTTCTGAGAATAACATACCTAACATTGCAGTCGATGGTGTCTCTAGTGAAGATATAAGGCAAACTACAATACAGGCCTCGGCACGCGACGGATTTTGAAAATGGCGGCGATTGCTGTTGATTGTTACTGCTGATTTGTGTTTTGTATCACCACAGGCAAATAAACTAAACATACGAATGAATAATGACGTTACAATACATCTAAACTTGTGTCAAGTAAAGAATACTCACATATTTCCAGAAAATTCTTAATTCAAACGTTGTTCGTGTATGACGAAGATAAGACATTAAAAATATAAACTTATGTGTATGAACAAAATAAACGACAGGACCAGGCGGTGTTTTCGTATGTAAAAGTTGCGTCAACTACTACCTCGAGGCCGACTAGAGTTACAAGCCTGGGCGCCGGACGGATTTTGAGCGCCAAGTGATCAAGTCAGTGCCGTGTCATAATAGAGCAACGACAGTGGGCAAATGGCCTCGATTCTTGTTGATACTCGTTGTTACTGCTGATTTGTATGTTGTTTTACCGCAAGCATATAAATAAACTTAAAGTAATTAAACTTGAAGTTTTGTTGGCGGCATCACTGACTTCGAAATTAGGTTGTTGCGCGGCCAGATCTTTACTCTAGTCGGCCTTGCATTTTCTCTATGACACGTAAAATCTTCGGGCGGGAACTAACTTTATTATTTATATTAATCGAAATAAGTAATTTGCGTCTATTTACAAACGACATGTTATTCCTTGGCTCTTTGGTGTTTGCTGAGTTATTAAAACATCTCATCACACACGAGGGCATTTTGGCACTTTTTAAATGCAATATACTTAGAGGTACACACGACCTTAAGCGACGGGTGACAGTTAGTACTGAAACTACGAAATCTAAAGCACTACAATTGACGTACTTTTAGCTTACCACTGTGAGATTTTTACAGTTAAATTAATTTACTGGAATAAAATATGGTAAGCTTGTCGACTTCTGCTGCATGCAGAGGCTCTTTAAATAAACAACACTTGATTTCAACTTCCATATCTAATGGAGAACTATTACTTTAATTTTCTTCGCATGGTCTTTCGGTGGTCAATGTACAACTGATGTCATGGTTTAATCAAAGCATTCTCAAACCCTCCTGGTGCCAAAAATATGGTCACGTAACACAAAATAGATTTTTAGGGGTTTGATTTGATTGAGAAAAATAGAACTTCAATGCATCTTTTCCCATCTCCCACTACATAAATAGTTACTTCTTGTAGTAATTTAGTTAAAAGCAAGTGATATTTATATGATTTTTTTAGTATTACGCGTGCAGCGGAATTCGACATGTTTTTATCTGAAATATTATCATTCTCAATTAAACACCGTGGTCTTCTATTTTCATCGCTGTATTTTATTTAAAATATAAAAATAAAAGGTCACACTCAATTCAATCTACAAAAAATACTGTTTGTTTATAATATTGAAGCGAGAGTTGACGTTCTTGGTTCTGATGACAAGTCTTTCTTAATTATCAAGTCAATGAATTCATTTGAACACAACACTAGAACATTTATGATATTATTAGAATTTACTTCAATATTCACTTCCCTATACTTTTTTTCTAAACGAATCTGTAATGTATCCAGTCATAAATCAGCACCGAAACACACGTTATGAAAATTATAACTAAAATTAATATGAACCAATCGAAGCACTCCGATTGTTGCAAATCGTATTTCAGGCGTTTCCACATTATAATATTATTATGACGTTTTGCCTCATTAAACCACACAAATATAATATTTATTTTGCAATGTGCAAAAATGGCAGTTAATGTTTCTAATAAATTATCAATTAATTTGTTGTTTTTTTTTAAACTGACCACCTGAACTGTCAAAAGGTTTTTTGTGACAGATTTGGAAGGAAAAAAAACATTTTTTAAATGCTTTTCATTTGAACTAATTGGTAATTTTAGTGTATAAGAATGTACCACGTACCTACCTATTTATGGTTCACAATAGGGTGATAATTGACAAAATTCGTGCATTAATGAAAATTTGACGTTCAAAATGAGTGGAAAATTACTGACTACGTCTGATTTCTAAAAAATCTGCCCGGGCAATGCCGGGGGCTGTAGCTAATTCAATATATTTTAAAATAATTTAATGAAGACACATCACCTTCAATTAGCCGACTTATGTAAATTTATCATTATCATTACCACACAGGTAATTAATACCTAAAATAAAATTTTATCAAGTTGATTAACCTGAAATGTGTTTATGTCGTCATACTTAATCACGATATTATTGTTTTTACATACATTTGACATAACAATTTAATCTATTACCGTTTTAATTATTGAACTACATAATGGATGTTGTCTGTCACAAATCACAAGAGTTTTAAATCAGGATACGTGTGACTTACTCGTGAGTCAGTGATAGATGGATAGATGGTGTGGGCTCAAAGCCGTGGTTCAGTCGACAATGCTCCGAAGCAGTTCGACGAAAAAACGCGGCTTACCGAGCCTACAACACATCTCGAACGCCCGAAAGCAGATCAGCATACAACAAATCGGCAAAGGAATGCAAGAGAATCATTAATAGGTCAAAATTCGAACACGACCTGCAGATCAGCAAAAAGCTGGCTGCCTGCCCGCATGGCAGCAGAGCATTCTGGTCCCTTGCAGGCTCAATAGGTCGGAATTTTTGCAAACCCAGTTTGCCACCTCTTACCAGACCTGACGGCTCACTAGCAAACACCGCCACCGAAAAGGCTAACTTATTAGGGAAAATGTTTGCGGAAAACTCGACCCTCGATGACGGAGGTGCTGTTCCGCCGTCGGTTCCTCACTGCGGCTTCTATATGAAAAAGCTGAGGATCCGGCATCGGGATGTACTCCACGTTATACGGGGGCTCGATGTTAACAAAGCTAGTGGACTTGATGGAATACCTGCCCTGGTATTGCAGAGGTGTGCTGCGGAAATAGTTCCAGTTTTGACAAAGCTCTTCAAAATGTCCCTGAAGTGTGGCACTGTGCCCTCTGGTTGGAAAAAAGCGGTCATTCACCCTATTCCCAAGAAAGGTGACCGCTCCAACCCGGCCAACTACCGCCCCATAGCGATCACATCAGTTCTGTCCAAAGTGATGGAACGTGTGATCAACGACAAACTGCTCACATACCTCGAGAAGAACAAAATTATCAACGACCGTCAATACGGATTCCATGTTTGGGGGCGGTGCCTGGAACGTCACGGTGAGACCCAAACGGTCGCACTAGACATATCCAAGGCCTTTGACCGGGTCTGGCACCGAGGACTTGTCAACAAATTGCCTTCTTACGGACTTCCCGCATCCCTGTGTACGTGGATTGCTGATTTTTTAAGGGATAGGTCGATTCAGGCTGTTGCTGACGGTTTCACCTCATCCTCACACTCTATAAATGCTGGCGTCCCACAGGGATCGGTTCTGTCTCCGACTTTGTTTTTGTTGCACATCAATGACCTTTTGACATGTGCACCGATTCATTGTTACGCGGATGACAGTACAGTTCATGATAGCTTTTTGTTTGACAAGCCCCCAAAGGGCACACAAACTCCAACGGCTCGGAGGGCTTTGAAGCAGAGAATGGACGGTTATCTCGAGAGTATTTCCTCCTGGGGTAAAAATAATCTCGTCGAATTTAATGTTTCAAAGACCCAATCCTGTCTGATTACGTCTAAAAGGGATCTAAATGATAACCTAGTCTCCTTCAACGGAAGCAATCTTCCGAACAGGCCTTCCATTGATATGCTTGGTGTAACTATAAGTGACCAGCTCAGGTATGGGGGCTCCATCGAAGCCAGAGTAAAGCTGGCCTCTCAGAAGCTGGGCGTACTGTACAGGGCCCGCAGATACTTTAATAGTACACAACTGCTGACCCTGTACAAATCGCAAGTGCGCCCTACTGTCGAATTTGGCAGCCATCTCTGGTCCGGAGCCCCTAAATACCTGAAAAAAACCCTTGACTCTGTGCAAAAACGGGCGGTCCGTTTGATATATTCCCCAATCTTAACAAACGGACTGCAATCTTTAGAGCACAGGCGTCAGGTAGGTATGCTGTCCTTGTTCTATCGGTATTACAATGGAAGATGCTCTGAGGAACTAGCGTCATTGATCCCTTCGGCACCGGTGCGTAGTCGGGATACACGCCAAACGCGCGCCCAACATTTGTACACGGTTGACATTTGTCACATGAGAACGGGTCGCTTCTACGATTCGTTCTTAAGTTCAACAGCTCGGCTGTGGAACGAACTGCCGGCCTCTGTGTTTCCTCCCTCCTACAACATGGGACTCTTCAAGACCCATGTTCACTCCTTCCTCTCCACAAAAAGACCCTCCACACAGCATCCCCAAAGATGACATAGGCCCTGAGGGAAATTATTTTCTTCAGGGCCTCCTGTGTGGAGTTAATATAAAAATAAAAAAAAAAGATGGAGTTAGACAAATGAGGGAGTGATTTCACATACTTATATATATATAGTCTGGGGGCGTCGCTACTGTAGAAACTGAATATACAATAAAAATTAGTTTTAAAAAATAATTACTTCTTCAATAGTTCTTCTTTTGGGTAGTTGAATGGATAACTTTATAGAGAAAACTATTAAATATTTATAGTATGTAATTATTATTTGAAAATTACCGTTTGGCCGAAAGATGGGATTTTCCTATTAACTATTTTAATAAGTTATAGCTTGGTATACGTGGCAATATATTAGCCTGGTTTGAAAGTTATCTTACTGGAAGACAACAAATTGTTAGAATAAAATCCTCCATGTCGGAAAAAATTAATGCAACAAGTGGAGTTCCACAGGGTTCACACCTTGGCCCGATCTTATTTATCTTGTTTATAAATGATCTTACAAAAATATTTCATGATGTATCTATCTTACTTTTTGCTGATGACCTCAAAATTTATAGAACTATTCAAAATATTTACCTTTGTAACATTCTTCAAGACAATATCAACAAATTATTAATTCGGTGTAATGAAAATAGACTTTACTTATATATCTCAAAATGTCAAATAGTTAGATTTTATCGAATTTAAAATTCAGTGATTTTTGATTACAACATTGATAACAATGCTCTTGAGACATTAACACAAATCAAAGACTTAGGCATCACTTTTCAATCAAATCTTTTATTTGTTAACCACATAACAGAAATCTCTAATAAGGGCTTAAAAATGTTGGGATTTATAACTAGGCTAACCAAAAATTTTAACAATATAAAGTGTATTAAATTGTTATATTTTGCCTACGTAAGAAGTCAACTTGAGTACAATTCTCCTGTCTGGAACCCACATTATAATATACATGTACAAACTGTTGAAAGAATACAAAACCAATTGTTACGTTTTATAAATTTTAAAATGGGTAGTCCAGCAATTATGTTGAACTTCAACACTCTGTTAAATTATATGAATATGCTCAAATTTTCAGACAGAAGAATTTTCACTAACTTGGTATTTCTATATAAAATTCTAAATGATTTAGTTGATAGTTGATTGCTAGAATTGATAAGCTTTCGGATTCCACAACGTAATACTAGAAGTCAGGATTTATTTCAGTGCAGAAATTCTGGGACTAACTTCCATATGTATTCCTCTTTGCCCATAATACTAATGGAGGGAAACAATTATACCAAGTCAGTGGACATCTTCAATTTATGTTTAAACAAATATAAAATTTTGTTAACGAAGCAATTCAGTTATGTACAATAAATAACGTATATATCTTAATATTCTCATTTAAAAGCCCCAAAAAAGGGCGTTAATAAATAAATAAAATAAATATAGTCACTGAGATCCCACCTCATCTATTCTATGATCTATTTCATAGAACCTATGATAGATCAGACAGAACAGGCTTTCTGTGCGAAAGAAAAGCAAAGTTGAAACGATGTCAACTTTCGATCTAAGAGATAGACCGTAGAACAGATAAGGTGGGAAACTAACATTAGTACTTAATATTTCGTTTCCTAAATATTTTTAATATCTTATAAATGAAATATTGTATTAAACACAATGGCAAATTCGACACGCTGCCCTTGACAAATACATTAAGTTACCTGATAACATTGTTATAGGTACGCTTGTGTTAGGTAGGTACTTATGTGAATGTTCATCTAGGGACTAGGTAGGTACTTATTATGTTTATCTTTGACAAAAAATATTATTTTATTTATATGTCACTTACAAAACAACTTGCTCTCCGTAAAAAATAAATTAATCATTTTTTCTAAGAGTATTGCTAATTTATTAAAAACCCCTTAAAATTATTGGTAATCCGGTTAAAAACGTACGCCATTTCTTTATAAACTATTATTATATTCGAAATATATGGGAACACGTTTTCATCCACTTGCATTTGCCACGATAATATACAATAACAAAATTCGAAAATATTAGATTTTTTATGAATCCGTGTTCCGACATCGTGATAATACGTTCGTATATTACTGAAAGTTTATTAGGAAACCTATTAATGCATTCGTTAAGGTCCTGCAATCCCGTTTTAACCGGGTTACGATTAATTTGCAAAATTCAATATTAGTAATTTTTCTCTGTATACTATGCATTCCTACCAATACCATCACATCTTCATACCTTCATAGCAGAGGCGTTGAGTCCATTACGGCTGTGCCTGTGGCTGTAAATAAATTAAAAGATTAGGAGAAAAATGCAAAAAATTTCTGATCAGAATGTATTTTTTCCGTGAATTTCGTAAGGAAATTGTGCACTAACTTATTCCAGTCAGCAACAGTAATCAGCGGAAAATATAAGTAAAATGGCCATTTTCAAAATACAATGCACATTTCATACCCGAACTTGAAAATCGCACACAGACTGCCATTGGTTATACCTGCCACAGGTTCTTTAGTAATTTAGAGAAAAATTCTTAAACTTAATAAAATATATGCATAGGTAGGTACGTATTCATACCGCGTGTCAAAGATCTTATCGAACGAAACCATTGTTTAGTCGACTTTACAATAAATTTATAAAATAATGTGATTAAAATGAGAAGAATTTTGATTACATATCTAAATTATTATTAATAATTGATTAGGGGATTAATATTCAACACTGGTACTTTTTAAAGATAAATGATCCAGTATAAAAAAAGATACTTATACGGTGTCGAGAAAATCATGGGAAATAGGTACTGGCACTGGCTATTCTACACACAATTATTTTAAGAGCGACTTGTTATCGTTTTTAAATTTATTTTTATTTTTTATTTCAGTTTTGTTTTCGGTAACGAATGAATGGAAATCTTGAAATCGGAAATTAACCCACTTCCCTACGTTCGAGCTGATACTCTTCAGATAGACTCATTGTTGATGACAATGCATTCTCACACTTTGTATGAATTTCATTCAGCTTTTGGTGGCAATTACGTACACACACATGAACATATACCCATTTCACTGAAATCGGATGACATCACAGCAGTTAATATACGAAATAAATGTCAGTCTTAACTGATCGGCATTTGGCAAGGTTGTTGACTCTAGTTCCTGGGAAGGTTCAATCGTCAGACAAAACAAAACAAAAAAATATTTTTTATGTTTTAAAAGACATTTAAAAATAGATGTACCTATTATGGTAAAAATATGTTTTACTGGTTGATTTATTTATTGTTTAATTAGATAAGCATATAGGTACAAACTTTATTTCAGTTTAGTTTCAGTTAAGACCGTGCCTTTTTCTGAGCTGTAGGAGAAAAGGGAGAACTCGCTAAGAATGTGGATTGATAATTTCAATTACTTTAAAAATATCTAACTAATATTTCCAATTTTAATGAATTGGAGGCACGTTATGTGCATTATATAAATAGTTATTTACGTTTCAAAACATTTTTTAAAACAAACCATTTCAAAATTATTACAAAAAGAAAACTCTGTTTATATCACATTTAGTTATATTTTACATAATAATAGTAAATACTACAGAAATACAAATTCAGTTTATTTTCTATAATTATTACAAAATAAATAAATACGTTGGTGTGGTAACATTATTTTCACTATATCACTGCATTTAATGATGTTTTTCCTTTTGATGATTGACTTCATGTTGATATTTCGTTGAGATGTTTTGATGGTTGATTATTTCATTTTGAAGCCACTTTCGGAGTCGTTCTGAAGCATCCGTCTTGCAGTGATATAGCGTCGATCATGTGAGAAAAACTATACACAATACGACAGCGATGATGATAGCGATGATGAGGAAGATGCCCAATCCACACGTCAGGATGTTGCACGCCGTGCAGGCCAAACACCCTGCACATCTGCAAATGGTTCCACACATCGTGAAACAGCAAATGTATCACTAGAACAAGCGATACTATGATGTTGTGACTCCACAATCCAATCACTTCAAAACACTCGGAACAATCTGGCCAGAGATTCTGCTCTAATGTTCTTCAGTTCAGATACTAGTTTCCACTAACCGCTGTGATTATTTTTCACGACTTACATCTACGTGATGCAATATATATTATCTTGCAGATCTTATCTGTACGGAAAGTGTGATAAAATTATTGATTGATGTGGCTTATTTATCACAGTGCAAACAGAATACGTAGCAAGTGAAATCACGACCTGGTAAACAAATGGGAATACCACCAAATTTAATATTGAAGCAGGGTCGTATCTTTATTTTATAAACTGATTTAATTGAAAAATTGTCTACTGTTACCTATAGGTCACGCGATTGAGTTGACCCAAACAACACAACTAGTGAGTAGGTAGGTTGGCGGTAACTCTAGCAGCTGGAGCTAATATTAAAAATTATTTTTTATTTTTTATTTAAAAGATTAGTCAATGAAAAGGCTTTATTTTTAACGTATTCAAGGAAAACAACACGACAGATATGATTACCACGCGAGTAAAAACTATAATCCCGAGACCTGAGCGAGCTACGCAAGTCACGAAGTCTAAGTTACACAAGCAAAAAAATTTAAACAACTAACGAAGAATGCTTTATCGCATAATATGATTTTATTGTGTACATTTCTTTGAGCAGGTAACTGCTTATTTTTTTAATTTCAAAGTGTCGACGGAATTGAAATATCATTTAAGAGCCCATAATGCAAATATTTTAGAAAATTAATTTATTAATTAAGGCAGTGGTACGTGGATTATTTTTTGAAGATATTTTTGAGGTTAGTTGAGCAGCATCATAAAACATTCATTGTTATAATCTGCTTACATAATAATATACGTATCTTATGATAATATCATCATTGATTATAATATTAGATACCACACATTATGTGGTAAATGTATATATACCTCGATGATACCACAAAAAAATCTAGAAACTCATGAAAATTTAAAAGAAAACATGCAGTACAAACAGAATGGTATAATAAAACTTACAATTACAATATAGGTTTAATTTGTTTCAAACATTTACTAGATCACCTAAATTAAACTATTGTACTTGCATCAAAATGATCGCCGCAACAAAGTGAAGTTGACCTAAGAGATAAAGGAGAAT
This sequence comes from Hesperophylax magnus, assembly GCA_026573805.1. Taxonomy (NCBI): domain Eukaryota; kingdom Metazoa; phylum Arthropoda; class Insecta; order Trichoptera; family Limnephilidae; genus Hesperophylax; species Hesperophylax magnus. The sequence goes on from JAIUSX010000012.1 coordinate 14,776,700, forward strand.
TTTACTAATTGGTTAGTTTGGCGGCATCCCACCATTTTCTTCGTAGTAATTCAGATTTAGGAATACTGAAATTGTTTATCTGGAGCGGTCACGAATATATTTTTGCACTTTGGTAGAGTACAATAACTGGACATTTTACCTGACGTTCTTCGATGTTAAAAGCGGTTGAACTTGGTAGAAAAAACGTCTCGACACTCAACACCGCCATACAAAATACAGTGCCTGTTAAAATACGACGTAGGCTTTTTTACTGGTGTTATCACGTAGACAAACCATAGATTTGGGGCGTTTTCGAGAGATCCGGAAATTAAATATTAAAATTATTTTAAATATTAAAACTAACTTTAACAATAAAAAAAACATGTACCGGTATTTCAGTCGGAAGGTCATTATTGGTAAATAAACAATCTTACTTCAAACATTCGCTCGATAATAGAATACAACAGTTGTATTCTATAGTTACTAAGAAAGACATCATAATATAATAGATCAGGATTGAGGATGGCCTTACAAAATAAATCCCTAAGCCTAGACTTTATTGGAACAATAAATTATTGTACTCATTTACTTTACAGTTTTTAAAATACGATGAAAAAAACAGGTAATCAACATAAAATTTTCAAAAGAATTAAAATACAGAAGGGCCGGTTATTTTTAGTAATGGTATCACTAGGCTTATCGCGCCAGGGCTCCTACCGGGAGGACGTAAATATCTCACAAGCCGAGCTTAAAACAACTGAAGCAGGCCCTAGAAAAAAAAAATGGGTAATAAATAATTATTTTCCATACCTGTCAACATAGCGATTAGATGATACTTATGACTATAGAATTGGAAATCGTTCAATGTTATTCAACATGTAATTACATATTTCATTTTATTTGACGTAATATATATATATTTTTTTTTTATTAGTTTTTTGTATACATACATATGTAACATAATCATGAGTAATTAAGCCTGCAACATTGATTAAAAAACTGTAAAAACACATATATGTATACAATAAATAACCTTTATGAGAGTTAAAATACTCGTGTGTAAAGGCGGGAACATACAGAAGTTTATTAAAAATTAAAATTAAAAGTTAAAAAAAAATATAACACAATATATACGTGCATAGATAAAAAATAATAATATTTATAAATATATATAATAAAAAATAAATTTAAAAAAAAAGAAACTGTCAATTAAATATTCTTAATCAATTTCCAATGCAATTCTAGGTAGCCAAACTATTTAAGATATCATTGTTTAGTCTATTTTTGAATTTATTATAGTCACGTTCCAATCTTAGTTCCATTTCCAATTGATTAAACCACATCACTCCATTGTATGTGTAGAAGTGTTGTGCAAAACTGGTATGCATTAATGGCGTACTTAAGCGACCCACTGTGTTATGTCTATTGCTCTCTACGCGTACCATGGCGTGGTGTGACTTCTTAGAATCTTTGTGTATTTGAAGCAGCGTATTTTTTTATATATGTATTTTTTAGAGGTGGGACTTGAAAGTCTTGAAAAAGTTGAGAGGTTGAATAATCTGATGGTTTCCTAGTAATAATTTTTATTATTAGTCTTTGGGTAATTTCCAGTGGCAAAATTGAGGTTTTGTAAGCTCCTCCCCACGCAACGATACCGTATTGTATTATTGAATGGGCTAGTGCGTAGTATATATTTTTAAGAATTTTTAAGTTAAGTATATTTCTTAAATTAATAAATATGTATATGAGTTTTCTTAATCGATTTACAATATTGGTTATTTGAGTCTTCCACTTAAGGTTATTATCTATTATTACACCCAAATATTTTATTTCTTTTTTATTTGCTATGCATAGACAATCATTATTTTGGCATGTTAATATTTTAGTGGCGCATTTTCTTGAATGAATTTTAATATTTAAGGCGATAGGAGGTATTTTATTTTTTAATTTTTATTTTATAATTATTGTATATTTTACATATGGTATAGGTAATATTACTATTTATAATATTACTAAATCTATCATTAAGATAATGCACCAGAAGACCAAGACATATCCCACCGATCAATTGCTTCAGGAAACTGACATTATGGAACTAAGGCGGATCTACTGTGTCCAATGTATATATACATTCGTCCTTATAATTTCTGTAAAAATACAAATTGTTCTAGCCAGAGACACAAAATATGCGTGTACACAGTGCCTCACTGCAAAACTAGGCTAGCCCAAAGACACATTAACTATATTGGCCCAAAATTGTTTAATTCCTTGCCGAGTTCCATCAAGATGTGCAAAAACCTAATCTCGTATAAAATAAATGTTAAAAGCTGGGTAAGAAAAAATCTGGAAGTGAGAGAATTTTTTCTAATATTTGTACTACGAATATGATACCTAAAATATGCCACTACCGTCTACATTTAAAAAAAAATAACTTCAACTTTAATTGTTTTTTATCAAATACGCAAAAACTCCAGTAAAATCATATTAATCTAACTATAGGAACTATATATTTTTTTCTTTATTTAACCACCACTGTTTTGAATATATAACTTATAATGCCCACGCACAGGCTTCGCCTTTGTGGTATTTTTTGTTCTTGTCTTCTGTTTTGTATAATTATATATGTACCTGTATGTATCAAAAAAATTGTGAATAAAAAAAATATATACATAAATGTTCACTTTTGTATAAATGAAATAATCTTCAGTGCTTGCATATTATATTTGAATGCAATAATACTTTGTGGGTTGCACTAACCTCTATTTATAGGTAAGTCCACGAATGCCAAAAACTTATATTCATAATAATATATTTACAAAATATATTTATTTCATGCATCACTTTTCATTGGTTTTCCTATTTGTATCGCTTTACCAGATCCGGTCCTATGCAGGTACAATTGGAGCAGTCCGCTCCGGCGCCGACTTGCCAAGGCGCCAAGGAACCAAGACGCTGATAACACCGAACACCTAACACAGCGCCCTTAGATTTTCACTAGCACCAGGCCTCGTTTTTCCCAGTGCTATCCCTGCGCTTTACATCATAAAAAATAAAAACCAAAACAAAAACAATTACGTTTATGGAGAAAATCAATTAAAAATATTTTAACAACCGATTTTTTAAAAACATGGCTTATTTATTCCGTATTCTGGTCGCCTAAAAAGCTAGGTTAGCTAGGCTAGGTAGTCGGGAAAAAGTTGTTATTTTACTAAACTTTAATTAAATTTAATACTTCTTAATTTTTCTATATAATATTTATTATTATAAAAAGACGGCTCTGCTACAGGCATCATTATTATCGATTTTCATTATGTCAAAAAAGTTAATAATCATTAGTAAAGTTCTCGTCAGTGTGTTGGTTGGAAAGTATTAAACTACGAGAGACATCTCTTAGTGAATATAAAAAGCATCTGATTTAAATGGGAAAATAAGTTCGGTCTGAAACTTTGCTATTTTATGCCCGGTTATTTGATCGCTGTATTATTTACACAATCACGGAAAAAAGAATTCGTTTCAACACCTTCATTCCTACATTTATGGTAATAATATAATTCCTTCACCCTTTTAGCACGTAGATATTTGACTATTATGCTACGTATAATCCGCGAACCGAACCGCCGAACTGAACCTCAACTTATGGGAAAGAAACGAAGCAACCGCAAATGGCGCGAAACGCCGCTTGCAGTTGATTCGTTCCTTTCCCGTAGTTCGTGGTACGGTTCGCGTTTCGGTTCGCAAATGTATACGTACCCTTAGGCCGGTTGTTCTGCTAGGCCCTGTAACAATTTCTTTGGGATAAGCCCTGAATTTACCCTGCTCATCAAACTACCACGAAATACGTAGGTAGACTCGACTAATTCGGAAAAAACTTCAATTACACTGAAATAATCGATTTTATGTCACAGAAAATTTCGTTTAGATAGGACATTTGAAAGCACAAAGCATAGATTCCGTTTATATTGACAAAATTTACCCTCATAAAATAAGGTTTGAATAGTACCTACGTATTCTAATTTTATTTGAGGGGTTTATTTCCACGTAGGTAAATAATTACCAATATATTGATCACATTTTGTTCATACTTGACGTGTGAACAAAATAGTTTTGTAACAATTATGAACTACGATGTCCCTTTTAAAAAGTTTAGCACAGTTGCGACCGCTTACCTTTTGTCTTGACTTTTTCAGTGAGAACCCATATTGAATGTTACAAGGTATAACTAACTTTTATTGTAAATTAGGTTTTGACACATAGCAGTTCAGACGTTTCAATTTTAGTTGGTCAACACGACACTCTTTCAACAAAGTTTCTAAATCTGAACCTTCTTTCAGCAAAGTTGATCAAGTTATTAGTTAGAATTCTTGTCGTTCAATATCATATATATAAGTTGATCAAGTTTTTAATAGGAATTCGTGTCGTTCAATAAAAGTTGATCAACTAGAATTGAAACGTCTGAACTCACTAACATGGTTGGAATTAATAATTCATACGACAAAATAGAACGGATCAAATCATCAGATTTCAGCACAACTAAGGCACGTACATTAAAATGGACCGGATTATTTTTAATGCAAGTATCAAGGCCTATTGCCATCATCATTTTGACCTTTATTTATTTCTTAATGTAGTAACGCCCTTTTCAGGTCCTTTTGCATACGAATAGTAAGAATTATACAGTACATATTTAGTATAGATAACTAAACTGCCTCAGTAACAATTTTTTTGTATTTTTGTTAAGTGATAAATTAAAGATATCCACTGACTCGGTTTAATTATCCCCCTCCATAAGTATTCTGGGCAATGAGCAATACATGTGGTAGTTAGTCCTAGAATTTCTACCCTGAAATAAATCCCGACTTTTATTATTACGTAGTGGAATCCGTTGGCAAGTAGACAAGATAGAACTGGGATGGCGAAATATGTTTGTTACTTGGTAGAAATTAGTTTTCATAGGTTCAGTGTATTTCAAATGCACGAAGTTATCCAGCAAAACCTGTATTTTAATGGATTTAATTTCTATAAAAAAAAAATGGTTCGGTACGTTCCTACCTAATAATTATTTTTTTGTACACATTATCATTGCTGTTGTACATTGTACATAAGATGGGGCAAAACGCTATTATCAGGTAACTTTAGTAAATTGTCGAAAAATAATTTTCTAACACAAAGCAGCCTGCGGGGCCAAGCGGCAAAAAACCCGCGGGAACATCATTCCCCATACTCCTGAAAAGATAGCGGCTGGATGATGATACCTATATGATTAGAATATGAAATCGATCCATGACCCATTATTTGACCCATTTTTCATCAATGACCCATTATTTGACATGCATAATTATTTTATTTTATTTGACATAATATTATTGTATATTTGACATATTGTAGTTTTATACATTTCTATACACAGAAGGAATAATATTCAGCGCTTTTATATTACATTTAAATACAATACCTTGTGGGATGTGCCCTACATTCTGGATTAAAGAATATTTACAAAGTCCACGAATGCCAAAAACTTGAAAAAAATATTTCGAGCATCACTTTTCATAGGTTTTCCCATTTGTATCGCTTGACACCATAAAACTAAAATAACAACGTTTTTGAAAATATTATTTCACAGCCGAATATAAAAATTTAAAAAATGGTGTCTTTACTTCTCATTCTGCCCGCCTGAAAAAGTTATTATTGTCAAGCTATTATACCTCAGTAATTTTTATTATCAAAATTAAGTGTGGCCAGTCCGTAAAAAAATACATCCATTGATTGTATAATCTAGGTTGGTAGGTATCTACTAACAAAAAAGTTTTTTTATCAGAGAAAGGTAAATACAAAAATTATGTAGATATTTGACGTTTTTGCTAAATAGAGTGAAGTGGTTCATTTTTTGATAATTTATCATAATGTAAACATTCGAATCGCAATCACATTAGGTCACGATTGATATATTTGACATATTTTTATACTCAGAGAGACCTAATTTTAATTTCCTTTACGCGTTCATAGATTCATATTGAAAAAAAAAATTTAGCAGCTTACATTTATATTCTTTATTGAGTAATTCATTTTTTTTATTTGTATTCTACTCAAAAGAAACGATAGGAAAACCTTTAATTTATCTAAAGCATATTTTTGGTATTCATAATGTACACGAATTCGTTATAAAGATTAATCAAAATAGTGATTTGGCATTAAGCTTCGCCTTAATAGGCAGACACTATATTTAAATTATTATGGTCTACCCATATTTACAAATACGCAAAACATTTCAAATATAATAGAAGAGAGAAGAGATAACCGCGTATGTTGGCGTCCGGGTGCCAGAAGTAAGGTCATTTTTCCCTCTACTCAGTGTGACACCAATAAAACTTCTTCAATTATAGACATTATTATCAACAAACAACAATACTACATGTAAACAGTGCACGGTTTTGTTTCTGCTCCAGTTTAAAACATAAATAAGAATACTTAATTTTATACCTGTGCGTATAGGAAGTACTAAATTACAAGTGCAAATCGAGTTTTAGTGTAGTGATAGAATTCCAAGTGATTCCAATCTCGCAGTTAAAAGATATATCAAAAACAAAATAATTATAAATCTGTCATCAGAACTGTCGATTCGTCAGTTCGCACTGGCTTCTAGTGTGTGTGTACGTAAAGTTACCTTCACATTTACGCATACTATCCCGAGTACGTGATCAGGGCAGCTAAACTTTTTCATATATTATATTTCTGCTTCGATCTACTAATTATGGATTCGTGTGATCCCTACCATTTTATTACGATGGCAAGTAATATAATAAACTCTATGAACAGTACCATTATGGATCCATCGAATAAATTTACCAAAGAACAAATGGCTAAATTAACTCCTAAACTTTCGGAACTTTTGGGGAATATTAGTGTTGTTGGTGCGAAAGTGGGCTTCCTGGAAGGAGAGCTGAAAGCCTATACAAATATCTCACAACAGAAGCCACCTCAGGTCCAACCTCTACCTAACACCATACAAGACCTACCTGGAATTTGCGAAACACTAGCGGAAATGGAGGAGAGAAAATTACGTTCTAAGAATATTATAATGTTTAATGTTCCTGAGTGCTCAACTGGTACTCAAACTGACTGCATGAGGGAGGATAAGAACAAAGTTTTGAGTATTCTAAGCAAAGTTGAAAATGTTGATACCTCTGAAATAAAAATGTTCCGTTTAGGTAAAAAAGAAATGGATAAAATACGTCCGATCAAGATTGAACTGTCAGACCAACATCAAGTGAAACTGGTTCTTCAAAAAAAGCGATAGACTACAAAAATTTCAGTATTAAAACCAAAAAAGACTTAACATGGGTTCAGCGCCAAGAAATTCAAAATGTATGGAAGGAGTTAGAAAATCGGAAAAATAAGGGAGAAAATAATTTAACCATAAAATATATTAACAACTCACCTAAAATTATCAATGTTCAACCAAAAAACTCCAGCCATATAAACGCCTCATCTACTACCAGAACGTCAGGGGCATCAGAACAAAATTAAAGGAGTTCAGAGTAAATGCTCCATCTTTCTCAAATGATGTCATCATACTCACTGAAACATGGCTAACATCATCAATCTTCTCAGCGGAGCTAGGACTACATAGGCACCATGTCCACCGAGCAGACCGGAGTCACCATACCAGCTCCAATACAAGAGGAGGTGGTGTCCTGATAGCGGTCCGCAAAAATATTACTTCGAAAGTACTCAAAATCAAAAATACTGATGTGGAACAATTGTTCGTATTATTAAGTGGTGATTTCAAGAAAACTATTATTGGAACTGTTTATATTCCTCCTAATGCCAACATATCAATCTATAAAAAACACTGTGAAGATGTTGAGTTAGTAAAAACAAAATATCCAAATCATCAAATAATTATTTGCGGTGATTATAATTTACCTAATTGCAATTTCAACGTTTTAGACAGTAATTTTAATTCAATACCAACAACCGCCTGCGAACGAGCAATTCTAGATATGTCTTTACTTTTTAATTTAACCCAATATAACCATGTACGTAATATTAATAATCGTGTTCTTGATCTAGTTTTGTCAAATGAAAGCAACGTAATTATAAATGAATCATTAGAGTCTATTCTTCCGATAGACAACCACCATCCCCCACTAGCAATACTTATCTCTTGTACTAAAGAAGGCAATAAAAATAATTCAATTCCTACGTATAACTTTAAAAATGCCAACTATAGGAACATAAATGATCGTCTCCACAAGGAAGATTGGTCATTTCTTAAAGAAAACGACATTAATCAAAATATTGAATCATTTTATTACTTGCTGAATAAAATTATTACAGATCTCATCCCACTCATTCATTTTAAAGAATCAAAATATCCGAGATGGTTCAATAAAGAACTTGTTCAATTAACTGCCCTTAAAAAAGTTTTACATAAGAAATATAAAGAAGACAGGTCATTATCAAATTATATTGAATTTAAAAACGTTAGAAAAGATTGTAAAATCTTATCAAAAATGTGCTACAATTCTTTTATTATTAATGTTGAAACTTCAATAAATCATAATGTAAAGTATTTTTGGAACTATGCAAAATCAATGAAAAATAACAACTTTGGTATACCCGCCAACTTGGAATATGCAGGTAAAAAGGCCAAAGACACTCAAAGTATCGCTGACCTTTTTGCTGATTTTTTTAAAAGCGTTTATGAATGTGAGACACCAGTTTCTGCTAGTACAGTATCAAATTTTACTACTGATCATAATCTTAATTTATCTTTTATCCACATAGAATATAATGATATATTGACTGAACTAAAATTACTAGATCAAAGCAAAAGTGGTGGACCAGATAAAATACCTCCTGTATTTTTGAATAATTGTGCTACCAATCTGGCGTATCCTTTATATTTGCTGTTTAATCAGTCTTTACGAACAGGATGTTTTCCTACTAAATGGAAATTCAGCTTTCTTACGCCTATTTTTAAAAAAGGCGATAAACACGAGGTGATTAATTACAGACCGGTGTGCCTTTTATCAACAATTCCTAAAGTTTTTGAAAAAATTCTTCTTAAAAAAGTTATTTTCCGACTAAACCACGTCATTTCTCCTAAACAACATGGTTTCTCTACTGGAAAATCTACCCTTACTAACTTGTTAACCTATCAAAACTATATATCTGATTCCATGTCTAGTAAATGTCAAGTTGACTCTATTTATACCGATTTTAGCAAGGCGTTCGATAAAGTCAATCATGAGTTATTGCTGAATAAACTCCATAAATTCGGTATAGGTGGTTCACTATATAAGTGGTTTAATAGTTACTTGACCAACAGATTACTGGCTGTTAAAATTGATGGCACACTTTCATACAAATTCACTGCTACGAGTGGTGTTCCCCAGGGATCACACTTAGGTCCAATCCTGTTTTTATTATTTGTCAATGATGTATTGTATATTTTCAATGATGTTCAAGTGTTAATGTTTGCAGACGACCTGAAATTATTCAAAGCAATCAGAAACATTAACGATGGCCATATATTGTCAAATAACTTGTCAAGATTAATTATATGGTGTCGTGATAACCGCTTGCAACTTAACATAAGCAAATGTCAAATTATGAGGTTTCATCGAATAAAGTATCCAATACTTTTTGATTATTCCATTAACAACATTTCGTTAGTATCTGTCTCGGAAATTAATGACTTAGGTATTTGGTTTGACACGAAACTTAACTTTATCAAGCATATTGAAATAATAACCAATAAAGCTTTGAAAATGTTGGGATTTATTTTAAGGGTATCTAGTGATTTCAATAATGTAAATACTGTAAAAACATTATATATGTCACTAGTAAGGAGTCATGTAGAATACAATTCCACGGTTTGGTCCCCAAATTATGAGGTTTATTCACATGCGATTGAAAGAATCCAAAATAAATTTTTAAGATATGTAAATTTCAAAATGGGCATTCCTAGAGAAAACCTAAATTACGATAACTTACTTTGTTCATTAAATTTAATAAAATTATCTGATCGCAGAATTATTTCCGATTTAACCTGTTTGTATAAAATCATTAATTCAATGTTTGATACCCCTGATTTATTATATGTAATCTCTTTTCATACTCCAAGCAGGTCGGTTTCAAGACAGTACCTACCATATTATTGTAGCAATTCTATGTCAACGTCCCAATATCATACTCCTATGCGACGGATTCAACAACTAGGAAACAAATACTCAGATGTTGTTGATATATTTAGTACATCAATTTCAATATATAAGCATACCCTATTGAAGTTTTTTTTTTCATCGAGTAGTGGAATATTTTAATAAAGGTATTTAATTTGATTTGACTAACATTTAATAATTTTGTCAACTGAAACAGAAAAAATATTTTGGATTTTTTATATGTTGTGCCTGCATTCTGTGTAGATCAAGTTGAGTGATATTTTGACTTTATATTTATTTTTCTGCAATTGTATTAATAGTCGTTTCCTGCACTATTTTCATGTATAATTTCGTAAATATTTTTTATATATATGTATGTAAAAGCCTTAATAGGCGTGAAATAAATAAATAAATTATTTCTTGTACAAACAATCAATTTCATTGGCCGGCATACATAGAGGTAAAATGAGTTTTCCTTCATATTGGCACAGATTAGGTAAAATTTCTAGTAATTTACTGTTCAGTGTTCCATAATGTGTTATTACTTTCATTCGATTTCAAACAAAATACTTTTGATGTCACTTAACATATATTTTTACATTATTAAAAATAGCACAATCACCAAACTGATCACCCCTAATATAACAAGTATAATCCCGATGCCACATCCACATGTTAAAAAATCTAAGGCTATACAGCCACACTTACAACACGGACATAACATAATAATTTATGATCAACTCAATAATAATTATCAGTCTTTTGATTCTTCACAAAATATCTTCGATAACAGTTTTTTAAGACATCGAAACCAATGACATTACAAAGTTATTTTCTATTACAGCAACTATAATAGTAATCCTCGAATTTAACCACCTCGGTTATCCTTAATGTCACAACATATCAGTTGTTATTAGTTATTTATCAGTAATAATCGATTCACTGTGTTATATGGTTACATAATTAAATAAGCAATCATTATTGCACTCATCTCGAAGCCAAACGTCAAAAAAATCATAAAATAAAACATGAGATGTATTCAAATTTGGAAGTAAGATTCCACCAGAAGTAGTCTAGATAAGTAGGTACACCAAGGTTAAAATAATTTCTAAATGTTATGTTAAAAGTAATTAAGTAGGTAGGTACTAAAAATTTAAACATATCTTATTTACCTCAATAATTTATTAATATTAACTTATTTCTATAAAATAAGCAAAGCCCTTTAATATATAAATGCTGCTACTAAAAATATATTATCATTATATTCAAATTTAAATATCTTTTCTTTTGTTCTAGGCACCCTTAAATATATCTTTGACATCGATTCAGTAATCACCGCATCTATGGATACGTATACTCAATGATAAAATACGGAATAGTTTTTAAGGGAAAATCAGCAAACGCCTTTATCATCCAAAAGAGGTGCCTACGAAAAATTACAAACTCCGATCACCGGGATTCATGTAGACCAATTTTTTTAAATCTCAAACTTCTGACAGTGACGGGTATATATTATAATGGAGTTATGCCTGTTAGTTCGATCAAAAAACTCAACACATAAACACGCTACAAGGTTCACAGAAAACTTATTAATTCCAAAAGCAAATAAAACTGTATTTCAAAAAGGACCACACTACATGGCCATTAAAGTATATAACAACCTTCCACGTTATAGCATCAAACAAATAACCGAAATATTTAAATTTAAATCATCACCAAAAACATTTCTTTTAAACAAATGTCACTACACCTTAAGGCGATGCACTACGTCGTGTAATATTTTTAATTGAGCCGCTATCAATAACAACCCTTACGTAGATGGCGATAAGGTTTAAATTCCCGCATAAACACCATCCGCCTGTTTTGATTTATGCAAGAAAAAAGCATGGCCAAAAAGTGCCTTTTATTTTGTGGATGTTCAAGCGTAAATATTTAATTTTTTTTTCAATCATTTTATAAATAACTTAATTTTCCACATTATACAATTAAATCATAACCGAAAATGGGTTCGTAAGTAGGAGATTTTGAACCTTAAAGCAGTTTTCACAGGCCTTATACATTATTTTTTTCTGGGCTTATAAAAAGACTTATCTAAAAAATACTCGATTATTTCAAAGGCCATGATGTATTCTACTCGCAGTATTTAATGAAAGCATCTGAAACATTTCTAGGCGACCAAATTTTCAAACCAAAAATACATGATTTTGCATTACTACGTATGGCATCGCCTTTAAAGAATACCTTATTAAATAGGTACCTCTGTTTTTTATTTACATACATTTGTTAACATGTAATTGTTGGGTTATGTAATATAATGTGTATTTGTTGGGTTAGCTGGAATAAAAAGGATGTAACCTATAAGCTATACCCTTTGTACTCTGTATTTTTGTGCAATAAATATTTTTTTGAATTATGAAAATAAACATAAGATCAATGCATATTATCTCTTGCCCAGTTAAAATCAAATATTTAAGAAAATATTTTTCTTACTGTATAACCGTTTACAAATTAGTAGTTTTGAATAAATCACCAATAGACCTCCAGATTTTTTCATTTGTAATCATAAGCAAGATATTTTTACAGAAATCTCTAAAAAATATATTATAAAAGAAAAAATCTTCACCAATACTACTGTGTTTAGTATAAAAAAGCTTAATTACGATGTAGTATTATGATTTAAAACTATTTAAATCTGCGATCTTTAAAATTATTTTTATTGACTAAAAAATAAATTATTCTTTAAAATAAAAATATCTTGGCTTAATCACGGCTCAATATTTTTAGCCGGAAAAATGTGGAAAGGAACAAGTTTATGGTAATAGCGGAACTCAGATGATTGTACATTTCACATATTACCTTCAAAACCGTAGCGTTTGCATAACAACTCAAAATTTATACATTGATCTCTCGGTTTTATTAGAGTCGATATTTCATTGCGTTTATATGTATTTCAAAAAAATATAGGGTTTTCCAATAAGAGGTGTTATTTTGAATAGCCCGCTATTTCGGTAGATGTTACTATTGAAGGTGTCATTTTTTGACATTTGACAAGTAGAAACTACGCCATTAATAAAAATGGAACGATACACGCTTCAACAACGCATTTAAATTATTAAAATTCACTTGAGTGAATCAAATGCAAATTTTCTTGAGTGATAAGGCCCATTTCCACCTCGGTGGCTTCGTCAACTAGCAAAATTGTCGCATTTGGGGCTCGGAAAACCAAAGAATTATTGTTGAAAAACCTCTCTATCTTCAACGTGTGACTGTTTGGTGCGGTTTATGGTCCGGCGGAGTCATTGGACCTTATTTTTTCGAAAATGAGGCTGGAGCAACAGTTACAGTGAATGGATTGCGCTATCGAGAGATGATTAATGATTTTTTATGGCCGGAATTGGATGGTATTGATCTGGACAACGTTTACTGTCAACAAGACGGCGCTACGTGCCACACAAGCAACGAAACCATTGATCTTTTACGTTGAATATCAAAATAACACCTCTTATTGGAAAACCCTGTATTTTGAATATTATTCATAAATGGCGTTAGTTAAATTGTTTTATTGATATACGCTTGTTTGCAAGTTATGCTTTACAATCGTAAGACGAATTATTTGTTTGCGTCCGTACATACGCAATATGAATAATATATGTATAATTTTGTCCATATAAAAACTCAAATATTTCATGAAAGGCATACGAACACAATATCCGATTGAATCATCGATACAATTTTGTATTTATATGCCTTTCTTAAAAGATTTGAGTTTTTATACGGACAAAACTATATATGCATATTCATATCTCTTGTGTGTTTCTGCGTTCGCTATATCGCCTTATTTTATTCGAAATAATAAGTGATTTTTGAGTAAATGCGAATCGAAAAAGAACTCCATCAGATTTGGTTTTTGCTCGAGAATGATCTGTGCACATCTCAAAAGTACAGGAAGGCATTTTTTCACAAAAAAAGAGCCTAGAGCGACGCGTTTATGGCAGCCGGTGACAGCTTGTCTGACCGACCGCGACGGGCTTGCTTATGTGCGATACCATGTGCGATACGCAGTAAATCACCAGTTTGTCCACTGGACCCAGTTCAGTGCGACCACGGGCGTTGTCTCAGTAACCTATCTTCCCTTTTAATTCATCTAAGGGCCTGTTCCCACTTCCGTTTTAAAAACGGAGGCGGGTCCCGTTTTAAAAACGGATGCCCTAGTGGCTGTAGTGGATGTATGGAGCTGTTCACACTTGTCCGACACGATTTGAAAACGGATCCGACATTTTTTGTCGGATGGATCACCAGCGCAGCGCGTCCGTTTTCAAATCATGTCGGAACACGCTGGCTCATAGTGTTGTATGGAGCTGTTCACACTTGTCGTCTAGTCATTCCGTCAGAGTCCCCGCCACACCCCGACCCTCCCCGCCCTCTCACAGTCGCAAGGAAGCAGGCACGCTGCGTGCTTGTATTTGGTTATTTTGTTAAGTAAATAAATCAAAACTACAATAATGGCAGCGACCGCGGAAGTGGGGGGCAGAGGGGGCCAAATGCCCCCCTAAAATCAAATGGGGGGGCCACGCCCCCTCCAATATTACTACCTGGATAAAGAAGAATTATCTGTGCTGGTAAAGATTATCTGTATCCTTCACAGTGCTTTTTTTCATAAATGAAAAAGTGTTTGTTGTATACAAGAAAAATTGTCAAGAGATAGCATTAGAGCTTTGATTATTTAAATAATCAATACTGCACGTGCATAAGGCGGAAACATTTAGTTTAGATTTAAATGAAATTCTTAGGGAATTTGCTTCAAAGACGGCTGAGAGACGCAACGTTTTTGGTATCGTTCAATGAATGCAATAAAGCAATAAGTATTTTAAAAAAAAGTTTTTTATTCACTGAACCTGTTATTTGTTTGACCTAGTCATCTCCGTTTTGTCTTATTTATAACTAGTTGATTGACTGGAGAGGAGACTGAAGGAAGAGAGTGACTAAACAAGTTTGCCCCCCCCCGTCATAGAGTACTTCCGCGGTCCCTGAATAATGGATAAGGAAATAAATCCCGAAAATTTAATACCACTGGTCGAAGAAAGAGTATAGTAATATTTTATCTTTAACTAAATAAAAACAAAACACTTGGTGTACACAACTTTTGTATATCAAAATTTTTATTTTTATTTTTTAAAGTTTACTTTTTTTAATTTTAAAGCTTCAATGAGATGCACGGAAGAGCGTATTAGTTTAATAAACACATAATAAAAAATATTTGAGTTGTTATTGTTTTCTTACTTTAAAATATCGATAGCCTTTCTTCAGGACAAATGCACTCTCTCAATTTTGTATTTTGATATGTTAAGCTCTCTGAAACTCATTCCAGTAGATGGTTAAAGGAAGTGATAGACATTCTCTTAAGCCATTAAGCGCCCTTGAGGTGATTTTCTCATGGTGAAAACGGCGCAATATAAATAATCCAATCATTATTATTCTAAAATAATTAAAGAACTTTAGTTCATCACTTCTCAACTCACCAATTAACACTTGGAAAATTCCTACAGAAAATCATTCGGCTATGATTGGGTGTACCCAAAATTTTCTTTTCACTTTTTTCCTTCTTTTTAGTAAGTACCACATGACAACAAGAGCTTCATCGTCGTCCATTGTGCATCATTACTGAAGAATGAGCAAATAACATGTTTTGGTTGAATCGACAATTATTTTTTTCCGTAGAGTATGGTCCGTTTTTAAATCGGATCCGTTTTTAAAACGGAAGTGTGAACAGGGCCATTGGCCATCCGTTTTTAAAACGGGACCCGCCTCCGATTTGAAAACGGGAGTGGGAACGGGCCCTAAGCGTTCAATGGAGAAAGAACAACTGAATTTTGTTGGTCACAATATTACTATTAGATAAAATTTGTACAAAATAAGATAATTTTTCTTAAATAAGCTTTTTGTTTTCATCTTGTTTTAGTGATTCGAAATTATATAAAAAATTGTACTCATTAATTTTCAATATATATTTTTTGGTACATATGTTATTTAGGGAGGAATGCAGATCACGCCAAACTCTGGGAATTGAATAAAAATGCACTTTCTAGATGAGAAAAGTGTGTAGAAATTCATTAAAAAAGAATTAAGGCGCGGAAGAATAAATTGAGGGAGATACAGCCGATTAAAGTTTAATAAATTGCACTTCGCGATCTGATATTATTACCACATTATGACAGTCCGCCGCCATATTTGTCACTGTTTTGTTGGTAGACCTAATACTAAAACCGTACTACTACGACAACAACAGGTCAGGTACACCAACCTGCCCGTTGTCACTGATATGTTTTTATATCATAGACAATGAAAAACATTTTTTTTAAATGATGTGTTAATTTATTTATACATAAAAAATCTTGTAAATAAAAAACCCGTTATTTCTTAAAATTAACGTACTAAGGGAAGGTTTTTTGGTAAAGGTTACGAATTCCGCTTCACGGTAAATATGGAATGTTTACTTTGAATTAATACTTGAATTTAGTTATATTATTCAATTATTACTAAAAGTTACTATAAATGTTGGGTAACCTTTAATAACGCCTGCTCGCGTCCCCTTTAGAGTTATATCCCAGCTTTCAAGTAGTTTGTGGGCTACGCTAGGTTTGTATAGACTGGTTTGTGATTTAATTCTAATACCTATTTTCCATCTTATTTTCTGTAACAAAAAATTGACCCTTTAATAACGCCTGCTCGCGTCCCCTTTAGAGTTATATCCCAGCTTTCAAGTAGTTTGTGGGCTACGCTAGGTTTGTATAGACTGGTTTGTGATTTAATTCTAATACCTATTTTCCATGTTATTTTCTGTAACAAAAAATTGACCCTTTAATAACGCCTGCTCGCGTCCCCTTTAGAGTTATATCCCAGTTTTCAAGTAGTTTGTGGGCTACGCTAGGTTTGTATAGACTGGTTTGTGATTTAATTCTAATACCTATTTTCCATGTTATAACAAAAAATTGACTCTTTAATAACGCCTGCTCGCGTCCCCTTTAGAGTTATATCCCAGTTTTCAAGTAGTTTGTGGGCTACGCTAGGTTTGTATAGACTGGTTTGTGATTTAATTCTAATACCTATTTTCCATGTTATAACAAAAAATTGACCCTTTAATAACGCCTGCTCGCGTCCCCTTTAGAGTTATATCCCAGTTTTCAAGTAGTTTGTGGGCTACGCTAGGTTTGTATAGACTGGTTTGTGATTTAATTATAATACCTATTTTCCATGTTATTTTCTGTAACAAAAAATTGACCATTTAATAACGCCTGCTCGCGTCCCCTTTAGAGTTATATCCCAGTTTTCAAGTAGTTTGTGGGCTACGCTAGGTTTGTATAGATTGGTTTGTGATTTAATTCTACCTAATCCAACCTAACCTTACCTAACCTATCCTATAATAATCCAACCTAAACTATCCTAAAATAACCCAACCTAACCTAACCTATCCTAATCTAACATATATATTAATCCAACCTAACCTATCCTAATCTAACATATAATAATCCAACCTAAACTAACCTATCCTAATCTAACATATAATAATCCAACCTAACCTAACCTAACCTATCCTAATCTAACCTATAATAATCCAACCTAACCTAACCTAATCTAACATATAATAATCCAACCTAACCTATCCTAATCTAACATATAATAATCCAACATAACCTAATCTAACCTGTAATCACCTATAATAACCCAACCTTACCTAAAATGAAAACGTTTTATTTTTAAAAAATCGTAGTAAACCTTTAAATATTAAGAAACTAAATTCATCTGATGTTTGGTATCAAAGTTGATCGCCTAACAATTAACGGGTGCGTGTCTAGCGATCTCGAAAAATTGTCTATTATACCGATTATGCCTTTCATGTTTCCTACATTGCCACTACTCATAATTACGCGCCTTATGAATTTACCCCACGAAGTCGGCTACAATCGCATGTAGCTGATGCTAGTATTAGGTCTACCAACACAACAGTGACAAATATGGCGGCGGACTGTCATAATGTGGTAATAATATCAGATCGCGAAGTGCAATTTATTAAACTTTGATCGGCTGTATCTCCCTCAATTTATTCTTCCGCGCCTTAATTCTTTTTTTAATGAATTTCTACACACTTTTCTCATCTAGAAAGTGCATTTTTATTCGATTCCCAGAGTTTGGCGTGATCTGCATTTCACCCGTTATTTATGCATATAGAAATGTTAAATTCTAAATAAAGCTAAAGTGGTAACAAAAATTACCATCCCAAATAAAAGTAAAAAAATACTCATGAAAACTCCCCACGTTGAGCACAAACATAGACCAACGGCCGCCGCCGCCTCGTCATTTTCCTCGGCCGCTCGGGCCGATACAGGTTGTGCCGCAGGAGGTGCTGGAGGACATGGACAAGGAATCAATAAACACATTGCACTTTTGATGTCGTATTTTAGCTGTATGCTAAAATTATCCCATTGCACAATAATTTATTATTCCGAAGAGTTACAAGGTTATTTCACGGCTTTTTTCTCCCAAAGTTGCTCTTTATTTCGATATTATAAATCGGTTGATTTGCGACTTCTTCAAAGGGTTATATTATTTGCTTATTCAACATTATTTGCACAGTATTTTTTTACACTCAAATAATAATATGTTCATTTACTTATTACAGATTAATACGCATGGTAATTTTTTAAAGTAACAAAACTAGCAAAACAATAGCAATATAACAAATCATTCATATGAATAGTCCAACTGGTCCTAACCCATCCTAACCTTAAATTTTCTTGACATTTGATTGTTACTGTTTCGTAAAAATTTATATTTGGAATTACGGAAAAAAATAAAATTATCACCTACCTACGTCAGAGAGGTACAACACAGGTGTAAAAATTAGGGTGCTGGCAGACGATAGACAGGGCGGTTTTATCGGCCGGTGCTGATTTGCATGGCAATATAATTTTTGTTATGTTTATACGGCACAACAATTTCAACTGCTCCGAATCATCTGAAGCCAGTGAGGTATGTTGTAATGTAGGGGGGAGGGAAAGTATATGGGGAAGAAGAAGGTGGAAAAGTACCTGGTTATTCAGTTCTGGTCACTAAATACGACTAAAGCAATTTTAAGCAAAATTTCAATTCTGAATGGTGTTTTGCACCAGGGCGATACTGATAGTATCTTCCACTCTGGAACGTGCCGCAAAAAAACTAGGTTTATTTATTACGCCGGAGTTTGAACCCGCGTCTTCCAGATCGCTAGTCGAGAGCCTTACTCATTGACCACGGAGGTCGACATATCTGATGGTGATGTCCATAAATCAACTATCTCGGTACCTCGGACTGAAGCTAACGGAAGTGATGCCCTCTGTGACCCGATTCAGTACTGTTGGCTCATACGTAAAAAAACTCTGAATTCACTTCCAAACGCACTACTGCATATAATATTCTGATATTTTTGACGGATGTGTAAAAAGTAAGTCACAGTCACCTTCACCCGCTAAAAGTGGGTTCAGGCGTTTAAATTTTAGTTGATCAACTTTTATTGAACGACAAAATTTGTAACTAAAAAAATTATAAACTTTGTTTAAAAATGGTTCACACATGTCAATATGCTTTGAAGTGTCGAGTTGATCAACTAAAATTGCAACGTCTGAGCCCGCTACAATATACAATATGCAAATCGGAATCACAGCCAGCGCCGGGCCTAGCTAGCGACGGGAAAACGTCTTGGTTTCAAAAATCAAGCGTCGCGAGCTGGTAGAGTCGCAATTAATTTGATAAAAATAGCTTAAAATTACATAAGCTTAATTAAAATGATAAGGTGAAATTATTAAAGTCGATCAATTTTCGGTAATCAATGAATGTAAATCTTGGAAACGGAAATTAACCCACTTCCCGAGATCCGATCGAGCTGAAACTCGGCAGATATACTTGTTGTCGACGACAATTCATTCAATTCATTCATTCACGCAATTCTCTGAAATCAGACGAATTTACAACGAAATATTTATATACGAAATAAATATCAGTCCTACACGATCGGCATCTGGCAAGGTCGGTAACGCAGTTGACTAAGGTCTCAGGGAAGGACGGTTCAATCCTCAGCCAAACCTTTTTTTAAATTTTTTAAGACATTTGAAAAAGATTTTTAAAAATGTTTTATGGGTTGAATTTTTTATCAACTAGCAGCGTGTCAAAAAAAATTATATTTATTATTTATAAAATCGCATAGGTAACGAAATAATTAAATCCGTTCAAAGAAAAAATAATTTTATAAATTCGGAGACAATTTAAAATGATATTATTCTTGCCGGGAACACAGCTGATATATCTACAATAAATCATGTCAACCTAATTATAAATAATCAAAATCGTGAGATTTCCAAAACAAATTTTATTTTATTCTTTACTAAAAAAAATTACATCTTGCATTTTGTGCGTTACCGTATTTTAGGTATATATTAAATACTAAATTTTAACCTACACTTACAAACATTCCACAATCAACTTTACTTGACACTAGCTAGAACACTCCTTCGGGGTGAAAAAACATTTAAAAATAAAAATAGAATCTATGAAATAGATCAGCGAGAACAGAACTTTGGAATAGAACCCAAAGTTGAATGGACTTCCAACTTGGGATATATAAATTGACCCTAGAGACTCACAGAATAGATCAGGTGAAAAGCGCCATACATAATGCCTCTTTCAGACGTTTCAATTTTTGTTGATCAAATCTCTGTTGAATGACGCTTGAAAGTATATTGATAAGTGTGAACCCTCTTTCAACAAAGTTGATCAAGTTTTTTCAAAAAAAAGTTTTCGTTGAATAAAAGTTGATCAATTAAAACTGATACGTCAGAACGCGACATAACAGACGGATTTTTTTGTAAGTCTATAAAAAATTACATATCCTCGTCAACACAGGGCCGGCCCTAACAGTCAAACAGCGCCTGGCGCTAGTAAAAACCTCAAAGGTGCAGTGTTTGTATGAGGTTATGGTAAATATTTTCCTAACCACCGCACTTTTGATAAGCAGATTATGGAAATTAAACTTCGTTTCAACTTAATTACTACAACAAACAACGATTTACGTCGGGATAGATGGTAAAACATACATTATAATTAATTTTTTATTCAATCAAAGTTCAAAATTTACCTTATAAAACGACCTCTTTTTTTCTGCCACATTTTTGGATTTTTTTTGTATCGAGTGACATTTCATCAATGCAAACTAAGAACCTTGTAACCTATTTTGTGCATGTAAATAGTTATTTCTTATAGTAATTGTTCAAACAAAGTGTAATTTCCATAATATGTGCCTAAAAGTTCGGCGGTGATGGATATAATTACCGAAGTTATTTTCACTGCCTTGGCTTCTTGGCGCCTTGGCAAGTCGGCGCCTGGAGCGGACTGCTCCAATTGCGCCTGCACAGGACCGGCCCTACGTTCACGTGAAGTGTTTGTTGAAGTTTTGTGACCATCACAATAATCATTTTCTTTATCCGCTTCCCGTCGCTTCGACGAATGATCGAAATTCTAAATTTATAAAGCACGATTTAGATTATGTCATAATAAAAAATATTTTCACATAATTTGTTCATGGGTATAATGAGTTTCCATTTAACATAGCTAAACAAGTAACAAAAATAACAACCATAAATAAAATGAATAAAAAAAACATGCAGGCTCCACATGTTCCACACAAACACACGTCAATGGCCGACTGTTGGCTCCATAGACATATGAATATTAGTAGACCTGCCCTAAGTGATTAAAAGCGTATTATCCCCACTCCCCATACCGGTTCCATTGAGCCGGCTGGGCTCGCGTTTGGCCTCAAATGAAATTTGAAAACGTGACGTCATCATTCTTGTGCGAACTATGGTCGAGGCATCATCGGTTCATTTTACTAAATAACACGGCAAAATTTTGACTTGTACTATGAAAACTGGTAAAAATAGATGTGAAAAAAGAGAATAAACCCAATTGTCGTATTACATTCCATATATAAGCATTATTTTACTTTATTTTAAGCATATTCACATCGTATAATATGAATCAGTTGTTACTATCACATAGAGAAACGTCTGGACGCGAAACACAAAGCTGGTTGGTTGCTGGGAAGTAAATTATGAACATTTATAAAAGTGTCTTAACTAAATACTCTGAAACTAACTACGACTCTGAAAATAAAAGCTGCCTTACTTTGCCGAATTTGGACTTCGCAAATTTGTTCATAACGTGGCGAGTAATTTGCGCTCCCATGTAAAAATGTCTATTCATTCAAAGCAGATTTTACTTTAAAGAAGTAAATGGTGATATTATAATGCGAGATGCCTATTTACTGTCAGATTGATTTATTGACGAATCACAGTCAGCTTCACTCGTTCCCTCGTTCCCTCGTTCTTCAACAGTTGATTTTACCCCTCGCCCATATCTTCTCGTCTATTAATTCCTATGTCTGTGGTTGGCTCCGAGTTCGCTGGGCTTCGTTCTCGTCATCAGTCACAACTACGGCAACTGGGCAACAGAACGGACAAGGAAACGGAATCAATAAACACATAATGCCATTACTGTCCTTTTTAATTTTTCTGTAAAAAATAGCCCATTGCACCGTTTATCACTCCAGAGTCACTCTTCATTATTTTAGATAATAAAAAATTTGCGGAATTTTCACTTCTAAGAGTGAGATGAATAATATTTCTTTCTCTGCCGTTGTTCTATTTTTCTTCCAAGATGATATTTCACAAATTATTAACTCGAATTCACTCTTAATTTCGGTAGGAGTTGAAATACGATGACTTACGACTGAAAATTGTATATTTTCCAGCTTCTTAACATGTGCAAAGTCCAAACATTATACTTTTATTTGTTTCATAATAGATTTTGTCAAAGAAAAACTAGCAAAATAAACATTTATTAGGCTAGTTGAAAACTGAAAATTTTATGACATTTGACATTTATTATTGTTTTACGTGAATGCTTAAAGTTTGAATTACGAGAAAATAAAACGGTCGCCTACGCGTGATGTTTAGAAATCGAAATTCGATGTTATTATATTATGCACGTTCATCCCTACGAACGTTGTGACTATTTCTATGGCGAATGGCGTCGACAATTTTTTCTATGAAATGTTTGAAACTTGGTTATGTTGAAGACAGGGGCATTTAACTAAGCTTTGGCCTTGAAACTCATTTGAAACCGCCACGCCCACCTCAAAATTCTTATAGAAACGAATAATATGGCTAAAAGCTCAGATCTCATTGGTGAGAAAAGAAGGATTGGTTTGATCTCTCGCTCTCTACCATAATGACTCGTGTAACAGAAAGAGATGACAGAATTTTCCCGTTTGACAGTTTCAAATCATTCAAACAAAATGTGTGGTTTATTTATACACGCGGGTTGTCATTTGCTGCCGAAATACTATCATTTCCGTCGAAAATATTGCGTGTTAAAGTTGTTCGTGATAAAAATACAATATAAGCCAGTATAGTGTTAGCGAGTTACAAACATATATTCAACTTACCCACGTAAGTTCAAGTTTAAAGTGAATTGACAGTTTTTCGTTCGGTTTTTTGAACAATGCTTCATACTTGGCATATGTCTTCCTCCACAACGTATAAATGTTATTTATTAAATCGATAAACTTATTCATGTTATTGATTAGTGTTATCCTGTATTATCTTATTGTTTTGGTGAAATTAAAGATTTTTAAACATATGTAACCATGAGTTCATGAGGCTGAAAAATGTCGGAATTCTTCGTCGTACTGTTGGACAATCATGTTTTGGAAATTTTCTTCAGTGTTTTTGCAAATTTCTTGTCATTTTGGGTTTCTTCTCAGATCAACAAGTTTCATCTTAAGGAAATGCACTGCAAAAGTTTATTTTCTTAGTCAGATGAACCTTGCCCTTGGAAAACATTTCGACATTTTTCTGCTTCAAGGACATTTTTATTTTTATAATAGTTTCTTTGGGCTATTGAATGAATAGAGTAGGCTGAGAGCAATTATGTCGTCTATGGTCGCATCTTTTTTTAAATGGCCTTGAGTTTCCTCTACCTTGTCTACTGCTCTGCTCCGCACGGTAGGTACTGCTTGTATGCTGCTTGTATATCTGTGGTTAAGTACTGTATAATTCCGTTACATACAAAAAGCCCGAAGATATCGATCTAGAGAGTGGTATATTTATGGTTGAAGACGTGCCGCGCTTTATTCAGAAATAAAACTGCTTCTGTGTCTTACAGCAAAACCTTTGAAACAAAAAGCCGATTTATTCTTACAAAAAGTATGTCTGAAAATAATTGCAAACGGTCGAAGCGAATCAAGGTGGGGATTTTAATTCATTGTTTATCATTCAATGTTCTTTAGAATGACAGTGACGTTTCAACAACCTAAAAAACATATTTCTGAAATATTCAATAAATACTATGTGTTACCTTTTTCAGATTGGAACACACGATGGCATGTTCCACTGTGATGAGGTTCTTGCATGCTATTTACTGAAGCAACTTCCAGAGTACTCTGATGCCGAAATTATCCGAAGCCGGGACCCGGCTAAACTGCAAGAATGTGATATTGTGGTCGACGTTGGCGGTGTTTTCGATAAAAGCATCCACAGATACGATCATCACCAAAGGGAATTCAAAGAGACTATGAGCAGCTTGTGCCCCACTTCCAAAAACTTCAACATCAGGTGATATATTTCAAGCCTTTTTAGACAATGCATATCAACTTTTGTAAACCTTGATAAATACAATGGGGCTGACACACTTCCGCTATACTATCATGGCTTGGCCTATTTCAGCATATCGCTTGCCATACATTCCCAGTGGGAGAATATAGAGTGATCCGTCTATTCTGCTAAAATTTATCTGCTTCCGATTTTGTTGTCCGGGTTAAATCTTCCCCATAGGAAAAACTAAACCCTTCCACTCACTTTTCCACAAATGATCAGCTAGTCAATCAACACTATGCAAGTGCATTATATAAGTAAAATAAATACAAAACAATACAAGAACAACAACACGTCAACTCACCAGAGATCAAATGGGAAAAAAAATTTACCGACTCCAGATATTTTCATATCAGAGGGTTCGGCTCGGTAGAACTTCTAACAGGGCCTATAAATCCTACTGATCCCTCAACATAAATATTTAAAAAATCTTTCGTTATCCTACATGTATTCAAAATGACCGACTTTTGCATCTTTATATATAAATTTTTTGATAGATCTAATAAGCCTAAATTTTTAATGAGAGAGCTAGGTATAATGCCAGTAGCCGAAATAACGAATGGTAATATTTTTGTAGTCTGAGAATGCCAAATTCTTTTTATTTCGTTTCCTAAATCTGTGATTTCTTATTTTTTCATTAACAGATTTTTGAATGTTACAGGAATTTGGAATAGCGACATCAATGATATAAGTTATTTTTTTAATTTTGTCATGTAAAACTATATCGTCTATTATGACTAATCGTTCGATCTGTCAGTATAGTTTTATCATAATATATTTTATAAAATTCGTTTTCTAAAAATGAATTTGGTTCGTATTCATAATATGGTACTATATTAACGGCAGTCAATCAAGTTATGTTTAATTACCAAATTTTGGTGAATTATTTTTAAAACTTGATTGTGCCTAAATGTATACTCGGACGGTGCTAATATAGAACATCCCGATATAATATGTTCTATAGTTTCCGGAAAAGCCAAACATTTTCTACACAAATCATCAATTTGATTTGTATCTTTGATTATATGCTTTCTATAATTTTTAGTATTAATGACTCTATCCTGAATGGCAAGCATAAATCCTTCTATTTCTGCGCTCAACTCTCCAATACTCAACCATTTGTTTGACGAAAATTTGTCAACATACGTTTGGTTGAGATAATTGAAGTGTTTTGCGTGTAAAATTTTATTTGACCAGGAATCTAATAATTCCTGGTTGGGATTTATAAAAATGTTGGCATTCTCATCGTATAAATTTAAAGGTGTAATATTTCTATCTGCCTTGCAAATTATTTTGTGCATTTCTGAGCTATGAGCTTTCCTATGGAAAAAAGTTCTTAGCATTTCTACCTGATTATGTTTCAAAGAAGTTATTTTGACTATACCTCTACCTCCTAAATTTCTAGGTAAATTAACTCGTTCTATAGCTGAATTTGGATGATGGCAATTAAACTTTGTTAGCGTAGTTCTAATTAATCTTTCTAAGTTATCTAAATCTGTATTAGACCATTTAATTATGCCAAATGAGTACGTTAATAGAGGTATTGCCCAAGTATTTATTGCTTTTACTAAATTTTTAGCAGATAGATTGCATTTTAAAATTTTCCTGATCCTAGTTTGAAATTTAATCCTAATATCATTTTTAATACTAGTATGGTCTAATCTATTTGATTGTGGGTATCCTAAATACTTATAAACCTCATCCCTTTTCATACTAGTAATTTGGAAATTTCTAAATATACTCTCGTCCTCATCTACAATTTTGCCTTTCTCTATATGGATCGTTCTACATTTATCTAAACCAAAAGTCATTTTGATATCATCTGAAAAGTTTTTAACTACCTCGATCATTTTAATAAATAATTATTGTTATTCTATTACTATTTTAGTTTTCTTTTAATATTACTATTCGATGTACTAAAACACTCGACAAATGAATTTGCGAAAATAGCAGGGAGCATTATTTGAAGATTTAAAACAGTAATAAGAATTTGCACTTGCGAACATAATAACAAATATAAACTTTATTTTGCTAAAAATAACGAAAAAATATAAAACACATTGTACAGATGCAGCTACTAAATCATTAGTCTGAAATTTGCAGTACAAACCTATTCCCTATGTTTTGAGATGGAAGCAAGTCAGTACCAGCTGTGAATATCGCTCTTAATTGACCCTTCTAGTTGAAAGTCATGGTAAAATTTACCTACTCTGTTTACTGCTAAATACACCCAAATTATTGAATATTTCCTTTGAACTTAGTGAGTAAAAGAACAATTGTTTACGTCCGGGGAGATGGAAAAACGTGCACAAAATTGGTCATTAGGTCCTTAGATTGAGTTATTTAAATAATTTATGCGTATTGAGATTGATGCGGAACCTTTCGGCAAACGTCATTTCATATTAACAAAATCAAACATGACAGCAAAACATGTTTTGACATGTAATTTGTAACTTTGGAAAAAAATGTTACTTTAATGGATCTTTTACCATCTCCCCCGGCATAAATAGTTCTTTCTTGTAGTGGTTAAAGAAGCAAGCGAAGTAAGGAAACTAACAAATCGAGCCACAATAACAATACCCATCATGTTATAATTCGGTTGATACATTATTTGACCTAAATTCGTTATTAACTATCAACTGAAAATTTTAATACCTTTTTTTTACAGGTTGAGCTCTGCAGGACTCATCTATGTACATTTCGGCGAGCAGATTATCAGGGGGAAAGTCAGCCTTGCAGATGAAGCCATTAAAATCATATACGAGAAGATCTATGAGTCTCTCATCCAGGAAATTGACGCCATCGACAATGGCATCATGATGTGCGAAGGAGAACCCCTTTACAGGATATCCTCCGATGTAAGCTCGCGTGTCAAGAGATTAAACCCCGACTGGAACGCTCCAAAGGGTTATGACGTACAAGAAAAGTTCGAAGAAGCAATGGATGTCGTGGGAAGTGAATTCCTTGATAAAGTTTCATATTTTACAAGTTCCTGGTGGCCCGCAAGGGATGTGGTCGAGCAAGCTATAAAGAAGAGGTTTGACGTTCATTCTAGCGGTGAGATAATCCAGTTGGAGACGATTGCTCCTTGGACGGAGCATCTGTTTGACCTGGAAAAGGCACTGGACATTGTGGGCAGCATCAAGTTTTGTTTGTTCGAGGATGAAAAGGGAAACTGGAGGGTACAGTGTGTACCTATTAAGACTGGAAGTTTTGTGTGCAGGTGAGAATCTATCCGTATCTATGTTCCGGTGTGGGTTTCTTTTTCAAACAAATCTACACTTTTATTCCGAGATTGATGATATTTTACACACTTGACCTTCAAAACAGGAGGAAGGTCACTCATTATCTATATAAGATTTCGAAAAGCCACCCCCACCTACTTTTCCCACTCTTAAAGCAGAATTTTGTACACCTTGTGCTCAAAATAAGAAGAAAATTATTACTGTTTACATCTGATTTCGATAAACCGTTTAAAGCCCAGGCAACAATAAAATATTCAGCCAGCCATAATTTTTTGCAAAAATGAATTAATTAATAGTATTCAACTGTAATATGACAAAAAACACTTCGTATGATAAATAATATTAATCGTAGTGTTTTTTTTTTCTGCTTATTTATTTTTCATTGAAATGTGGAGACAACTTCCACAGCAAAGCAATAAGCTCCGATTTCAGGACTAAAAAAAGTTAAAAAGCACACTTAATTTGTAAAACAATATAAATCATTTTGCGTAATTGTAAAAAGCATTCACTTTGTGGCTCATCATAATTTATAATAAAAACACATAAATTTGTTTTTGACCACGATAGTTTTATTTTCACTCTACCGGTTTCGGAAGATCCCTTCCTTCGTCAGGAGAATATTATTATTTATTGTTTTTATTTTAGTAATTTGTACATTTAAGTTTACAAATGACTAATTAATTATTACATACAAATATACTATTTTTTTTTTCTTGCTTGATGTGGCTCCTACACAACATCTTGAACTTTTCAATTGGGGCAGACTTAAGGTTTTCCGGCAGCGCGTAAAAAAAAAAAAAAAAAAAAACTGTTAAAACTGTTTTAAATATTCTCCTGACGAAGGAAGGGATCTTCCGAAACCGGTAGAGTGAAAATAAAACTATCGTGGTCAAAAACAAATTTATGTGTTTTTATTATAAATCATTTTGTTTGTGCACATCAATTCACAGTAGAGATACTCTCAGTATCCCCTGGTGAGATACCACCATTCAGAATTAGAATGATCTTAATGGCTTTAGTTGTTTAGTGAACAGATCTGAATTTCAGGTACTTCCCAACCTTCCTCCTTTCCTTCTGCACTTCATTTAGCTTAACAACAATTCCTAAATTCAGACGCCATAGTTCTGACTGGCTCCAAAGATATGAAACTTGTGCAGAATTACATAAACAAAAATAAAAAATTGTGTTTTTTTTTTCAGGAAATTCTTAAAAAGCGAATGGTGGGGAGTCAGAGATGCAGATTTAGAAAAATTGTCAGGAATCGAAGGATGTATGTTTGTCCATTCAACAGGATTTATTGGAGGGAACAAAACAAGAGAGGGAGCTCTTCAAATGGCCGTGAAAAGTCTCAACGTGTGATATTAATACATAATCTGCAAATGACTACAGTTTGGGAAGAAAACCATAATTTATTATGATGAAGAATACTTAATTTTTAAGTTGCATGTTTTGTATTTATGTATGTATATTAATTTTCTTCTTTTTAAGATGAATAATTTTCAGATGGGTACTGATAATAATTATTATTTGATCTGTTCATTCTTCATTTGTATAATCACTCTACAGAAACATTATTTTGAACATGATTTTTTTTGTAAATTATATATTTTTATTATGTAAAGCCACTAGTACACGTTGGTCCAGCGCATTGGGCCAATTCGCTTGCTCAATGTGTACAGGACTACTTGGCTTATATAGGCCGTTCACGCATTAGCTGCCAACGTTGGCCGGCCAACCCGATTATTGTCGGTTTTGCACACATCAAAGGATCTTGGCGCCAACCCGTCAACAGCATTCACACATTGGCGGTTTGGCGCCCAATGCGTTAGGCCTACGTTTACTAGGAGCATAAGAATAATTGTGATAATACAGTATTGAATATTTGTTTTGTGCATAATATTTTCCCAATCCTAAATCTACTTTTACACAAAATAATGCACTTTTTAAATAAAAAACAATACTGCAATTGTGTTATTTTTATAACTAATTTTATTATGCTTAAACACGAACATCAAATAAATTTATGTCAAAAAGTACACGTCTGTCCAAAACATTATCAACAACGATAGTATATCTATAATTGATTTGGAAAATAGTTCATAGATACAATACACATAAAAACTCTTCATGCATCCGTTGTAATCAAATACAAATAAGATCCTTCTTGGAATTTTAAATTTGAAAAGTACATACATAATAACCAAACTTTATATACCGCTAGAAACTTTAGATGTTTCTTTTTCAATAGCCTCACTCACAACAGCTTCTTCTGGTTGGGCAGATTCCATTGTCGTTTCTGGAACTTTTCCATTTACTTCTTCGACGGATGTTTTAGTTTCTAAAACATCTTCTACGGTTGCTTTTGTTTCTAAAACTTTTTCTTTAGTTTCTGCGACTTCTACGGCTACTTTTGTTTCCAAGATTTTCACTTTTGTTTCTAAGATTTTTTCATCATCATCGTCGTCATCACTGTCGTCAGCTTCCATGTCTTCTTCTGGTTTCTTATCACCATCTCGAACATCATAAGCATGAAGAGGCAAGACCTCCAACCAGGTCTTCATATTAAGTTCATCCTTTTCGACATTGACGATAGTGGGATAGATGAAATCTTCTTTGAATTTCTTAAGTTCTTCTTGCACATCCGACCACACTAAAGGCTTGTGAATACCGTCAGTTCCATAGCGCTTATTGTATCGATCGTAATGTATCTGAAACCAGAAGTAAAGTTATGAAAAAAGGGATTCATGCTTAATTTCCTTTGAAAGTAAACAAGTTTCTTCCATTGATAGTCTATTAAGACCTATGTACAATCAACTGCCCAATGACAAACCCGGTGAACTTTACTAGTGGAACTGGGCTGCTGTAAAAAGAATAACGATAAACATGGAACAATGGCATATTTGTCTGAGTACCTATTAGAGCTATACTTCCTAATCAATAACAATGATCGTGATAATTACTTAAATTAGAGACGATGGGCCAAGCTTAATAGTTATTGGTATCCAGTACCGAACGGCTACACAAAACATAACGCCGATAACAATATTAATTTGATTAATTATTATACTGCAATACCTTCAATAAGAGGCTTAACGCTTCCAACATGGTATCACTTCTATATACATAAACACCCACTTCACCACAATCTACGAAAAGTCGGCTAAAGAAGAAGGAAGTACAACCCAAAAATGAATCATGATAACAATGATGGTATTCAACCTCCAGTAGAAGAAGAACAACAAGAAGTTAATTAACATGATTTGTATCTCGCGTACTGTACAGGACCCGCAGATACTTTAATAGTACACAACTGCTGACCCTGTACAAATCGCAAGTGCGCCCTACTGTCGAATTTGGCAGCCATCTCTGGTCTGGAGCCCCAAAATACCTGAAAAAAACCCTTGACTCTGTGCAGAAACGGGCGGTCCGTTTGATAGATTCCCCAATCTTAACAAACGGACTGCAATCTTTAGAGCACAGGCGTCAGGTAGGTATGCTGTCCTTGTTCTATCGGTATTACAATGGAAGATGCTCTGAGGAACTAGCGTCATTGATCCCTTCGGCACCGGTGCGTAGTCGGGATACACGCCAAACGTGCGCCCAACATTTGTACACGGTTGACATTTGTCACATGAGAACGGGTCGCTTCTACGATTCGTTCTTAGGTTCAACAGCTTGGCTGTGGAACGAACTGCCGGCCTCTGTGTTTCCTCCCTCCTACAACTTGGGACTCTTCAAGACCCATGTTCACTCCTTCCTCTCCACAAAAAGACCCTCCACACAGCATCCCCAAAGATGACATAGGCCCCGAGGGAAATTATTTTCTTCAGGGCCTCCTGTGTGGAGTTAATATAAAAAAAAAATCTCAACGTACATTTCCTTAACCTAAAAAAATATGTAAATACATATTATGCTGTCGAATTTATTGTAGGTCAAGTTTACTGTGATATTTTACTTGTAAAAAGTAGTAAAATACCTGATCCAAGACTAGACCCAGTCCGGGAGCGGTGGGGATGTCTAGGTCAAGTTTACTGTGATATTTTACTTGTAAAAAGTAGTATAATACCTGATCCAAGACTAGACCCAGTCCGGGAGCGGTGGGGATGTCTAGGTCAAGTTTACTGTGATATTTTACTTGTAAAAAGTAGTAAAATACCTGATCCAAGACTAGACCCAGTCCAGGAGCGGTGGGGATGTCTAGGTCAAGTTTACCGTGATATTTTACTTGTAAAAAGTAGTAAATTACCTGATCCAAGACTAGACCCAATCCGGGAGCGGTTGGGACGTCAAGGCGGTCAGCTGTCCAACATCTATCAATGGTTTCTTCACCGGTCAGCCCCCTCACCACGGCTAAACTTAATCCCACCATCTTCCTGATTTGGTGCAGCATAAAACTCTGACCCTGTAAAACGCACAAATTATTTGACATATTTTATCATAAATCGCTATTACACTGAGGAATTAAATGCGCGAATTAACAAATTTCGAGGTCTAAAAATTTTATATAAAATTTCTGGGGACTTTTTCAACTAAAATTTCGAATTGCGTGTTCTTCGAATGAGATTGTATTCTATGTTGTTTATTTTGATGAAAATGTATTATACAGGGTGTATCGGCAAGTACCCGACAAACTTTAACCAGCTATTCCTCAGCACATTTGGAGTAAAAAATGTTATGGGCGCTTTGCTGTCCGGTAACATTTTTTTTCCATTAAAAACAAAAAATAAATAAAAAATCCACACTCCGTCACTGTCATTTGCATTGTATCTCGTGTTCAGCAGCTGTTATTAGCAAGTGTGTCAAAAAGTGTCCTCGCTCTTTCGTACACACTAAATAATAATAGCTAAAAATGAGACGAATGGTGCCGTGCCATTTCGTTGTGATTGTAAAAGCGTGCCAACGTAGGTACGTACGTACATTATTCAACGAAACTCGAACAAAATATTGCCAGATGGGTTTTAAAACTTTGACAAAGGATAAAACATTGGTGACATGTGGTGAAAATATGAATAATAAATTTTTTATTAAAAAAAAATGTTACCGGACAGCAAAGTGCCCATAACATTTTTTACTCCAAATGTGCTAAGGAATAGCTGGTTAAAGTTTGTCGGGTACATGCCGATACACCCTGTATATATTAATGTCGGTCGTGCAAAAAATTAAGACGGGGTTTGCTAGCGAAAAAGGACCGCTCCGCCCCTTAATTTGAACCGACCGCAAGGTTCATTTTCGGTCGCAAGGTACCGTGCCCAAAATGTATGAAAGTGAGGCATGGAACTGGCAGAGAAAGAATGAAAGTAGACTGAATGCTGTTGAAATGAGATCCCTGAGCCATATACATTGTAAAACCATGCATGATCATGTGAGAAATGTGGATATCCGCAAAGAGTGCAAGTGCACTGATGTAAGCGTAATGAGTAAGATTAAGAAAGGGATGTTTAGATGTTTTGGGCACGTAGAGCGAATGAGCAAAGAAAGGAATGTATGTAGAATATATGACGCAAATTCGAATGGTAGCAAAAGTCGGGGACGTCCAAGAAAGACATGGCACGATCAAGTGAATCAGATACTTGAGTCGGGCTATCTCAAGAGTCAGAATAATAGAAGAGTATGTATTAGACGATGTATGAATGAGCAAGAAGTGTGTGCCAAGACCGAGTTGTCTGGCAGTCCGTCCTTTCTGCCTACACCTGCGGTGAAACGGCGTGATGGTTAGTTGTTAGTTAGTAAAAACAAAACATCACTATCGATCTTCTATTTATTGGTTTAAATTTAAGGTTAACGCTTGCAAGAAGACTCCATATCAATCTATCCAAACAAAAATGTGGCAGTACAAAAATAACAGAAACATACAGAGGACTAATCGAAATGTCCTAAAACAAGACGGAGGTATCGTGACCTAGTTAAGGGTGAGATAACCCAACCTGTTGGTATACAAAGTTTGGCACTCGAGTCCGGGTATGCGGCGGACTAATGAATTTGACAAATGAATTATAGAGCTTGATTTTGTGATTTCAACTAGTACCAAAAATAACCTCAAATTATACCTGGACTCCACTGGGATTACTAGTCGCGCGATTGGTCAGTTGCAAAAATAAAACTCATTGTTTCAAATACAGGTGCACACACATGCGACTAAACAAATTGCACTAGATTTTTGGTCACTGCGATTAATCGCCCAACTAGAAATCAAAGTGGAGTCCAAGCCTTACAGTAGTTGTTGGATAATCGATCGGTGGTTTACTGAGAAATTACTGTACATTCCTAATCTTAGTACAGGGTTATGAACAAAATAATTATAAAATATAATCTATATGTACCTTTACTTTGATGATAACAAACTCCAGACCATTAGCAACAAAAGGTTCCTCGCATTTTAACGACATCACATAGCGCTTTGATGATGGGTCGAAGAATTCTCTGAAAGTTAATATATACGTAATTAAATTATAATATAAATTAAAAAATGTATCATTTTGCTTGAAAAAAAACAATATTTTAAATAGGTGTCAAAAATTTTTGTAAAGTTATTATGTTATGCAGATCAATTCAGCTACGGTGAGCAAAATATAATGACTAATGACATAAAATTCTCAGTTTTCCATGGCTGTAGTTAAGATTAGAATTGGATGGTTCCGCTGGGAAGAACATGTAGCAATGATGGAAGATAGACCACTATCAAAAATGACTCTTTATAATAAGCCTTTAGGATGAATCAGTGTTGGAAGGCCAAAACTTAGGGAGACGCATGAGGCACGAAACCAGCAGGAGTGGAGGCTATTTCAAGAGGTAGCCAACACTCCAAGAATAAATTCTAGCGATAATTCCGAAGCTGAATAGGGTGGTATTCCACACTCCCAAATGTCAGGGTCAATGAACTAGGACACTGTAAATATTTAGGACTGTTGCCCGGCAAAAGGAAATCAGAATAAAGGAAGATTGGGTGAACCTGCCAGAAGTATTTCAGTAAAATATGACTCACTTTCTGCTGGTAAAGTTGTGAAAATTCTTGGTTCCTTCAAACTTCTTCAGTACATTATTAACGTTAGTAATAGTCTCTGGCGTTACTCGGTATTCAAAATGATTTTCAATCTCCTTGGTGTGATGTTCAAAGGCGTACGTGGGCAGCATGTAAATATAGGTTCGGGCGTCGCATTGCGCCTTCGAATTAAAACCTTTCGTTACTCGTTCTATGGAGAAAACCCGAATCTCCGGGGGCAAGTTGGCGTTGATTTCTGGTACGTCAACTATATCGGCTGAAAACCAAATAATGAATGCATTAGAATGCTGTGATATATAACTGTTAACTGTTAAGATTATTAGAAATATGTGACCTACGTAGTTTTAAGGAGACGACTTGCATAGCAGCCGACACTCCCTTATCGGTTCTAGCGGCTCTTTGGAACTGGATGGTTTGTATTTGACCAAAGGCTTCATCCGTTATATGTTTGGTTGCCAATAAAGCCTTCAGTAGATCTTCTTCTATGGTCTTCATTCCAGGATTTCTGTAAAATAATATAAAATCAGTGTTTTTCATCATTCAATAATTAAAAAGGACTCAAAAACAGACCAGAAGAACCAGGTAACCACTCAATATGGACAGAAATGCACTGAGGGAACTGGTAGGATTACTAACGGGACACTGCCATCTCACGAGACACATGCAGTTGTTGGAAGTGGAAAAAATCAATAGATGCAGGAAATGTGAGGAGTTCTCTGATGGGTACAAGGTTCAGATATCTGGGAAGACACATTGTGGAACCAGAAGATATATCCAATGACAATACTGGTGAACTTTATCACAGAGAAGTTACTGTTAAAGAAATGAGGTTAAATAGGAAATAGCACAATGGACCCAAAGCCCGAGTGCTCACAGGGGCTTAGTGACGGGGGGAGTGCTCAACTAACCTTAAACCATCTTCGCTTTATAAATAAGGATGAAAAATGTTTTCTCTTTTATTTTCATAATATACTTAATATGATTTGGTAAAAATTCTTTACTCTAACACTTCATTTCAACTTAATTGCTACAGGAAACAACTATTTACGTTGGGGAGATTCAGGGAGAAAGGATGAAGTAAAAGTTTCCTTTTTTTCAAACCTCAAAATTTCCCGTGTTCCAACGTCATGTTTTTTTCTTGGTAGTGTAATGCAGAAAGGTTCCGCATCAATCTTAACATGCACAGATTATTATAACCCAAACTAAGAACTGAATAACCTATTTTTTGCATGTTTTACCATCTCCCCCGACGTAAATAGTTGTTTCTTGTGCTAATTAAGTTGAAACAAAGTGTTATTTCGATAACTTGGGCGTATTTAAAAGGAAGCAGTGCATTGAAATTTTACCTTCGAAATAATTGAGCAATAAAAACAAACCTTTGCATTCCATAATATTTGACTCCAGAATAAGCAAATAGCATGGCCATTTTCTTTCTCTTGACGCGTTCGAAGGGCTCAGTGCAGGTTCTCTTCTCTTGAACTTCGTTGTTCCTTTTCTCTTCCCACTTCCTCTTCTTAATTCTACCATTGTATCTGGTTTTTTCTTTGTTTAAACGTTCAACCTTAATCGTCTCCATATCCATGTAGTAAATACTGGATAAAATGCTATTTAATTTCGGATCATCGCCTGAGAAAGGGAAGACGTTGTTATTAAAAACCAAAAAAACAACGAACTAATACAGAAAACAAACCAGACGGCTAGACGCAGACTAGACCGCCGGTAACGGAACGATAGAAACTAATATAAAGTAAAGCTTTGGAGTAATTATACCTATTTTTTGAGAATAACTATTAAGTTTAAAGTTATTTTTTAAGCTGTTCACTAATTTACCAGCGAAATTAAACATTTAGTGGAGATCTTGTTTTATAGGTTAGTAATCCATAAAACCATGAGTTTTGTCAGAGCGTAGAGCAAATGTCAAATTATTTTACGCTGTTGGTGAAATGCGGTGAAATGTTTCTAGCCATGCGTACCTAGACTACCTGCAGTTCCTGTACGGTTCCTACCGGAGCTCAGGGACGTCTTCTTTATTCTGAATGCCGCCAAAGAGCCCAATTGGGTTAGGTTGTGAGACTGAAGAATAGGGAGGGAAAGCAGATGGACAGAAAAGGATTAGGAAGTACCACGGTTAAAGCCATTTTAAGCAAATTTTCATTCTGAATGGTGGTCTTTCACCAGGGCGATACTGAGAGTATTTACCATTCAATCGGCCGTAAATGTATTACATATGTTTGATCGTGTGAGGAATGTGAAGATCCGCAAAGAGTGCAAGGCTTATGTAAGCGTAATGAGTAAGATTAAGAAAGGGACGCTTAGATGATTTGGGCATGTAGAGCCAATGAGCGAAGATAGGAGTGTAAGGAGGATATATGATGCAAATGCGAATGGTAGCAGAAGTCGGGGACCCCCGAGGAAGACATGGCACGATCAAGTGAATCAGATACTCGAGTCGGGCCATATCAAGAGTCAGAATAATAGAAGAGTATGTATGAGACGATGTATGAATGTGAATGAGGCGTGTGAAGAAGTGTGTGCCAAGACCGAGTTGTTTGGCAGTCCGTCCTCTCTGCCTACCCCTTCGGGGAAACGGCGTGATGGTTAGTTAGTTAGTTCATGACGAAGAAAGCATTATTTTCTTAAACATTTGGAACTTTTTTGATTAAATAATGATATTCACGAAATTATTTATTAAATTTAAATTTAAATGATGTCGCAGAATGATAATGTTGCAATTATGGAAGAAGTAAATTATATTTATTTGCACATGCCAGGATTTGAACCTGCGACCTCTAGATTCGTAATCGAGGACTGATTCCAAACCGCTCGACCACGGAGGTACGACGGAGGTCGTCATAATGTCTATGGCATAAAATTAAACAAATTATTGCTTGTGGCTTAGAAAACTTCTTTGATTGGTGGAAATTTTAGAAAGTTGTAAATATTTTCAAAGAGATGGCGAATACTTGTTTTGCCTCAGGCAAAATATGGAATTTATGCTAAATCTGAAACCCGTCAATTATTTGATTTAAATAACTTCGTTTCTCCATGTAATATTATAGACGTTTTTTGTGATGAAAAGATTCAAATAGTTGTATTGCGGTGTTTTTTTCTAACGTTTATTATTGTCTTATAAACAAGTTGACGTCGTGTCGTTTTGACATATAAACATTATAGTTCAGACATTCTGAATAAAGTTAGAAATGTATTTATTGTGTTGTGTTACGTCTGAAGTATTCGAGACTTCGACAGAAAGCGGTGCTAGAGAAACTAACCGACAGCCCTTACAGCAAGGTATGCGAGAATAAGATTGCACAAAGTTACAGGAGATAAGTCATCTCACGATGCACCCTCACAGACGTCGAAAAAAACGGCCCAACTACGGTGTCAGGACCGTAGAAGTGAGCAGGGGACACAATGGCTTTGGTTTCACTATATCTGGACAGCAACCTTGCATCTTATCATGCATAGTAGCGGACTCTCCTGCGGATGCTGCTGGTTTGAGAGCTGGAGACTTTCTCATATCTGTCAATGGCGCAAATGTCTCCAAGTTGCCGCATGATGCAGTGGTTCAACTAATCGGTAATTCCGTCGGTATCATTAAAATGGCTATTGCTGAGAATTATTTCTCCGACAGCTCCGATGAAGATATCCTGAATGGACGCTCTGCACATAGCAACAGACAGAGGCCTAAGTATCCCCATGCGTACAAATCTCGGATGCAGAGAGCCGGAAGAGCCTCGAACTTTAGCTCCAATGTTATAAAAACTGCCAATAATGTTGCCATAGATCACGATAATGCAAGTAAAGATTGCAAACCTTCCACTAGTGTTAGTAATAAAGAAATTATTCTGCTTTCAAAGCCATCCTTGCCACTTTCTGGTTCATCACATTGTGTAATTATAAATCCTAGTATTAATAATAAGAATGATATTAATAATGTAAGTGCAATGGTTAATCCTGGTTTGGAGCAAGTACGTGCCATTAAAGTTATTAGGGACCTGAGAACTGGAGCTATGTTTGAAGAAGTCAATGGAACGCATATGGAATTAGGTAGGAAAATATGTTTTTTGTACTTCTCTTTGTTTGATTTATATTTCCATATGTTTATTATTTAACATTTTTGTATCAAAGCATTTTTAACTATTTATATTGAAGCAATGCTGCCTGAATGTAACAATAGTTGTTGGGTCAATCCGCACCAAATCATCCAGGCCATGTCACCCACCATCTCAGATTTTGATGAAACTTTAAATTTTTAATCCTTCCATATAGATAAGAAAATATACCAAATTTTACCTTCCTACCTCAACTCGTTTTTTTTTTATGGGCAGTTGAAGTTTTGGCAAAATAAGCGTTTTTACATATTCCGAGCACTCCGGAAGAGCTTGTACCTTCAATGAAAAAAAATTGTATCTTTGTCATTTATAGTGCAAATGCAATGAAATTTTTCAATATTATCAAGAAAACTATGCTGATTGCAGAAAAAAATAAATAAACCCTTTACATTTATCTACTTGACTTTAAAAAATTACCAAAAGTAATTTTTTAAGTAATTTTTGGGACGGAAAAGGTACTTTACAAAAAAGCAATATCTCGGGAAGGTACAGTGTTAATGAAGTAATTTTTTTTTTTATTCATATCTACAAATAGCATAGAATCACATACAAAAATAAAATTCATGGCATTTTACTTGCTTCAATAAATAAAATCCATTTTAAACTTTTTTCAAACTTTTTGTAATTTTTTTTTATTCTTATCTACAATAAACATAGTACAACCTAAAAAAATAAAACTCCTGGTATTTTGTGTGCTTCACAGTGTAGAAACGTTTTTAAAATAAGAAATCTTTATCATACAGAATTGTTCTAGGTTTTTTTAAATCTAGATACAAAAATAAATAAAATCCATTTTAAACTTTTTTCAAACTTTTTGTGATTTTTTTTATATCTATTTTTAGTTTGTAATTGGGCAAGTTATAGTTTAGGTATATAGCTAGTAATATAGGTTGAATGAATGGACTAATATCAAAGAAACAGTCCTAGAGACAAGTCACTACATGGAAATGATGTATCTGCAACAAGTATCTCATCACTAAGTTTGCAGGATACTACATGCTTTGTTTCCTCTGACATGCTTAGTTCTGAGTCAGCTTCAAAGCAGTGATCATCTATATAAATACAGTAGTTGTTTCATGTTATGGTGTACGTTGTTAAAATGTCTCTAATCGAAACAAGTTTAGTTAAATGTAGTGTGGGACAACATAATGGTACTGAATGTCACAAAAAAAGTTATACTAAGTCAGAGAAATTAACGAGTGTGGATTTGTTAAGTGAATTTGAAAAAAAGCTTATTCAACAAAGAAGTTTTGTATCTACAGACTTGGTTTTCAACATTTGTGAGCACCACAGAATATTTAACTTAAATAAATATGAAACATTTCAAAAAGCTTGTTTTGACCTGTTCCAAAGCCACAAAAGGAAAATTACAAAAACTTTAAGAACAGTATCCTTGGAATTTTCAGAGAACATTAATACCATTCTAAAAGTAACTAATAAAGCAATCCCTGGACAAAAAATTTGTAATGCATGCAGAGCAAAAATTAGTAAGAGCCAAAACCTTAACAATGAAATTGAAGAGCTTAACACTTTTCAAGAAGACATAAGTGAAGTTGAAAATGTTTTAAACAAATTCCCTGTGATGGAATAGGTGGAACAGTAAAACGTCTTCTAACTAGAGAAAGTTTGCAACTTGGCCCTGGCAACACTATCACAACTGTAGACAAAACTTTTAAGTTTTGTCAGTCGAGAGTAG
Source organism: Hesperophylax magnus (assembly GCA_026573805.1). Taxonomy (NCBI): domain Eukaryota; kingdom Metazoa; phylum Arthropoda; class Insecta; order Trichoptera; family Limnephilidae; genus Hesperophylax; species Hesperophylax magnus. Next base: position 14,817,642 of record JAIUSX010000012.1, read on the forward strand.
AAAATATATATTTTTACTTGCTGAGAAAAGAAAGCTTATTCACTTGCAGGCAACAATTACAGCAGCGTTTTTCACAAGCTAAAACAATACCAGGCACTCGAGGTTTCCACTGCTTTGTTCCTCTGTCTGAAAATGAAGTTGGCACAAAAAGGATAAGTTCAGATTCAGATTATGCTTTGATTTTTAACTTCAGTGGGGAACGAAATCGCTCTGAGCAACTAAGTATGGTACAAATTTGTACAAACTCTTATGTAGCTTGCGTATATGACAACCATTGGTTTTTTGGACTTGTGGTTTCCAAAGATGAAGACGAGTGTGATGTATCAATCAAGTTTATGCATCCTTTTGGCCCAGCTCCATCCTTTTACTGGCCACATCAAAAAGAAGATATTTGTTTTGTTCCACGACAAAATATTTTTAATATCGTTGACCCTCCCACAACAAAAGGTTCAGGAAGAGCTTACTACTTTCTTGAAAAAGACGTTCATCATGCTGATCAAAAGTTCAACCATCTTATGGGTCAGATCAAGAATAAAAGTAAAAAATGAACTTGAACATTTATTTGTAAACAATATTATTGTAATGTACTTTCATTTAACCTAATCCTACATTGCCTGTTTTATTTTTATTGTATTTGTTTTTTAAAGAGTTAACTTTGTATTGAAAAGAGTTAAAAAGTTGATCTTGTTATAAAATATTGCTATGGTGTATGCATTCAGGGTAAGGAACAAGGTACATTATTTTGTTGGTGCCTTAAGCTTACATTGCAAGCTTACCAGCATGTTGTAAAGGACCGAATAAGTTTGACTTTTTTTATTTGCAAATACAGTATCTAGATTTTAAAAAACTTGGAACAATTCTGTATGATTAAGATTTCTCATTTTAAAAACGTTTCTACACTGTGAAGCACACAAAATACCAGGAGTTTTATTTTTTTAGGTTGTACTATGTTTATTGTAGATAAGAATAAAAAAAAAATTACAAAAAGTTTGAAAAAAGTTTAAAATGGATTTTATTTATTGAAGCAAGTAAAATGCCATGAATTTTATTTTTGTATGTGATTCTATGCTATTTGTAGATATGAATAAAAAAAAAATTACTTCATTAACACTGTACCTTCCCGAGATATTGCTTTTTTGTAAAGTACCTTTTCCGTCCCAAAAATTACTTAAAAAATTACTTTTGGTAATTTTTTAAAGTCAAGTAGATAAATGTAAAGGGTTTATTTATTTTTTTCTGCAATCAGCATAGTTTTCTTGATAATATTGAAAAATTTCATTGCATTTGCACTATAAATGACAAAGATACAATTTTTTTTCATTGAAGGTACAAGCTCTTCCGGAGTGCTCGGAATATGTAAAAACGCTTATTTTGCCCAAACTTCAACTGCCCATAAAAAAAAAACGAGTTGAGGTAGGAAGGTAAAATTTGGTATATTTTCTTATCTATATGGAAGGATTAAAAATTTAAAGTTTCATCAAAATCTGAGATGGTGGGTGACAAATCCAAAATTTTCTGGATGATTTGGTGCGGATTGACCCTGTTAGCAATCATATTTTGTAACATTTTTCTGAAATGATTTATTTATCCATTTTCCCCACAATTTAAGGCTAATTTTGAGAGTTTCCATAAAACTTAACAATCAATATCATGAAAACTCATACTGGCACCACGCACCATTCATTAAATGAAATCAATATATTTTTGCACTGCTGCGCAAAATCGAACAAGAGACAACTCGACTCAAAGTCAAAATTCTAAACTGCTACAAATATTTTTTTTCTAAAAGTGTACCTCTCATTTTCAGATTGCGGAACACTGAATCAAATAGTCTTTATGGAAAACCCGAACCCCTCGGAAAGCAACATCAACAAACCCCCCACTGCTGAAGCCCGGATAGAACCAACTGTGAAGATTGTAGAGAGGGAAACGTCAGTTGAGTACAGAGCTATCGTGGGGTACTTGGGGACCATTGAGATGCCCAAACAAATTGCCACTAGTTCCAAATTACAAACAGTCAGAAGTTGTATACGGAAAATGCGTCAAGAAAAACGAACTCCTTGTACAGTCTTAATGACGATCCTTCCATCTTGTATGACCTTGAGGAGTAGCTCCGGAGAATTGTTGGCAGAGTACCCTGCCAAGAGACTGAACTATGTCAGTTGCAGCTCGGAAAACGACTATCGATTCTTCGGATTAGTTACAAGTGCCAGCTACCCTATAGAAGTCAATGACTTCGAAGGACCAGACAAAAGAAACAAAGACCCGTGTAGAGAAGAAGCTCAGAAGGGTTATGATATTGCTATTTCCAACAGTTGTCACGTTTTCATGATTGACACCCAAATCGTTGAGCACCAAAATCACATAAAGAAAGCAGACAGTTTCAAAATTTGTTGTACCGTCGACCCCATAGCGGGTGTTTGTTTAGAATTCCCTAACAACTCAGAATATATTGTAAACATCATAAGAATCATGTATTCTTTGAAGCCTCCAAATGGATTCTCAGCAAAGGGCAATCTTGAAAATATATCTCGTCTTCCAATGGACCGGAAGTCTTGCAGTCCTCGTGGCTCCAATTTCGTGAGGAAAGTAAACCGCCCAAAATTCTTACACGACTCAAGGCTCAAGGTCAGAATTGACCATTCGGTCAATCCCAATGGACACCAAGTCAACGAGGGATACAGGATTGAACGAGCAAATGAAAACCTTCCTAGAAACCTCAACAGACAAGAGCCAGAAATGGGCCAAATTAATGGAATTGATTTTATTGCAAACTCTCCGCAGCCGAGTAATCATAGTGAGATAACAACTACGTCAAGCAACAGTGACTCTGGAATCGGTTTCCATAACGATTGCCAAAACATTTCAGATCGAATTCTTGTTGTAGATTTTCCCAACCCTGTGCATAACAATTTTAACATGAATGTTCCGTATGTCAATCCTGGATTCAATCCCAGAGAAAAAGCTCTCCCACTTCGAGAAAACAACGGAAGACCTGTGGGGGTTGTTGGATTAGACATCGATGTGGATGGACAATATCTATCCAACACCACCCCAGTTGTGGAAGGTTTCAGCGGTCAGGGCAGACCTTTAAACACAGGGGATCCCATCCTTTTGGGAAATATACAGAGCCAGCCGTCTTTACAAAATATATTTCTCTCCAAAAAGAACGAAGGTGAACCATCCCATTCAAAGAGGACAGGAAAACATTGTGTCAGTATCGAAGAACTAAAAAACCCCTCTACATCAAATGCGCAATATTTGTATTCTCTGACGGATATACAAAAGCACGCTATTAAAAATAAGTTAGCTGTTAGAGCTATGCCTGACAAATATAATGGAAATGAATCTCGTAAGAGTGATGCAGGTAAATATCCTATTAAAATTAATGTTCACGATCATCCTCAACACTTGATGCCTAAGGGATTGTTCCATCAAAGATCTCCAATGCACAGAGATGAATCTCCTCAGTATGATCCTGTTTACTCGGATGGCTTAGCTTGCTACGAAGAACATCATTATGAAATCATCTATCCCGATGAACACAACATGTGCAATGAAAATGTGGCTAACTCCAAGAAATGCTCAAATAAATCAAAGTATAATATGAATGATTATCATCAAAAAGGTTCAAATGATATGTACACTGAAAGATCTATAGATGTTCCAGATTGTGAAGCTGATTATTACATTGAAGGAGACAACTTGAACAACAGCTCCATAGCAACTTGCTCCTACGATGATATGAGTGTAACATCGTCAAAGAGTCATGATTGTAGCGGAAAGAAAAGTAATTTCTCCGTTGATGACATATCTTTATACAGCTCAAAAAGCCACGACGAAGTTGCTGCTAATTCTTCGAAGATCAAATCATCTAAGCCTCACAAGCTACAAACTTCGGTAGATGACATATTAATTTTCGGATTGAACTCTAAACAGAAAATCTTACCCAAAATGAACCCTACAAAAGGTGACAATGATAATAATGTTTTCTTACATCCGAGGAATATTGTTAAATTGAGAGTTAAAAAGAATAAGAAATCAATGTTTTCTAAATCTAAAAATAATGCCGGGATGAATAACGAGCAATCAATCGATGAAGTGAAGAAGAAATGTGATAGTAAAGAATCTCTTTTGAAATATAAACTCAGTCCTAAAGTGTTTGGCCTATCGCGGCCTAGTGCAAGTGTAGAGGACATCTGCAAGTCTTCAGCCAGGAGGGAGATCAGCAGAGAAGTAAATTGGGGCCACCTTGAAGGAACTACAAGTGAACCAGATCTCCGGGATTGCAAATCCCACAACTATTTCAGGGTAAGTCTCTCTTTTATGCTTAATTCTCACATTTGTTATGTTGTGTTCATTTTCAAATCCGATAATATCATTATTATCTTTGGACATAGGCTACCCCCCTGATGTCACTAGTTTTGCTGATTCTTGGCAGTTTTTATTTATCCATTCAAAGCCGGCAGTTATCTTTAGGTCATTAGCTCATAACTCTTTGTGTTGTGATCATTTTTAAATATGTAATGCAAAATTATATTTTCGAGAATGTAAAAACACATGGTATTTTGTTGTATGGTGAGCAATTCAACAGCCTGAGTATTGATTAACTAAATCAATCTATTATTAACGCGCGATCATGTCGTGAGAATTAGATAGTACCCCTATCTTAATCGTTGGTAATAAATTAGTAATTACCATATTACTCTGTAGGTGTTACCATATTGTGCATTATTTTACATACATTATACTTCAATCTGCTGGTACTTGTCTAGTCTACTTCATTTTACGCACGGCGATGTTCTATTTTAAAACAAAACAAATGCTTTCTTCGATTATTTAATCTGTGACTGAGTAATGAAAGCTCCTTTGTCAACATACACATAATAATTAGTATATCTGTAGTATTACTTATCAATCAATTTTCTTTGCGACGCCTGTGAAGTAATTTTGCTGTTAACTTATTAATAAAGTGTAACCGTAAGTGACCTGCTCAGGCAAGAGGGTGCCATTGATGCCTGTGTTAAGTCAGCCTCTCAGGAGATAGGCGTACTGTAGTGAGCCTGCAAATACTATGGTAAGTACTAAACACTGCCGAAGCTATACAAATCCTCACTAGACTGAGATACATTACGTTTAATAGAAAGTGAAACAAGTACATATTTAGCTATTATTACTTAGAAGGCATAAACTTGTAACTCTTCAGCACTGCAATAACTTCTCGTTTCAAAAACTATAAAAACTAAGGCGCAAGATGTGATGGTTTGTTGTTTCAAATTTTCCATTAGTTAATTATGTACTGTGATCATTTTGTTCTGTCGAAACGAAAATTCCAGTTGCATTATTTTTCTGCCTAACTTGTATTGAGAAACTGGTGAACGGTGAGGCCCTGAATTGCTCTTTAATTATTTAATCAAAGCTGGTCATCATATTTCAGAGCTAATTCAGTGCAATGAAATAATTTTCCGCTTCTGAAACTATGTATTTCTTTAAATGTAAATCAATAAATAAATATAGTATGAATACAAAAAAATCTAATACATATTTACGTTTTCCGCTTGTGGTGTTCTCTTCAATCAGAGACATAGGTACAGACTACAGAACAACTTTGGTGCTCATGTTGCTGGTAATCTCCAACTGACAATGTTATCGACACTCAATATGAAAATTTGCGACATGAAAACAAACTTTCAGGAACCTTGTTAACCATTTTGAACACGTCAATGTACATAATAACATTTATTTTTTATTAATGACTATTATACAAAGCATAGTAGTTTATTCACAGTCCTCCTCACAAGGGATTCCTGTTCCTATATAGGTCTGATATAGGTTCTGTTACTTCACAATTTGTATTGGTGTTACATCATGATTTCCTCATCTTCATGTTTGTTGATTTCCTCATTTTCACGTTTGTTGATTTCCACATCTTGATGTTCGTTGACTATAGGTTCTGTTACTTCACAATTTTTATGATTTCCTCATATTCAAGTTTACTTAGCCATATTTTGATGTTTTTACATAACATTACAACATGCTCACCGTTTATTTATACATGTTCACATGTTCCGCACAAGAATACTATGTGTCATTTTATCAACTTGTTATTGTACTCAATCGCTCAGATGTGAAATGATTTTCCGACTTTTGCTTTTCCTTTCTCCCACTTGAGTCTATTGAAGACCCAATAAAAATATCCTATAAAAGCAGCATCTTTAAAGATGACAAAATAAAGTGCAGCAGTAGTTCGGTATTAGTAGAAATCTTTGATGGGCGGACATAACAGTATAACTGCATTTTTGACCATTTAACGATTTATATGAGAAAATGCTTCTTGTGTATGCCGGCATCAATGGTATTAACAGTATAGTTACACCAGTACTCAAAACACATGATTTTGGATTACTACATATGGCATCGCCTTAATACCATTGATGCCGACATATACAAGACACATTTTCTCATATAAATCGTTAAATGGTCAAAAATGCAGTTATACTGTTATGTCCGCCCATCAAAGAAATAACATCAGATATCTTCAATATATGGGAATGATGCTTCAATGCTAATAGTAACACCAAAAATCTGTAGTGCGCTTCGAATGGCGGGTAGTCGATACACCATTGAACTTACAATATGGACAGCACACAAATAGGGCTTTGATGATGAATGATGAACAACCATAATACTTAATGGTTGTTTATCAGTTGTGTAAAATTTAAAATACGTTTATTAGTTAGGGGGTTAGGTAACATTGTGCTTTCATATATTTTCATTCCTGGCTGCTGGTATTTTTAACTTTCCCCGACCTAGGATCTAGGTACGTATTATAAATCTTTGATGGGCGGACATAACAGTATAACTGCATTTTTGACCATTTAACGATTTATATGAGAAAATGTGTCTTGTGTATGCCGGCATCAATGGTATTAACAGTATAGTTACACCAGTACTCAAAACATATTATGTTACATACTAAAACATACTATACTGTTAATACCATTGATGCCGGCATACACAAGACACATTTTCTCATAAAAATCGTTAAATGGTCAAAAATGCAGTTATACTGTTATGTCCACCCATCAAAGAAATATCTTTCTAATTGAATTAATACATGTGCCAATAGATAAACGAGATTTGGTTGGTTGTTAATTCATAGTTTGAGAATCTTTTGTTATTAATTTAGATCCCATGTCCCAAGGCTGGTGATAATTAACTGTTGACTTCAATAATGCATCATATGTCCTCTGTTTAAACACACCTTTGGTGCAGTCATGGATAGCTTTTTCTAACGTCGACAACTTGCCCTAAAAATGAAAGTAATGATTGTTTTAGTTAAAATTAATAATTTGTTATTGTTATGTAAATTGTGGAGAGTACATGAGTACCTGTTGTTGAACTGGTTTATTAACGCTTTACTGTAATACTTAACCTGTTGTACGCGGACGTCACAGCAGTTGGATTGCAAGCTGCAGTTGTCTTGTGAAAACTTATCATTGAAAAAGTTTCGCATACAGGAGCACCTAACATCTAAACGTCACCCATAAAGAATGCAATCTTTAAATAACATTGTTTTTATTGTGTATGTCGTTTTAATTAATGCTATAATATTCCAGAAGTTGCATTAGCCAGTGAAGTTTCCACTCGTTTTCATAATATGTATTGTGAAAAAGGAAAAATGTGTTGATAAAGAAGATATATAAAATAATCATATTAATTAAAAACAAACAAACATTTACAACAAAAGATAAGACCAATAATAAAGAAGGAAAACAAATTAACATGATAATTATTAGATACATGGGTGTTGTTATGCATAAGGGAACTAACTAACATTGTTTTAACCCGAAATCTGCTTAACAAATCAGGTCGGAAATCTACCCTGCGTGGTTTATTTTGATATTTTTAATTTGTCATTTTGTTTTATTATTTGTTTTCAAATTCCTGGATGAAGAATTTTTTTATTTTTATTTTCACTTATTTAGAACAACATGCAATGGTTACAAGTTTTTTTTTTAAATTTCACAATCTCAGTTAAGATATTTTATTCTTGTGTTTGATATTTTATTCTTTGTGCCGTTATTTACCTATACATTCTGCGAAAACTAAAACAAAAGTATTTGACAGCCACTCATGTCTTGACTTTCCAAATTTACAAGATTACTGCATTACCGCAGTTACAAGATTAATGCTAGCCTCACATAAGCCCTGTAATTAATCTCATAATGTATGTGGGTATGGAGAGTGATATGGTGAAACAGGCCATCCCCACATGTGAGACTAGCATAATGGAGATAATTGATTTCAAAGGTTCTAAAGGTTTCCCCAAGCAATTTTTTTTTGTTACGATTTCTGTTTGGTCATAAATAATAGTTGTGTCTAACACCATGGAAATTGAAATCTTTTCTGTTTTGTTGAGTTTCAAATAAAAAAAATAAAAATATGTAATTTCATATAGTGTTTTTTTATTTTCGTTTATAGTTTAGATTCAAAAGAAAAGCAAAAAAGTCTTGCCTCCTATAAAATAAAATCTTAATTATTATTTTATCCCTGTCAGTGATGGCATTTGTTTTGAGATATTCACAATACAATATAAAAATATATTTCAAAAGGAAGTAATTATAATATTCATTATGTTGATGTTACTATTATTTATGATCAATATCTAATCAATTATTGTGAAAATATTATTAATAGTGTCGTTGTAAATATACAATTACCTAGTTTTAATTGAATTTATTTGTAGAAGCTTTCCCTATCGCCACATTAGTGGAAAAAATTACGCAATATTTGATGACTGCGTAACTTTAAGTAAGTAAGTAGCAGGTATTCGATTGTAATCATTATTAGTATCCACATAATAATATTATACATGGTGTTTTTTTACATGTGTAATACGTTATCCATAGGGGTACGTAAATTTCGCAAATAAAAAAATCGTGATTTCGCATTTAAAAAAACTCAAAATAGAAAATTTCGCATTTATTTCCCAACTAAAAATACAGTGTTAAAAACTCAATTAAAAGCTAGCATTGTTGTAATTTCTACATTTTCATCTTTCATTGTTTGCCTGCGATCAGTAACGACAATGTTGTAGATACTAAAGTACCTCTCGGCATCAACACTATTGACAGGGCAATTGAGACATTGAATAGCTGCTTTTGCAAATCCAGGGTAGCAAGATTTTGAAGTAACTAAAACTTGCATTACATCCACAGGAGCTTCTTGGCCGACCAATCGAAGTAATTGTCTGTGAAAATGAGAGTACCCGTCAATTAGTTCTTCTTGTGGTATACTTTAAAAAAACGGAATTTTTGCGAAGCTTTCCACTATGGAATTTGAATTGACAGAAGAAGGGGGCACATTTGCTGCTTCCGATGGACAAAATAATCTGCCAATGTGCTTGTAGCACTCATTTGTTGGATTCGGCCCCATGTGTACCAACAATTTATCCAAGCTCTTTTGAGCTGCTGTCTTCAACATCATGCTGTGATCGATAGAATTTTCGGTTGATAAAATAGCCGTCTCTGTCTGTTTTGAACAGAGTTGTAATAATTGTTAGCGCGTCTGATCAACATTTGAAAGCACGTAACGTATAAAAAGGTGCGAAAGTATTTAATTTTCAAATTTCGCTTTTATCGCAAATAAAATGCAGATTTCGCTTTTATCGCATCTATTTCGTAAAAACGAAATTTACGTACCCCTAGTTATCCATAGTGGATTAAAATAATTTTTTTTTAAACTAAGTCTCTTTCTCAAAGGGAGTCTTTTAGCGTGATATTTTTGTTGTAATTCTGAATCAATTAATTTTAGCAATTTTACCTATTGCATTTTGCATTAATGGCTACTTATTTATTTGCAATAATTTTTTGCATTTCATTTTAAACATACACTTACCCAAACGCAACTATATTGACCATTCCCCTATACAGCGGCTTCACACTATGGGAAACCAATTCTTAGTGATGGTTCCATGATATTTCATCAAAATGAAAATTAAACCCACCTTAAAAGGTGATAGAAAGTCATTAAAAGTGATGAAACTAAAACTATGTTAAATAGTTACCTATGTAACCTATTTAACCTAGTATAGTGATTTGTCTTTGGGGTATTATGCCGTGTGGCGCTACCTCCTTATTTAGCCAACGTTTCGGACAGCATAGGAGTGTCCGAAACGTTGGCTAAAGAAGGAGATAGCGCAACACGGCATAATACCCCAAAGACAAATCACTATAATCTCAAATCATACCTATTTAACCTAGTTTTTGTTTTATCACTTTTCATAACTTTATATCACTTTTTGTAGGTGTGTTGAACTGTCATATTTATGAGATACCCTGTCACCCTTAGTGATATTGAAATATTTAATGTTAACTTATAAAATAAATAACTTAACTTATTAAATATGTATTCCAACACTACTCTTAACCATCGGCGTACCAATTTTTATTTTTGACATCCTGTGTGCATACTTGAGAAGGATTCTAACTGTATAGTATTTCACCCCATATTACCCCAAATGAATCACTTATTGTGCTTTTATATAGATTATAATTTTATTGTGAACTACCCAATTATGTGGGAAAAGTTTTAGTCACCCCAATAGGGCGGGCAATATGCCGATGCGAAAGAAGTGCAGCCTCCCAATCTTGGCGGCGGGTATGATCAAAAGCTCCTAGATCACAAGGCCAGGACACTGAATCAAATCAGCCTCCTAACTTGTATGGGAACCTCAAAAAAATGTATTTTTATATATTTTTTAAAGTTAACTAAAACATTTAAAAATGTTTTAATAAATAAGAATAAATTGAATTAAAAAATTAAAACAAAATTTTTGCAGAATCTCATACAAGTTAGGAGGCTGCTTTGAATGAGTGTCCCGGCCTTGTGATCTAGGAGGTTTTGGTATGATGCGGTCAATGGGTTAAACCTTCTGTTGTATTCTTGTAAATCTATTTGATCACTGACATTTGTCGTTTTTTTTATCTATTGTAATTTCTTTTTTTCTTTTTATGTTTCAAAATTATCTGTCGTCTTAAAGCTGTACTACCTACATAAATAAGCCCTCTGGGTGTTAATAAATAAATTAATAGATTTGAAATTTGATCAACTTGGCATTCTTCGTCTATCCTAAAATCATACCAATTTCGGTTGTCTATGATGTTCGTTAGTTATTCTTGCGTTTAATCTGGTTCAATTAACTCAAATTTGCTTTGAAATAATGTTATTTTCAATATTGGAACTGATTGTTTGAAGAATTCAGACAAGCGTTAAAGTACCTTCCTACCTATAATATAATATTAATAACAGAAAATTATTTTAATTGCGTTTTTTCAGAATTACAAGTGATTTTCGAGAATTCAGAATATCTGCCATAGTTTATAATAAAAAAAGCGTTCACTCAAAATTAATGTAAAAGTCGATTTATTTATTTCATCAATATTTATACTTGTAATACATAAATACCTCAATATTTATCTCAAAAATAGAAATGAAAAGTTTTATAAAGAGACATTTTTTTTTAGAAATGAGCGTTTTTATTATCGCATGCATACTTCTATAATAATTAATATTCAATAGACTCTTTTTAATTTTTGACCGTCCCATCTTCCTGAGACATCCCCGATTTTTTCTATAAAATTGCACTTCCAAACTGCCACTCCACTGAATTTCAATTTAGTAACTATAAATTTTAAAAAAATACTTTTTTTATAGATTTTTGTGACATCCTGTATGTACAATATCAATACCAGGTAGATAGATACCCACTATAAATTGTAAAATGTACAAGTTTTGCAGATCACCACATAAATGCTATCATAAAGTCTGATGCCTTATCAATAAGTGCTTGTTTTGATAAAGCTTTGAATTTTTATCAACTATCTCAGTGTATTCCGGATATTTGTGAAAAACACACATTATTGTGTGCACTTTACCGATTTTGCTAAGTGATTCGTCTTTATTTACATTACGCATGTTTCGGTGAAATCTAAAAAAATAAGAATATTGTGTCCTAGTTCTTTATTTAAAAAAGGTGATATTGGTTAATATTTCAGTGATATTGAATGATTTTAACACATTTTATAGTAATCCGGACTGTTTAATTTAATTAAAACAAGGTGTCAAATCATATTCAAAGATTTCCATTTAAGGCGAAGCTTAATGCCAAATCACTATTTTGATTAATCTTTATAACGAATTAGTGTACATTATGAATACGAAAAAATATGCTTTAGATAAATTGAAGGTTTTCCTATCGCTTCGCTTGAGTAGAATACAAATAAAAAATAAATTACTCAATAAAAAATATAAATGCAAACTACAAAAAAAAATATTTTTTCAATAGAAATGTATGAATGCACAAAGGAAAGAACTTTTAAAAAATACCGTAATAATTAAATAATAATAATTAATAATTATAATTATAGCCAAGATTATCTGTGACAGTTTCACTTGATTAATTTTTTTGCTTTCTTATAAAATTATTTACAAAATAAATAAAAACCAGTTTTGTGCTTGAAATCGAACGATTCTAGACTCCGTTTGTGAAGCGATTTTAATGCCTATTACCTACGATATAAGGTATACCAAGAATATACACATTTTGGGCTTGTAGCTTCCTCTTAATATTTAGGTTTAAATTATGTATCGTATGTTGCAGATAATTATCGTTTAAAAAGAATTTTAGACAAGATTCAGTTATATCCACAATAATTACACATAAAATACAGATAATATTTTTGTTAGCCGCTGGATCCATAATTATATCCCTTATTAATATTTTTAAAACCCGTTCTTCAATTAGTGCATTGTGGGCGTGTTTCGTGATCCAGATGTTTGCCTAATAGGGGCTTAATTTTCCAATACAAAACTGTCCTTAATTGAAATTTAAAATTCATATAAAGTAAAATATAATATACGATTTTTTTTTACTAAATATTTTATAATGATTTTTGGGAATGCCCAAGGGCGCTGTAAAAGCTGTATAATACACAACAGCTAGAAACTGCTGTCCAAATGCTTTTGCTATTCACAGATTAAACAAACAAAGACCTGTGTATATTTGTAGAAATTTCGAGGGCTATAAAAAGGGCTCATTCGGAAAAAAAGTACCAGGAATAAATAAATTACTTGCAAAAATTAAACGAATTACTTTTTTTTCGTAAAGCACAAACATTGATCCAAATGTTTGCGCAAACGTACAAAATGGGGGCGTGGCTGTACACATTTTTGTATGCAGGCGCAATGTATGTGCAAACAGTGTCGCAGGAGACAGCTTAACATTTGAGTTTTTGAGTAGTAACTTAGTAGATACCTAGATACTAGATACCAATATACCATAGTCATGGTTTTTGAGTGTGCAAAGTTATTGAGAAGTTTATTCTTGAAAGTAAAGTTGTTAACACTCGGTCTCGGAAGATTAGAATGAGATTAGACCTCGAGATTATTATCATTATTTATTTACTGATATCATTACTTCAAGAATATTATTTTCACTATCTTTTAAAGGTTCTCAATCATTTTAGAGCGCTGCGACTCCATCACAGTGTTTCCTGAACTGAACAGGTTTCATTTCAAGCATATCTCGGCTCTTTCTCGGTTATAATCTGTGTGGCATAATCACTCTATTTTAAAGCTGCACATACGTTTTAATTTGTTAAACCCTTTTCGGTGTTGTCTAATTAAAACATAGTTACATGTGTGTATAACCGTTTTATTTCAAAGCTTCACTTTATTTTTAAAGCTTGTCAATAATCCAAAGCCTTTGTCGATGTTTTCTAAATCTTGTTAAACATATTTGTGTCCTCAATCGCTTTATTTCAAAGTTTCACTTTCTTTTTAAAGCTTGTCAATAATGCAAAGCCTTTCTCGATGTTTTCTAAATCTTGTTAAACATATTTGTGTCCACAATCGCTTTATTTCAAAGCTTCACTTTCTTTTTAAAGCATGTCAAGTTTTTCTCGATGTTTTCTAAATCTTGCTAAACATATTTGTGTACACAATGGCTTTATTTCAAAGCTTTATTTTATTTTTAAAGCATATCAAATTTTTTTATTTTTTATTAACAATATAAAGTTTTTTACGGGTTTTTTTTCGATGTCTGTCTCACTAGGATAAACCTGTGTCGAGAAATCTTTCTCGATGTTTTCTAAATCTTGTTAAACACATTTTTTGTACACAAACGCTTTATTTCAAAGCTTCACTTTCTTTAGCATGTCAAGCCGTTCTGGATGCTTTCTAAATCTTTTTAGACATATTTGTGTGCATAACCGCTTTATTTCAATGCTTTACCACCTTTTTGAAGCATGCCAACTCCCTACCAATTACTTTTTATGTCAACCCATGTCAAATGCCATCCCCTAATCTTAACTCTGTGGGATCATTAATATCGTGAGTATTTTCTGTAGTGGAACATTAATATCGTCTGTACTAGTTGAGCATTAATATCGTCTGTAGTTGTAGTCAATTAACTCCAATAAAGCAATAATTCAGTCCCGCGGTGACCGCCTCTCATATAATCAAGGGACACATCTTGTCTCTTTCCCATATGGAACGAAAAGCTCTGGAATATATAGGATGAAGTCACTTTATTTATGTTTTCATGTTTGGGGTTAGAGTTTAAACTTCATAATAGTGACAACCTTGAGTAAAGTTAAACAAATCTTGTCAAAAATGCACTGCAGCACTTGTTTTTTTTCTTCTAAAAATTGTAAAAATGCTACTTAACCTTTCGGATAGTCTCGGAGTATTTTTATCAGCGCAAATATTTAGTTTATGGCTAACTGTATATTCTGATATACCTGCTCGTATAAATATAAATTTATGCATCAAGAAACACGTAAAAACTTTTTTTGAGTCTAACTCATCATTTTTATATTAATTTTAAAAACATATTTAATTATCAGTATAACTATCAGTTCAGTTTGCAAAAATAATTTACAATTTCTAACTAATAATGACCACGATCAGTGTTATAGTTATAAATAATATACGTTTTTCGAATTATGAGTGAAGTGAAGTTTCAACGTGCTGCAACATGTCAAATTTCATTGGTTACATTATGCGGAAGGTTCATTCCGTCGACGATCTATTGGTATGTTTACTTTTTCTATTTTGGCTGTGGTTCGTCATTTGAGCATCTTCAGTTTAGCGATGGGCATAATCGAGAGATCTTTTTCAATGTGTCCTCAAAAATCGTGATTAAATTGTTTGATATAATGTTTGGAAATGTTTAAAATTCATTCGAATACGGAAACATTTGAATGCTGCTATGGAAAAACGAAGTTTGTCGAATTTCTCGTCGTCATTTTTATGGACGTTTTGATTATGCCCATCACTACTTCAAAGTGGAAGTTTTATAATATTATCATAATTTATGTAATGTTTTCTTTAGTTGTTTTTATTCTTTTTTTGTTATCATTTTTTGAATTTTACAATTATATGGAACCATTAATTACTAAGTTAACATTTGTCTCAATCTCACTTCTTTTAACGTGTTGAGGTTAATTTTCACTCGGTTGCCCACTTATCCATCTGTTTGAAAGGATCAATCTCCGCTGAGCATCAAAAAGTTTGATAACGTACGAACGCTCAGTCAAAAAATGTTGATGAAATGGATTGTAGTAATTCTTCTCTTCACTTCTGTTATTGGGGCTCAGTTTTCAATGCTAAACGCGGTTGCTCGTGCTGCAGTTTTGATTCGTATTTATTTTTTATCTTTTTTTTTACACTTTTAGTCAGAGAGAGATTTGTATATTTTTTACTGTCATTTGATAAATAATTATATGACGTGTCCCGCTTTTCTCCTGCTTCCCTTAACCCAACAAAAGTATTCCACTAGAAATGTGATAGGTCAATTGTCAGGAAGGCGCTCTACCGAGGACACAAGGAAAATTATAGTCGTATTGTGTTCAACCAAAACATTTGCGTAAATTGTGCGTAAAATAATTCACCTAACAAAACAAACATTATCTTAAGATTATTATTTGTGTTAAACAAACAAAAAATTGTTAATAAAACACCTGAGATAATATGCAATTTAATAATAATATTATTGACTCGATAATAAGTACATATTGTACATGCGATTTATGATGTATTTCGAGTAATTATTGGTATTAGTGTTTGGTGTTTTGGGAACACCCGGTAGCAGACCCGTGCAGTTCTTCTATATAATTGTTATCGAAGTGAATCGACTTATCGAATTATTGGTGCAGTGCTAGATGTTGATAAGGTGCGTGAGTGTCGGAGAAGCAACATCGGTGCAACATGTCCAACATGTTGGGATACGTCATGTGCGGATTTCACTCCATGGACGATTTATTGGTATGTTGAATTTTATTTGGCACGTTTAAATGTTTGCACTTATATTGCACAGATCTCCAATCGATTTTAATTTATATTCCGCTGTTTTTGTTCTCACTTTGTTCTGTAAAAAACTCGCTTCAAGGTCACTAAACACATTTTATAATCATAATATTTGTTGCATAAATTGCGTGCATTCCTTCCAAATTCGTATTAAATGTTTAATCCGTGAAATACAATAAAAGCAAGTTCATCTTGACACGCTTTGAAATCGGTGGCGACGCTATGTAGATTTCGAGAATACCAAAAATTTTATGGATTTAAAAAATATTTTCCTTCATTTCCTGTACGTCCTCCGTTATCCCGCTTGTAAATGTAAGTGTGTTACTGTATACTACACTTATCTCTGCGGGTGCCCAAAAAAGGAACTAGCGACAGAAATAATTTTCCAAAATCTATAGATTTCTAGTATCTAAGCGATACCATCGACTGCGTAATTAATCTGGGTCTATCTGTACAAAACACTTCAATAGCACGTTTTTTAATCCATGATAATATTGTGAACGGCAATAACTATTAATCAACTAAATTACATTTATCTACACAGTGAAATAACCATCGATAATCTTTTAGTTCCTTTTTTCATTCGTGATAAAAAATATTTTTTTCGCAGATGAACGTCAAGTTTTCCAAGATTTCCAATCTATCTGTTAATTGTTAAAAATATGACTTTTTGAAGACGATAAAATTTCTGGGCTCATAAAAACATTGCCTCGAAGATTTACAATATATTTTAATATGTTTATATCTTCGGTACGGTCGATTTAGTAAATGCAATATTTGAACCCTAAAAGAGTATTTTTAGTTCATTTCAGTACTTAAGGCGATGCACTACGTCGTGTAATATTTTAAATTGAGTCGCTATCAATAACAACCCTTACGTAGATGGCGATAAGGTTTAAATTCCCGCTTAACACCATCCGCCTTTTTTGATTTATGCAAGAAAAAAACATGGCGAAAAAGTGCATTTTATTTTATTTTGTGGATGTTCAGGCATAATTTTTTTTTTCGATCATTTTATAAATAAATTAATTTGCCACATTATACAATAAAATCATAACTGAAAATGGGTTCGTAAGTAGGAGATTTTGAACTTTAAAGCAGTTTTCATAGGCCTTTACATTATTTTTTCTGGGCTTATAAAAAGACTTATCTAAAAAATACTCGATTGTTTCAAAGGCCAAGATGTATTCTACTCGCAGTATTTAATTAAAGCATCTGAAACATTTCTAGGCGACCAAATTTTCAAACAAAAAACACATGATTTTTCATTACTACGTATGGCATTGCCTTAACTCATTTTCATCCAAAATTGGAGATACGATAAAGAAGCCATCGTTATAATATATATCTGTGACGGTTATATGGGATTTTATGGCCACGCCCACAAATATTTTATATAACATTGTATCCCTATAATTACCATTACATTTTTACATTTATACCCCTTTGCAGTTCGGTATTTCATAATACATGCATTATAATATATTTTTCTGTTTTGGTAAAGGCATTATCATTTTCATTAAAATTATACAAATCAATTGGAGTTTTACAAAGTAAATACACAAAATTTTTTTAAATGTATTGTCTTGTCATGGACCACTTTTTATCTATATTTCTGACTTTTACTAAATCAGACCACTCAATATCTACATAATAATGAAACAAATGGTTTACCATACCCATATCAATTTTCGGGTAATAATGAAATGATTCAACGCATTGCGCCTGACAACTTTTGATAGCAAAATTCCCATACCTCGATTGGAAGTTTCTCCGAATTGACGCAGCGCATGCCTGACTCAAGAGCTAAATTAATGGATAACTCTATCATTCTGAAAATTGAATCGAAATAGGTATTAGGTCCTGTGAATTCGTGATCTCGTGATGTACAAGGTCTATTTATACCGCAGTGTATGGCTTCTTATCGATGTCGGGTTTTAAAGCGACGTATTCGTAAGCTGATAAGCTCAAATTGAACATCATTGTTGTACAATCGTTTTTAACGTGATTTAATTTGTGTGTAAAAAAGTGTTAAGGCGATGCCATACGTAGTAATGCAAAATCATGTGTTTTTGTTTTGAAAATTTGATCGCCTAGAAATGTTTCAGATGCTTTAATTAAATATTGCGAGTAGAAAGCTTTTTATAAGCCCAGAAAAAAATAATATTTTGAATTAAGCTGCTATCAATAACACACCTTACGTAGATGGCGATAAGGCTTAAATTCCCGCTTAACACCATCCATCTGTTTTGATTTATGCAAGACAAAAACATGGCCAAAAAGTGTCTTTTATTTTATTTTGTGGATGTTCAGGCATAAATATTTAAAAAAAATTTCGATCATTTTATAAATAACTTAATTTGCCACATTATACAATAAAACCATAACCGAAAATGGGTTCGTAAGTAGAAGATTTTGAACTTTAAAGCAGTTTTCATAGGCCTTATACATTATTTTTTTCTGGGCTTCAGCACTGTAATCAATTTTCGAACTCGTTCTGACGTAATTGTGAAAAGCTTTAAAAAAACACTTTTACTGCTATAAATTCTTTCGTTGGTTCTTGTATAACATTGTAGGAACAAACTCACTTACGTAGTACTTACTCAAGTGAGTCGTACTTTCTTTGATTGGTGGCAAGTAGGTACTGCTATGAAAATCAATTAAACTCCTTTCTAATGTATTAAGTCGTCGATATTCGCTAGGCGACGATGATTCTAATTTTCATTTATCGATCTCCACGCCAAGTGGAGCGTCCATCGAATAGTCTAGCAAGTATTGCTTACTATCTATTAAAATTATATTATACCTTTGTTCTGGTTATTATAATAATTAATGTAATCGAATACATGTTTATTATGGCGCGTGATAATACCAGTTGCATTAGCGAATCGTAAAGAGCGGACGTTTTTCATTGGTTCGTAAATCAATAACAACGAAATATTTCAGTATTATTTGCTATACCTAAGAACAATAAACAATAAGAAATTATATCAGTTTTCTAGTGATTCATATTTGATTTTTGTGTAAAAAATTGTGATTGTCAGTTAGGATTTTACTAAAGCTGTCATAATGTTTAAAATAAAACTTTCAGAGTGCACGAACCGTGGTGTTTTTTATGCTGTGCTGGGGGGTTAATTCGGCAGAGGATTTTGTGTTATTAATTTATTTCGTGGTGGGTGTTTTCGTCTACTTTCATGCAACGTTTGGGTACAAGAGGAGTACGATGGATCTATATGTCTATGAGACGACGTGTGAAGGTAAGAAAAGAGCACTTATTTTTGTTGTTATCCTTAAAGAGCCATGAAGCACATTAAGGCGAAGCTTTAAATGTGAAATCAATATGTTCGATTAATCTTTACTATGAATCGGTTTACTTTATGAACACCAAACAATACGCGCGAGTGAAAGATGCCGAATGCCAAAATTCAACATTTTTCGTTGAGACGTTTAACTTCGTGTGAAAGATACAAAATGAAAGACGGAAATGAACGAAAAGTGAACCGTCTGATTCCTACTTAACTCTGTCACACATCATTTTAACTTTTCAAATTATTCCTTTTAGGGCTATGCCATACGTAGTAATGCAAAATCATGTGTCTTTGGTTTGAAAATTTGGTCGCCTAGAAATGTTTCAGATTCTTTAATTAAATACTGCGAGTAGAATACATCTTGGCCTTTGAAATAATCGAGTATTTTTTAGATAAGTCTTTTTATAAGCCCAGAAAAAAATAATGTATAAGGCCTATGAAAACTGCTTTAAAGTTCAAAATCTCCTACTTGCGAACCCATTTTCGGTTATGATTGTATTGTATAATGTGGCAAATTAAGTTATTTATAAAATGATCGAAAAAAAATTAAATATTTATGCCTGAACATCCACAAAATAAAATAAAAGGCACATTTTGGCCATGTTTTTTTCTTGCATAAATCAAAACAGGCGGATGGTGTTAAGCGGGAATTTAAACCTTATCGCCATCTACGTAAGGGTTGTTATTGATAGCGGCTCAATTTAAAATATTACACAACGCAGTGCATCGCCTTAATTGGGGAATGATGTTTTTTTACCGCGAAATTTAGTATGGAGAAGAGTTAATAGATAATGCTGGGAAGTTCTTTGTATTTATACTCAATTTTGTTTGTGGTATTGAACTAGCATATAAATGAAAATCCATTACTTGTGGAAAAGTGTCGTCAGCACTGTAATTATTGTAACGTTATTGCAAACCGCAATCACAAGGTTTTTTTTGTCAATAAGAAAATATGATTTTCTCTTATTTTTTCGTATATTACCTACCCGAAACAATTTATTTTAATTAGTATTATGTTCATAACATTTGTTCCAATTCGCCTTAAAGGTGAAAATGCACTAAAACAATATCATCATCTAACAAACTATGTGATATATTTTAATCTTGTTTATTTTACACTGAACCGGTTTTACTCTGGTGCGGGTATCTTTAAACGGATTTTTCATACGTAACCTAGAATAACATATTTTACACATCTGATGTAACACATTTTTAAATGTACCAGTCTGAAGAATCCGGTAGCAAGGTGAAATCAGTCAAAATCAGAAGAAAGTGAGTACAGAGTTATAAAATTTTATCACGGATTTCCAACAAGATCTCAAAATAGATAATAGAAAAAGGCAATTTTGTAAGGAAGAGCCTACCAAGCTAGGATTTAATAGACCTTATAGTCCTGTTTTCACTCGACCGTTTTGCATTTCCTCTGTCTGTATTTGTTCTGTACATTCTGTTTCCGTCTCAAGATGTTGGCCGTTTAATGGTTCAGTAATGTTCTTTTTTCAAGATTATGGTACCAACCTAACTAAAAAAAGTTTGAAAAAAAAAGTCTTTGAGAAAGTGACGTTTCTGTGGACAAATTTTATAATTACTTTTTTTGATTTTTTTTTTTAAATTACGTTTTTTAAGTAAGTACCTGCATGCAAATCGTATGATTTCAAGAGAAATTTTTGGTTCTGATTTTTAAAAAAGATAAAATTTAAAAAAAAATTCTTTTTGGGCGCGAGGCCTACTGTTCACAAAACTACTATACATTATTTACATTTTGTTTACAATGGAAGCGTTAAACAAACAGCTTGGCTGATTTAAAAAAAAAAAAAACATTATATATCGATATATAATCGATACAAGTTTAAACGGTAATTAACCAGCGGCTTTCCAAATTAGATCGATATTATCTACTTATTAAAAGTTCCTACGTATACATATTATTTAAGTATATATTTAAGCGAATCATACCATTCCCATACATTTGTTATAGGTCCCTCAATGACTCTTCCCCCTTTTTCTTGGCGTGCCTTATTAAATGTCTCATTTTACGTCACTGGCAACATTATAGTATGCTTTTTTATTGTACCTTCTTGGACCGAATTTAAATATCTTAGCACCTCATTATCGGTCCTTGTATGGAAGAAAACCGGTTGGGCGCTATTGAATCTGTCGTTTGTTCGCCTGGCCGAAATATAAAAAGAAGATGGCGGATCGTTTATGAACAAGACGATATAAAATGTTATTGATCTTTTCTGATCTACATCATTACTATGCCATCATCGCTATTACGCCGGCTAAGTAGACCAGTGATAGAATTGAAATTATGTATTGTCTTGAATCAATTAGGTTATTTTTCTTGCTAACTCTGGGTCGATACAATCGTTTCAAAACGCGTCGATACACAAATAATAAGAATAATTGCTTTACCCCACCCATGTAATAAATAATAATTCTAAAAGTGCCTTCCATACACATTTCAATGAAAACAAATGTTGCATTTAGCCCAATACCCAAGCGCTCCGTCTCACTTACATTCTCTTGACATCGTAGATCTCAATCCCATTTGAATTTCGTAAACACAGTCTTGTATCGGACATTTAAGCCTTGATTAGTTAAAATTTGGATCACGGAATATGCTCACAAGGTTATTCTTTATCTATGACACCACCATTTAGAATCTAAAAGTTTCTTGAAATATTTATCGAATAATACTTCGAAGCACCCCAATTATTAAATAATTTAGAACCCTTATTTCCGAGCAAGCCCCTAGCAACTAACTACCTAATGTCTAAATATAAATACTAAAATTCTCTGCAGAACTTAATAACTTGGTCCGTATTATTATTATTTCATTTGTCTATGTATATAATTTATTTTCATGGTAGTTACCTAATTTAACTGTATTTACGCTGTTTTAAGAGATTTTTAAGCTTTGTACAGCGCATTTGAGGTGATATTTGACGAAAATATGACTTTAAAAATAATTAGTCAATAGGTTTTATTATCATTTTTTTACATTACCTCCACACAGGAGGCCCTGAGAAGACATTCCCCCAGGGCCTATGTCATCTTTGGGGATTATGTTCGTAGGGTCTTTTTAGAGAAAGGACGGAGAGGATTTTCTGGGGAGGAAACGGTATGGGAGGTGGGCTGGAGTTTGTGGGTTGTGGGCTGAAGAATCCATCGAGATCGGATGGATCGAGAAAGTCTGGCTGGAGAAGTCAAAAGGTCTCCCTCAACCAGTCTCTCCCGATCTGGCCCGCCGTGCAGTAGGTGGGCAAATGCATCCGCCGCCAATACATGGACAAACCTCACCCCATGAACCCGGGCACCCCTGATAAGTCGCCAAATGTATCAAACTTTGGGTGACCTATGGCAGGGGTGTTGGTTATCCGATAAATGGTTTAATGGCCGTTCCCATACCCGCCTCTTAAATTGAACCATTTACTTTTCTCATTTGCTAAAACCACTCTTTCCTAAAACTTCCAAACATCCCCAAATGGGTGCCATGCATAAAACTCATACATAAAATTGACATTTAAAAGAAAATGTTTAATCGCTAATTCTGTATTATCCCAGTCTTCATTAGTCGAATAATGAGCACTTTGATGAGACATGCTTGAATGTCAATAATCTTTGTAACCAGTGAACAGAAAATTCATAGAATTGTGATTTACCGATTTGAATTAAAACCTTTCGAATCCTAGGCGAATCCTGTTAAAAGGTGATAGCATGCCAATTTCCTGACAGAATATTAGTCATTCAGATTATATCGAGAACACGTGTTCTTTTTCTAATAAATATCATGACAGACATTGACATATACAGACATACAGTTTTTGTATGAACACGTGTTCCGCCGTCCTCATAAACCGTTCGCTTTAACTGATACTTTGTTAGGAACTCTATCAATTCATTCGTTAAACGCCTGATTTTCACAGATTTTTAATAAATTAACAGTATTGTTTATTAGTATGTTTAGTTCAAGAAAGAATTTCGTCAATGATTTATTTTTATATATTGTATCGGGAGTAACGAAACATGAGTTTATTCGGTTACGCCCCCATCACACTCCTAGCGGTGTACCTCTTCAGTGTTTATAGCACTTAAATTTATAAAGTAAATTATAATATGGTCATTATTTGCATAATACTATCTTATATCCTTGAAAAATCATGTGATTAAACAATGAAGTTTGATAATAATTACATTAAATTTGATGATATTCTTCAGATAGGTACATAATATAAATAACATAATTAATAATATAAATAAAACCAATCTCTATATGCAAATCTCGCAATCCTTTTTTGTATGCAAATTTGTAAGTAAACCAAAAACATTAATACCTTAGAAATGTGATTTTTTTTAACCTTTTTATATACGTCTGACAGCAATTATTACTATTTTTTCTTTAAACTTTTGATTAGTCTGTGTTTAAACTTGTATTGACATTTATTTTTGACATGTTACATCGCATTATTAAATTATCTGAATTTAAGTAAAACGTTTTTTTTAAATCAGTAATCATTAACTGCTCTAAATGATACAATTATTATTTTTAAGGTGAATCGAAACGCTCAAGAAAATACTATGTTTTTTAATCTAATTTAAAGTTTTGTTTTCATAAGAACAAAAGAGAAAATCTAATATATTTTTCTTTTTTCGAGAAATTTGAACAATTTCAAAGCTAATTTTTAAGTTCGGTGAAAGTTCTATTCCAATAATTTTATTATTTCAGTTCTACGAAGCATCTTGCCCATGATGATATAATAACAGAACTTGAACAGGACTTTCGCAAAACTTGAAATTTAACCAATTGTTCAAATTCTGCGAAACAACCCGTCCTAAGAACGTTTTGATTACGTGGAGATTATTTTTCATAAAAAGAAAGACAAACATTCTCAGGTTACGAATAACCTGACATTATATTAATTCCTCCTAATGCTATCATAATAAGCGGAAATCGTTGCTTTTGCAATGTTGAAGGACTTTTCTAGAAGATTGAACCTGCAACGCCTGTGTGAAAGCCCGACGCTTAGTAATACCTACTTCGATTAAACGTGCCTCAGATACGATAATATGTTTTCACCACTGACATAAATAAGGGAGAGGGAGCCCACCCCCCGCCCCCTTCACTTTGGTTTGTTCCCCACACCTCTGTTATTTTTGTTTACTCCCTGGTTGCCACCAAAATAGTCGCTTGGTGTTCCCCTTCTGTTCTCTCGTGTTGTCCCATTCCCCTTACCCTCATTCACACTTATTTCTTCCAGAGATATTTCTATTCCTTTCAATATATATATTTAAATTAAAACAATGTCATAATAGTCTGTTCCTCGAAAATCCTACCCATTCTAATAACGTCTATACTTCCGCCGCACCACATGCAATGTAATATTGCAGCTTATGTAATGCACTAATGCACATCATTAACTAACCTGCTACCTAGGAAATCTGCAACTGCAACAACTGTCGAAATTCGAACACCACCAGCAGATGGTCGGAGGAACACCTGACGTTAATCACTTTACAGCAAAATTATGTAAGTATGCAGCTGACTAACACGCACTAGTATGCAGTGTGCACCGGTACGCAGTTATTTTTTTATACGACGATGCATGTTAACGATCTATGTATTGTTCGTACAGTAGTACCACTGTTGTTGAATGAGATATTAATAATAATATTTGTTTCTTATGCTTTCATTAATTAAAAAAAAAAATCTATGCTGCTTAAATGAGTTTGAGTATGGTTCTGAGTTAATTTATTATTCGAACCACTGCTAATTTTGATAAGTAACCCAAAATTGATATGATTTGGGCAAGTGTTCAATTTACCAAAATTACTAAGCCTACCTAACAATTTTGATATATACTTTAGGTGCGTATGGGTAGGTACTAAAACTCGAAAGATTATTGTTTAAAAAAAATCCTACAAGTATATGAGTCCTTGTATTATTAAATTTACATACAAATCAACTTACTCCTACCTTTAAAAAAAAAAGATTTTTACAGCTGTCGAATGTTGTTCTTTTTTCTACTCCTGTGATTTTCTTATAATGGAATATTTTCACAAACTATGATTTTGTTAAAAATGATTTAAAGATATTTTTTCTAATTCTGACCGTCGTTTTAAAAATCTGTAATTTTCTATGTATTCATTAATGTTTGTTTTAAAAATGATCTAAAACCGCACATTCCTAAATGGTACAAACTGGCTATAACGACATTATGACGAAGAAAATGTTACTGGCTGGAAAGACGGCTGTCACCGACGTTAGCCAGCGTGACGTCAACAAAGCCATATGAACGAACAAAAACATATATGTCGTTTTGGCGGCAAATCAAAAAGGGCACATTAGTTAATAGAAAAAATATTCGTCAAAATAAAAAAATGCCCTCATAATCTAATTTTTATTAAATTTTTTCAACAACCCGTTGAACGTTTGGGGCACGTTCCAGAATGAAAGATAATTTTAGTATCGCCCTGATGTAAAACAACTATTCAGAATTGAAATATTTGTTGAAATTGCCCGTGTTTATTGACCATATCTGAATAGCCAGATACTTTCAATTGAATATACCATAGTCTCACTGGCTCCAGAAGGTTGGGAGCAGTTGGGACTCATAAAAACAATAAAAAAACAGTTCACAGTCTTCTATTATTTCGTGGCGAGTCCTTCTATGTTACTTCCTTATTTTGTTATTTTTCTTTAACCGAGGTTTTACTGCCCTACGTAAGTATGTACCCAACAACGTCATCCAAGCGTTTAATTAAACAAAAGGCAAGTGGCATAAATAATTTAGTTCACCCCACCAAGGAACAAGAGTACGAATAACGATTGGACGTTTGTGAGTCGTTCAAAGGACTTATAAGATATCAATATTTTTCGAATTATCGATTTTCTTACATTGCCTTATTGGGTGACACGATAAATTAATTAAAAAGTTAAACCATACCGAGATATAACCATTTTTTAGATGTTTTATATAATTGTTTTTTAAAAATAAATTAATGGAAATAAAACGTTGGATATTTTCGCGTGCCAATAAACGAATTAACATGATATAATCGTGCCAAGCCCAAATTTTATTGATGTACAAATTACTGAACTTGTGTTTTAGCTTTTGAGTCATCCAGGTCAAAAAACTGCCTCGCTAAATTTAAACCTTGTAAAGTCACGGTTTTTTTATTATTTCTTGGGTCGCGATGACTAATAGTAAGTAAGAGAACATCTAATTTCGGCTACAGGCGCCTCAACAGACCAAAATAACATTCTTTGAATTTCTGCACACATTTTTTCTGTTACTTTGTTAAGTATTTTGGGAACGCACGAAATTGTTTCGGGTGTAAGGTGGAGTTAAAATATATTAAAATCTCTTTTGACGTTTTTATGGAAAAGCGACAATCTCTTTCGTTGTGTTTACAGCAATAAACATAATTTTTTAAACGAATTCTTGAAAAACTGTTTACAAGCCGTCGTCTTTTGACAGTCCGTGAATAAAACGCTGCAGTTGTATATTTTGCAGTGTAGTTATTCGTAAATATTATATTTTAAAGGTTTTTTCGAAGTACTTAAAATAAGTTAACAGGATTTATGTCAAGTGACTACAAAACAACATCTTTTTCAACCACAGCTAATATTAATAAACTTTATATTTAATGCCCTGTTCACATTGGCAGTCCCAAGTTCCCAGCGTCTTTTTTTATTTTAGAGAGATTATTCTCACTCAAAATAAACAGCGCATAACCCTTCCCTTTATTGATTGATTAATTATATTTTAGTTTTATCAAAAATCTCTTCTTGTTCTACCTCGTATAACTTGGAGCTATTCAAGGCCCAGTTATTATCTAAGTAGATACCCACCAAGTATTATCTAGACAGGGCGTGTGAACATTAACATTAATACCGAAACCAAACATTTATCAAAAATAAAGTGCATTAGAAGCATAGCTTTTTACCATGATGTCTTTGTCTGCACGGAGCAAATTATTTGTCTTTCGGGAAGATTGTCCCAATGCTCAATAGACTAGCTGTGAAGATCATTTTTGATACACGAATTTGAGGCAGTTACAAATATTTTAGGTAGGGGCTCGCAGTCTTTATCACGCAACAAATGACTACAACATTTCGATTTGATTCGCGTATGTTTTAGAATCTTTTACAACAAGTTTACATCAAGATGTGGAATTGTATTATGAAATTACGTATGGTGGTGATTTTTTAATATATTAAACTAGATGACGTATACCTGGCGTTGCTCGCCTTTTCTTTACTTTCTATAAATGTTATATGCATATATTATGTATACATATAAACCTTCCGGAAAAAATTCTCTAAACGATAATTAAAAAACCTATCAAAATCCGTTGCGTGGTTTAGAAAAACTTACGTATGAGAGGGCTAATCTATTGTTATAATATATCGATGCCCAGTTGTCCTTTCCACTACTTCTCTATTTACTTCAAAAGTGTTTGTATAGATTTAGCCATCGCTTCCCAATTTACAACATCACCTCAAAATAGCACTTGCATTATAAACTCTGTTGTCTCCAACAGTCAATCGATTTTTTTCAGTTGTATGTTCCAACCATCAATGGATCTGTTTTTAATGAAATACAACTTTTGGTCTTACCCCTATCAATTATAATTCTCGTTTGTACTCGTTCATTCTAATCAGGTTTCACTGATCATATCTCTAGTTTTGTGTCGAGTATCCTCATTGTATTCCACGTGCACCTCGAGTTCCTTTAAATATCCTTTATGATTATTCCGATTCAATCCTTTATTCCGCATCGTCCGTAATCCAACACCGGAAAGCCGCCTGGAAAGGAAGCAACTTGCCCATCCTTTATTTCTTTATTGCAAGTGCTTCTGAATTGTGATTTGATCCGTGCTTAAATGCCAGATCGGATGTCCTTTTTTTATTAAAAGACGTCGCGAATAAGAATGAGTGGGAACTAAGGACTTTTGAAATCTGCTTATTTATGAGAATGGATTTGTAGTTAAGTACCCATAATGCCTCGACTGTAACGTCAGCTTTTACAAAAAAAAAACATTATGGAAGCTGGATGGTTAAAGTTTTTGTGTCCAAGATTATTACCTCGGGGAAGCAGACGTTAGGCCTCTTTCCTTCTACGAACTTCAAACTAGCTAGTTTCATCGCACGACCGGAGACCGTTTTTACGGCATTATTTCTAACCGCGCACGTTTTAATAAAGTTTTCAAAGTCACCACACCGTAAAGGTTCTATTTCCTAAATCTCTGATTGCACCTAGGTATCTTGAGTCACGAATCAACACAAAAACTTTAAAAAGCCTTTCTTATATTATAGTTATTTTCCCGCTTTTGTAAATAATTTTATGAAACACACTTTATATTCGAAAATTTCCCGTAGTTGTATTATTTCAAAAGATTTTATCTTCATCATTATTTAACTAGTTTTCAACGAGATGGACTGCAGATAAATAAAACCAAGATGCATTGCAAGCCGCTTCTTCTGACCATAATATCAAGTTTGCTAAATACCCTGATAAATTTTTTAATCATCTCGCCTTTATTAATCGTTGAGTGATAACGACCAGCCTCACGTTATTTATCTAAAGACATCAATACCTAACTATCGGAGTTAACTGAACTTTTGCGTGCATCTTGCTGCTGTTAATTACCTGCATTTTTTGCTGATAATAATTTCAGCGTTCATTTAATAAGATTTTCTCTCGATATCCGCCCGAAAGGCGTGAACTAGCATGTTTAACCTTTGCCTATAAACTGCATTATTTATTATTACAGATGATTACTTGTAATTATTATTGTCTTACGACCTATATAATAATTATTATTTTAGCCTTCGTCCAGGATATCTAGCACGGTCGATCGACAGAGGCTTTATCGATAATGTCGGTAACTTGTCATCGTTCCCGAGCACGACCGCATATTGCTGAATTACAAACAATTTAGGCGTTGTGAAATGTTGTTTGTTCGTTGGCGATCTGCAGTCATGCTCGGGAATGACGACAACTTACCGATATTACCGATAAACCATTATTGTTTCAAAGACTTTGTGTATTTTGCGTCATTTGCACCATAGAAATGTGAAAAGGGTGCATTGATAATAGTTTAACTATTTGATGTTGCCATTAAAAAAATGTCATTTAGTTTTATGTTATACCACACAAGATATCCGATGAGCTGGTGCCAATAAAATTATGGCATCCCCAATTTTGGGGAATGTGGCAGATTTAGTCGGATGCACCTTCTGATAAAACTTATTAAGGAGATATAAACTTGTTTTAAAGGAGTAACTGGAATGTGTCTCAAAATCAGTTGCTTAGACTATCGAGCCCGCCTGTACGGTGACCGGATAAATCATCAAAACGATAATTCATCACATCTTTAAAAAGTCATAGAAAGTGATGAAACAAAAACTTTATTAACTGGGTTAAGTAGGTTAGGTTAGGTTATGTTTAAATTTTATTTTCATCGTTTTTAATGACTTTATATCACTTTTTAAAGGTGTGTTGAATAGTCACTGTGTTGAGTTATCATGGAACCCGCCTTTACTACGTTAATCTAATAAAACTAGCTAACAATGACATAAAATAACATTTTCTATAATTTTACCGTGCATATTCATTTGAATTCTCCTTCCGCCTTTGCTTTGCTTTCTTTTCTTTGCCTGGTCAAAATACGACTAAATGCAATAATACATGTTGCATTCACGTCACGCTCTGGCTACCAATTGGCTCTGCCACACGTACACTTCGGAGCGGCGGTATCACGCGCCACTCCAGGCCGCCGCGATAAAAAGTAAAGTCCGAAAGTAAGGTAACGGTTTACAGCGCAGTCAATTGTGAGTCTTTTCTGCGCGGCGGCCTGGAGCGGCGCGTGGTACCGCCGCTCCGAAGTGTACATGAGGCAGAGCCTATTCTGTCTTAGAAAAACGCGCTTACCGTCCAAAAATATGATCCAACATCCCATCATTATATACACAAAAATATTAATTATTGTAATTAGTATCTACTAAAATTATACACCAAGTAAATACGAAGTATATACATTCTGTATAAAAAATTTCAAACCAAGAAGATATGAACGATCCATAATATGATGGATTCCATAAGATTTGCTTGGATGACACGAGAGTGGTGTATTGTTTATTTGTCGACGAAATAATATTTCACCGCCCGTGACATAACAGGTTTCTGACAGATAAAGCATTCGAATAATTTAACTTGTTTTGAAAGGAAGCAAAATAACATATATTTCTAGAAACCTCTGCCCCTCTTTCATTGTCCACGGTGTCTTCACATCCTAATGTCCCATTGTTCCCTCTCCTTACGTTTCCTTTCACTACACACCAAAATTCTATCCTGGGACAGGGGTACGAAAACTACGGCAAGCGAGCTGAATTTGGGAGTTACAGATTTTTTGTAAGCTCCACACCATTGATGTATTATGCTATTAGTGTATGCTCCACACAGGACGCTCTGAGGAAAATAATTTCTCTCGGGGTCTATGACATTTTTTTCGATACATTTTGGAGGGTCTTTTTACGGAAAGGAAGTTCTGGGAAGGAAACATGTATGAGGGGTGATTAGGAATCTGGGAGTCCGGCTGGAGAGATCAAAGGGTCTCCCTCAAGCAGTCTCTCCCGATTCGGCTCGCCACGCAGTAGGTGGGCAGACGCATCCGCCGCTAAGATCTAGACAATCCTCACCCCATGAACCCTGGAACCCCTGCTAAATTACTAAGCGAGGCGAACCACTTCGGGATGACCTATGGCAGAGGTGTTGGATATCCAATAAAAGGTTACCGGGGCGGCGGTACCCATACCCGCCTTCCAAATTCAATGTTTCTGAAAACAATATCAAATGGGATAAGCATCACATGGAAATAATTAATCCTACAAAGTTTAGAAAGCCATAATGTACATTAGCAATATTTTTTTAAATCTTAAAAAATGAACCTATTTGTAAAATGTTTTTAAATCTACGCTCTCTGAATTAAACTTCATCTGTTTTTCCGCCTCCTTTTATGCCAATAATATTGTTGTTAGTATTATAAAAGTTAAACAAATTACGTGTATAAACCACTAAATTATTTTTGTCTGTCGACTTATTTTGGTACAACCCTGTTTTCGTGAGGACAAATAACAGCATGTCATATTCATTATTAAAATGGGAATTAACACCAAGGTGTTTGGATAGGTAAGGAGTGTGTGGGGTAACAGCGCTTTAGGTATTAATTATTCTGCCAAGATTCAAGCACCATTAAAAATACTCAGATAAACTAACTGTCCCATTTTATAAAGTGTAATAAAGCTTTTCTAATGATGTGTTTTCACATAAATACGTTTAAAATGTTCGGAAAGTTTATTTTTCTGATACGACGACATCGTACTAAAAACTACTTTAAAAACGATCTAAAACCGCACATTCCGAAACGGTTCCAACTGGCTACAATGTCATTAGGTATGACGTAAAAAAACTACCGGCTGGTAAGACGGCTGTCACCGACGTTGGCCGGTGTGACGTCAACAACGCGATATTCACAAACAAAAACAAACGTGTCTTTTTGGCAGCAAAACAAAAATGGCTTTTTCTCAACTTTTAGAATGGTTGGCCACCCATTCACTAAGGGATTCTCCTTTGTTTCCCCCATCACCAACAAAGCGTGACTTCCGCTACCGTGGCCATACGAGTTCATAGATTCCTAACCGTTTTCTGACGCGATTAGTTTTATGGGCGGCCACTGTACTTGTACTTTACCACCAGTTGTACACCGCACAGGTACAGTGCTGGACACGTTTCACAGGTGGTGCAAAGATAATGGCGAGCGATATGACCGTTACTGTATACAGTGTATACACCATAATAGTATGATTGATGCTATGGATTGTTTTGGTTTATATTATGAACTAGCCCAGTACGCTTATAAATAACACTTTCTTGAAAATGTATAAATCGCAGACCGTTGAGAAATCACGAAATCTGACTTTATTTGTCAAGATACACATTTCATACATACAATAAATTGAAATGGTAAGTTTTTAGATTCTCACGGCCAAAAGCATTTTTGTTGTTTGTTTTTGGGGTGTTATGCCGTGTTGCGCTAACTCCTTCTTTGTCCGAAACGTCGGCTAAAGAAGGAGTTAGCGCAACACGGCATAACACCCCAAAAACAAACAACAAAAATAAATTGAAATGTTTTTCTTCTAAAAAATATTATATTTTAGGTACTCAGTTTTTCGTTTGTTTTAATTCTTCACAATATTATACTTTTTTGATCAATAAAGTTATGTCTTCTTCTTGACACGTCAGTTCCAATTTTGAAAATGACAATTAAAATAATTTTATTTTAAAATATTATATTGTAGTTACCAACGTACTTTATCCCTTGTCTGAATTTTTGAACAAACAGTTCCAATTTTTAAAATAACACGTGCTATCTCCTCCCATACGAACTACGAACCAACCATTTCACCAACAGGCAGATATTATCGTATTAAATCAAGTTCTCGTTCTTAAAAGTGGTGTATACAAAGTATTTAATGTTCATACAAGTTTTCCTTATTCTTAATAATCATACTTGTATAATGTGTGTAAAATTTATTGTATTATACTGTTCGTATTCGATTAGCTCTTTTGAACCAGGTACTTGCTTATTTTTTTACATTAATATATACATGTCGACATAAATGTCCATAATCTGAACAAATTCCATTTTGATCTTACCTTTTTCAGTAGTGAACTCTCGTTAGAAATTAATAATTACCGGAGTTTTCCCATCGATTTAAATTTTAAAGCAATATTTTAGAGTGAAAATATGTGCGCAAGCTGCCTTGTACGGACTCTAATGATTTCATTAAAACTTGATGGCGGTTCTCGTTGATATACTTTAGTAGAAGTTACCGCCGTTGCCTTCTTTGAATCCTTGTATTGGCTTAATCGGTAGAGTACGAATATAATTAATTTGAGACTAAAGTGCTTTTTAATATGCAATATCACCAACAAAACTTAACAATTAGTAAATGTTTAGATTGCGTGGGTGAAATTAATAAGCAATGTATAATTTAACAGATAATTTTCAGCAAATTTATGGCTCTTTTGTTTCAGGATGTAATACAATAACTTTTGGTTTATGAATGTTCCTTAATTTATTTATGAAATTTGGCTTTTTGGTCATCATCTAAGGGGGAATTTGACCTCCTCCACAAATTGTCGGTTTATTGCCAGACTTGCAGAATCTTACGATGGTTTCACGACATAGGTAGTTCATACGTTGATGTTTCGTGCTCAATTTTTTTGTTTTTCTATTTCTTGCTTCAGAGCAAACCCGATGAGTTATAAAACTCATTTGGGACGGGAGGAATTTACAAGACATAAGAACATTAACGTAGTTATTTTCAGATGAATCAAAATTAATAATTTCTCCTATAATACGGTGCTTAATATAAAAAGACGAATAGTATTAATATATAGAAAAGATACAAGCTTAAAGGGAACGGTTGCGCGGTCTTTTCAATACAAAACTTAAATTTTGATTTGAGGTCAAAATACTGAATATTGAAAATACAAAATATTGAGTGCCCTTACTTAATTGATATCAAACCTTAAATTCATAAAAAACATACCCGTTGTAACTGGCTCCATGGTGTACTGGTGATAACCCTTGTAACTGGCTGTATGGTGTACTGATGATACCCGTTGTAGCTGGCTGTATGATGTACTGGTGATACCCCTTGTAACTGGCTGTATGGTGTACTGGTGATACCCGTTGTAACTGACTGTATGGTGGTGAATGGCTGGTGATACCCGTTGTAACTGGTTGTATGGTGTACTGGTGATACACCCTGTAACTGGCTGTATGGTGTACTGGTGATACCCGTTGTAACTGGCTGTATGGTGTACTGGTGATACCCGTTGTAACTGGCTGTATGGTGTACTGGTGATACCCGTTGTAACTGGCTGTATGGTGTACTGCTGATACCCGTTGTAACTGGCTGTATGGTGTACTGGTGATAATGCTTTTCTATCACTTAGTTCTTAATAAATGCACATTTTATTGAATGGCTACCTGTTATATTTGGCTTTTGGTGTGAATATGAATGCGGATAGTGATAATGACCGCCCTTATTAAATCGCTATCTTGAATGCATAAATATCTCTTGTTGTATTTGGCCCTTTGGTAACGATCTTGCGGAGCGTTGGTGCTCGGTAGCCGGGTTAATTAACGAAGTCCATGTGGAGATTAAACCAGGAAATCGGTCGTTATCTCAAAATTAACGACCCGATATTAATGAAAAGCGGACCGGAGCGCGGATGCGGGGTGCCTTACAGGAAACTTCCACATTTTAATGATCTTGGTCTGGATCGGGAAATGTTAAAAGTTCATGATGACGGGATGATATATCATTATTTCATTTAAAAAATATTTATTCCAGATTGGCACCGCATTATTTTTGCACTGTGCTTCACGCTCATATATGGTGAAACATCAGGGGGTGATTATTCATATTCATGATTTTCAAACGAAGCATTTAAATTAATTTAATCATTGAAGATCATATTAGCGACCCTCAAACGAACATTTGAAACAGAATAAGTTTCGGTCGCATCTAAGAATTGAACCCAGGACCTCAATCTTGCTGGGGCTTTGCTCTACCACTGAGCTAATCCGACCCCATCCCCCTTTGGTCAGATTTAACTTCGATTAAGAACTACCAACATACTATTAATTTTCTTAACGCATAATTTTATTGGCTGCTATCTTTATGTATAGTTGCAAGATTCTTCCAGAACTAAATGCAATCTAGATTATGTCGAGGAATATGCATCGCCAATTTGGAATCCACAATATAAACTTTACATATATAGAACGTATCCAAAACAAATTTAATAAATATATTACCTACAAATTCAACAATAACTTGAGTGTACATTTGAAACTTTGCAGCAAAGACGAGACTCATTATTTATACACAGAATTTTAAACAATGACATTGACTGTACCAAACTTCTGCCCCTTATTAACTTTAACATACCTTTGAGACGTACACGATATACGGTGCTATTCAAAACGCTTAATTATAAAACAAATGCAGCATCTAATTCGCCAATTATCCGAGCTCTTCATACTCTAAATAATATTTGTCTTAACTCTAACATTGACATTTTTTCGGATTCACTGCCCAAATTCAAACTTGGCATCATGTCAATAATTTAAACTGTTCAATGCGCATACATACAGACACACACACGCACACAAACACTCACACATACATTGCACACGTCACAAACACACCTATATACTACACACGTCACTTGGTAATTAAGGAATAATCATGCCACTTAGCAGACATTACAAGGAAACCTATCGTGGGTACCCAACATGAAGTATCTTATTCCTGTATATTGTTTCATCTCTGTAAATCATGTACTGTTTGTTTCTATTAAAATTAATTTTGTATATAAAATTTAAAAAAAAAAATCTTGGATAAACATATCCATTTTTATTTTAATGTGCCACATCTATTGAATTTGAACAGAAAAGTTTCGGTCGCATCGAGAAATTGAACCCTGGAACTTGCTGGGGCTTTGCTTAAATTAATTTACTTTTAATAATCGAAGAAGAAGATAATACTAACATAAAACAGAACAAGACATAGAAAATAAAAAGGTACCGGTAGCAACCGGGAATCGAACCCAAGATCTCTGTCTTACCGGGACAACGCCTCTCATCACTCGGCTATTGTGACCTAATTTTATTTGATTCACTATAATATGTGTTTGTTATTGATTGTGAACGTGTTGTACTGTTTGGTGTTGTTTTAATTCGCGTGTATTGTTGATGATTTGTTGACGGTAACGTAAAGATCCATTGTTATGTTCAAGGTGTTGCCATTTTTTTTTACTATTTAGTACCGTCCCAAAATATTATTTCTTCTCTGATGGCAAATATCTGCATGAAATAATGATCATGTAAAGCACATATTTTTCATATGGGTACCAATATAGTTTCATGGGGGATCGGTGTGAAAAATCATTATGTAATGGTACGTATACACTTGCGAACCGAGCCACGAATTGAGGCAACTGCAAGCTGCGTTTCACGCTCTTTGCGGTTGCTTTGTTCCTTTCCCATAAGTTGACGTTCAGTTCGGCTCGCGTATGTATAAGTAGCATTAAAAGCCCATTACTACAGCTGCGAGGAAATGACATAGGAGTTAGTTACTTACGTATGGTACTTGTCGGGCATTCGCATTGGTGCAATTATTATTTTCTTATTGATTCAACCATCTTTAAATTACTTTTGCGACCTTTGTATTTTTATACAGCTTGGCATTTATAGGTACGTAATTATTTGCTGAATTTTCTCATCGCGTTATTAACGACCAACCCTTTTCACAGAAATTTCCATTTTTTACATAAATTGTTTCAGTACCTTGTTAATTTTTATGTACGTGCACGTTACCTACATAATATTGTGTATTGGTATTTGTCAAATAGCAGCGTGTGGTCCTGTTTTATATTACAGTCATAATTGCCGTGGGGTAATAAAATTCTTTGTATAAGGTCAAGGCATCTTCATGAATGACACGGGTGACATTAAGGACGGGTTGTTTCGGAGTATTTGAACAATTTATCAAATTTCAACGTTCATTTCTGGGATCTGTGAAAGTCTAATTCAAGTTCTGTTATTATATCATTATAGGCTAGTTGCTTGACAAAACTGAAATAAAAACAGAACTTGAAAAAATCTTTCACAGAACTTGAAAATGAACGTTGAAATTTGATGAATTGTTCAAATACTCCGAAACAACCCGTCCTAAGAGTCGTCCCAATCTGAATTCGATGAACGTTGACTATTTTCAATGGAGTTTGAATGTTATTATAAGTGAGGGACAATATTTAAAAATAAAAAAATGGGGTAAAGTGTTCGATTATGTTGGAAATATTATCTAATATAAATTAAGAAATGTGCTTATTTTTCGGGACCTTTCCTTTTAATTGCAAAATATTTTTTGCCTTACAAGTCATGCAGGGAGAAAAATGACTAATATAGAATATTGCTAATTTATTAAGAATCTTAATTTACTAAAAATGGGATTGCAGGCTCTTAACGAATGAATTGATAGGTTTCCTAATAAACTTTTAGTTATCACGATATCGGAACACGTGTTTTATTTCCTCATTTCGTCAATGTATATTATTAATGCAGGTGCACGAACACATGTTCCGGTATGTTAGGAACTTACTAAAAGTTTATTAGGGAACGGCCTGCAATCCCGCTTTTAACCGGATTACCAATATTTTAAAGAGATTTTAATAAATTGGCAATACTCATTTTTCTATTTGTGGTTGAAATTTGAAACGAATCGTGTTCTTTCAGATTATTCCTTATATCTTTGGAATCTTGAGCTTAATTTTTGAGATATGTCTTTAAAATTATCAAATGTTTTATTTTTTTTATGTTTTATTTAAATTAATAAATGTGCTTTCACTGTCGGAATGCTTTCTGCTGCGTGAAATGTGCTTCTATTTCTAGATGTTTCCTTTAAATTTAGGACAATGCATTTTTTACCGGGATCTCCTGTAAATTAAAAAAAAATCTCTCAGTTCACGATGTTGAAATTTAAAATAATTTTGTCGGTTTTTTTGCATGCTTTACTTTCCTATACAACTCCTCGATGGCTGAGATTATAAAAGTCAATTATCTGAAATATTGAGTGAATTAAAAAATTATTTTCTGAACTTAATTTAATTAACTTTTCTACAATTTGTTGTATCTCTCTCTTTTAGCTCAGGCCATCTGTATCTTTTAAAATAAATAATAGCTGTAAGATGACGCAACTGTTTTGGATTACTCACAACATTCCTTTCTAGTCTTATTACAAGCCATGTGTGTTAAATTCTCCACGTTCGTCTTTGCTCTCAGTTTTAATTAAAATATCCTATTTGCACTATTTTTACATTATGCAGACGAAAATAGTAGACAAATATTTTAATGCAGGAAGTAATGTGTTATGCAACTCAATTTTATTTATCTCAAGATCATTCGTTATCGCGCGCTGGGGATAAACCGCCATTCCTATTCAAATATTTGAATAGTTACTAGGTCTGAATTGCCAGGTACTGCACACTTCCTACCCTTGCGAATTTATTTATTTATTGATGTCGTTGTCATGATAATTATTCCCTAGAAGTATGCTAGAAATAATATTATTGTATTGGCTTACACTTGTTGGCCTTTTGTAACTATTTATAATATCAATACCAAAGACGTCCCATCTGTGATATCGCTGTATTTATTTCAACAACAACTGCGTTCTGAGAATCGTTTAATACGTTTAGCACGTCGTCCCCGCCGGTCGGTAAGCAATCGACATAAACCAATAGCTGTAAGACCCTGCGCAGGAAAGTCCCACACTGAACTGCGCTGCAGACCGTTACCCTAGTATAGCGAACATAATTTTACTGCGCAGGTTCTTACAGCCCTCACTGTATGTCGATTGATTACCGACTCGTGGGTCGACGGGCTTAGTTTGCCATTATATCCGTGGTTTGCTTATAAAAGGGCCAATGTTAGGCCATCACGTGTTAGTTTACGAAGCCTATAGAAAGTTTACTCTTTTTAGTAAGTTTTAATCTTAAGAAAAGCGATTTTTTGAAAATCAAAATTCATTTCTCGAAATCAAAAGGTCCTTTTAGAATTTAGGAGAACTAATTTTGAGGCGACACCGCCAAAATGTACTTCGCAATTGGCCATTTTAGATGTATGCAACAGATGGTAATTGGGCAACTCAGGACAGTGGCAAAAGTGATATAACATAACAAAATAATCCATTTCTCTTCACATTTTTGATCTCTAAATAATAACTAAATGCACATCCTTATCCATCAAGTATTGCATAATTTCAATGCGGTTCTTTACTTCTGACGTTCTACACACGTTCTACCCCTCCTTCGACACCTGTCTATACTCTGTTCTCCAACGTACCCAAAGCCTCCAAGTCCCGCCAGTTCACTTCGTGTCGCTCAGCCGCGAGTACCCGGTTCGAACGCCGGACGGCGCAACTCTTCGTCATGTAAATACTGTCGGATATACTCACCTCGTGCCCTTTGGGGGAGCTATATACACCTGTCGTGAGACGCACCCCAATTTACTTTTTCTTCCTTTTTTGCAATGTCCTTTAAAACACAGCCTGTGTCTTTAAATTTTGTAAAATAGACGCATTGTTTTATTCGTTTATTATTTGTTAAAATGATGAACACAGTGGTCTAGATATGTGGTAAATAATGTTTATTTCGTGTACAACGCTTGTGATTTATTATATATTTTTATTAACTTTGTGGTGGAACATGCATGGATTTCATTTTTTTAAATTTTAATTGTTTGATGTTTGAGTGTTTAATGGAGTCAATTTTGAGTTGTGTGATACAAAAGCAAACATAATTCTGATGAATGTCTGGTAATTATGTATATGAACTTTGTGTATACGTTTGGTGTATTTGGATGTACTCGGGTATGGTAAAAGAGCAAGCATTACCGGATGGAATATTAAACCTTTTTTAAATGTCGATTCCTTCAAACGTACCCAGATTTACTGAGGAAATCAAATTTCATTGCATCGTTCCGGCACACTTTATTTTTGGGAAACGATAGGAAATTTTGAATTAAGCGGTGCATACAGCCAGTGGTCATTGTCGTCGTTTTTAGTTTCGTCAAAAAGTGTCACCTACCTGTACATGTCCGAGGCGAATGAAATATTATATTCATTTGACATTATATATGACAGCGGTTTTTTTCTGTTAACGATAGATGAATTTTGGGATAATGAATGGACTTGTAAAAAAAAAACTCCGATGATACTAAAACCACATCAATAAAAATAATTTTCCTGCAGTTTTGGGTCCTTTTCATGCCTTTTCAATTTTAAAGATTTTTTCTTTCTTTCCTTTTTCAGGTGATAATTTTAATCACGACAATTATTGTTTTTTTCGAAAGAGAGCAATAACACTTTATTATTGCTGAAGTGTAGGTACTGCAACAGGATTTCGAATAATTTCTCCTCTGTATTTGTACTTATTGTTTACAGTTTTATTGCGTAGGCCAATGTTAACATAGTAGTGTTAATTTCCCGAATTATGACATTTGCGATATAATCGGCAAACGTGGGTTAAATTCCCACTGCAAAGTTTCTAATAAACATTTGGCATTTCAGCACCTTTGGTTAAAAGTAAAATAGAAAAGTACCTATGTGTGTTTTCGTGACTTCATTATTGTGATAACTGGTTTTTCCCTA
This sequence comes from Hesperophylax magnus, assembly GCA_026573805.1. Taxonomy (NCBI): domain Eukaryota; kingdom Metazoa; phylum Arthropoda; class Insecta; order Trichoptera; family Limnephilidae; genus Hesperophylax; species Hesperophylax magnus. Next base: position 14,858,616 of record JAIUSX010000012.1, read on the forward strand.
GTATTGAGTAGAGTTAGCTAGATAGTTGTAGATTGTTCACAGTTGTGGTTAAATAATACAAAACTTTGACAGTGTCCTTTTGTTGACTTTTGAAACGAAATCCCGGTGAAAACAGAAAAGATCCGGCTATGGTGGCCAAATTTGACCCAGTATAATATTTTTAATATTCGTAGATTTTTTTCAACCAGTTGTTACTACCCTGTTTTGTTTTTTCTTTGGAAAAACATGCGGTACTCAAAATGGTCCCTTTTTAAGAATTTATTTTAAAAATATTTTTTTAAACATACTAAACTCATTTGATTAATTATTTTTTTTTTTTATCTCGTATTACTGAATTATTTTTTTTATATAAGATTAGATATGAAAAGTTCATTAACCTTTTCTTAAATATCGATATCTTATTTGTATTGAACATTCTTTAGCTGGAGAAACAAAATAAAGTTATTAATTTGAATTCAGATCGCACTTCTCAAATAGTTAAATTTTGTTTGAATTTCTCTGATTCACTTCGTTATTTTTCTAAAATCTTTTTCTTCAATAATTCTGGCAATAATAGGGTTTAGTGATGTATCTTACATCACTAAATCTCTAATCTTGGTCTTATCTAAAAAAACTTGGTAAAATTTTTGTGAATCCATCCTTTAATTTAAAAAAAAAAATCAGCCGGTATGATTTTTCTATGAAGATTATAATATAATAATTTATATACCTGCTGTGAGTAATACTACGTTACTTGGAAAATCCGTCGAGAACATAAAAGTTTGTGGTTTTACGATCACAAACATTTAATTTATTATATTTATAACTGCTGAGTGCAGAAGTAGCCGTTGAGATAACTTATTACCGGTGTATTATAAATCCATAGGTAAATTATGCTAAGTTAATGGGTGTAAATGAAGACATGAGATGGGTTGGGCACTAAAGCCATGGAAATGCCATGATAGATGAACGATCAGTCTTTTGAATTGTAATTTATGTAGTAATGAAGAATGTAGTTTTTCAACAAGATAATGCGCTGACCCTCTTATGTGTTGATTGTATTTCTGCAACTATCTTTTTGGTTATAAAATTTGGCGTTCCATTGTAAATTCGCTGCTTTTTAATAGATACCATTTTTTTGTAGATTTGAGATGGACTGCATTGAAGTTGAGATTTAAAAAAAAAAAGTTTTTTTTTCTTTTCACTAGAATATTATAAACCGTAATATGGGGCGACTTTTTATTCGAGGGGCGACTTTGATCATCAAAGATGTCTGAATAATTTTCGCTTTTATTATTTTTTTACTCCGCGTACACATAATATTCAGACACAAATGCTTTTATTAAAAATTTAATTAATTTCAAATTGAAAATTGATAAAAGTAACCCCTTTTGCGGTAAGTTTTAACTATGAAATATAATATTTTTTTAATTTTTGAAATTAGTGGTGGGACATTATGTTTGCACTTTATTCCAGAGTGAATATATACTTCGTAAGTAGGTCTGAATAGCCTGGTACTTCCCAACCACCCCCTCACACATTTGCTCAATCTCACCCCTGAATTGAAGCTAATAATAAATTGAGATGCTTTAGTCCCGCTGACTTTCGACATTGAGAAAATAATTATTCTTCTGTATATTTCGTCTTCTCTAAATAGTATAAAATAAAGTCGCTTTCCGCGTCTGTCTGTTTGTGCGTTTAGTTTTAGTTGATAGACAGAGAATTTCTTCCGGAAGGTTTATTATGTACATTACTTGCATATTATATTTATAGAAAGTAAAGAAAAGTCTATGTTTCGTAATCAAGTAGTAAAAAAAACTTTCGGGCGCTTACATTGCTATCGCTGGCTAAGCCTTATGAGATACATCAACATAATGTACTACGGAATTGTATATCTTAAAAAGGCCTACAGAAAAGTCCGGGGTGGTGTATGTCTATCTTCTAAGGATAACCCCCCAGCAAAGCCGGGTACACGTCAGCTAGTTATTTATATTATTCGTTGATTAGATTATCCAATCTGATTAGGTTCAACATTTTTGTTGCGTCTGCCACGCCTTTAACACAGTTGTTATGTATTTCGAGTCATACCTAAACTACTTTTACATTTTTTGCCATGAAAATGGACAATATTAGACGTTCGAAATGTTGAATCAAGAAGGAGAAGGAAGCATAATACAGTTCAATACCACAATAATACAGTTTAATTCCACAATAACACAGTTTAATACCACAAAAATACAGTTTAATACTACAATAATACAGTTTAATACCAAATAAAACAACAAAATGATCTTGACCGTGAAAACCTTTAAATAATAATTTAAGTTCATTCCACCTACGTTGAAGGGCTTTTAAGTATATAAATTATTTAAATATACATACATAACTGAGGTCAATACTATTAAAGTTTTAACGTCTTGTAACCCAGAATATACCTTCTCAAGTCACTCGAGTTTACTAAAGCAAATAAACGTATCTTTCTAACGTGTGCTTTTGAAATTATCACCTGACAAGTTAAATTGACCAAATTGGCATAATTTTTTCCTCACTCAACTCAACTCGTTTTGCAGCATCACATGATGCCATCTAAATGGTTATTTTAAACTTTTTTCTTCTATATCGATAACTGATTATTGCGCACATATTCTGCAGTACATCATGCCACTTAATAGCAGTTAATTGATCATTTTTTACTTTCTCAATAATTATGATTCAATTATCTTTCGGCTTCTTTGGCTTCGTCAGAGTTTCATCACTCTCTTTCAACTCTCTGTTTTTTTTTCTTCTTTTTGACCTATTGCAATAAGTAAATATACTACCTATATTATTATCATGTCTTGTTTTAATTTTACAATTAAATACATATTTTTGCACAGCTTGAATTTTGAAATGAAAATTTCTTTGCTGATAATAGTTATATTTACCTAGATATTCCAGATAGAAAGAGCTGTAAAAAATTAATTAAATTCGTTTATAAATTTCTCACCTTTGAGAGGTTTAAAAAAAGCTATAGTACGACAGATTGATTATCAATTTACAGTACTAATTTCGGTTGTGGATCTTTCTATAACTCTAGTTCAATGAACTCTAGAACTTTAGAATTGAATTTAATTTTTATTTTCAAAATTTTAAGCTTTTGTTTGGAGAGTTCGATAATCTAGCTACCTACCTGTAATATATTATTTTAATTTCCATTTTCAAAATTGGAACAGATTTGTCGAAAATACAGACTATATTACAAGAACAAGAATCGAAAAAATTTGCTACTCTTTTTTTCCTCTAATTAGTCCAAGTTGACCTTCAAAGTGACCGGAAACTACCGAATCCAGTCCTCGCGCACTCGCGCGATAATAGTTGAACACTTTGACGAGATACATATTAGTACGCAATAGCGCCTCTATGACTGTCCCGTGATTTTTCACGGGTCTGCGCTAGTATTTACGTCGTGCGGTATCTTGAACAAGTCGAGACGACTATGGTCCAAGATGAATAGGCTATCGATTATGCACTATAATAGAACTAAGAATTGCAAAATTTGCAGAATGACTGTTTTGCCAGGAGAACAGATTTTAGCATGTACATTTTTTTTCGTTGTTTCGAAAGCGATGAAAACATTTAATACATAAATCAAAATCAGCTTCAGTTTGCACCATTTGAATGATCGATTATTTATTCGTTTTAAGTCTTTCGGCGAATCGTTTTTTTCTCCAAACTCGGAGACTGAAAAGATCGGTACAAATTAATGATTTCCCCGGCGTGTGCATGTCAAAATTAGCGATGCCGATTTCGCAACAATCGAGTCGAATTTTCGTAAACGAGTTGGTTAACCTTCCCGTACCCAGATGATAACTGACATTACTTTTAATAATAATATTTCGACGATTTTCGGGAAAAATCACTATTTACTAAATAGCCGATCTAATTGTAGATCTTGTGGTAAAAACACACCAAATACCAAGTCAAGCAAGTTTATTTTCTAAATTTTGGATTTCACCATAGTGATTCCGGGAATTTCTTCCACCAGAATCAGGTGCAATATACATGTATATTTAAAATAAATAATTGGGTGGTGAATAATTATAACCCGACTTCTTTCCCATCTAATCTAACATATTATTTACCCACCAGGTTGTAATTATTTTGCATTGCTAAAATGGGGGACCATTTCATCCGAAAATGTTACGCAAAATGCCAGAATTATCGGCTTTTGATAAAAACAAATATTTTCACTTCTTCAATTTTTATATTAATGAGCAAGCTTACGTAACAATAGCCTTTAATTTTAGTTTTTCCTTAGAATTTATTTTAACAACAAATGTATTAATTATAAATTTATGAAAAATCGAACAATTTTATAGAAAGCTAAACTTGGATTGTTTCGCACTTCATCAAAATTGATGACAATCAAATCAACGATCATCACCAGTATAAGGTTTGTCGGATCAAAAGCTGCAAACACTAAGAAAAATGTGACTGATATTATTATGTTAATTTCAAAAGATGCCTAAAAATTTACAGATGATTGAAGATGAAATAACGCTGTCGTATCATCTTGGATGCGGAAGATCGTTTTCAAACTTGGGAAAGGGATGTTTAGACGGCAAAGTATGTCGGATAAAAATCTCCAATCACTAAGAAAAATGTGATATCGTCACCTCCATGCTAAAGTTGCGAATTTGCCATTGACGAATCATCTGACAAAAACTTGACTTTTGATAAAAAAAAAATTATCTCTTTGATGATACGATATATGATGTAAATTTTAAATGACGCCAAAAATTTAACAGATAAATGAAGATGTGGTAATGCTATCGTGCCATCTCGAATGTGCAAGGACGATTTCGAACTTGGCAACGGTAAGGTTAAACTACCAAGTATAAAGGTTTGTCGGATAAAAAGCTCCACGTGCTGCAGTGTATACACCATAAGGCTCGGCGGTGTCTTTATGCGGCGTTTAAGAGACATTAACCATACGTGAATTTATTTTTAAATTGCAAGTACCTTCTGGATGCATTTTTATTGGGATTTTTGTAAAACGTCTTTCGACATGTAATTTATCTCTCTGGTCAAAATAATAAATCTTCGTGGATTCTCTTTCATATTTTTTGATCCCTTCTTCAGAGGTGGTTAACCTTTCATTGTTATTTTTTTTACGTAGATTAATGCTGCATTGTGTATTAACAGATTTGGACCCTACATTAGACACGCTAATTACTCGATAAGTGCGATCTGTATCCATACGACAAGAAGTATGTATGTAGAAGTATATATAGAAGATGTAACCATTTCACTTAAGAGGAGCGGATGCTCGGCATTTTTCATACAAAACTACCCGAGACAAACCTAAGCCAAAATACCCAACCAAATTGAATAACGTTATTTGATCAAAAGGGATAGCACATATCTAGTACATACGTAACGTGTATTATTTTATTTATTCGTGTTTTAAATTATGATATTGGCAAGTTTGGCATTTTTGTGAGTTAGTTGTAATTATTGAAAAATAATTTTATGGGCTACATGTGTTGATATAATAAAATAAAAAATCGTAAAGAAGGCGTTTTTTCGTGTAGAAACTTTAATTTATATACGACAAATTCGTGTTCCAACGTAAATTGGTGATTTGTAATTTTAATTCATTATTATTTTTTTATTTATTTTATATTTCATCTTATTCCTATAGTAAATAGAGCAATTTAAAAAAATATATATTACAAAATAACATAACATTTCAAATTATAACGGTATGCAAACTTGTTTAATGTTTTTTTGAATTATTTTACTACTCAATAAGGTGTGCTTCAGTAGCTCGTATTTATGGGAGGAGTATTTACATGCAAAAATAAAATAATGCCTAAAAGGCGACGTTTAAACAATATTCATAGACTTATTATATAACATATAAATTAACATAATTCAATCTTCACATTATCTCTTGACAGGCCAAGATGCCAAACAAAACTTCTGTAACCAAGTGGGTCTTCCGACGACCCCATGATTTTTGTCTTATGGACTTTTAAACTATAGAAATCCCAATTATTCAGTCATTACGAAAGAATACGTAAAATACTAAAATGATATGTCAAGTATTAAAGCTAATACAAGGAAGATTGTAATTTTGGGTACTACCTACTCCTCCACTTGGCTGCGGGATAGTTAACAACAAATGTAATTCAATATACACAATTTTAGAGAATTAGTTTTAGAAAAATAATAACAAAAGCCAAAGTTTTTGTTTAAATGCTTGATAGTATAGATCAAGTTAACGTGCGTCATTATCCAATTCCAGGGAGTTAATTTACTTTTTGAAATGTTCATATTTTAATGTTTCTGTTACATTAATTTGTTTTAGGATAAATAATATATTGTACCATATCACACCTGAATACAAGTAGTGGTGCTGAGCCGTGGTAGTTTTTAGCATTGGGATGTCTACTAAGCCATTTTAAGCCATCTAAGTTTTAAATCAGTTGCTTATCCTATCTAAGGGATAAATTTTATTGGTGAAATATTAATATTCTTTATAAATTTGATATAAGGCGTTTCTTTGATACGATTCTGTGATAGATGGTACATTAAATTCCCGAAAAATCTCTTAAGTTGGGAAATTGTATGGTTTCCTAAGGATAAATTTAATAAGTATTCTTTGAATTGTAATTATGGGCTATAGCCATATAGGTAGCACTAATGCCATACTGCGATAGACTGGATTAATGCATAATATACAGTTTTCATGATTAATTGATGTCCTGTGTTTTTAATGTCCTGTGTTTTATAATTTAAAACACAAATACCACATATCCTTACTAAATATTTGCTATATCTTTGGATTAAAAAAATCAGTTTAGTTGGGTATTTTGGTCTCAAATCCAAATTAATGTAATTAAGTTCGTTTGAGACATGGGAATATTCCCCTACACACCAAACACGCCCACAACACTCCTACTTCTGCTGGTTTTTCTTCAATCGTGACTGATTCAAAGGTTACGAAAAATATGGGAATGTTCGAATTACTTGTACTACCTTCACAATTAATATGGTTTGATGACCATAAAAATAGTACACTTTCTAATATTTTGTCTCATTACATTTATTTTAACTTGTTGTGCACCTCTGATACTGATGATCCTTCGATGCTCGTTACTCTTGTATAACCTTTTTTCTCGTGTGACGCCATTTATTATACATAAATTATTTCAAGTCTCGGTATATTTTAGCAAAGTCAATAAATTATCTTTGAAAACCCTCGCATCCATCCCACTAACACTGTCAGATATTCTACAAAACATACTAGTAGTTATGTTACAAATAGGTATGTTTCAAATTTTCTCTTATTCAATACATTAACAAACCAAAATATACTCTGAAATCATTAGATTGGTAAGTAGGCACTTAAATACCCATCTGCTTAATTATATATAAGCAGGTTGGTACCATAATATTGAAACTCTCATTCAAAGTAAGAAGTCGTCGTTTCTGAAGAAAAAAATCCAGTTTTGCTCTGTAAAATGAACTGGTCTATAAATCGTAGGGCGTTTGTTTTGTTGTAAACTAAGTTAGAAAAAATATATTTATTTATCTAACAGCATATTTTCATTCCGGAACCACGTCAATTAGATTTTTATTATAATTTTATTTGAACATAACATTTGCTTTTGGGACGGCTATAATTCTAAAATCCACAACGACTAGGGATAACTTATCCAAATACAACTCGACTTCTATTTATAAAATGTCTTTGGTGCAAAGTGATCATAAACTATCATTTGTAATAAAATCTCCATATAAAGCGTATATTAAATGTCTAGTAAATTACCTCTCTTAATTGGTAATTCCTGTATTTCAATGGCTATTCAAAAGATCTTCAATTGCATTCGTGATATATCATAAATTATGTAATAATAATTGTAAATATTCCTCCAATTGGGTCTTAGCATATATAAAGATTCTTGATCATGTGAGTCTTAACACTTAAAAAAATGATTTCATATTTTGAAAATGGTTCAGATTTGAACGATAACAAATAATTAAATAACGAGCGATAAACCCATATTTTATTTGCACATGATAAATAAACTGATAACAATAGATAATTTTTGTTAATTTATCCTTCATTTTACAGTCACGGTAAATCCTATTTCGAAATGGCGTGTTTTTTAATCATTTTATCAATATCTTCATAATCAGTTAGCCATAAAACTCATAAACCATCAATTACTTTTACACAGGCTTTTGTTTTTTTTTTTTAATTTCTTTATTATTTTTTCTTCCCGTTGATAATCATTTTGATAAATCCCATTTTTATCTAACTAAATTATCATTTTAATTTGAAATTCGATTAGCAACGTATCTTTCTTTACAATAAATATTTTGAACTCTCACAAAAAGCAATCACTTCGTGGTTAGACGATTATATATATATTTTTTTGGAAATCACTGTATTGACTATATAAACAAATGTGAATCACCAACCGGTTTCGGTTCACCCTGAACCTTCCTCATGCATACTAAAATTATTACAGAATTACAGTACCTACCTTATTTTATAAACATGGTTTGGGGGGGTGAAATAAACATCAACTTCGTTTGGGGGGGGGGAGTAAAAGAATGTAACTAATTGTGGGCGTGTGAAAGCAGAAGGGGAACGTTTAGTAGTAGAACATTATTTTCTTTAAATGTAAATTAATTGATTTAGTACTAACTTAGAATAATACACTATTCATTTATAAGGAACCCCAGCGTATACACAATAATACATTCAGATACAGAACAGCAAACGTCGATTCTAAAATATGATTTAAAGCAATTAAAACAGATGGTTCCTGACGTCATTCGATCCTGATCACAGCGCATTTCGGAAAATGTGTTAATAAAATTTGTCAATTAAATTAAATGGTGAATATGTATTGTGAAAAAAAAAACATTTGACTGCAGTTCCTTGTTGTCTTTTATAATAAGTAAGTCTTAAATTTAATTCTCACTACAATTTTAGCTATCTTATTAATTAATTGATTTTACAACTTAGAAGAATTCACCGTACACGAAATATCGATCGGGTTGTCGGAACGGGGCACAACATAAGAGTTATTTAAAGACCCATGGTCCGTGCATATTGTGTGCGCGTATTGTTTGCTAACCCAAGCAAGTCAGTCAGTCTGTGACAAATCGCAGAGGATCGTGCATCGTTATTCAGCTTGTTCGGCTCCAGTCACCTTTGCTCGCTCGCCATGTGTGTTAGTGTTACTCCGGCTGTGAGGATGGAAGCAATTATTTTTGTTATTATTCTTCATCAGGGCTAGGCTGATGATGATGACTCTTGTAGTCGATGATGTTTGTTTTGAACGCATATGCAAAGAATAATATCTCACCCGCATTGTCATCAACAAGTCATCATCTGTTAATCTCATTCCGGATTCGGTAATTGCTTATTGAAGTTGTTTTTCATCAGTGCAAGAGACGATTAATTGTTCAGAAGATTTTGTTCCTTGATGATAGTGAAAACATTTTTTCATGAGTTAAACAGATATTGTCGAGACATTTATCTCTTTCCCAATCCGGTAATTGTTTATTGAAGTTGTTTTTCTTCAGTGCAAGGGACAATTTGTTCAAAAGATTTGCTCGATTACATACTCGGTTTTTGTACTTATTGTAAAGTTGTTTTTCATTAGTTCAAAAGACAGTGAATCAATACTTTTACGAACTCTGCGCAAAATTTGCATCTTTCAAAATCCACAATAAGTCGCCGAGTTATGACTGTTACGAGTTCTGAGTCAACATTTTACGGGCTTTGAACTCAACCTACTGTGTATGCATTTTTGGCTTTGATCACCCCCAAAATGCAGTGATTACAACAAAGTGAAATAGATTTTCGAGTAGCCATGTCTAATTCCAGTCTCACCATTGATAAGATGACGTTTTCTCGCGATATCACTGACCGCATTAAAAGACCTTACTCGGATTGTGATAGTGCTTGAGGCCAGATTCAGACTGAGAGATTGAAGGCCGCCAGTGCGAGGTGGAGTGTAGTGGTCTTTGGTGGTGTTTGGGGAAGGAAGGTGGAAGGATGCTGAGGTGCGACACGGGCTCCGTGTTCGGGATGGACCGCGCGTACATGTCCCTGAGGGCGAGGAAACCGCCGAGGATCAATCTTACGGTAAATATAAATTGCTTCTACGAAAATGTACATTTTTCTTATTTTTCATATTAAAGTTGTCGCATGTACCGGGTTCCTGATTTTCGTAAAAATATTTCCAATGTTATCGGATTTAACCACAGACCGTCCGACGTCGTTGGATTTAACCTTTTGTTTCCATTTCATGAAATGAATAATACTTTAGCAATTAGAAATGTTCTAATTTTCCCAACCTTTATCTGTGGTTGCATTTGTTATTCTCTTGTTTACTTCATGAAGATGTTATCGGGCTTCGGGTTAAGTAAGAGCCTAAAGGAAGGGATTTCATAATCTTATAACTAAATGTAGTGCGGTAGACAATTCCTGGAAGCTCGTTTAATATTCCAGCAAAATGAAGGATATGTACAATCAACCATTGAGGGAATCTACTACAGTTTCACTAACTCTATCTACGCTTTTTTATGGTAATCAACATATTATTATGAATCGGAAGAGTTTCATCAATATGTCACGTCAAGATCTTCAATTTGATCATGATACTTGTTTTTCAGTGAATAAATTCGAGATATTAATAAATCTTTGATGTTGCAACAACGTTTTTCGTGCCTTTTTGACGCCGCCATTTTTTTAATCTATCATCATACTTTAGGTGGGTCCTTTGTGGAGTTAAATGTTAAATTGATCCTTTGTAATTATTTTCATCACCATTTTGTCCGGAAACTGGCAGGAGTGTTCACACTGCCTATAAAAAGACGCCGGAAGCATTTTTCCTTCTAATGTAAACAGGGCTATACTTCCATCAACATGAACTCTAACCATTCCCCCATATAATTGAAACCCACTCACCTTCCCAAATATATTTTCATTTCAATGAACATTCCCCATCTGCGTGATAGGCTAATAATAACTCCTGTCTTTATTTTGTTGGAACACATTAAAGAAGATTATTTCTTCGATATCCTGATGACGCTTTCTTTCTACACCCGTGTTTTTATTTCCATCATTTTAAAAGTTATTTCTAATTTGATAAAATCATTCACCGTTACGTTATTAGAATCAGTTGAAAACACGAATAAACGGCCTTGTTCTTACTTAATGAGTAATATTTGCGTTCAAGCGAATTATTCGTCATATCTACCTGTTTCTTTGTCCAGTTTTGCTTCATTACTTATAAAATGTGCGCCAAAGTTGAACATTTTACATTCTAAGCTCTGTTTTATTGAATGCGAACTGCAAACGGAATTGTTGTATTAGACGTTATTTTGCTCCACAATATTCGTCCATTGCGTTAAAATATAGAGGTGTTTCATAGGTGGATTGTAAGTTATTACAAGTCCCTCTACATTTACCTCTTTCCAAGGAGTAGCAGTTTTTAAGATATTGATTTTAATTGACATATTAAAAAAAATAGATCTTTCCCAATTGAACTGTCCGTAACACTCTGAAAATTTTCTGTATGTATTCGTACGTAAATGTGCTTCGATATACGTGGTGTCTGGAAACTAGTGGTGCAAGCCGAAAACTGGTGTATCTACATCGCATTTAGTGTCAAACTTGTGGTATAAGTTTTTTTGAAATGAGCTTTCGTTTTCGAGTAAGGTAGGCGACACATTACGCTATGCGCATCATGACTTAGCTTATTTCAGCATATCATGGTAGTGAATGGCGAGCGATATGCTGAAACATGCCAAGCCACGAAAATATAGCGTGGTCTGTCACAGGCTTAAATCGAGTTCGAAGTTGGAATTTATGTGATCACATTTGAAAAAAATCGGGCGCTGGGGGATTTCTATAAACTGTTTATACTATTTAAAAATGCGTCATACCTAGACCCGGCTCCAACCCTTTAGTTGCCGAAAAAAGGGAAATAAGTATTTGAAAAAAAAATACGATTCATCAGTTTCCCGCTTGTACCACTAGTTTCCGGACACCGTGTATATGTTATAATTTACCTCTCTTATCGCTCATTCCATAGACCTACCAAACGTGTAACAGTTTTTGTAAATCTTTTTACTTCACATGAATAATACATGATTCTGTACTTACGTATATGTGAAATAAATAAATTTTGAATTTTGATCAAAAGATCTTTCATATTCAATACCCTGTATTTTTATTTCTTGCATCATGTTTTGTGATTCATAATAGGTAATTGGTAAGTGACAAATATATAAGGCGCCCTTGATATGATATTTCATAAAAATTGCGCAATGTAAGTGTTCTTGATCGAATTAAAATAATAGGCCATAGACTGTAGTTAGTAGTAGTTCGGCGCCACCGAAGAAACAGAAATCATTATGATTTTCAAACTTCGGCGACTAGCAGCTTATTGTGAAGTTGCCACTATCTCTTTTACCTTTATAGGTCAGACATAGGTTTATCGATATTAGAAAAAAATAAAATTTAACCTATACAAATATTACCTATACTACTTCTAGTAGTTATTACAGTACGCAGATATATACATATTGATTTAATTTAAACCTTATGATTGAAAACGGGGAACAGCAATGTTTAACGCGATGCACTACGTCGTGTAATCTTCAAGGTTAAAACGTCGAGTTTAAATAGGGTTATTTTTTTATTAGTTTCAATTGCAAAGTTTGTAAATGATGTAGGTATAAAGTATAATATACGTATAAATTCATTTTTACACGGACCTCTTCACTAGGGTTTCCTGTAGTTTTTTAACTTTTGTATTTAGTTTTAAGTTTTTACGTCGTCTTCATAATGTTTGTAAGTTGAACTTTTGTTTTAAATATATTCATTTCCGTTATTTTTTATTTTTATTTTTTATTCTAGATAAAAAGAAAATGACATTTTTCACTTATTTAACTAGAAATAACAAATACATTACACAACGATATTATTCACTTTCATTTGAGTTTTGTTGATTGAGCATAAAACTGAACAATTTTTTTTTAAATGTTTGATTTGGTAGAGCATTGTATAATTTCGTAGCATAGAATTTAATATTTCTCTGTCCAAAAGATGTTTTCAAACTGGGAGTAACCAGTATATTTTGGCTTATTGCTCTGGTTAAGTATTTATGTTGGTTACGCCAAAAGATTTCACTAATTTTGGTTGGAGATAGGAGTTTTATTTTGCCTTACAACTGTTAAGAAGGTAAATGGTAGAGGAATATAGGAAAAGGATAGGAGATCTACATCAACTTTCAATACATTCTATACTCATGCATTAATTTGTGATCGTACGCATCGACTTCGGTTCGATATTTCTGAAGATTATCAATAAGAATACCGATATTATGATATTGTGTGTTATTGTTGGTTATTGGGGACTCCGAAGCGCCAAGTTAATACCATCCGGAACTTCGTCCAAGTAATGCTTTTATATCACATTTTCTACCTCGCTGTACGATGCACATCTTTGACAACTCTAGCTGTACACTGAACATTCCCATCAATTTACTTCTACACGCCTTTCTCGGATTGCATAAAGTTCTAGAGGTCCAGGCGAACAGCGACAACATATTGTTGCATTCCCACGGAGCTTTCGGCTTCAAAAACAATTACATCGCAGGCCTAAGCGACTGATTTGCAGTACTATCACGTTCCTCTGGCTCAATGATCGCTCAGAATGGTAATGTTGTATCGCAGTACCTGTATCTGCACTCGCTGTATTATGCTGGTACTATTGGCTTGAATCAAAAGAGGACTCTAAACGTTCACCGGATATGTAAAGTGCGGGATGCTTTTGGTACGATTTGCCTCTTGACTAAATTGAATTTGCTGGTCATGTCCAAAGTCCACGTTTCAGACTCGGTCACTGTTTTAAAGCTTTTGTCTTTAGCATTTTTATACAGGGACTTGTAGCATTTACATTTAATATAAAGATATAGTACTACCCGGCCTCGTGTGAGTTTCATAACTATTTTTTTTGCTTTCATAGACAATTTTCTACAGTTAAAAATATGGTTAAATAAATTTATCGAAATTTTCAGCGCTTGATGAAAATTACGTTTAGAACTGAGAGACGCTAGACACCACAGTTTGATAGTTAAAATGTGCATTAGTGAATTTGTGTAAAATCTTATTTTTAATTGTACCGTGCTTTATTTGTGTTGTGATTCAATTTACTATCTATACTAAGATTGATTTGAATTTCTTCTAACTGTTTTGTATTTTTATGTGTTATTTTTTTTTTACTCTTTTTACGTTTCTTTGTGTTAGCCTTAATTATCATTTTTTTTACAAATTCAATTTGTGTTTCGCAAAAGAATGCTTTACGCGTGTCCTGTAATTCATTCTAGTCACCATAGTATGTATCAGTACCTCCATACCTAGTAAAACTTGTGCTTGCGTACGTTTCGCTATTCCGTTTCCACTGTGTGTATTTAGTATTGTAAGACTATTGTAGTTGAGGCTTAGAAATCATGGCTCTGAAAGTGATCGTGAATACTAGAATTACTAGATATGCGTTACTCCACTTTATATAATGGCTCTTGTCTTTCGGCCACAAGACGTGCTTTGTCTTACCTGAAACCATTTAAAACGAATTCCTTTTGAGATAATGGTCTCTTTCGATTCGTGTGGAATGTTGTACCGTATTTCTTACTTGGTGAACTGAAATGTTAACATACTTAAACAAACAAATGTCATATAAAGACTAATTTTGTTTCCACTATCAACTTGTTTTTGAAAAAACCTTCCTTCGTAAGAATGAAAGTTTATCCAAAAAATAATTAGAATTGGAAGGATCAAAGGGAAGTATGTTAAATTTATTTAGAAAGTTTTCACGATATCGATTGCTTCCAAGTTTTCTATTTTTGGGTCAGAATGGTTTTCTGCATTTGTTATTTCATTTTTCGTCCTTTCATTGTGTATGTTATTACAGTGGAAAATATTTAATTTATTTAAAACAAACGTTGGTTTCGTTTATTATTGTGTAATACTAACGTTGTTGCCAGCTTCCGTTTCAATTATCTAAGTGTTTCAAAATATTTCTGGCATCATCTTACCCAATTTGAAATGCGTGCGAAGTTGTACATAACTAAGTCGAAGCATTAAAATGAATTCGCTCTTTATTTGTACTGACCGAGAATAATAATTAGTCGCGTCACCCTTCAATTGGCTTCGTTAGCTGTGCACCTACTTCTGTGCGAGTGATTGTTTTAATTCTTGGTATTATCAATATAATTCATAAAGTGTGAGAACATTGTGACTCACTGTCTGTTTCTACTTCTACCGCCGGATAGATTCATTTCCCTCTCGTTTGGATTTCTTAGATTCCGCTACATCTCATTGTTAGGCCGGATGTTCACGTTTTTTAAATTCTCGAGACAATGTCTTGTAGACGCTGATTCACCTTTCGCTCTACGTTTTACGTGGTTCTTCGCTATAAATTCAACGTTCTTCTAAGAGTCGACTATAATAAATTTTCTTCTCTCCTTTTCTCTTTCGCAAAACCTCCGATCACCAAAACAAGCTTTCCGAAATAAAAGCCATTACCTATTTCAGTTTAATGTACTTTTTATAGTATAATAATATATCTTTATAAATGTGACTTAATGCAAATTACAATCATAATCTCTTACCTTGCTTTATTTTCATATTTAATCATTTTTCTTTCTATTAATCGGTACCATTTACCTATTCTTTTTTAGCTGTCTGGATTTTACCAATTTATTCAAATAAATTATTTTTATTTTTTATTCTCGGTCCTGAATTTATCGTATTTTTTATTTTATAATTTTTGTGTTTATTTTGTTGAGCCCAATTATAATTTTACTTAAATTATTCCCAATGTCAGAAATTCATACCCACTTTAATCTAAAGTTTTATTTATTATATTAGTGAATATAGAATCCTGCAGCTCATGTACATGTTTATTGTCACACACATAGCGCCCATTTCCACAAGCAATAACAATAATGTAATTAATGTCAAACTGCACACGACGAATTTATAATTAAAATAACATTAAATTAATTATTACATGTGCACATGTGACATATCTAAATCTAATACACGGAAAAACGATTACCATTCCAAATAAGTTCGTCGTCAACTTCTAACCTATGGAGTATTTTATTTTCCCAACACTCCCAACTCCCACTCTCAACTTCCCAGAAGAGGAAGTCGGTAGAGAATACCGATACAGTTTAATGTACTGAAAGTGATACGTCTCATTATAAACCCAGTACCTACCGTACATCAAATACTATTTTTAAGTAAATTAATCAATATTACTTTTTTTGAACTGCTATATTTTTTATATCAAGGCCGATTTCGGGACAACCGTTCCTTCCTCAGCGCAAAATACATACTAACATAACATTTTTTTTTAAATTGGGTGAATATATATGTGTTGAAGTGGGGGTGGAGGCGTTACTAGGGATTAGTGAAGAGTTGGAAAAGGGATAGAACTGACGCTAATGGGATTATAATATATATATCTTAGATGCGACTGAGGGATAATATGTTTTTCATTTATTAATTCAATTATTTCTGAGCAATTTCATAATACTTACTGTTTTTTAAGTTCTTCTTAGTGTATGTATTTTCACATATATAACTTCGTTCGCCTTCCTTGAAAACTGAAACGATAAAGTTTTTTCTTTTAGCAATCCCAAATCATTAATTTGTCATTATTTTCCTCGAAACAGATTTCCTAGATCTCTTTAAATATTTTCTACACATTTACCGTTTTATTTTATACCATTACTTGTCTCATTATCACAAAACAGAATCCGTCTGGTCCAATAAGAATAAATCCTCGCCGCTAGTCGTAAGTTATTCCGGATGGATAAACATCTTGCGGATTATTCCTAATGACTGCTTCGCGTGAAATATTAATGTTTACCCAAATGCCACGCAACTCCCACCGCATCTAGAAATTATACAGTCTTAGAAACTACTTGTTGTAATAATTTTCACAGAGAACTTGGCGGAAATTTGTATTGTTAATGTTAATTCATTAAGATTCTCCGGAAACGCCAACAATATAAAGTTTTAAAACTGTTTCTTACGATTTTCTCAAAATAAACAAGCTTTCGTGAAAGCCGCGAAAATTCCCCACGTCATCCATCCCTTGATCCTTGATTTACAATGGAATAAGCCAAGATTTTCTTTAGAATTGCCCCAGAAAGACAATACTATTAAATAAACAATTCATAAAAAAATTCAAATCAAATTTATAAAAACGTGGTTCCTAGATATCTGACCTCATTGTACGTTTCAAACGCCATTAGAAATAATTGATTTTTCTCAAATTATTGTTTACTTTAATACAACTTGCTTCATTAACGTCAGGCAGGCAGGCCCCGTCATATTAATCTCGATGTGATGTTCTGAGAAGCTTTTCACAAAATTGCTTTTCATTTTTCACCCTGCAGTTTCCTCCATGAAAATCTTATATTAAATATTCGACGAAATATAACTTTTCGCCAAATTGTAAACAGGAAAGGATTAAAATATAATCCCACAAATTTTTAGAATTTATTCCTGAAATTTTCCCGAAATTTCTTCTTCATTTTAACTGTAACTATTTTCTTTTCTCACGACCTCCACAAGTGGATTTAGTAGAGTTAAGTGTGAACCACGCTTTCAACAATTTGTTTTTCGTATTTGTTATTTTGTCTGGACGTATGTAAATTCTCTAGGGTGGTTGCACGAATCTAGTTAGGAATCCTCTGTTTATTTTCTTCCTTCTGTTATTATTTTTCCAAACTGCACTTAATTAAATGCGTTATCCTGGTGCAGTCTCGACCCTCAAATTGTATCATTTTAACTTCCTCTTCGGACAATTACTGGGGGTATTGATGTCATTTTAAAATGGAGTCAGTTAATTGTGCAAGTAAGTGTTTATGTTATGGCGGGCGTTTTATCAATCGGCTTAACGCGAGTGCGGCGTTTGTCCAGCCCAATGAATGGAATGCAAGCTACAATAATTAGCTACAATAAGGTCCAAATTAATGGTGTTGGTATGGAGTATGGATGTCTGACCTTTCACTGAATACCCGACGCATGCAATATCTCTAATATCAAAAGAAGCGACACTAGCAGTCCACAACGGAGTGCTGATACCAGCCCTGATGTAGGGCAGTGAGGCAATGAACTGGCAGAGGAAGGATGAAATTACACTGCTGTAGAAATAAAATCCCTGGAAAGAATGTGTGATATGATCTTGAGAAAAATGTGCAGATTGCAAAGAATACAAGACGATGATGTAAGCGTAATGAGTAAGATTTTGAAAGCGACGTTCTGATTGTAGAGCGAATGAACGAAGAAAGGAGTGTAAGGAGAATATATAACGCGAATGTGAATGATAGAATAAGTCTGGAACGCCCGAGGAAAACATAGCACGATACCAAATACTTGAATCAGGCCATGTCTTGATATTGAGACTCTTGATTCAGAATTACAGAAGGCGGTGTATCAATGTGAATTAAACAAGTAGTGTGTGCCAAGACCGAGTTGTGTGGCGTTCCATCCTCTCTGCCTACCCCTGAGAAAAACGGCGTGATGATTAGTTAGTATCAACTTTTGTAATCCCTGCTACTATTTATACTGGTAAGTTTTTTATATGACTATAAATTTAGGATTCACCATAAAAGTATTAGGGGTGTAAATGGGGGTAGGATGTCTGGCAGAAAGTAACACCTTCCTTTTGGCAAATCTGACAATCACAGATACTATTGCCTTGTAAAAGCTCTCTTTGATATAAGTTATACAACTATAATGTACTGCGGGTTGTTTTAAGCTGAAATCTTTCTCCCGTGACGTTCTGCGTCTCGTGTGACAATTCTATGTGCCGACCATTTATTATTAATCTTTTTAGCAACTCTCCGATCAGTCGTTGATTAACTTGCTTCCAATATCTCCTTTTTTTGCCTTCATCTTCTTTCTTCATTGTTGCCAATCGTGATTTTTGTATCCATTTTTGGTGTCGGCAGTTTTGTAAATTTTCTACCTTTATTTATTTTAAGTCCAAAATTAATCTAGACAGTTAGAATCTCATACTCATTGATATGGAATATTATCGTCTATGTTAATAAAAGTATACAACTTCAAATGTCTGTGAAAACAATATTTACCTTTTTGTAATCTAATCTTCATTTGCAGGTTCCTACTTCTAGACTATTTTATGACACGCGTGTCTATTAGCGAAATCTAATAGTAACCTAGTTCTTGGTATAAATTATTTTTTAAATAACGTATTTCTAAGAGTTGAAATTTTTAAATTACTATTGAGTATTCGAATCTGCAATACGTTTTTTTGCGTAATTCGTAAACTAGGTGATCGTGTAGGTACGTCTGTTGACGAAATGTCATTCGGTATTCTATTCGTTGATCAATTAAAATTATTTCAGTATCATTCACTGTAACGTTGGTATAGCACGTAATTATTTCGTTTCGGCTGTTTGTTTAATTGTTCGAAGTTTCGTGGTTTTGACCCCTGCTAAATGTTAAACGATGTAAAATGTATCGATTTAATGATAAAGTCGTGAATAGAATATCTCAACAAATGTACCTACCTAATTTTCAGGCGTTAAATCGCATTTATTTGTCTTGGTTGTGTAATAATTAGATTGATCCAGTGATAACCACACTCGCCTTTTTTAGTGTCAGAACTTTAAAGTGAACTACCTAGTTTTATCTGTGTTTTTTTTTTGTTATTATTTGAGTTCTCTTAGCTTATTTCTTTACATGTGTATACCTACTTTCTTTAGCATAGAAAACGTAAACATCAATAACGATCGAATTCTAATTGATTCACCTCCATTAAAGTTTAATAAGACAAATTGATTTAAAGATGTTTTAAAATTTGAATAATAATAAAAACTGTTTTAAGTGAAATCACTACTTATAATTTTTTTAATTTCTCGTTTGTTCTACTTATTAAATAATTTTTCAGCACGTAAGCATTGTATATAATATTCCATTTATACGATATTTATCTCTGTTTTGGAATCGCTTGTCACAGTTTTAGTTAGTTTCACTATGAGAACATTAATCTCTTTAATATTATTACTTGTCATAACAATTATAATTTCTAATCGTTCTAGTTCGAAGAAACCTTAATTTAAGCCAACACTTAATCCTCTGAATACATTTTTTGAATGACTCCTTTGTCTTGATCGTGAATTATTTTATTTTATTTTTTATACACAGCTCCTGATTGTTTATCGTCCATTGTTTTCGCGCATTGACGTCAAGCATCTTCAATAAAATATGGGCACGAGCTCATAAAGATTCTAGTAATAATATTGAATGTAGTTTAAATGTCTCTGGTCCTTTACTATGTAATATTGAAGATAGCGTTTCTATTCTTATTCACTGGCACAATCAAAAACACCGAACAGATAATCCCCAAAAGCTAAGTGAAGTTTTAAAAATGATGAACAAATTCTGACTGTCAATAGAGACCGAATATTTGATGAATGCATTTGTGAAAATTCTGGACATCTGAATCCATGTTTATATTCTTTCATTGTCACCAATTTGAATGGATCATTCAGTAATTTAGAGTGCAGTTTGCTAACACATGTGTCCTTGTTCAAATATTGTCCAGTCACATCAGTTGACGTGGAACATGGAACGGTCGTTTTTTGCCTACAAATTAATCAGCTAAAGATTATCGCCAGAGAACGTAGATAAACTGTGCATCTTATAGACAATAATACAAACATTTTTGCTCAGAAAATATAACTGTGGTAGTTTTATTGCTATCGGCATCTTCAAATAACCTCGCTGATGGCAAGAATGTGAGGCATGACATCAATCAGTTTGTTTTTGCGCACTGTTTTACGCCATGAAAATTCGAAATACGTCAACAGCTAATCTCTTATCAATACACTGTTAATCTTTCATTGCATCACAAAAAAACATGTGGACCTACACTGCTAATTCTGGGAAATAGAAAACAAGGATAGCGACCGATAGACAACCATTTGATAAAACTAAAAAAAAATTCCAGCCGACTAACAAGCAGAAAAATTTAATGAGCACGAACATAAAATAAAATGGTCGCTTGATTCATTAGATACATAGCTGAAGTGTGAGGAGTCACTGGTCGCATTCTTAAAGCTTTAACTTTTAAAGCGTTCAAGATAAATGTCTTTCAGGTATTTTGTAAGAAAAACTAGAAACATCTGGTTCAAAGAACTCGCGAGCAATCATGTTTTGCAGAAGACGGAGAAAAAAGTATAGCAGCTGGTTATGGATGGAATGAAACTGTCACATTCAGTCACGATAGTCGGCACGTTGAGTATTCTAGACCCTCTGACTTCAGTGCTCACCCACGGGGTTGATAGTGACAAGTTGTGAACAGTAATTCGTTTAGTTTCGAACGAATCCGTCAATGCTCGTGCGTCCATAGTTGTTCATATCTTACTGATAACAGCCACTCCAACGGACTGATTAATCAGTCCTGAATACAGAATGAGCCGATAGTCGGTAGTCAGACAACATCTAGTTACATTCTGTCGGACCTGGGTTCACTCCGCAACTTTCCGGACCTACCAGTTAAATCTAACTTAGGAGTGCCTATTGTTTCTGATCCTCCTAAGAACTTTGTGTGTTGGAGTGTTGGAGTGTTTATTATCAATATTCCATACGTTTTTTTTATAGTTTTTCAAAATTAATTATCACATAAATTTTGCGTTCTTTTTAAAGTGCTCTAATTTTGGTGCGGACAAAATCTTAACATCGCATTACGTAACGAATCTATTCGATATTCTGAGAGGTGCTCTTTAAAAGGAAATTGAAAGATCCTTACCTACTTATACCACTTCACAGATTTAATGTTTCTCCTTGAACGTCACATTCTGTTTACATTTTGGCATTGACTTCCAACCGTTCTTACACTAATAATTATTATGACCACGCTCTGTTGTTACAACGCGTTGACATCTGCGGATAAGTAAACAAGACAATGTCCGCTGTGATTCCGAAAGTAAACATTTAAAGTTCTTCTGCAAACTTGATCGCACCAACATTTGCACAACCTCTAGGAACATACATACTCAAATCACAGAACTAAACCAGCCAAGTGCACTGCCCTGAATACACAAACAGTTTCGAACGAGGCAAGAATATGGCGGCTATTCACTTGCGGTGGGAGAAAATAAATAAACTTATGTCGGTGGCATCGGTCACATATCGTGCGGAATTTAATCAGAAGATCGCGGGATGTGAGGCTATTTGTTAATTGTTCCTGTCAGAGGCTGCACCTTATTACTTGCCTCACTGCCATGGAGGTCCCAGAGACTCCTATCAATAAGAAGAGCGCGCGTGAAATGCTTCAAGTCCTGTATGGAGCTTACTACAGGAAACTTGGAACATCCCTCAAGGTTAGAAGATGTTTATTATTGCGTCGCTGAGACCTCCGCTGTAACCCCTTTCTGTTACTTCGTCGCGCGTTCTAAATGAGAAAGTAGTTGCAACGGAGCTATCAACGGTACATGTCTATTTGTATACTTACTGCAACACTTGCATGTGAGTCATATTGTGTTTTTACCTTTTCCGCCAAATTTTATACCCATTATTCAACTTACTAACACTGTTTATTTGACGTTACTCTGTCGGTACTCGTATGAATTCCACTGTTCCATATGGCCTAAGACCCGGGCTAAATATCCCAAATGGAGCGAGGCTCAATAACATACAATAAATAATAACACTAGAAGTTCCTTCCATACAAATTTGACAGCAAAAAAAATACTTCATTTAGCCCGAAAGCCCAGCACTCCGTCTCACTTACATTCGCCTAATCATCTCCACCCGATTTGAATTTCGTAAACGCAGTTTTTAATGAGAAATTTAGGCCCGATTAGGCAAATATTTTGATCACGAAACGCTTCCACAAGGCACTTCTTGTGTTAATCTCTATTCTATGCTCAATACGTGCAAGTTAATTAGCACACTTTAAAAATTTACAACGTTACAGATCAATTGGTAAAAATTTGATAACATTCATTCCTTCAAAGTAAAAAATAAAATAATACTTTGTACTCATTAAATTATGTATTGAGCGAAATAAACTTGATTGAAGGTGTATTTACTTTCCTCGTTATAATTATTTACACATAATATATATATATATATTTTTTTTTATTAATTTTTATTTAAGGTTATTAATAAAATCATGTGCGCTACCCGACTCACTAGACAATATCTGTTCTGAGCCGGGGATATTATGTACATCCATTCGGATTTGCAATAAATCTAGTACACTAATGTATTATTGTCTCCGTAATATGTATATTGGTGTGTAACCGTTTTATGGAGAGATAAATTAATTTATTTTCCACGCCTTAGGTATGTATTACCATGTAGGTGAAATATTTAATAGGTGTGTCCTATCTTTAGACCCCGTCTTTATTGATTATTGAACTCCACCATTTATTTTCGTTCATAAGTTTTTAAGTATTTTATCTGTAGATAAACACTTAAATTGATTGTAATATAATAATATATTCACCTCCTTTATGTTGTTGCGATCTTTTTTTCTGGGAAAAATAACCATCGTATTTCAGAGTAAATATGCGGTTTTATCATGTGTGCAACCTTTAATACTTAAATATTATTTAGCTAAAAATATGTAGGAATTTATAGACATCCGCTTTATAAAGTATCAACAAGGTTTTCTAGGAATTCTGCTAAATGTTTCGTTTCTTTATAATTATTGTTTGCCTTGTTAATTTAGTTTATGACCGTAAGACCCGATTGTGTCATGCGTGGGCAAAGTGGTTATCAAAATCTATGATAATTTAGACTAAATTTCATATCTTACTCCGTTCTATCATTTAATACCTCAATTTGAACAGTTTAGAACGTTTGTCCTATGCTGCCTTTAGTTGATTATTCACGAAAATGTGCCATACGAATAACCCAAATATTAAGTCAAGTTAACAAGCGTTTGTATCTCTGAATTAAATAATATAGAATGTTGGTAGATTTTAACCACCGCATTAGTTAAACCATGAATTGACTGTCCTTTTACAACCGGAGCACATTTTTTGTTCGATTAGTATGACCGTTACGTGTAATGTATTTTTATAATGTCATTACATTAAGATGAAATGTCGTAATTTTTCAAATTTACTAAAAAGACAATACAATATTGTTTTTATAAATATTTCCGCTTCACAAAAAACTATGCAATTATAATTTCCCCTGTGTTTTTCACGGGTCTGCTATTTTAATAAAAGAAACTTATGACAAATGTCTTTTACGCTCTGTAAATCTCTGTTTGTAAATTGTCTAATTTAAATTAACGCGTTTTTTTTCAATTTGGATATATTTAATTACCGTGGCATTTGATGGCCAGCGCCTTTCACTTTCCTCGTAAATCACGCTGGCGATACGATCGTGTCTGTTGCTTAATCTAGTTCGTTATACCCTCCAATAAGTGCCTCTGGCTTTAGATTTCCGGAAGATCGCCTTTCTAAATCTCCGTATCACAACACAACAACCCGTTCAATCATAGCCAATCAAATATTAGATCATTTTAAAACTATTATTTGCGGCTTTCTTTCACTGTCACTCTCTACATTGAGTGATTGTTGCGTGAATCGAAGGTGTGAGAGCTTAATGAAGTATGTGTTTAATTGTTTGTATTACCTTCCTTTCTTTGTAGAACCCTCTGAGAATATTACACTAAATTATTAATTTGTTTATTACCTCTATTTCTTTGCCAGACACTTGTGTAGGGCAGTAGAAGACGGTATTATTTTGATGGTGATTATTGATCTTTGCAAGACACTTGTGTAGGGCAGTAGAAGACGGTATTATTTTGATGTTGATTATTGATCTTTGCCAGACACTTGTGTAGGGCAGTAGAAGACGGTATTATTTTGATGGTGATTATTGATCTTTGCAAGACACTTGTGTAGGGCAGTAGAAGACGGTATTATTTTGATGTTGATTATTGATCTTTGCCAGACACTTGTGTAGGGCAGTAGAAGACGGTATTATTTTGATGGTGATTATTGATCTTTGCAAGACACTTGTGTAGGGCAGTAGAAGACGGTATTATTTTGATGTTGATTATTGATCTTTGCCAGACACTTGTGTAGGGCAGTAGAAGACGGTATTATTTTGATGTTGATTATTGATCTTTGCCAGACACTTGTGTAGGGCAGTAGAAGACGGTATTATTTTGATGGTGATTATTGATCTTTGCAAGACACTTGTGTAGGGCAGTAGAAGACGGTATTATTTTGATGTTGATTATTGATCTTTGCCAGACACTTGTGTAGGGCAGTAGAAGACGGTATTATTTTGATGGTGATTATTGATCTTTGCAAGACACTTGTGTAGGGCAGTAGAAGACGGTATTATTTTGATGTTGATTATTGATCTTTGCCAGACACTTGTGTAGGGCAGTAGAAGACGGTGTTATTTTGATGGTGATTACTGATTACTGTATTACCTCCTTTTCTTTGCTGGCTCTTTTAAGGGTGACAATATCATCGAGTATAGTCATTTCGATTGTGGATCTGTCTTTGAGTCTCTGGTTTAATGAATGAAGTGTCATTTTCAAATTTAGAACTGATTGTGTCTGTGTAGGTCTCAGACAACTGATTAAGTACCTACCTATAGTGTAATTTTTTTTTACCAGAATATTATTTTAATTCTTTATTTGAAATATGTGTACAAATCTTTAACACATATTTTAATTAATTAATGAATGATTTTTCACGGGTCTGTGCTAGTTACAAACAAATATAAATATCATGAAAATATTGTTTTCCGTGAGAGGAAATATTTAATTTTCACGTAAGGTACTCTAGACAAAGCGTCGATTTTCGTATCTACTCGTGGTAATGAGTAATTGTTATTTTTAGATACTGATTTGACTGATAATATTAAGTCCTCAGCGTAAAACTTATATAGGTTATTTCGTCATTATTAAATGCTGCAATATATCGAAACATTACTTTGACTTTCACGATTTCAAACAGTATCTTATAATAACCACCACTTGTGTTATCCTTGTTTATGCGATTTATAAAAAAGAAGGCGAATAAAAGAGGGATAGTAGGTAGAATAATTAATAAAATAAACATAATTAATTAATACTAGTAGTTTTGTGAACAGTGGACCTATTTTTAAAATAAAAACAAAAACATTTGAAATCAAGATAAGATTTGTAAGTAGGTACTCAAATACCTACTTACTCAATACTTAACCGTGTATGATATGTAACTTTTTTTATTTCAAATTAGAAATTGTACAATTTATCCAAGTCACTATCTCAATAACAATTATTTTTACAAACTTTCTTCATTCAGGTAGGTATTATAAAATTGAAAAAAGTCCAAATAAAAATGACTATTTCAAATATATTTATTTACTGAACCGTTAAAATGGCTACGATGAAATACAAATGGTAAAGTTAAAACAGAACTTCGGTACGCTCAGTCATTATAATCTACTAGTGGACCCCGCAATGGTAAGTATTCCTCAGGCGTCCCGACTTCTTCTACCATTCAAACCACTCTCTAAACACCCCTGGCACTAATAAGAACAATCTTTAAAATTTTCAGCGATATCGGTCCACTACTTTTCGAGTTTTGCGAGGACAAACATACGCTGGCTGAAGTTGTATATATTAGGATGTAGATATTTCATCAGCCTCTGATGTCCTTGTTCTGTGTCACTTGCCCTAATCCTTGTTGGAAGGTTTTTTGTAATCCCCTAACCATTTATTCAGCGTGCTCTTCCTATACGAAAGCTTCATTATTTGTTTCCTTATACCAATATAATAGACATAATCCCAACAGTATTGGCTTACAAAAAAAATCGACGCAATGACGTATGAACACTTCATTTTATTCTGATGCACGTATTTTCACCGTGTCGCATTAAATCTAGGACAGAACTCTGCGATACGATATTTTATGTTTGTTCATCTACGTATATCTTTTTAATTAAATAATATTCATGTTGACTCGTTAAGGTTATTGAATTCTCTTTCAATTTCCTACTAGTCGGTAAAGTGTCAAGTGTCACAATGGGAATCGTCGCGGTGCGAATCTGAAATGGGTAATGATATCTAGGCTTAGTAAGGCGGGAGAAATCTACACTTTCCATTATAATATTGTTTAAGTCAGTGCTCCACAACCAGCGTGCAGCGAATCATTGCTTGAAAACGTTAACAAGAAGAGCTAGATGCTAACTAACTAACCATCACGCCATGTACCGTGGTCTTAACACACACACTCCTTGCTACATGCATATTCATACATCGTCTCATATATTGTACCCTTCTGTTATTCTGACTCTTGACATCGTCCGGCACGATCACGTCTTTCTCGAGCGTTCCCAACTTTTTCTACAATATATTATATTCTATTATTGTGTCCAAAATAAGCCAGCTGCCATACGCAAAATTTTGGTGTTTAATTATTATTGAAAAATTATATAGTGAAGTCACTTTATTATGAAAGTCTTTTTACCCATGCTTTGCATATATCAAAAATCGGTCTTAAGGCGATGCCATACGTAGTAATGCAAAATCATGTGTTTTTGGTTTGAAAATTTGGTCGCCTAGAAATGTTTCAGATGCTTTAATTAAATACTGCGAGTAGAACACATCTTGGCCTTTGAAATAATCGTGTATTATTTAGATAAGTATTTTTATAAGCACAGAAAAAAGTAATGTCCAACTTACGAACCCATTTTCTGTTATGATTTTATTGTATAATGTGGCAAATTAAGTTATTTATAAAATGATAAATAACATAATGAAAAAAATTAAATATTTATTCCTGAACATCTACAAAATAAAATAAAAGGCACTTTTTGGCCATGTTTTTTTCTTGCATAAATCAAAACAGGCGGATGGTGTTAAGCGGGAATTTAAACCTTATCACCATCTACGTAAGGGTTGTTATTGATAGCGGCTCAATATAAAATATTACACGACGTAGTGCATCGCCTTAATTCTGGACGCGTATGTAATACCCCCACCTTGTTATTTTTCTTTATTTTAAACCTCTCTCAACTTACTTTAAACTTTCAGTATCGCCCTGGTGTAAGACCACTATTCAGAATTTTAACGTTGCTTTAAATAGCTATAGCCGTGTTTGGTGACCAGATCTGAATAGCCAGTTACGCCCCCATCTCCTTCCCCTTCCCTCTACCCCGATTCCCCTACAACGGTGACCGGATAAATCATCAAAATTATAATTCATCACATCTTTAAAAAGTTATATAAAGTCATGGAAAGTGATGAAAGAAAAACTTTATTAACTGGGTTAAGTAGGTTAGGTTTAAATTTTATTTTTTTTCATTGTTTCTAATGACTTTATATCACTTTTTAAAAGTGTGTTGAGTTATCATGGAGCCCCCTACAACATACCCCGCGATGCCATAGTCTCACTGACTCTAGACGTTTGCGAGCAATTGGGACTCTAGTGCGGTTATCGTATAAAAATAAAATAAAAACATTTCAAAAATTTCAATATAGTGTGTGCTTTAATAATTAACATTTTACAGTTTTTTTTTTCGAATTATTGCGAAAGTTTTAGATGGCAAACAAAAACTACGTATCTTAAAAGGCAAATTCAAGCACTTACCGAAGTGACTTTACATAAAATCCAAAATTGAAGCTTTTACCTTCTTTCTGAATCAACCTAACCCTAACCTGACCAGTGACCATGCATTTTTTTATGGTGATGTTTGCCAAGCCATTGTTGAACAAAATGTTGCGTATCACTTATTTACTGTACCAGTACCATACAAAGTATGTTTTCCTACAGTCGCTGTTAGTACGAACCACTCCGATCCTCTCAGTTGCGCATACCGCCAAGTGAGATGAATGTCAAGACCGGTGTCATTAGACGTAGACGCTTGTGTTTTATGTTTTTTCTTCATTCATTGTTTTACCGTGGCTGTAATAGCAGCGCCCCGACTTACGAATACTTCTAACGTTAATCCCATCCAAAAAATTGCTGTACTAACGATGAAAAGATAATCTCACTGACTATGAATAGTTTTTGCTTGTGTGTTGTACAATAGTGTTGTTTTGTTTTTTGTGTATTGTTTGTGAATAAACAGTAAAATAGAAGACATTTTTGTTGATATTTATATAGAATGAAACTATGTATTTAACTCTAACCCGTGTAAAAATGACTAAATGAAAGAATATATTTTGTTGAGTAATTAACAAATACCGGACGCTTTACGCAAAATTTCCTGTAAGTATAAACATAATTGGCTGTAAACACCTTCCTTTTGTTTGTTGTTATAATAAAATTTGTTCGTAATTGTCATAAGTTAAGTTTTCTTTTTAACAAGCTATTATTCAAAGTTTCTTATTGCGGCATTCGGTTTAATCCTTGATATTAATTATTGGAGGTTAGTCTGACTAAACAATAATTCTCGCAATTCTCATCCTTTCCTTATTACCTATAACATATTATTGACATCTAGTTAACCTCCGTTGCAAAGCTGTAAGCTCGTTGACAGTGGGTCAGGGTCGCAGAATCAAATCAATAAGTATTTTTCCCACATGGAACGTAAATCATTCAAGCACTTATAATAAAATATTTTTGAACTTCGTTTTAAAGTGGAAGATACTCTCAGCCATTCTTATGGGAGACCATGAGGCAGAATCGAATTTACTCGAAATGACTTTAACCCTTAAATTGGTAAAGATGTAAAAAATTAAATTTTAATTATATGACGATTTTATTTGGTTGCCGGGTCTTAAATAGGTCCAGGAAAAATAGAAAAAAAATTGCTATTTTCTTTTTTTTAAACAATGTTTACCACAATTACGTAATTTTTATTTTTTTTTTATAGTGAATACCTCACAAGAGTCCCAACTGCTCCCGTCTGGAGCCAGTGAGACTATGGCATCCCCAATTGGGGGATGTTGTGAGGCTGAAGGTAAGTGGGGAAGGGAAAGAGGAAGGTGGGGAAGTTATTAATTAATACACCATTTAAGCAGTTGCGGCTCGTGACTTAGGTGTACTACAGTTCTAATATTACAAAAATGGCATTATTGATGTTGTTGTATCTAAAAACGTTTGTTTATTTTTTTTAGAATTTTTTGTATGAAGATTTTCAGGAAATCCGCACGGCCAAACTGAAATTTCCTGAAAATTTTCTTCCAAAAAAATGAATTTTAGCAAAAATATAAAAAATCGTTTTCATATACAACAACATCAATAATGCCATTTTTGTAATATTAGCACTCTAGTACCCCTAAAAGTCACGAGCCGCCACTGCATCTAAGTTCAAATGTTAACTACGGGGAACAATACCTAATGTAGGAGGTCAAACCAGATATAAATGAAAAGTCGTAAAGAATTATCAGTTTTTTTTATTTTGATCAAACAATTTCTAGATATTTCCCCTAATAAAATCATAGATGACCTTCACAAATGGCTATTGGCAGTTGGCACTCTTGGGTGGTAAACAAAAAATAATATGGCTTCTCAGATGTAATAGATTCCATTTGTAGATCAGTTTTTTTTTTTTTAATCACAGCTCTTTTTATACTGGTAGTAGTAGGTATGTAAATTGTTAGTGGTTAACGTCACCTATCATCTCGTCCCACGAATATCTGACAGTGTGTCATGCAAAGCCATACAAACTATAAAACATACAATATCCTGTGAGATTCTCAGAGCTTATCTAATATTTCATATTTAAAAATAAACTTACCGTCTCGTGTTTACAAAGTGCATCATTCGGATCCTACAATGACGACAAGACGAGATTTCAGCTTTCCGAATATGAAAAAAATCGTGAACCTAAAAGGCCCTGGACAGAGATTCGAGAACAATTTGAAGCCGCGGGATGAGAGGGATGTTGTATGAAAAATGACTTTAAAAAAATAAATAATGACATAATCTAATTCCCAGTCTCATCACTAGAGACCGGATTATATGCATTTGCATATTTGCATATGCAAATGCATATTTAGACCCTTTTCAGCGGTAGTTGCATATTTTAGCAAATAATTTGAGATCTTGCATATTTACGCTTGATATCGTTCAGATGCCTCACATAGCGACACTATAGACGTCAGATAGCAAGGCGCGCGGCCAGCGAAGCTGAGCGAAGAACTGATAACTGATCTTACTGATCGCTACGGCCGGCGGCCGGAGCGGGGAGGAACCTCTCTCATCTTCGCCTGCGCTCGCGCCTACTTGGCTTAATTCGGCTAATTGCCGAAAACAATTCATTCATTCGTATGAGGGGTGATTTGGTATATTTTTATGGTAATTCAGTGAATTGCGAATTTTGTTTTTGACTGGTCGTACGCGCTGTTCTTTAGAGTTTCGTCTAGTGTTTTGTTTGTTTGCACGAAGTTGTACATTGTGAAAGTGAACCATGCCCCCTGATAAAAAAGTGCCCATACGTGGATAGCTGAATATCCTGGAATATTTACATACGACGGAAAAGTTTTATACTGCCGAGTTTGCGAGAAAAACATTTCTAGCACAAAAAAGTTCCAAATAGACCAGCATGTCAAAACCAGTGTTCATATCGCAGGAGTGCAGAAGAAGGGCCCACGACAACAAGTTTTTACAGTGGCAAGTAGCAGTAACAGTGAAGTAACCTCCAAAGGTAAACAACAAAATCACTTTAGCATGGATCTATGTGAAGCATTTCTTGCAAGCAATATCCCTCTATACAAACTGACAAATCCTGCCTTGAAGGATTTTCTCAGAAAATATTGCATAAATCAAAATATACCGGATGAATCTACTTTACGTAAAAATTACATACCATCGATTTATCTACATGTGCTGGAAGAAATACGCAATGAACTCAAGGATAACATCATATGGATTTCAGCTGACGAAACCACCGACACTCGCGGCCGTTACATTGCAAATTTGATTGTTGGTGCATTAAAACTTGAACCTTCACCTTCCTATTTAGTGGCCTGCAGAGAACTTGAAAAGGCAAATCATTCTACGATCGCCAGATTTGTGAATGAGGGTATAAAAAAAATATTTCCTGAATCTTCTGCGGATGAAATTGTGTATGTGTTACTCTCAGATGCTGCCCCCTATATGATCAAAGCAAGCAAAGCCCTCCAAGTATTTTATCCCAATTTGATTCATGTGACGTGTTTTGCTCACGGAATTCACAGACTCGCCGAAGAAGTGAGATCCACGTTTGCGAATGTAAATAACCTGATTTCATCAGCAAAGAAAGTGTTTCTTAAGGCGCCTGCTCGTATAAAGGCCTACAAAGAAAAACTGCCAAATATCCCTTTACCTCCTGAGCCAGTAATAACACGTTGGGGTACATGGATCGAAGCTGCGATGTTTTACCATGAACATTTTGAAGCCATCAAGGGTGTTATCAATGACTTCGATAGTGCAGAGGCTTTGGCAGTTTTCCAGTGCAAAGAATCGTTTGACGACGCCAGTATTAAAAAAAACCTAGCTATGATTACCACTCATTTCGTCTACATACCTGCAAGTATAAAAACGCTTGAAACTCATGGATTGGCATTGAATTCATCTATTCAGGTTATGAAGGAAATTCGCCTTATGAATTCCTCGTTGCCAAAGCTATTCCCGAGTAAACTCAAAGAAAAATTTGAAAACATACTGAATAATAACCCTGGGTTTGAACCTTTGTGCCAAATTGATAACTTCATCAACGGGGCAGGTGAAATTTTGCCCGGAACAATAAGTACAAAAATCGCACCCAAATTTAAATTCTGTCCAGCCACATCAGTAGACGTAGAACGTTCCTTTTCCGCTTACAAAAATATATTAAGCGATCGTAGACACAATTTGTCTACAGAACATTTAGAACAGTACTTAGTCATATACGTTTTTAAAGGTAAATTCTACATTTTATTGTTAAATACATTTTATAATTGATATTTTCGAAAATATAATTGTTATCCTTGAGAACTAATAGCTTACTAAAATAAAAAATAAATATGTAAAAATACGACTTCCTGTATTATTTCATGTTGCATATTTTGACCCTTTTTATGGATTTTCGTGCATATTTTAGCTATTTTTATTGCATATTTGCATGCATATTTTGGGCTATTTTTGTTGCATATAATCCGGTCTCTACTCATCACATACCCGAAAAAATCGTAAGCCCTTATAATTACATTACCAATATAAAAGCGGAATCAAAATGGTTCATTTTATACCACTTTTCATACGTATCATTTCAAAAGTTTGTCGTACAAGATGGCTGCCAGGCAATTTTCAATTTGGGAGGCGGGTTTGGGTACCGCCGCTCCGGTAAATATTTATTATATAACCAACACCTCTGCATAAGTCACTCCAAGTGGTTCGCTACGTTTGGTGATTTAGCAGGGGTGCCCGGTTTCATCAGGTGAGGTGTGTTCAGCATGCGCCTGCCCACTAACTGCGTGGCGTGCCAGATCGGGAGAGGCTGGTTTGTTAGCTCCAACTGGAATCTCCATCCTGGACACACTCATCCCTAGATTCCTACTCAACCCTCATATCCTTTACCTTCCTAGAACTTCCTCTCCTTCCTTTTCTTAAAAAAAGACCCTCCACACAGCATCCCAAAAGATGACATAGGCCCTGAGGGAAATTATTTTTCTCAGGGCGTCCTGTGGGATTAATGTAAAAAAAAACCTCACCCTAGATTGGCTTCAATGTCATTCATACAAAATCCCACTAATGCTCTTCTGTCCAGGGCTTTTTACGTTCATGACAAAAATAGTGTAGCAACCATAGACATATGAATATTAGTAGACCTGCCCTAAGTGATTAAAAGCGTATTATCCCCACTCCCCATACCGGTTCAATTGAGCCGGCTGGGCTCGCATATGGCCTCAAGTGAAATTTGAAAACGTGACGTCATCATTCTTGTGCGAACTATGGTCGAGGCATCATCGGTTCATTTTACGAAATAACACGGCAAAATGTTGACTTGTACTTTGAAAACTTGTAAAAATAGATGTGAAAAAGAGAATAAACCCAATTGTCGTATTACATTCCATAAGTAAGCATTATTTTACTTTATTTTAAGCTTATTCACACCGTATTATATGGATCAGTTTTAGAAACATATACTATCACATCACAATGTAGCGATTCTCAAGTGTGCTCATCGTTGTTTACTGGGGTAAGTAAATTATGAGACATTTGTAAAAGTGTCTTAACTAAATACTCTGAAACTAACTACGACTCTGAAAATAGAAGCTGCCTTACTTTGCCGAATTTGGACTTCGCAAATTAGTTCATAACGTGGCGAGTAATTTGCGCTCCCATGTAGAAATGTCTATTCATTCAAAAGCAGATTTTACTTTTAAGAACTAAATGGTGATATTATAATGCGAGATGCCTATTTACTGTCAGATTGATTTATTGACGAATCACAGTCAGCCTTACTCCCTTCGTTCTTCAACAGTTGATTTTACCCCTCGCCCTTATCTTCTCGTCTATTAATTCCTATGTCTGTGGTAGCAACGATTATGATACCGGTGCATCCTAATCGCATATTATGTGATAATCGTAATCGTATTTTTTTGCATTCATGGATGAAGTTTTTCGATTCAATTGATATTCATTTAATATCATCAGGCGATAAGCAATAATGATTTTGCAATGTTTAGAATCATTAAAAACGGGAAAAAATTTATTTCACTTTTCTTAGCCATTCACATATTAGGTAGAAATATTTGCAATATGAAATAAAAATTACATAATAATCCTTTCTGAATTCTTCAAACAAACAGTTCCATTTTTTAAAATGATTCTTAAATTCAAAGCAAATCCGAATTCTAGAGTTCATTGAACCAGCGTTACGCAGGAAATTAGTAGATATTTTTGATTATTGTGATATTATCTTTTACTTTTGTGTAATTCTGTATTAAGGTTCCTGTAAACACAATCAGTACCTATTCAGTGAAAAGCATAAAACACTGTACAATAATTGCTGCAAGGTTTAAGTAATCAAATAATATGAATGAATCTTCTTAAGAGCGTTGTTTTCGCGGACGAAATTTCGACGCCCGCAAAAATAATTATTGTCCTGTGTCCCTCTCTAACGGAGCGTGCAGCGGGGAACGGAGAGGGAGTACCTGGCTTTTAGTACGGCTGACGTTGCAAGCTATCAAAAAAAGTTAGATAATATGAGATTAAATAAAAAAGAAATTAAGTTCAATGCTTGAATATTTGCACGAAGTCGGTGAAATGTCCCTTTCGTTTAGTTCATTCCATTAGCAGACACAGACATACAAGGGCTTCCGACCTATTCTTTAATAGTATTGGTATATGCGCATGTACACGTTAGGCACTGACAATATCACGCACTGAAGGCCAGTAAAAGAGAAATGCTTTTTTTCTTTTGTGCGTGAATATATTTGCATCAAAACGGGGAATCACCCTTTTGTTTAGTTCATTTAAATTAGCCGATACGTGTATTATTGTAGGAGATACAGAAATTTTACACGTGCATTGTACATGTGGCCACAGACGAAATTATAATAATAGTAATAATAGGTGTATAAGTTTATAAATTAGATAAGTACATAAAATTAACAGCAGTAAATAATATATGAACAGTAAGTAATATAATTGTAGAGAATAGAAATATACACTTACTTAAAATTTGTGTAAGTGCACCGGTAAAGGCCTTACTGTTACTGTTGACATAATCTTTTATTTTTTAATTTTTACATTACTTTTGAAATTTTTTTGTGAATCACATTTTTTTTTATTTTATCTGGAAGAAAGTTATAAAGTCGTGTCGCTGTGTATATAATTCCGAACACGCACTGACTTTATCACTGGGATTTTGGTCGAGATTATTTTTAAGTGTTGTGTAAGAAGAATATTATGTGAACAAAAAAATTAAGTAATACAACTATAAATAAAAATAACCATAAAAATAGCAGCACAATAATAAAACAATAACAGCAAGAATAATAGCATCAAGCATATTTTATTAAAAATGTTCAATGAATCGGTATAATTATTTCCGTCCATTCTAGGCAGTGAGAAATACATTTATGGTAGTTAGTCCCAGATTTTTTATACTGAAAAAAATCCTATTTTATAATCTACACAATACATGTGCACAAGGTGAAAAATAAAAAAAAGTTGGACAGGTAGTAGTTGTATAGTAAGAACAGACTCCAATATAAATAAGCAAATAAATAATTACATAAATAAATAAATAAATAAAAACTCTTTTTCCGGTGCATACTGGGTGGCTTACCACGTATCCACTTTCGACCTAAAACACAAATAAAATTTTATAAAAATCAATAACGTAAGTACCCTAATTCATAACCTAATTATCATTGTTAAAAATGCTCAAATAATGATTACTTACCCATGTTGAATGAAATAAATTATTTGGGGATGCTTCGGTTAAAAACTGATGAGTTTAAAAATAATATTATTCGTAAACAAAGTAACAAATTCGTCAATTATATGTCCGCGCGGGCTGACTGCGAATGTCACATATACATACACTAGCAATAATAATAAAAAATGAAGGACGATTGACGTATGCATGTATTTGTTAGGCGGGCGATCTCTCCCGAGCCCCTGCCCCCCGGCCCGTGCTCCACCTACCCTAGCCAGCCCGACTCAAGAAAGTGCGAATGAGACAATAACAAAAAAGCTAGTTAAATATACGTTGAATTTGTGGCCACCAAATTCGGCTTTTGAAGCAAATAAAACTTTTTTCAGTGAAGATTCAAATTTTATTGTATAGTTCATTATATGCCTGAGACGGGATATGTGAGATTTTTTCAAAAAATATCTTTAATTTGGTCACAAAAAATTGCCAAAGATGCCTCGTAAAATCATGTAAAATCGTCATCTTCTGGGGCCTATATTCTATAATTTAAGGCAAAAATCGAAAATCTGATCCATATGCGTACTTTATATATACCATGTCTTTTAACTAAAAAAAAAAAAAAACAGTTTACTCTAGTATTTTAGCCGTAAATCCAAATTTAAATTTTGTATGAAACAGGCACCGCAGCCGTTCCTCTTAACCTATGACCTAATGCATTACTTAATAGATAGGTACTTAAGATAAAATATATTGTAGTGCTAGTTACAAAACACAGATGTCAGGTTGTTAAGTTGTCATTGCGGCTATAAATCAAATCAAAATAAGTTAAGTACTCCACTGGGAGAAGCCACCATTTGTTTTAATCATACACAATTTGAGGCCGATCCCGACTGCGACGAATACTTTTAACAAAACTCGTTGCACTTAATCGAAAACACATATGTACTAGATTTGACCCTTCGCTTGTGCGTTGGTATTGCTGGTGACCTTTTTACTACTTCCATCAAATACTTGAATGTATTATTCAAATAGTAGTTTGATGAGTACCATGCGTGAATAACTCTCATAACATCAACGGAGTTTGTAATTAAATGGAGTTCGAAGTTAATGAAAAGTGATTTTACAAGCGTATATATTTTATTTGACTTATACGAGTATCGTAGTACCTACCTATACTAGTTTTGCTATCCAGTTTCGCCAGAGATTAAAAAAATATTTTTTCCTTCTTTTTGTTAATGAAAAGTTAGCAAAGTATGAAACAATCAAAATGGCGTCTCTTGTCCCTTATTGATTATTTTCCACATATCTCATCATATAAATAACTTAGCGATCTGTAAATAGTTGCGTTGTCTCATAAATTTCAGACGGAGTAGGCTGTGCAAATTTCTTGAAGCCAGAGCTCACATTTTCGAGATTTATTGCTGACTTAATGCAGTTGCCATACAGTTGACTTAAGACAGTGACCTTCCTCTGGTTTTGAAGGTCAAGTGTGTATAATTTCATGAATCTCTGAATAAAACTGTAGATTTATATCAAAAAATCAAATCACACCCGGTGTTCACCCACCCGCTTGCCGCCAAAGACGATATTTTTCTTTATATAAAAATGATGTATTATTTTTAGTAATTTCTACAAATTTTAGGCTTGCGACATCCACGAATGCATCGTGCGTACGTGGTACTCCTTTTATAAAAAACTCGCTGATGATAGCAGCCAGTTGTAATATCGATGTCAGTATATTCGTATTCAGTACCCGGTCCGATGTGTTTCTCTTGTTGTTATTTAGTGTGAGCTGCGTCCTTACCGAAGTGCTGTCTGCGCGAATACTTAAACAAATTCAAAAACTCATACCTCAACAAATGTTAAAAAATCTTAACAAATAACCCTTACAGAAACCTGCACGTAATGCTGGAGTCTGGCAACATTAGAGGGCAATCTTTTTGCTATTTGTATAATATAATTACCATTATAATTTAATTTGTAAACTCTGTGTTTGTTATTTTTTTTAATTTGTTTTTGCAAAATATTACAGTGGTGTTTGTGTGTGGAAAAATAAGTTCAATAATCAAGTATAGCAGTTTGCATTGTATTAAATATAATAACAGGTAACAATAATTGTTTTTTCAATGTGTTAAATTTAGGGCCAACGACAGTGGTCCAATTTAATATAATTATTATATGAAAGGAACATCCTTTCAAATTTATCTTTAGCGTTATTTACACAGCTAATAGACACAGAAGAAAGGATTTTCTCTGTGTGGTTAAACATTAGATACTTCAAAGGAAGTCGATATATTAAAGCAGTTATTGTTTAATTCGTAGAACTACATTATATTTATTTTACTATAAGTTTTGCTAGGTAATTTATTTTTACGCCCGTAAAATTTTTTTAGTTTCCCCACAAGGAAGCATTAGACACAAATTTGGGTTTCCTAGGTAAATTAATAAATCTAGTATGTAATTTCAGTTTTCAATTAGGTTTTCCTCTTTAAAAATGTCAAACAAAAAGGGGACCGATGCAGGAAGTAATATTAACTTCTTAAATAGATATTTAAAGTTTTATAGTGATTTATTTTTGGGGTATTATGCCGTATTGCGCTACGCCTTCCTTCTTTAGCCAACGTTTCGGAAAGCATTGCAGTGTCCATCCTCAGGGCAGATGTTTAAACATGTATAAATATGTGTTTAATGTAACACTTTAATGCTGTCCGAAACGTTTTCTAAAGAAGGAGGTAGCGCAAAACGGTATAATACCCCAAAAATAAATCATTATAATACTTTTGGCCGTGAAAATCTGTAAATCATATGAGGTATCTATAAAGTGTTGAATATTATTTTCAAATTCTACGACATAACATTTAAACTTACACCACTCGCTGGGTAACCAATTACACTACTCCTTCACGTAGTTTCCTTCGGTCGCCAAATTCACCGATTCTGATTTCTAATCCGTTTTTGTATTGAGAATGACCTATTTAAGTAAATTACTCACCTAAAATTCAACTTATTTATACACCAACAAATACGTCACCTTTTCCGCAACACTGTTACTGCGAAACCGGATATGGCATTTCCTTTATTATAAAGTTAGCTTGTTTTGACTCAATTTTCCCTTTGTGCCTTGCACACCCGCTAAATCCATTATTAATCCCAGTTTGGTGCTGGATCCGAGTTCGTTGCCTTCCTAACAAGCCGCTTTATCCTAATTCGTATAATTTACTTTGAGTGTACCTATCTTGGCACTGTTTTAATTGCTTGGTATTTACCAAAGCGTAAGAAAAACTATTAGCTATTGTGTTAGTTATGGTTGTGTTGTATGCTTCAAAGCATGCCTCACGGACGAAGGAAATTATTTACCCGGGAAAGTTCATTACTTTATAATGGATACTGGTAAAAGGTACGTGGGTTGGGTAGGAATCTAGGGTTCGGTGTGTCCAGGAGTGACGGACATATGAATATATCCCCCCCTGAGAGAGGCCAGTTGAAGAGGTCAAATGGTCTCCCCAAACCAGCCTCTCCCGATCTGGCACGCCGCGCAGCTGGTGGGAGGCGCATCCTGATCACATCTCACCCGATGAACCCCAATCAATCACAAAACGTAACGATTCACCTGGGCTGACATATGGCAGAGGTGTTGGTTATTAATAAATGTTTCCCGAGGCTGCGGTACCCAAACTCGCATCCAAAAATAATATAAGTATAGTTAATAAACGTTGTATTCTATTTTATGAATTTACTGATCGTTTCAAACTATTTTTCAGCTTTGCCAATCGCCCTTGGGGAGACATTTCACAAAAATGCCGCTACAAATTATAAATTATTAATCTTGTTTATACCACTGTTGTATCAAAATGAGGACCCTTTCGGGCCTCTTTTGTTCCGACGCGAACCATAAATTAGACATAACAATAATTACATTTTTACAAGACAAATCGTGACGATGATTTCAAGTTAACCTCAAGGCTAAGTAACGAATTTCACTTGGAACAATCCTTGCCACACGTTATTATTTCATTTTAAATTTCAACCATAAACGAGATTAAAAAACATATTTTTAAATTGGAGATTTTTATAACCTCTTATTATGTTTGATCCATGTACCAAACTAAAAGCTTTTAAATAATCTCTTCGTTTTAACAAACAGGTATTATTTTTTATGTATTTTTGTTTATCATGACGGGTGAACTAAATTAATCCACTTACGCTTCCAGAGTATAAAAAACGTTTTGTTATCGAACTCGGTGCGTGTGAACTGTTCTCAAGCCTTTTATGAAACACTATCAGCCTTAAGCGCGCTCTACACTCGCGGCGCGAACGGCCGCGAAGGCCGCGAAACGCGAGTGTGGATCTTGTTCACGCCTTCGCAATCTTCGCGTTCGCGCTTCGCGCCGTTCCCCGATTTTTGTCGGTTTTTTGGCCCGCGACAAAGGGTTTGCGTTTTAAAGCCGCGAACAAGACTGAAGCTTTGCGAGTGTGGATGGACACAGTTCACGCGCGAATCGCGGCGTATATTCACTTATTCACGGCGTGAATTCACGGCGCGACTTCGCGCGCGAGTGTAGAGCCAGCTTTACTAAAAATGTGGTGTAAATATTACGCGGCGCGTAAGGTTAGAGCAGTAAAAACTTGGTTAAAACGGTGTTAAACCACGCTCAAGGCTGGCTTTACCACACCAACGTTGAACGGGCGTGTAAGAATCTAATTAGTAAGACGATATAAGTTTTAGTACTTTACTTTATTTTTATGACCGTGTAAACCGGAAAAACATCATAATAATTATTGCGTTATGTGCTTACCTTCCCCCTATTATGTATTTTACATTTAGTTCTTCCAATACTTAGTTTTTATTTCGCGCATAACTCTGATGATAGAGCATTCCTCTTGAAATACTATAATTATAACTACTGTTATAACCAATATTATACAGCGTGTCCGGGGGTAAAGTGCACTAACTTGATTGATGGGACGTGATTTTATGATTTGAAAATATTTAAAAAAAAATCGAAATTCAAACGTTTAAAGTAGTTTTTAGGTAAAAAAAAGTTGAATTGTTTCCAGAGGAAAACAAATATTTTATATAGAAGAATATTTGTAAAAAATTGGAATTTGGAAAAAGTTATTTATCTTTTTTACTTCTACCATCATGTAGAATCACCTCCAGAAGTTAGTGCACTTTAACCCCGAATAACCTGTATAATGAAGACATCCGAAAATATTCTTGAGTTTTAATAAAGTTTCCAGTTCAATAAGCTTTATCGCAATAAAAATACATGTGAGCATTGATGTATTATATTAGTCTATGCATGTGAGGCTTTCTTGTAAATAAATACAGTATTTCCGACTTTTGAAATTAGGATTTATGACATTTGATGTGGAATTGCGCTACGCGATGTTTCACAGATAAAATAAACATATTTACAAGTGATGAAACGACAAGCTAGAATTATATTAACGTACATTATTTCCTCGCCAAGCGAATAAAATTGTTTTTAGTATGCTAGAAGCATTATTTAAGGTTCAAATACCATAAAATCAAACTACTAGCAAGTAGGAAATCCACAGTGGATTTCCTGGCACGCAAGTGGTTATAAGGGTTTATTACAATACTCAATAATCACAATGTCGTATCCAATTATGCCATGGAAACTTCATCCTAGGTTGAAGCTGATAATAAACTGAAAAATATTATTATCATTATATTATTAAATTATTCAAAAACCTTTGATTGGAAATTGAAATTGGGGCGAGGTTCAGCGATAGTAGCGTTATCGCGTGCGGTGTGTGTAATATGTGTATGTAATATTCGTAATACGTTTTCACAATTTCATTCATTTCAATAAATCACAAATCAGCGCTGATACGCCACCGCGCTAGGACGCGACTGCAACAAACAATATTAGTTCGTGTTCAAGCCCTCGCATACCTAATTTCTACCGATTTATAACAAGTTTCTCGTCCACTCTTTAAGTTTTTAAGTTCCGAAAAATATATATGTTATTTTTTAATATAATATCTATACATTTGTTATGCCGAAACGTTAATTATATGGAATTCCCTCAATACAAAAATATCGCAAAGTAAGCTCTGAAAATTATTTCAAACACTTTTTTCTGTTATTTAATTATGTTATAGACATGAAAAAATTCACAGTGTATCTTTAAATGCGACTAAAGTATTTGTCCAGAGATTTTTGCTCTATTTCAAACGAGTCGTGTTTTATTAAATATTTTCACTTTATTTTCGCTTTATTATTATCGTCTTTTTTTTAATTGCCGCGCTCCCTCTAACATTCGTATTTACATATCTCCCTTTAAACAATCTCTGAACGCTTACTACGGGTCCTTAATATTTCGACAATTTTGGTATTTCAAAGATTTATGGCTCATTAATAATAAAAATAACATAGCATTTATATAGCGCAGTTTGGTATCATTTCACTTTAAGTGCTCTTTACTATAGCAAATTTAAGAACGGTAATTTAATATTAGTGGTCATGTTCTTAAAATTATTATAACAGTGCGCCTTACCCAATATGTACAGATCTAATAATATAACACTAAATATACAGTTACACTAAATATACAAAGCAACGACAAAACAAAGAATAACAATAACAGTGCTATTATAGCATAGGACAAAACATGAACATTATATAAAACAGGAGGCAGTTTGTGCTCAGAAATGTGAATACTCTGAGAGACATTTAAAAAGATACTATAAGGAGGCAACCGAAACCAAACAATTACCGGAAGTTTGAGAATAGGGCCTGTTATAAAACATTGAAAAGAATTTAAGATTTATAAATGGTAGGACTTTATATTATTTCATTATTATAGAAATGACGATGCTAAATGAAAACAGCAGCTACGACAATAACTGTGAAAATTTCATGTCGCCAGAGCTCACTGTTTGAGAGTTTTTAGTTGGAACTAATTATTTGGCTTTAAGCTGAAGTTTTTTGGCCGGCTTTGCCCGGGCTTTAGGCAAGAGTTTTTCCAAATCAGATTTAGACAGTAATTTTTCCCCTTATTCAAATTGCATCTTATCAAAATTCTGTTTTATGCAGACAGTCCCCTTCCTTTTATTTTGAAGGTCAAGTCTACAAAATGTCATTAATCTCTGAATAAAACTTTAGATTCGCATACAAATCAAATCCACGCCGCCCGCCACAGACACGTTTCTTTATATAAATAGATATTATTAGCATTTGAAGCATACATATGCGTAGTTTTGTTTTTCTACAGCATAAACAACTGAACGATATCGCGAATGTTAAGATTTTAATGATTAGTTCACAATTATTCAATTATCAATTTAATCCAATTGAAATTATATGCCATTGTTTCGCTCATCAGCGTCATGCGAAGTCATGCGTCATATTGATACCTATTTATAATCCTGATGGTACCCAGTATGCTACCCATACAATGGTGGACAATTATTGTTATCACGATCTGTG
Source organism: Hesperophylax magnus (assembly GCA_026573805.1). Classification (NCBI taxonomy): domain Eukaryota; kingdom Metazoa; phylum Arthropoda; class Insecta; order Trichoptera; family Limnephilidae; genus Hesperophylax; species Hesperophylax magnus. The sequence goes on from JAIUSX010000012.1 coordinate 14,902,441, forward strand.
CCATCTAAAAGTAGCATCCAATCGACACGACATGGTGCATCCCTAATATAATATATATTTTTTTAATAATCGTAAACCATAATGATTATTGCTCTTATTTTAATGAAGCGGGCATATATTAATTTTTCTAGGGATTCCCAATCTTTTCGTGGTACTGCAACCTACGTGCCCGATAAAAAAACGATATCTTCCTATCAAATTTTACATACTTTTACTGTAGGATAATTTATATAATAACAATAAATTATATTGCTGACACATTGATAATTTTATCGGTTTGTCAAATAATATTTATACTTTACTAGCTGAAGTCCCGGCGTTGCCCGTGCTTAACGCAGAGGGTTTCGAATCAAATGTAGACTGTAATTTTTCTCTTATTCTGAAAGTCAAATGTGCAAAATTTCACCAAAAAGTATCAAAATTCTAGTAGGGAGTAGGAATTAGGGGATGGGAATGTTTTTTTTTATATCATGTAGACAATGACCTTTGTCTTATTTTTAATTTAAAGTGTACAAAATTTCATCAATCCCGGAATAAAATTGTAAATTTGTATAAAAATTAAATGACACTCTTTTTTACATAAATAGATTAAGATTAAATTTATTAAATAATATGTTGCACTGATTTTATTATGTATTACTTGCGTCTCTTACTTTTCTGTAAAATTTGTATTTCATATTTATTTTTGAATTTTTATTTATTTTATATTTTAATCTTTATTTAGGTATTTGAGAATTAATGTGTCTTTGTGTGTTAACTGAGTTTTTATAACTGGATTGTTCTCACGTAAGTGAGATCGTCTGTAAAAAACCAGTATAAATAAATAAATAAAAATTATTATGAGATTTTTGACTTCACCCAAAGAGCTAATTTCACCGAAACAAGCGGTAATAATTCACACAACTCTGTCTGCACAATCCATTCAAGTTCATTTCTACATAAAGCAATGCCACAACTTCCCCCTTTCAAACAAAAACACAAAACTATTAAACGTATAAAAAACATTTTATGCATCTAATAAGCGCATAGACATGGGTAGATGGTTTGTATAGGTGGTTGATATCATAAAATATGTTTTATTTTATTAACGACGAAATGTGCCATCATTGTCTCAAAATCTTTAATCTTCGTGGTTTTCTTCATAGGTACTCAAATGAGTTCAGTTACACATTTTCCAAATATATTCCTACACGTATATCACACAATTCCACGAAGTTCATGAGAACACAACCCGCAGATTGGGAGCCTGAGATACCAACGTACAATTGACCTTTTCCATTTCTCAATAATCGACGACCTCTGCTGATTTCTTCAAGTGACAAATTTAACCAAACAAGTTCACCGTATTTTTTGTGTTCCGCCAAATGTAGATATATTTAATTTCAATCCAGACCAGATACATAATAGTGTATATTAATTTTTATTTCAATTCAGACCAGATATGATAATATTGAGGTCATAAACCGATACCATTAAAGATTTTTTTGACATTCACTAACACGTTTCACGTTCAATTGATTCTGCACATAGACTTGGAATGAATATGGCCTAGACACAATATACCGCGGTGTTAGAATTAGTTTATTTCCATCGTTACCCTTGGAGCAAAGTTTTGGATCATTCATCTTTAGTGCCGGAATGATTGCGAATATCTAGACGACCTGACCTGATTTATGTAGGCAGCACCTAATGGAAATTGATACTAACTGTCAATTTAAATTATTTGCAATTTATCTCATTGAACTATGCAGGTTTTTCGCTTGTTGATTTGAAATTATTAGCAATGGGTTGCCTATTTTGTTGCTATACTTTGTGGTGCCTATTGAGCACATGGACTTAACGCTGTTCGCTCCGTTGCGACCGCTCCTTCCCTAACAGCTGATTTCTCGTTGGCAGGACCATATATAAAATTCTGAAAAAATTTAATTGCTGATGTTTGAAGTATCACCTCACCGAACTTACATGCGCGGCGATTGTCTTGCAATCTTCACACGAAACATTTTTCTCTTAACTCCGCCGTCTGCACTACGAATCGACTTCTTCGCAATAATTTAATGCATATTAAATCAATTTAATTGTATTGCTATCTGCTGATAACAGCATTGAATTGTAATTCATTAATTATTGAAACTCGCCGTAAGTTCGTAAGTATGGACAGTTCCAATTCATCAACCTTTACAGGTTCAAATGAGTCAGTGAGACATTGTTTTCCTTTTATAACATCTACAGAATGTGCTCCATTCGTGATGTAAATCCTGTCTTCTCAAAAGGGAACGGTTTCCGTTATGATTTTACTGGGCAGTTGCCATAAAGCGATGTCATTCTTCAACAGTGGTGGAAGAAATACACAATAATGCATCACTATAAATCTTACCTGGCAAGGGCAATACCGAAGACCTAGATTTTCCCATCGGCGATACACGACACGTCTATCATTATTTTCATGTTTCATTACGACAAAGAAATTGGTAAATTGGACACGAAACCCTGAATACCTTTTGAAGAAGTCAAAATACTTCTACAAAGTGAACATAATCTTTTCTGCATTTTCCTATTCATTATTTCATTAAAAATTGTATCATTGGTAGGTACTATAAATCAATGACAATAGTATTTAACCAAAAAAATGTGGCATCACAAATGTCATTCACTAATTATAAAGTTCTCTTAGAGTCCCGACTGTTGTGACGTTTCTCTAATTATTTTAATTTTATACATTCATTGTGGTAAAAAATACTAAAAATCATTGACCAAATTTTGGTAAAATTATTAGAATCCCATGAGATTTCCTCAATACGAGAAGGTGATTTCTGCAATTTCACTCGTGCAAAATATCCTTATTTTAATTCTGGAATTCGATAATAATAAATTGGCTCGGTTTGCCCTTCTTCAAATTAAGTCACCGCTTATTTTACGCTGTTAGTAATACGATCATGTTCTGTTTATCTTTTTCTGGCTTATTCTATCTCCTTGGAATCCTCGCACGTTTCTCCTGAATCCTCAGCTCGCAGAATGAACAGTATACTTAGGACTACTGGCGTTTTCCTGGTCGCCTCTCCTTCCCACTTCCCTATCTCTGCTCAACTGTACTGTGATTTGTGCTTTGTGCATGTTCTGTCTCGCCTCCAGACCGCAGAGTTTGTTCTAACGACTAATGCATATCTGCGGTTTACCCTACAACATGATAAACACACATAGGAATCCGTGTGAAGCTAATGCACGGATTACACTGGTCGAATTTTAAATAATTGACACATTGTTCAGAAAAAAATATTTTTATTTTTCATGATGTTTTGCAACATTGAGATCTCGATATTTGTATTGTTTTATTACAATACGCTTTTTGCAAGTTACGCTTTACAATATTAAGATGATTTTTTTGTATCTGCCCTTACATAAGCAATGTAAATATGACTAAATAGTTTTGTTCGTATAGTAACTCAATTCCCTCAAGAAAGTCATACAAATGCAATATTGCATCGGTGATTCAATCCAACATTGTATGTGTATGCCTCTCTTGATAGAATTGAGTTTTCATTCGTCTTAATATTGTAAAGCATAACTTGCGTAAAGCTTATTTTAATAAAGTAATTAAACTAACGCCATCTATGAACGCGTAGATTATAACAAACGGCGCGTTTAACCTTAACGCTGATAAACTTAACTTAAAAAATAAATTATTCAATCAATATAAAGTTTTTTACAGGTGTTTTTTTCGATGTCTGTCTCACTAGGATATACCTGTGTCGAGACAGAAGCATTGGATACATAGATTAGTGTTTACATTTGATACGTATAATATTTAATTATATTAAATGACGATGTGAAAATGATAAAAAATAATAAATAATAATAGTAAATGATAAATTGGTTAAACAGCATCTAGTTGGAGTACATACTTATAAAGGGTTTTTATAAAATTTTTGATCTAATTAGTATTATTATAATTAAAAATACTAATTTCGGTTGTGATTCTGTCTGTAACTCCTGTTCAATTAAGTCTAGAACTTGGATGTTCTTTGAATTTAAGTGTCATTTTCCAAATTGGAACTGATATATCTCATTTTTTATTTTTTTACGGATTTCGTATTTTTTTAAGTTTATTAAATGTGTTCATTCGAAATTCTGATCGTCTTTAAAATTGCCAATGTTTGTTTTTGAAAGGCAATGATCGTGAGACACATTTTTTTTATAAATCCTAGAATTATAATATCCCGTGACTTTCCACGGATCAAATAACATAAATGTCTCCTTTTTTATCCGTCTTTTTGGTTACGGTTCGAGTACCTACAGTGTACATCAAGCTTTGCTTTGTTATCGTTATAGAATTACTCATAACATTATTGTAAAGCCGATTGAGTTCCGATTCGTTTCCAGTGCTGTGAAGTCGTTCTCCTTTCAATACTAAAAATATAAATAATTCATCATCTTTTATCAAAAATATTCAAATTTTTAATACTTCATAATATTTATTTAAAATAACGTGCGTTTAGTTATGTTTAAATGCCATATCATTGAGTCTTGTTATTTTATTTAGTTATGACGTACCCACTTGGATGTTATCGTTTTTCTCTTGACTTTTGTGGAATTTTATTTAATCATTTTTATACTTCTGATTTGAAACCACCATTGAATAGCATAAATGATCAAATCAAGTGAATTAAGTGTTTTTAATTCGTTCTACGCCTGACCCTTTTTTATTTTAAACTTTAAATTTTATGCAATGATTTCGAAGCTTCTTTAAATAATGTTGCTCCGTGAATAATTGTTTGTAACATTAACATGGATGAACATTAAAATATGGATCCGTTTTGGATTCAATGTTTTGTGTATTTCGTGCGATGATTTTTTATTCGACTCTTGAATGTCGAAAGAAGTAATTAATATGATTCAATTACGGAGAAGTCTTACGGAAATATCGGTATGCCCATTTTTGTTATTATTTATCATAAAAGTTTCTTATTGGAATTCATGCAAGGTTTCCGGAGTTAGAGTGCAGTAACTTCGGGAGGTACTTGATGGTACAAGTAAAAAAGAAATTCCATTGGCACAATTCAATTTTTATCTAAAATCTTTGGAATTTCTAATAAAGTTATTTGTATTTTTTTTCTACCATATAGAATAACCTTCCTAAGTAAATACACTTTACCCCCGGACACCTTCTATAAAGAACATACCAAGCATAATATACTATGTTACGCTTTCTCTGAAGGCAAATTTTAAAAGCGATAGTGCTACCATACCAGTCTATTACCTCCCAAATCAGTGGTTTTGGTGATACACATCCCTTGAACATATATTTGAAGTTTTTTGTCAAAACGTAATTTGTAAATTTATTGACAAATTTTAAAGAAAATCGTGACAATGACGTATCAGTTTTATTTTAAGTTCAAGAACTTCATTGTCCAACTGACATCATCGGAAATATAACCCGGTGAGTTCTGGCTACCTCTCCCAAAACCTTCACCGTGCAGACTTTCATTACTTTGTTATCCTTGGGATATATACCATAGACATATACCATCACGGACTTTGCTGTAGGCCTTTTTAAAATATACAATTCCGTCTACAAAATAATGTACACGGAATTGTATATTTTTATATTTAACTAGCTGACGTGTACCCAGCATTGCTGGGGGTTATCCTTGGGTTATATACCATAGACATATACCATCACGGACTTTGCTGTAGGCCTTTTTAAAATATACAATTCCGTGTACAAAATAATGTACACGGAATTGTATATTTTTATATTTAACTAGCTGACGTGTACCCAGCATTGCTGGGGGTTATCCTTGGGATATATACCATAGACATATACCGTCACGGACTTTGCTGTAGGCCTTTTTAAAATATACAATTCCGTGTACATTATTTTGATATATGTAAGGTTTAGCCAGCGTTAGCAATGTAAGCGCCCGAAAATATTTTTTTACGAATTGATTACAAAACATCGACTATTCTCTACTTTCTATAAATGTAATTGCATGTAATGATAGTGAAAACGCTATCAAAATCCGTTGCGTAGTTTAGAAGAACTAAGCTCGCAAATAGACAGACAAGGAAAGCGACTTTATTTTATACTATTTATTTAATAAATTCTCCATCCATAAAATAATCTCTAGTTGGTGAGAGATGTATTTAAATGATAAAAACTTTCTAACATATCTTTATTATGTTTGAATTAATCAAAAGCATGTATTAAGCAATTACAAAAAGAGGGAATTCTTAAAATAATTATTACTTGTATGACGAATATAATTGTTTGATTTTCAGGTCACATAAGAATGGACATTGGACATATCTGAATATAAATGAATGATTAATTATTATTATCATCGACTATTTTCGTCTTAAATTAGTCGCCATAAATTTTCAGAATTTTTGAATTCAAATATTTTTGAGGTGATTAATCTTTGCATTTAATTATTTGTACATGAATTTATAATAAGTACTAGATAGCCGTGAAAGTCATGGAATGTTATAGTTGTAGGGTTTGTGGGGCTGAAATATTAACAAATAAAATATTTGCCTCAGGATCATTGCCTTTCAGGATCAGAAATCTACCTATCGAATGTTAGGAAACTTGAAAAATTACGACATCTGTCCAATGATATTATAAAAATACAAGACACGTTATATTCATACTAACCAAACAAATAATTTAGCACCGGTTATAAAATGGGGTGACCGGATAAATCATCACAATGATAATTCATCACATCTTTAAAAAGTTATATAAAGTCATGTATAATATATATCTATACATTGTCTAAAAAAAAAAAAAAATGTAAAATTTTCAGTCAATAAAGCTTATTTATTTATTATTAAAAAAAAAAAAATATGGAAAGTGATGAAAATAAAATTTTATCTGGGTTAAGTAGGTTAGGTTAAAAAAAAAAATTTCATCGCTTCTAATGACTTTATATCACTTTTTAAAAGTGTGTTGAATTGTCACTGTGTTGAGTTATCATTTTTTAAAAATTTATTATTTAATAAATGTTTACATATTACATTCTTTGACATTTTTTAGCTACCATACTAGGCTAATGCCCGTGTTGTGGTAGTTATACATGAAATAATAATAAAAATAACATAAAAGAACTAAAAAATACTATTTTATAGAAAAATTAGTATGCAAGTATGAATCATACATGAAATAATAATAAAAATAACTTAAAAGAACTAAAAAATACTATTTTATAGAAACATAAGTATGCAAGTATGAATCACACATGAAATAATAATAAAAATAACTTAAAAGAACTAAAAAATACTATTTTATAGAAAAATAAGTATGCAAGTATGAATCATACATGAAATTATAATAAAAATAACTTAAAAGAACTAAAAAATACTATTTTATAGAAAAATAAGTATGCAAGTATGAATCATACATGAAATAAAACAAAAAACAAATATATTAAAATTAATAGTAAACTGAAAATTAAAGAAAAAGTATTATGAAACCATAAAATGGATAACCATTCAAAGAATATGTAAATGAATGGGCCGTTAAAGTATGTCCACTGGACTTAGGTCATTGAAACCACGCGCGTTGTCTCAGTAACGTATCTTCACTCTATTAATTTATATAAGCATCTGTCAAGCATTTGAACAAAACAAATACGTATTTTGAATAAAGAATTATTAATTATTTAAGACAATATTAGCGAGTTCCTAAACGAAAATTTGAAACAAAAAAGATACAGTCGCATTGCCTTGCCGGGGACAAGGCAGGGGTCAATGACAATGTTGGTAGTTCTTATTCGAAGTATGATACGGTTCAATGTGACCGAAGGAGATAGGGTTCCACTAGCTCAGTTGGTAGAGCGGTGCCCCGGCAAGGCAAGGGTACTAGGTTCGAGTCCTAGATGTGAACGTATCTTTTCTGTTTCAAATTTTCGTTTATGAATCGCTAATATTGTCTTCAATAATTAAATAATATTACAATTTTAGGTTTTACTCATTCCAAAAAATAAAAAAAATAATTATTAATTCATAAATAATTTTGGTATCTATATCGCTTGTCGAACACGATAAGTAATTCCAATTTTGAAAATTGAAAGTTGATTGATGAAAATAATGTTACGAATTATCCAGGAATATTTCACATTACACGCTTACCCATGCACCAACAACCGAAATTAGTGTTTATAAAAAAAAAATGTATTGTAATGTTGGTTTAGCTTCGGAAGTACATTGATATTATGCATGTCAGATACTGAATCACCGGCAGTTCGTGTTTGATATTATTGTAGTGTGAAATAATTCGGCGGATGTACGATACCCACACATTTGAAATCACAACAATAATTACAATTATTGTTTACTAATACATAGAGTTTCTAATCTGATTGTAATGTTGTGGTTATTTTACAGTAGGAAAGTGGTCAATTTTTAAGTTTTGCATTTTTGTCATGCCTTAGTGAACATTGAACTAAATATTTGGGCAAAATGTTGTGTAATATATTTAATTTATTATTAGTAAATCTCTTTTCAATTTTAATTCGATCTTCGTGACTTCTTTTTTGTAGTAGAATTTGAAATGGGTGTTTTTTTTATGTAAAAAAACATTCAGGGATAGGGCCGGGCGTGAGTACCTAAAAAAATTAGATAAATTTTGCAGATGTAATATAGGAAACATAGATATTTTCTAGAATAAATCTTTTTATATAAAAACACGTGTCACTGTGTTTACGCGTTAATCTCCGAAATCGCCCAACCGATTTCAATGAAATTTATAAATGTGTATGGTTGGTTCCAGCTTGAAATATATAATATATAATTGAACCCGATAGGTGCTGTAGTCGAGATATAAAAAAAATCAGATTCTTATCCAAAAATACATTCAAACACGAATTTTAACAATTCTACACAGAAGGCGGTCTGTGGCAGGAGAATGTCTGCCTGGGCCCACCCACAAGTCCTGTAAAATAAATGATTTATGTTATTTTACAATCCATTCATAAAAAATATTATACATATAGGCGGTTCATTCCAAAGGGGTAGATTGAAATGGCTTAATCCGTGTTTGGTGACTAGATCTGAATAGTCAGGTACTTTCTGACCTTCCTCTTCCCTTCCCCACTACTTTCAGCCTCACAACATAACAGGATGCCTTGGTGTTGCTAGTTTTAGACGGTTGGGGTTGGGAGCATTTTGGACTCTTGTGCGGTAATCACATAAAAAAATAAGCGCAAAAACAAAACAAGAACATCTTCATTCGTTCGTTTGCAGAATGTCTGACTAAAATTAGTGGGCTGATCTAATAGGCAGATAAACCCAACCTTTCTCTTCCCCATTACAGTTCCCTCCACATTTCCTACACCCTCGCAACATCCTGAAAGTCGTGGATGACATAGTCCTACTAATTCCGATCAATATGGTATTTTCCTTATTTTTTTTATTCTCAAAAAAAATTACGATAACAAAGATATTTTTATGTTGACGAATACATTTTCTATAACGATTTAAAATGTGCCACTTTCGGTTTTGCCGCCAAAACGACATGTTTGTTTTGATTCGTGAATTCTCCGGCGTTGACGCCACGGCAAGCGACGTCGATGACAGCCGTCTTACTAGACATTGGCGTTTTTGACGTTGTAGCCATTTGAACCGTTTCGAAATGTGCGATTTTATTACGTTTTTTAAATCAATGAAAATATTTATGTGAAACAACTGGCCAATAATGATACAGGGTTTTCCAATAAGAGGTGTTATTTTGATATTCAATCGTAAAAGACCAATGGTTTCGTTGCTTGTGTGGCACGTAGCGCCGTCTTGTTGAAAGTAAACGTTGTCCAGATCAATACCATCCAATTCCGGCCATAAAAAATCATTAATCATCTCTCGATAGCGCAATCCATTCACCGTAACTGTTGCTCCAACCTCATTTTCGAAAAAGTAAGGTCCAATGACTCCGCCGGACCATAAACCGCACCAAACAATCACACGTTGAGGATAGAGAGGCTTTTCAACAATTTTGTTTGTTGACGAAGCCACCGAGGTGGAATTGGGCCTCACCACTCAAGATGATTTGCATTTGATTCACTCAAGTGAATTTTAATAATTTCAATGCGTTGTTGAAGCGTGTATCGTTTCATTTTTATTAATGGCGTAGTTTCTACTTGTCAAATGTCAAAAAATTACGGCTTCAAAAGTAACATCTACCGAAATAGCGGGCTATTCAAAATAACACCTCTTATTGGAAAACCCTCTATAATGACAGAACTTGAAAATTAACATTGAAATTTGATGAATTGTTCAAATTCTCAGAAACAAACCGTCCTAAATCTTTCACACATATTGAACTGTATTCATAGTTTGTGAAAATACCCCATTGGGACTCTTGCGATATCGAACATAAAAAATATGTTTAAAAATTGAAAAGTTGTCTTAATTTGAATTTTAGAAATCGTCAGTAATCGTTCGATTGTTGTATTTTACTCGTGTTTATGTTTTATTTCGAAGTTCCCACAAGGCGATTCAACGGCGTTATGATTTCTGTATAATCTGTTTAATCATGTGAACCGTCAGTGAAAATGTTTCCACTAAACTGTTTTTATTAATTCTATCACTAATCTAACACATTACACACAATCATCATCATCATCATGAAACGTTTTATTTTTATTCAGATAATGCTAAACGTTTTAATATAATTTGTTTGTATTTTATTTTATTTTAGTGTACCTATTGTAGAAACAAACAGTTATATAAATAATTACATTTTACATGTTGCATTAACCATTGAAGTTTCCACATAAAATTCAAGTAACATACAGAAAAAAATCATAAACAAACATAAAAACATGAAAACAGCTGAGATATCTTATGGTACATACACATTTGCTAACTTAAACGCTAACCGAGCCACGAATCACGGGAAAGGAACGAATCAACTGCAAGCGGCGTTTCGCCCAATTGCGGTAGCTTTGTTCCTTTCCCATAAGTTGAGGTTCAGTTCGGCAGTTCGGCTCGCGTGTGTATACTTAGCATTAGATATCTTACACACCACATCAGAGGGAGAGGATACGTAATTAACACGTTGATTTAATTTTCTCCAATATGCATTTAGTAACCTGAACTAAGGACAAATAATATGATAACATTATTTTTATTCTACGTTTATACTGAACACAGGAAAAGGAAATGCCTGGAGTTGAATAAAAACATGCTTTGCTTGTTTTCTGCCATTTAGTTTCTATAAGTATTGCTTTAATTCAAGGCTGCCCAACCCCAGGCCCGCGGGCCACAATGTGGCCCTCGAACGAATTATAAGTGGCCCGCGTGAACCATTTTCAAAAAACCCGCCAATCCGCCAATTTGAAAAAGTGTCGCGGGTCCGCGGTAAAACAAACAATGCAGCTTGCGCGCGGTCACCAGTGTTGCCAACGAAGGCGATTTATTGCCTTTTAGGCTACTCAGAACGAGAATCAGCGACGAAAAAATCTAACCTGTTGAACTTACTTTTTAAACAAAAATACACCGGTTTTTGATATAATATTTTTTGCGTCCGAAATGGAATTTTTTCTCAGCGAAGTTCCGTAACAACCCCCCCCCCCCCCCATGGATTTCAAATATTTTGTGGGGAGCACTCATTTTGAATTTTTTTTGTGGGGAATTTTGTTTTATAGAAATTCTCTAACAACCCCCCCCCCCCGCATGGAACCGTCAGGTATTCAGTGGAACCGTCAGGTATTCAGTGGCCCGCCAGTGATTCAAAATCGCCCAACTGTTAAAAAGGTTGGGCAGCCTTGCTTTAATTGAATTGCTAATGAGTTTTGATTTTAAAAAATCTTGGCTCATGAAATGGAAATGGAGTTTCAAAAAAGATTGTTAATAATAATATTAATAAAATTATAGAAAAAAATCAGAGCTCACCGTTCGAGCTCAGTTTTCGCTGCTTCATACATTCATATTTCTGCAATTGCCAATAATTATTATCGCTAGATGTACGAAATTTGTAATTCTGTATTTCATTGGAAAAAATCTTTGAAAAGCAATATTTAAAATGTTGGTAACATGAAAACCGCAATGACTTTTTATCTACTACAGAATTTTGGCTTATATCATTCTGTTATAAAAGTTTGACGTTTGATTTTGACACGTTAAAATCTAATATAATCCTATAAATTTGTATAGTAGAGGTCGTCCTGTGGCTAAGGAAAGGCATCAGTTACTGCTTGTGTCGGTTTTAGAGACAATGGGAGTCCATATCAACTTCCTGACATACAATATGCTGTGTTAAGTTAATACGAGTGGGTACCAACCTACTCATTGTATTCCAATCCAGTCGCATCACGGTGAAAACATATCCATTGAAAGGAAGTTTTCTAGATGACAGTGCCATACTGGGTTTTACTTCGACATTTATGATTTTCAGTATCTAGCAAAAGTTTGGTATTTTTAACAAGAAAAGTTCCCATTCCTGAAAGCGAAGTTCAAGTCTTAAAAAACGCAAGACGCAACTGACAGCTGCACAACATTATTACGTATACCTAGGCCCTAAGCGAGTGAGTGCTAGGCCCTGAGCGAGTTAAACTAATTATAAGGAAAATAGAATAACATTATGCAATAGTTAAATATATATACAGGGTGTATCGGCACGTACCCGACAAACTTTAACCAGCTATTCCTTAGCACATTTGGAGTAAAAAAAATTATGGGCACTTTCCTGTCCGGTAACATTTTTTTTTAATAAAAAATTTACTATTCATATTTTCACCACATGTCACCACTGTTTTATCCTTTGTCAAAGTTTGAAAACCCACCTGGCAATATTTTATTCGAGTTTCGTTGAATAATATACGTACGTACCTACATTAGCGCGCTTTTACGATCACAACGAAATGGCATGGCACCATTCGTCTCATTTTTAGCTATTATTATTTAGTGTGTATGAAAGAGCGAACACGCTTTTTGACACACTTGCTAATAACAGCTGTTGAACACGAGAAACAATGCCAATGACAGTGACGGAGTGTGAATTTTTTTATCATTTTTTGTTTTTAATTGAAAAAAAATGTTACCGGACAGCAAAGTGCCCATAAAATTTTTTACTCCAAATGTGCTAAGGAAAAGCTGGTTAAAGTTTGTCGGGTACGTGCCGATACACCCTGTATAATAGGAACAATTGAAACTTCTGGATCATCTATATCTGTAAGTGTACATAAATAGGATTTTGTAACATACTAAATATTGAGCAATTAAGATAGTAATTAGAAACATCTAAACAAAGTAGAGATGAGTATAGACTGATAAGAAATATAAAGGAAGGGAAAAACCGGCAATTATTTAATTAATTATCCCTGACAAGTATAACTTCAGTTTGAGTTTCAGTTTATTGATATCTTTTAATTTCTTTCAATAGCTCTATTTAAGCCATGAATGAGTCTTGTTACCTGGTATCACAGATGCAAGATCTGCTGAGTTGTTTTATTTTATTTATAAATATGAAAATAAGGAGCCCAGGTGTCGATATATTTGTACACTTGTAATATTGTGATTGTCCTTCCAACACTCGGTGAACTATGAATAAACATTTCTCTCGGCCATTATCATAACAACAAGGATGATGTAATGCATAGTGACTCTGCAAAAATCTCCATTGTTGGTATCTGATCTTTCGAAATAAGAAACATGGGATCTTACTAGGAGCGAACAACCGCAGATTATGTTTTAGGTCATGTGCTAACTGTAAATAAATATTAGCAGTGGTCACAAGCTCACATTCGCATTGATCTGTCCGCTAATATGTTGAAATTGCTTCTTCGCGTCGATCACTTGTCTCAAAAAAGATTTTTTTGTTGTTATTTTTTTCGAAACACCAACCTTTTTTAAAAAAATCTATGTATTTCTAGTATTAATTAATTTTTGTAATAAAATTACATTTAAAGTAATCACGCTATCCTAGGTGGTCTCTCGTTTATTCTTTGTCAACAATAATTCATTCCATTACCAGTTCCAGTCATGTTCAGATTTTGATCTCGCCAAAATGTTGTGCCTTAATTAATTCCATTTTGCATCTCCCAAATGGTTTTGTTTACATTAATATACTTGCTAAAATTCAACGTTATTTTTCATGATTCTATCTTATAAAAATGTAATTAATATCTCTCAAAAAACAAGTCGCTTTATTCTTAGATAATTTAATAAAGACGTAAACATTTATTTAGTGGTAAATCTTTTTTGCTCAAAAAATGCTTTGAAGTGTACTTTCTCCTACTTGAGAATCCTTTTTCTGTTGTGATTTTATTATATATTGTGGTAATTTTTTTTAGAATGTGATCAGAAAACATTTCAACATCATTTGTCATTTTTCACAATATAAATAAAACATGCATTTTAGCCATGTTTTTTTTCAGAAATCAAAACAGGCGGTCGGGAAATCGAGAATTTCAACCTTATCGTCATCTTCGTAAGGGTTTCGTGATTTCGTTCGAATTGTATGAATTGAACCTCTTTGATCCAATGAACCATACCAAACCGTTAATCAACTTAACCTGACAAAATAAATATTTAATAAATCCAAGCATAACTCGCAAAACAATCCATAACGAATTGTCAAAACATGCATTATGGTGTCATGCGAAAATGTGATTTATGGTAGACATGGCATCATTATCATTTCAACTTATAGGTTGGTATTTATTTCATTATAGGCCGTTTAACATTCGCACGCGAATTTCAGCCTTATCGACTTCACCACCAGTTTTAGATTTATTACCCGTTTCTCGACGCTCTTTAACTAATATAGTTTAGAATCTCCCCTTTGGGCATCGAATAATCTTTGTTTCTTCGGTGGAGCCGGTCATTAATCTCTATTTTATTGTCATGCGAAGATTTATCTTAGAGTACGCCTCCACTTTGTTAACAACGGGCCGCTATCACGTTTAAGGCAATACGAGTCACGTCCCGTTCTTAGAGCCTATATTCCTATGTGTACCTACTTCCTTTAACTAAAGAGGAACATCTCGGAATAGCATCAGAAAAGAATCTCGTGATCCTATGCAACGCTTTGTTCCTAGGGAATACACTGAGAAAAATTATCCCTTTAAAAAAGTGACAGCATGCCAGCTTTCTGATAAAATATCAGTCATTCAGAATATACCGAGAAACCGTGTTCTTTTCCTAATACATATCATGACGGAATGCGACAATATCAGTATGTCAATATCAGGATCAGTTTTATTATGAACATGAAAACATTCGCTTTTGACTGATACTTTGTTAGGAACTCTTTCAATTCATTCGTTATAGGCCTGCAATCCCATTTTTAACAAGAAAATAAATAATTTGACCTGATTTTTAACAAATTAACAGTATTTCATATCAGTACCTAAGTTTTCTCCGTATACAAATCCGGATTTCTTACAATACAAAATCCGGATTAACAATCCCTATTTGTTTCACTCGCGACGAGAGAAGCTTTGAATTTCGGACGCCACTATACACCACTATAAAACATTCGCACGATTCTTCACCGTTAAATCACAAAACCTTTTAAACGAGCTACCCTTTTTACTTTACCAAATGCTTTATTTTCCTTAATTAGAAGTCAATTTTATTTAAACATTTACTCTCATAATTATTATAAATCCGGATTGAAAGAAGAAATTGCCGCAAACCATTACTCCCACCTTTGTACGACAATCGACATGACAAGTATGCATATAAATAAATTCAATAGGTGTTAAAAATAAGTCTATGAGAAATACCAGTTCTTAAGAAATTTGTCTGAAGTAGGTACCTACCCACAGTTTCTTTATGTGCACAAACATTGCTGCAAAATCATATTATGAATGATAATGCATAGCACGTGCATAAAAATATGCTGGTGCTGTCAAAACGAATAGGCATGGTGGTGCTTAATGTCAAAGGGGTTATGTTATTTTGCGACAATTCGCAAATGAAAAACTTAAAACAGGACACCTTTTTACATGTAGGCTTGTTGTAGAAGTGAAGAAATATTTAAATATTAATTATTCTTTGCGAAACCTCAGAGCCTCCTGTATGAAGAATACAAAAATAATCAACAAGAATTTTTGCATTATTATTTATTACACCAGTTGGCAAATTTGTTTTTATCTTTTGGTAACTGGAGTTGAGCATAATTCAATTCGTAGTAGTCGAAATTATCATAATACCTGCATCATCCTAGGATGTGCCTTCATTGATATTCACAAAGTGCAATCATGAATCAAGCCCGCCTACATACATTGAAGGATGAGAATTATTACAAACTTAGCGCATTTAAATATATAACGTCCAGCCGCTGCGCTGTGACAAATCTTTCTTTTAAAATAATCGTTACTGAAAAAGAGGGAGAGGTTACAACTGCAGTGGTATAATTGAAAATTATTCCGATCCCAAAAACACTGCAATCGTCGAAGTTTGTTTCGAATTAATCGATCGAATTTAGAAGAGACTTCTTGTTAAAATTATATTATTTCTTGTAAACTGCTATACAACTAAATGCATACCGTTGTAAGATATTATTCTTAATAATAATTACATAAATCTTCTTCTTCAACATTTTATAATAAGCCATATTCTAAAACTTCCGGTAATTGTTTGGTTTCAGTTGCCTCCTTATTGTACCTTTTCAAAATGTCTGCTCAGAAGATTCTCATTTCTGAGCACAAAGTGCCTCCTGTTTTATATTATGTTTTAGTTTTAATGTTCTTATTTTGTCCTGTCCTTCTGTTATTGGTATTCTAAGTTTTGTCATCACTTTGTATAAACATTATGTTTAGTGTTATAATATTAGATCTGTGTTGGGTAAGGCTCACTGTAGGAATAATTTTAAGAACATGACTACTAATACTAAACTACCGTTTTAAGTGTGTTATAGTAAAGCGCACTTAAAGTGAAATGACACTAAACAGCGCCTTTAAATTCCATTATTATTATTATTATAACAACCTTAATTTCTATAACTCTGTTGAGTAATTTCACTTCGAGTGTACTACAATAAACTTTAAAGTTGTCTTTTATAACCCATTAATTCAGTGGTACTATGCTCCAAACATAGTTGATGAAAAATAAAATCATACAAAGCAATAAGAAGAGAACAAATGAACGAAATACTTTAGTACAAATGAATATCAAAGAAAGATCTTCTAAACTTTTGCGCAGATATTCCTCTAAGATTTTCCCACGTTATCAACGAGAGGTTAGAGTAGAAACCCGATCAATATTTGTTTTGGTTTAAAACCCTTTCAGACCTGAATTAAAACGAACAGTGATAAAACATTTTTGGTGCTTGATAACAATAATCGACAGTTCTTTTAAAATGTTTGGTGTTTTTTTTCAATAGTTTAGTAATTATTGCTAATTTCATTTGAAAGAACGTTGGGTCTCAGGGGACGTGTTTCACATAAAGTGACAAATCGTACACTGTTCACAAAATTATAACAATTTAATCAATTAAAAATAATTATATATAAATTGAATAAATACCGTTTACAAAATCACGTTTCAAAATATGTTTAAAAAACTGGTGGCTAAAATCCAATAAAAATACCTGCAATTGAATAACGAAAATCGCTAATTTTTATTCTCTCTAGATAGGGAAGAAAAAATGTTAAATGTATGTATACACGGTCCGAAAGGGTTAAGCATTTTATTGTGTAGATTTCTCGTATTCTAGTTAGACAAAAACTCGTATTTCGAAGTAATTCCATTACCTTTTTACCTTGTTCAATCAAATCTCCATTAATTTTCATGAGAATAAGGAGATGAACGCGTAACAGCGTCTGGGGATATGTTCGCCTTTATCGTTCATCACGCGTACCGCGTACCTATTTGTTCAGTATTTATTATTTTCTTAGCAAGAATTTTTTAGTTTTTAATGTTTTTTTTATTTCTTGTGCGACGATATTGCTGATAGATTACGCAATGTTCTTGCCTGATTTTCTATGTTTATTTTGCACTTTATTTCTCTGCACATGCCAACCGGATTTGACAAAACTGTGCCTTCTATGTGTTGCGACCAAACCGGTTGGCATGTTATTATTATTGTAGATGTACTCAACAGCATCTATTAATTTTATACCTGGAATTATTTATTTAGTTGAGTCACTTACCTTGAACCTTAATTACTTCATTCTCAATGTGTCATTATTTGCACACTTATTATATATATAAAATACTTATTGTTTCCGTCGACAGTTTCACAAAGTACATATTGTGAGTATTTTCAAAATTTAAATTGCTTATATTCCTTTAATAACATGTTGGTTTATTTCAAGTAGCTGTAAGGTACCTATTTAATTGTTCTTTCTACCTATTTAACAATTCTGCGACACAAGCACATCATCAGCTATCGATAGTTCCTACTTTGAGTTGACTGAATGTCGATAATCGACGTCTAACATCCCCACCAGTTCTTGCCCAGGCCATAACCGTCAGTGCCCCACACTAGTTCACCAAGAAACTTGGCAAATGCTCCGTCTATCGGAATAATGTATCTATGGGTATCGTAATAAATTATTCTATCCCGCTGCCTTTTATGATTCTATCTTGAAATAGTGATGGACGTAATCGAGATGTCCTTTTTTTAAATTATCGACTTTTACAATAATCAAGTTATTCCTGGCTGAAGCCTTCACGGTGAAAATGTATCTGGTGATGCTAACCTTAGGTGGGGAGAGCACCAGAAGAAGAAGACATTAACATAAACTATTTCGATTAAAAAAATTATGGAATCATATAATATGTAGGTAAATGATTTGACACGGCCAAAAGTGTTATCGTGATTTATTTTTGGGGTATTATACCGTGTTGCGCTCCTCCTTATTTAGCCAACGTTTCGGACAGCATTACAGTGCTCATCACATACTCGATTGAAATTCTGTCAGTATTCCGATTTAGTGTTGACTTTTCAATTCTAAAATCGAAATTTACCACAAAAAAGATCGACGTCATCTCCGAAATTATGACTTTGTTTATTTTATGAATATTATGATGAAATGTAAAGTCGAATCGTTCGATAATATAAAGGTTCTTAAACGATTGTTTTGGTTATTTCAGAGGTTTCTTAATCGAATGTCTCGATTATGCCCATCGCTAATCCTCAGTTCAATCAGTGCAATTATTGATTAATCTGCTTTACTAACTTGAATAGCAACTAGGAGCTCGATCAACGGTAGAATTACTGGCAGTGCAACGTACTTGGAGACTAGTTACTAAGTACTCCGGGCACTTAACTTTCATTTTACTCTTTACGCTATTTATAATCGATGATAATATACCGGATTTCTGCCCGATGAGGGAAACTAGTTTTGAAGTGCGTGTTTTCATTACCAGCTAAACGTATCATTCTGTAATGTCGAGTTAATTTATCCCGTATTTTCAAACAGTCCAAGACGTTCCGCACTGGTAGTAATAGTAGGCTCTGGTGAAAGATTACCATTGGTAATCGAAATATTGCTTGAAATGGCCTTAGCCGGCACCGGTGCATTGTCCGAAGACATTTTTGTCACCTGAGAAAGGGTCGTTTTTGAGTTCAACAGCTCGGCTGCGGAACGATTTGCCGTTCTCTGTGTTTCCTCCGACCTACAACATGGGTCTCTTCAAGATCCTTCTCTCCTCAGAAAGACCCGCTACACAACAACATCCCCAAAGATGACACAGAGGGAAATTATTTCAAGACATTAACTCCACACAGGAGGCCCTGAGGAAAAGTGGAGTGAAAAAGGAGTCTGTGGAGTTTTTGGTGTGTTTGGTGATCAGATCTGAAGTCCCAGCCTTTGTTTTTCCAATCTCCTTCCCATCCCAATTCCTTCAGGATCACAACACACCCCAATTATTGGGGATGTTACTTTCTCACTGGCTCCGGACAATAGCTGTTGGGAATCGTGTGTTAGGTTAGATGGTTGTTTTGACAAATCATCTTCTCTGTACCTTTATAAGGACGGGTTGTTTCGGAATATTTGAACAATTCATCAAATTTCAACGTTTATTTTCAAGTTCTGTGAAAGATTTTTTCAAATTCTGTTTTTATTTCAGTTTTGTCAATCAACTAGCCTACAATGATATAATTACAGAACTTGAATAGGACTTTCACAGAACCCGAAAATGAACGTTGAAATTTGATGAATTGTTCAAATTCTCCGAAACAACCCATCCTAAGACCGGGGCAGCTTGAAAGGTGAAGGTGTTATTTTAAAGTAACTGTTAACTTATTGTGACTGCTACAAGTGCATTTTTATGTTTTTCACGGTGACGCATCAGATAAGGCACTTAAGTAAAGGTAAACGTTTTAATCTGGGATTTTCAAAAGTTCGGACAGACATATTTCTTAAAAGATATATTTTATGGTGCCATTAACTTAAGTATTTACACAGAATTTAACTTAAATTGACATGTTTTAATTGTCGCGTGGCTGATAACACTGCCCGGAACCTGTGGGACTATGGCACCTATTATTTTTCATTTTTTAAATGTACAGTTTTTATTACAATATTATATTGTATAATTATTAAATCAGCTGTTTGCATTAGGCAAGTTTCTACTGTTCAGCAAATAAATAGTAGGTGCTTTATCGTTTTATTTCGAGGTCGATGAAATTTTGCACGCTTGACCTTCAAAACTAGAGGAAGGTCACTGTCCACCTGACTACGTCTGATTTATCAGTAATTAAAGCCTGGGCAACACTGTGGACTTCAGCTAGTTTAAAATCAAAACATTACGAAATATCACCAAAATCTCGACAAACTAACTAACTAACCATCACGCCGTTTCCCAGCAGGGGTAGGCAGAGAGGACGGACCACCAAAAAACTCGGTCTTGGCACACACTCCTTGCCTCATTCACATTCATACGTCGTCTCATACATACTCTTCTATTATTCTGACTCTTGACATGGCCTGAATCGAGTATCTGGTTCACTTGATCGTGCCATGTCTTCCTCGGGCGTCCCCGACTTCTGCTACCATTCACATTTGCATCATATATCCTCCTTACACTCCTTTCTTCGCTCATTCGCTCTATATGCCCAAACCATCTAAGCGTCCCTTTCTTAATCTTGCTTGCCTTGCACTCTTTGCCGATCTCCACATTACTCACACGATCATACATGGTTTTGCCACACATACTCCTCAGGGATCTCATTTCAACAGCATTCAATCTGCTTTCATCCTTTATTTGCCAGTTCCATACATCAGGGTAGGTACCAGCATTCCATTGTGGTCTGCTAACTTTGTTAGCGCCAACTGCGTTCAGTCCTCCATTAATGGAGTTACAAAAAAAAAGTTCTCGACAAAGCGGTTCCAATTTTTAAAATCGCAATTAAGTTAATTTTGTGTTGAAATATTATATAACAGGTACCTATTTTTCAGTAATTTCAGTTCCAATTGTGGAAATGAAATTTAAATCGAATTTTAGTTCATTGAACCAGATTTCACTCAGGACTAACGTGTAGACAACCGAAATTAGTATTGTTTATAATTGATCATATCTGCACATTAAAAAATGTCGCACAAAGAAATAATATTGTTTATAATCGTTATATTTCCTCTTTCCATGCCATTATTTGAATAGTGTTACTCGAAAAGTGTGTGTAAAAATGCAATATTAACAGCTTAAGTGTGTTTTTGTAAATAATCGGAGATACCTAATAATATAATATCTATATCGGCGATCTTCAATGGAAACGCTGCATCGGTTATTCCCGCAGTATAACACATATGTATTATATTGATTTATTAGTCCACTATTATTATTGTAGGACACCTCGTTAATAAACAATATTGTTATCTTCATAAGCTATACCCACCTACTTTTATTAGATACAAGTAATAACTACTTACTACCCGGCTTTGCCCGAGATTTTAACAATATTTTTAATACATCTATTTGAATTTTGTTTTTTTTCTTACATGAATTAATGCAAATCTTGAAAGTGGAAATTAACACACTTCCCGACATCCGATCGCGCTGAAACTCGCCAAATAGACTCGTAGATGACAATGTACTCTATCAACTTTTGGTGGCACTCACATTACAGCATTTAATAAACGAAATAAATGTCGGGATTTGGCTCAGTTGTTAGCGCGGTTGACTCTAGTCCCTGGGGAGGAAGGCTCAACCCTCAGTCAAACCAATAAGAAAAGGAAAAATGTGTTTTTAAATACATCTACATAAATAAAAAAATTATGTTCATTTGTACAAAATCTTTAATTTCCGAAAGTTCTTCACCGATTGCTTTGAAATTTTGACACAACGTTGCATTCGAATACGTATGTGTTCTTATATACCTATATCATATAGATGTCTCCTGTTACAGGGGAAAACATTTGAAAAAAAAAAAAAAACAGCGCCATCCGTTAGACCAGAGGTTCCCAAAGTGGTCTATATGAACCCCCAGGGGACGATATCAGCATGCTGGGGGTCTATGTCAGCGAGAAAAAAATTTGAGGGTCCACGAGATTCAAATGGGGGTACATACGAGCGGACCCCCATTTACCTCAAGTCAACATTTAGGAATTCCGTAAATGACACAATAGACCCAACACAAATATAATAGACTGAGAAATTTGTATATTGCGTAAAGTTATTGATTGAGGTATATAAATAGAGTCTACGTTCCTTTTCTCGTCAGAATTAATATATTCAAGCAAAACATTTCGCGAATTTTCCTAGTTCCACAACTTGTTTTTGAAAAACGTCCAGGGTAATAATGACGTTCAACATTTAAATGCACTTCACACAGACTTGGTGAAGTTTGAGGACATTTTGACTATGGAAATGCAACGTTGAAGAATCGGATATCATGTGACAAGAAGAACTGACCGGAATAAGCACTAACAAAAAAACTTAAGGGGCAGTTCTGTAGGGCTAGCTACAGAAAGAAATTCCCGTTGCTTATCCTGCTTCATTTTCATTTGGTGTAATACCTCACAAGGGTGCCCCTGTCTGCACAATGTAAAGACAGAGCAACTATACCGCCACCCGGTTGTTGGGCAGGCAAGGGAAGGGAATATTTTTACTAAAAAAATAAATGATTATCACATGGGACGTTAATAGTTTTAGGAAAATTCAATATTCGGCAGGCAGGGGGTCTACGGAAAAAAAATATTTGGCAAGTGGTCTACGGGGTAAAAAAAGTTTGGGAACCTCTGAGTTAGACAAACATGTTTTTTTAAAAAACAGCGCCGTATGTTGGACTAACGTGATTATTGAAAAACGGCTCCATCTGTTGAACGTAAAAGCAACACGCGCAACTGTTTCTCTATCTGCACAGACAGACTGAGCCACAGCAACGCGTGGCGGGGTACAGCTAGTCATTAATAAGAACAGATGTTTTATAGTTTAAAAAAACGAGTTGATTTTTCAAAATTATTTTTATATATTTTTAGCTTTTGAAAAAACGTTGCTCTACGACTGCGTACTTAAATTTGTAGATTGCGTTAAAAGTTAATTACATTTACATTTCATCATTATAGTCAATAAACACAATAATTAAATCCACAATATTTAAAAAAGTTGTGTGTTTAATTTAGTCAGGTTTTGCCACTATTTAAGAAGATACGAATAAGAGATAAAAAAAATTACAAAATTCTTTTTATTACCTAATGAAATCTGGATCTTTTTAGTTATAGCAGGTTCGGCAGCATTGTTTCGAAAGCTACATAATTGGGAGGGCTTAAGCTATATGAACCAACTACCCATTATTAATTATACTTTGACGTCAATCACTTGTTAGCTTAGGCATACTGAAAGCATCTAAATATTTGAGAAAAGATTGAAATATTTCATTTTTATGGCAAACCTCCCATTTAATTAATTTTAACTTAACGTCATAAGCAATTGCATCTGAAAGAAACACAACTATATGCAAACAAATATTTTTTTGAAGAAGAAGAAGATAATGCTAATAAATCTAAACGAAACATGAAACAGAACAAGACACAGAAAAATAAAAAGATAACGTTCACAACTCGGAATTGAACCTAGAATCTCTTGTCTTACCGGGACAGGCGTATTATACCACTCGACCATTGGGGACCTATTTATTTAGCGTCATATTTGTCGATATCATATTTCAATTTCAGTATTAACAATATCATCTTGCAACTAATTTTTCCTATATTTTTGGCATCTTCCTTTTTAAATGGAAATAAAAAATTGAACTGATTTATCACCGGCTATTACTGACCGGTCGGTGGCCGAGTTGACATCGCGCTTGGGTCCCACTCGGGCGTAGTGTGTTCAATTCCTCGGCTGGCTAAGTCCTCTATTACAACACAAGCAACATTTTCCGCTTACTGTGGTGGTAGTAGGAGATTTTCAAATATTGTCAGGTTATTCGTAACCCGGTAATGTTTGTCTTTCTTTAAAAAAAAAATCAGACCATTCCATGATTTTTCACGGATACGCGCTAGTAATAATTTTTGTCAAATAAATCAAAAAAGTTATTTGGTTGCGTCTTCTTGTATTCTTGAAATTAAACCTCGCAACATTTTTTGATGTGCTGTCCTGTTGTTAAGGCGACATAAGACTCTAATAACGGGGCTTTTCTCGACGCTTAAATTTTGATTATTTCGGATGAACGTATTACTAAAATTTCAAATGTTTCTAGTGGGATCTCTACGGATGTAAGTTATTTATATTTAAGATTATTAAAAACAGGACCTTACCATTAAAATATTTTATGTAAAACGGTTTGAAAATTTTATAAAACGTTTTTCAACTATAAAATTAGCGGTAAGCACTAGATTTTATTTTTCTAGACGTGTAGTTAGTAACTTACCGAGGGATCCCTCTAGAAACATTTGCGATTTTGGTAATACGTTAATAAGAAATAATTTAAATAAACACCACGGAAAGATTGTTTTTCTAGGCCTACTAAGGCAAAGTCGACCGTATGTCCGTCCATTACGTATCACTTATGTCTTTAAGATTTCAACTTTTTTTTTTTTAGATTTGATAGGGCAAATTCAACTGCAGGTCTATCCAATACACCACGGCCGCGCGTCGCATATTTTTGTACGCGGCGGCTTCACTTACGTCGTTATGATTCTGACTTTATTTTAAGGTATTGTCTCGTCTTAAGAGTTCGGTTTTCACAACTCTTTCTGTTATATGCGTCTTTTATGGGATAGAGTGAGAGACTACAATTGAGCTTTCAGTGGTACGCCTATAATCTATCGAGAGGATAATTGGCAAGCTTCGTTGTATAAAATACAACTTCTCACAAAAGCTAAATGAATTTATTGCTGTAATAACAATAATTTCATAGTTATTTGATTGCATCTTATCGTATTGAAATACTTGGCAACATTTGGTGTGCAATTCTGCTGTTGAGTGCTCCGTTGTTACATCTCTTTCACGGGAGAGAGAGAGAGGCCACAATGGAGCTATCAGCGGTACGCCTATAATCTATCAAGAGGTTAATTGGAAAGCTTCGTGGCGCATTCATGTCGGCTCTTTTGAGCTTTATTATTATTCTAGTATTCCTTTGCAAAGTATGATTGTAATCTTTGATTATTCTGGGAAAATGTATCGTTAGGCGTTGATTTCGTAGATGAGGTCATCATCATCTCGTGGATGTAAATTATCAGTTGTCAAATATTAAAATTCATGTTTCAATCGACTATAATGATGAGATGAAATATTATCTAATCTTGCATTTGATAGGTACAACTAATTAACCTTGTCGATATTATCTTTTTTAAATGTATTTGATTTATTACATCATATTTATGTAGTTGTTACGGATTAAAATAAACTTGATTGTCACGACCATCGGTCGTGGACATATAAGCATATATTTATACGGCACACTAATCCCAACTGCCTGGAACAAGTGGGACCATGCATACAGTCGCCTCCAAGAAACATTTCTCTTGCCGGTCTCCTGCTGTTTCGTTCCATTTTCTTGTGCCCAAAGCTGCGGTATTGGCCTCCACACCATACAACCATGTAAGCTTAGACCTCCCAACACTCCTTCGTCCTGCAGGCTAGATCTCCTAACACTCCTTCGTCCTGCAGGATAGACCTCCCTTCACTTCTTCGTCCTGCAGGATTGACTTCCCTTCACTTCTTCGTCCTGTAGGATAGACCTCCCTTCACTTCTTCGTCCTGTATGCTAGACCTCCCAACACTCCTTCGTTCTGCATGCTAGACCTCCCAACGCAATAGGCTATCTTGCAGGCTACACCTCGCACCGCTCCTTCGTCTTGCAGGCTAGACCTCCCAACACTCCTTCGTCCTGCAGGCCAGACCTTCCAACACTCCTACATCCTGCCAGGGCAACAAGTGTATAAGTGTATCTTTCACTCTGGAATGTCGAAACACAATCAACCATAATAATAATGTCAAACGCGTGGTGTAAATGCGGCTTAACCTAATGAAGTAGTCCTTAACCCTCCTATAGGAGAAACTTTCGAACTTTGATTAATACATTTTGCATTTATCAATGTTTCATGAGGTACTATTCCATTTAGTACATGCATAATAAAATTTGTGTATATTAACTTTATTTTTGTTTTGTTCCAGGGGTCGGGCGGATCTCCATTCGGGCGGTGGGCTGGAGGCTCTGGGCGGGCCCTGCAGCAGCGGCCCCACACTGCGCGCCGCCCTGGCAGTCTGGCCAACTCGGAACATGATATGTACACCAAGGTAAACACTATGCCACTTTTCCCTAACAAGATCGACGTTCCATCATAAATTGATGTTAATATTTTTCTATTGTACCATTTAATCCTATTATATTATCACTCAACTGTGCCGTTTTACCTTTTAAATTTAAGTTGTGTTACTAAACTAACTTTACGCAGGGTTTTTCGAAATCTCATGCAGACTGTGAACTTCCTCTTGTTTGTCGTTTTGAATAAAACAGTAGATTTGTACAAAAATCAAATCCACACCACCCTCCCGCTGTTAACCAACCCACGCCGCCCGCCCGCTACATACAATCTTCTTTGTACTCGGATAAAAATGAGTATTGCTGATTTATTAAAATCCTGTTAAAAACGGGATAGCTAATAGGTTTGCTAATAAAATTTTAGTAATTCGTGTTCATGCACCTACATTTGTCCTGATAGTACACAACGAGAAAATGGGAAAATATTACAATTTTTATGAAGAGGTGTTCTGACATCGCCATAATACGTTCGTGTTTTTTACTGATAGTTTATTAGAAAACATGTCAATTTATTCGTTAAAGGCCTGCAGTCCCGTTTTTAACCGGAATTCGAATAATTTTAAGATATTCTTAATAAATTAGAATTATTTTATATCAGTAAGTTTTCTCCGCGTATGAATAGATGGACCTTAGCACCTTGGAAGTGTTAAAGCGTGAAAATTGACTCTTGACTTACTACGCCAAATGAATTATGTTCTATTTGCGATACCAGTTTAATAGGTGTGTTTGGCATTTCAAGGGTTATGGAAGACAAGGCGTATCATTGCCAATAAATTGTCCAAGGTAAACTGAAATTGATAAGTTAACTTCAGGCCTTTACATATCTGTTCAATTTCGAGGTTCTCCTGTTGTGTTTATTATAAACAACTTTTCGGGATTACAGAATTGCTTTAATTCAAGGTTTTCCCCGCGTTATCTATTCTCTGTAACCCCCTTGTACTGATTCATAATTTATTAGTAAATAGCCTTTGCGAGTTATAGGAAAACTGATGAAACATTACGTCATTACGCCTCTATTGTGATCTCCGAAAACACACGTGAATTGATTACATTATCAGGTTTTTTCATCGATGGGTAGATAAAACAACGCATAATTATGAGGTTAAACCCTTTAATAATGCCCTGTACACATTATTGGGAGTGAAAAAGCTCTTGGCATATTTTCTTAGACAATGGCAACTTCCTTAGCAACAATGTCGAATATTGGCGACACTTTTGGAAAATAATCGTCTTAGGAAATAATTTGATTCTCAATGTGAACTATCAGCATTTAAAACTTAATTTTTTGCCATAGCGGAATACTCAATTTCATTTCACAATATTTTTTTGAGCGGGTCGATTTTTTATTATCGCGATTTCAAAAAAAAAATACATATCGCGCCCTCGAAAAAAAATTCGCTCTGCTCTTGTATTAAAATGTTTAGCAAGAATTTCTGTAAAACCTATTGTAGTAATACAAAGAAAAACAGTTGGGACAAAAATATATTTTCTCTCTAATAACAAAAGCTGACAAAAAAATAATAGAAATGTAATCAGGGGTGTATTTACTGTTGCAAGCATTGTTGCAAGTCAAGGAATAATTATTACATAAGAATATTACTACATACTTACTAATATTTACATATTACCGTTTGCTCATTATTACTAATGTGTTATTAATTAGCTATTTTTATTATCATTTGTATAATGTTATTTCTTGTTAATAATTATTCATAGTATTTCCCTCTTGTCATTGTCAGTATGGTCACCCTCTGATTATGTCTGATAAGCCAACACAAATACTTTGTAATACTTATTTAGTTTACAGTAGAATGTTATTATTGCCAACTATAAACATACTGCCCAACAAACTTAGTTTGAATAACTGTAACTTTTTCTTGTAATCATTTTGGTTTATATAGGAATTTTTATATTTACTATAATTGTAAAGCTGCACATCTCGAAATACGAATGCCCCAGCGAGATGAGCGCCTTATGATTTTATTGTGTTATATTATTTTTAAATAAAAGATGAACTATGGTTTTGTTTGCAGCAGTGCGAGGCTGAGGGCGGAGCCTCCCTTGACGACCCGTCCAATGGGCCCGCGTGCTGGGCCTCCTCGCTGGAGCGCCTGCTGTCCGACCCGCGAGGCGTACACGCGCTGTCCGCCTTCCTTGAGCGCGAGTTCAGTGCTGAGAACATCCGCTTCTGGACGGCGTGCGAACGGTACGCGCGCGCCCAGACCGCCGCTC
The DNA here is from genome assembly GCA_026573805.1 of Hesperophylax magnus. NCBI lineage: Eukaryota > Metazoa > Arthropoda > Insecta > Trichoptera > Limnephilidae > Hesperophylax > Hesperophylax magnus. The sequence goes on from JAIUSX010000012.1 coordinate 14,931,329, forward strand.
GCCCGGCACTCGCGCACCAAGTGCACGCTCGTCACCTGGCCGAGGGTGCTCCGGAGCCGGTGAACGTGGACGCGCATGCGAGGCAGTTGGCGATGGAGAGACTGGCTGCAGCACCGCCAGATCTCTTCCTTCAGGTAACATTTTTATTTAAATTATTGCCACCCAACACGGGTATATATTTTAATGTGAAAATGCATTTAAAAATGCTCCCATACCTAAGGTCCCGCCAGAGTTAGCGATGAAATGCTTTTGTTGTGACCAAATCCTTATGTATATATCTCGTGGCCCAAGGGTTGTGGCGCCAAGTGGCGTTTATTTTCTATAAATAGATCATTGTCCGTTGCTTGTTGTTGAGCTTACATCATCGAGTGGGGAGAAGGGTCAAATGAGGTCTCCTATGACATTGTGACACATTTTTCATGCAGCTCTCTTCTTAACCGAAATTGCTTCTAAATTTCCGAGTGTTGACCTAGAGTGCCCTCTCTGCATATTTTATATTTGATTTATTTATAGTGTATGTATTATTTGACCCAAAGGCCCAGAAGCAGATTCTAAACCTGATGAAGTTCGACAGCTACCCCCGCTTCATAAAGTCTGACATCCACAAGGAGTGTCTGCTGGCCGAGCTGCAGGGCCGCCCCTCCCCTTACCCGGGGGATCCCGCCCTCGCCTTGGGCCTCAGTCAGCACAGCCCTTCTCCCAGTCCTAGCAAGGTAAGAGGACAGTTTGAGATCAGCACTTGATTATATACTTACTGCCTTAGTGAAATGTTGATATGAGCTAAACTTTGGATGACAAATATTTCAATAATTTTTGTGGTTCATTAGCTTAGTCTCGATCAGTGTCTACCAAACTGTGTGCCGAAATAAGTCTCAGGGGGGCCACGAAGGAAAAAGCCTCAAAACTGTTCATTTTAAGTAATTCTTATTCAAATAAATATTTGTCACATTTATACACAGTGGTGAAAATTAAAATCTTTCGCTGACAAGTTAGAACTGTGAACCAGAAATGTAAAAACTCACAGTTTGATTGCTTCCAGAAGTGCAGAGGACATTAAAACTCCTTTCTGCATCATTTTCCAGGTATCACTTGATTATCAAATGTACCATTGGGTCATCAATCCATTCGTAAGATTTGACGGTACACACCTGGCACTAACAGAGGAGGAAATTTTAATAGATCTAATATAAGACCCTGTGAACAAAGCCTCATTTTCTGTGCTAGAGTTGTCAAAATTTTAGATATCACTTTGGAGTCAATATCCTCGATTGGCTAAAACAGAAATTAAATGTCTATTGCCGTTTGGATCGTTGTCTTTACGAATTTGGTTTTGGTTTTTCAACAACGCTCTCTGGAAATGTAGTCATAAAAATGAGAGCTAAAAATGGAAGGTAGATGAGGAGTTGCTTTCACTTGTAACTCTGTCTGTGTAAAAGCTATAGAAGTAATATTTATACAGCAGATAAAGAAGGGATTGGAGAAACCAAAAAGGCGATAGGAGCATAAACAGCTTGTGCGAGTTTAAGTTGTTGTTGCTTCCAGCTTCTCAATTGTGACATCATTATTCAAATATTGCTTGATAGTTGTTCGCACTTGTCTAGACCATTCTCAACTCACCTCGAGGAGTGCGGACGAGTCTATTCAATGGGATTGTTTACTTTAAATATAAAGTCAAGCCACAAAGTTCTTTGTCATTGCTTTCTACGAAAATATATGTAGATAAAAATTCTAAATGGCGATGATTTATGTATTTACATATTGATGGTCATCAAATGTGAGCTTAAGTACAGTAAAATTAAAACTACGTTTATCATTATAATTGTCTAATCGGTGCTTTTTCTTCTTTCAGTTAAAAAAGTCTCTCAGCAACGCCGAAGACCGGCGCCGCAAGTCCCTGCTGCCCTGGCATAGGAAACTCCGCAGCAAGTCCCGGGACCGGTGCTGCGAAGACAACGAGGGCGAGCAGCGGAGCCAAGCTGATGATGAGGAGGAACGGAGCGAGGCCAACCCTGAGAAGGATCCGCACGGCTCCAACTCTTCGCTGTTGACAGGCTGGGACGTGACCAGGGGACTTGGCTCTAAACAAGTAAACATTTATTTTTTTCTTACAAAGTATTTTTTTTTTAAATTACGTTTTATTTCAAGCGAAGCTATGAACCCACAATGGAGTGCTGGTACCTACCCTGATGTATGGTAGTGAGGCATGGAACTGGCAAAGAAAGGATGAAAGTAGACTGAATGCTGTGGAAATGATATCTCTGAGGCATATGTGTGTAAAACCATGTATGATCATGTGAGAAATGCAGAGATTCGCAAAGAATCCAAGGCTGATGTTAACTAATGAGTTAGATTAATTTTGGCCATGTAGAGCGAATGAACAAATAATGGTTACGTGAATGCGAATGGTAGAAGTCGGGGACCCCCGAGGAAGACATGGCACAATCAAGTTAATCAAATATGTACTGAGTTCGAACCATGTCAAGAGTCAGAATAACAGAAGAGTATGTATGAATGTGGATGAGGCAAAGAATGTGTGCCAAGACCCAGTTGTTTGGCGGTCTGTCCTCTGCCCACCCCTCAGGGGAAACGGTGTGATGATTAGTTAGGACGGGTTGTTTCGGAGAATTTGAACAATTCATCAAATTTCAACGTTCATTTACGGGTTCTGTGAAAGTCCTATTCAAATTCTGTTATTATATCATTATAGGCTAGTTGCTTGACAGAACTGAAATAAAAACAGAACTTAAAAATATCTTTCGCAGAACTTGAAAATTTACTTGAAATTTGAAGAATTGTTCAAGTTCTCCGAAACAACCCGTCCTTAGTTACCTTTTATTTCAGGTGATGTGTGATTTGTCACCTTCAGGTACATAAAGGTTAATATGTATATAATTCATATACAGAAGCATACTTACTATATCTAAGTATGCTTAGATATATATATATATGCTTATGCTTTTAAAAAAAATCTGTATAGTTGTGGTTTTTTGTAAATTGTTTGTATAATCTTCCTTGCCAACAGTGAATGTTTGGCACTAGCACTACCACAAGAAAGTTTCGGAAAGTAAATAAACAAAACCACAAAGGAGCTCATTCCAATGATAAAAATGTAGTTGACCGATACTAAAATGAAAACTAAACTTTTAGGTAATTGAATTTCACATTCAAGTCATATTACACAGGCATATGTACCAATGTGAATATCTTAATAATAATAATAATGATTGGATTATTTGTATAGCGCCGTTTTCGTGAGAAAATCACCTCAAGAGTGCTTAACAACTTAATTTATGCATTTAATCAAAACAAAAAAAAACTCAAACACTCTCAAACAAAGGTACCCTAAAGAGAAGCTGGTACCTATTATATATGTATCCAGAAACTCTTAATGAAAGCGGGACACTGGTAAATTTACATCACATTTGGAGTCGATTTTGTGGTACAATTTTTTTTATTAGATCTTTCGTTTTAGAGTAAATTGAGTTTGAAGTTGGAATTTCAGGTTAAATTTGAAAAAAAACAGGCACTAGGCGGTAAATGTCAGCTGTTAAATGTCTTTAATGTTTCCAAAAAATACCTGGATCCATAAGTTTTTTAACCCGTTTTCGTTTCCGAAAAAATGGAAAAAATTAAATCAAAATGCTCAGATCAAAAAAAAAAGTTGTATTTTTGGGTTCTCAGTGTAATGTTGAATCACCAGTTTGGCAAAATTTTATTATTAATATTATGTATTAAATAACTCCTACCGTTTCAGTGTGACTCAACCTGCAGCTGCGAAGATCACAAGTCCTGCAACAACTCCTCGCGCGGCGGAGCACTGTGCCGGGTCCTGCTGCCCAACGAGGCCGCGACATCCTCGGTGGTGGCAGTGGGTGAGGGGCAGGACTCCGTCAGGTCGCTGATCGATAGACTCCTGAAGAAACGGGCCCTGAATTATCTAGCCTACGAGGTCTATCTGCCCACCAGTAATAAGGTATTTTGCTTTTTATCTGCTCGGTTTTTATATATTTCCTTTGAGAGCTATTTGTCTTGACATCGTGTAGCTTTATATCTGCTTGTGTTTCTTACTTCTTCACAATAGATGTTTTTGAAAGTCGAAACAACCTAAACAAGACTTATTCTTATTTAAGCGGGATATTTTCATCTACAGAGTGTCCGGAGTACAGTGTGCTAACTTCGGTAGGTGATTCTACATGATGGTGAAGTAAAAAAGATAAATAACTTTATGGAAATTCCTTAGTTTATTTTTCTATGTTTGTTTTAATATTCTATTTCACCAATGATGGGTGCAATAAAATCTTAATCAAGCTGTTTTTACTTCCACCGCCTTTTTGGTATCTCCAATCCCTTCTTTATCTGCTGCGTATTTACAGTAGTATTTACTACTTCTGTAGGTTTTAACATAGACTGCGCTAGACGCAAAAGTTTGAATACTTTTATTATTATTATTATTATCATGTAATGAGCAGGCAGCATTCTGCTGATGCGCTCATATCTGATTTCACAACAAGTTTGACAGTAAATGAGTTGTTTTAAGTTTGAAGTAAGTCCTTTCTTCTCTCCAAATGTGAATCCAATAGAGCTTTGAATTGATTTATATTTGTTGCATCGATGACATGTTGTGGGAGTTTGTTCCAAGCATCCACTACTCTATTTGCAAGGAAGTGTTTTCTAGGATTAGATGCAAAAGGCGTTTTGGTAATTTTTTTTGAGTGTCCACGGAGATTTATATTTTTATTAGTAGTGAAGATTTCTTGGATGCTAGGGCAACTGTAATGTCCAGATAAAATTTTGAAAGTCTCGATCAAGTCACCCCTTTCTCTTCTTTCTTGTAAGGTTGGTAATTATAGTTCCTTGAGTCTATCTTCGTATCGTAGATCTTTCAGAGCTCTTGGTATTTTAGTGAAACGTCTCTGTACTCTCTCTAACAGATTTATATCCTTTGCGAAGTAAGGACTCCATGTTTTAAATATAATATTTGAATACAGGTGATTACTATAACACATTTTACTAAATACTACAATTTTCAATAAATAATAATAGTAATTATTATTGCATCCAGCTTATTCAATTCATAAACTCTTCATTTTCTTGTGGTGTAAAATCTGATAAAAACCAGATGATTTACCTAAATATTACTATGTAAAACTTATCTCAATTAATCAATGGAAGTATAGCTGTAGGAAATGTCCCGTCTTGGTGAGGAGTCTGGGGGAGTCAAATTTTGGAACCAGTCTGACATTGCTAAATACCTAGTGATAACCCTGGTGATGATGACCTTTAAAAGGAACTAAGCAACTATCGAAGGAATCTGCTGAAACACGGGACACTACAACAGGGAGCTATGCACTACAGATTGTTAATAATACTTTATTTTATTTGTCAACAGCCCACGGACATAGACCAAACCTCCCTCGTGCTAGCTGGCAAAGAAGTGACAGTGGAACAGCGCGTTGTCTTCAAGCTGGACCTGCCCAATCGCAAGGTGATCTCCGTCAAGTCCAAGCCCAACAAAGCCCTGGGCGATGTGCTGAAGCCCATCCTTCATAAGTACGGCGTGGGAGCCTCCGGGGGTGTCACCGGACGCATCTGCGTCACCCTGGGGAACACAATGCTGGAGTTGACACAGCCAGTTCAGGTATGTTCCAAACTTCATTCTAATATTTTTTTCTTTTCTTGCCTTGGAACTCTTTTATTTTCTTACTAGCTGAAGTTCTCGACATTACCCGGACTTTACGCAGAGTTTTCTAAATCAAATATAAACAGTAATTTTACTCGTATTTTTAACGTCTAGTGTGCAAAATTTCATCAATAATTATCAAAATTCTGCTTTAAAGTGGGTGGTTCAAATCCACGCCGCCCGCAACAGACACTTTTCTTTATATAAATATATCTTGATAACAGTGGGCGAAGAGGCTCAGTTTAGCAAACCGGATCACCAGTTCCAGATCGGGTTCGGTGAATTGTTTGACGAATGAGCCAATGGTATGCAATAATCAGTAGTGACTCGCGAGCCATGAGAACCATTGAACAATCATACGGATCTCCGCTCACCGGGTCACTAGTCCGCCGCGGGTCTCCGGCTCATTCGTTCGCAAAGATCAGCTTTTTCAATTCACTTTTAACAAAATTTTAATAACAGAATGTTAAGCGGGGGTTCTATTCAGGGTTATATGGTTCTATCCATACCTTTGCAAGAGGAAGAAGGAGTGAACCTGGTTTTTATTAGAGAACCCTGTTGTGTAAGGGACGAATCACAAAAGCCAGCCATTCATTCAAGAATCAAGCTGTAGAGGACGTATATGACCTGTTCTCATGCGACAAATGAAAATGGTATACAAATTATGAGCACACATTTGGCATTATCCACAGCTATTAGTTCTCTGGAGCATTTTACTTCAAAATACATTGAAATCTGTCCATTAATGAAATGACTTTATCTCTTCCAGATTGCAGATGGGCAGCGGCTCCAAGTGGCTATACGCTCCACTCCAGTCCAGCAGACCGACTCTCAGAAGGCCCAGATGAAAAGCTCCCAGAGCCAGGGAGGGGCCCCGAGCGTCAATGGCAACGGTGGCGCCCCTTCCCTGGACGAGATCACCAATAGGGTGTTCGAGGAACTTCTGCAGGGCAAGGCGGAGAAGCACTCCGCCAACGTGGAGGAGGATTCCGTTAAAGTGAGTATTTTAAACATCTTGTTTTCATTTCAGTTTCAGCGCCGGCAACCCGGGCATTTATGTTATTTTGATTTTTTTATTGCATGCTTTTCTTTATCCGCCTCACTAGACAAAAGTCTGTTCTGAGTCAGGTGTTTTATGTTACTTATTTTTTATAATTCGCTACCAGTTTTAAACACAAAAAATTGAGTATTTTAATGCTGTCTTAGATCTAAAACAATGCATGACAGTGTTAAAAATGTGGATATTCGGAAAGAATGCTGATGTAACGTGTTGATTAAGATTAAGAAAAGGACGCTTAGATGGTGAGCGAATGAAATAAGAGAGGAATGTAAAGAGAATATGAGGCCAATGAGAAATGGTTTAAGAAGTTGGGGACGCCTGAGGAAGATATGGCACAATTGAATCAAATACTTGGGTCAGGACAGGAGTCACAGAAGTAAGTCACAGGAATAACAGAAGGGTATGTGTGAATGTAAATGAGGCAAGGTGTGTGTTCCAAGACAGTTTGTTAGTCTTAGATCTAACTTGTTTATTGTAGGAAGGAAGCCTGTGACGCCCCAGGAAGACACGCCATATTTTCATAAATTCAATATTAACAAGGTTAATGTTGTACATAAGGTTGAATTTGTTGTTAAGGATATAGGAGTATGTTGAGGGGATGAACAGAATAAGGAGTGCCAATACATGTATGACATTCAAGTGAATGGAAGAACGGACATTGAAGGACATCTTAGAAAGAGATTAGTTGGCTCTACAAAATAAATACCGTGAGCGATGGAGACTTACGGACATTCGGTTTTGGATTCGCCCGCGCTCATTCAAAAAATCATACCTCCGATATTAATACGGAAGCATATAAACTGCTTTCTGTGGTTTAAAGCCAAAAAATCCACCCATATTTCATCGTTCAGCCCATATTTGTAGGTTTCTTGGAAGATATATTCCTCCATGGTAGGTTTTATAAAAGTTTTGAATTTTGAAATAAATTCTAAAAGAGTTGTCTGCCTAAATTTCGGCAGCCATCGCTCAAGGCCTTGAGGGATAAGTCTTAAATATGGGTAGCCATCTTTCGACTAGTTAAGAAAATGTAACACAACAGAGATATTACCGACCTAACAACCTTTCGTTTTGTGAATCAATTTATTATTTTATATAATATGGTTGATTTTCTAAATAGCCACATTGCAACCTTAAGTTTCAACCTTTTGTCCAGCGAATCTTGTCAACCTATATTGCTCTAAAACCCTTTTAATATCAACCATAAATACTTACTTATGCAGGATTAAAATAATCCCAGAATGCAAAAATCAGACAAAATACAAATTGTGTTCAAATCCAATATTTTATTTTTAAAAAAATAGATCACTTTTACAAAAATTGACTTTGAGTTCAACGCATTTACTTTATTTATCAATGTACTTTATGCGTTACTTTAGTGTTGTATTTGAGGATAGCATTTCACGATTCCCTTTATTGCAGTCAGACAACTGCAGTTCGGAGCACTCGTCTGGCATATTCGGGCGTTTCCTTCGGCGCGACGACCACCGCTCCAAGGGTCTGAAACTAAAGAAGGTCCTGGCGGCCGCCGCGCACCCGCTGCCCGTCCCCCGCCCCAACAATAACAACAACTCCTCCAGCGAGGGGGGTTCCTCTTGCTGTATGGACGAGGGCAACTGCAACGGGACGCCGCAGAAGCCACTTATCGCCAAACTAAGGGCGGGGGTCAGGATTCAGAATGCTGTCGGGGCGCCCAACGCCATGGAGAATACAGGTTAATGTCTTATTCGAAGGATATTATTTAGACAAAGCTTTGGATGACTTTTTTCAGGCAGCAATTTCATGGTTATTTTTTTTTTATGATACACCTCACAAGAGCGCCCCTATCTGTACAGTGTAAAGTCAGGGGAACTCCACCCGGTTGGGCAGAGTTGTCAGACGGGTTAAGGTAGGGGCTATAGGAAGGGATTTATTAAAGTGGGTCTTGAAGAGATCCAGATTATATGAAGGAAGAAAAATTGAGCTCGCTTGCGAGCCGACTTACACAAAAACGAGTCGAAGAAATGACCTGTGAAGCCAACATTTCACATATGTACATATGATCAATGCTGCTTGCTCTTTTGAGCAGGCTCTATTGAAATACCTATAGATCAGACTCAGCATACCCACAATGCTTCTGTGCATTAGAGATGGCAATTGGCAGATTTATCAGATATTTTGGGGTTGCAGCACATATGTGACTCCCAAATTCAATTGTAGGACTTACTTGAGATTTGTACAAGGTTGGGTCACTATTAAAGATTCTACTAGCTCTATACAAGACTCGTGACTGTTTATAATCCATTGCAGTTAACTAAAAACTCACCCTAATATAATAATAATAATATTTGGCTAATTTATATAGCGGCCGTTTTCGTGAGAAATCACCTCAAGGGCGCTGATGTCACTAGACATCCACACATCTCCATACATTTCATTGGGTTTTGAAACAGTGACGAAATTGTTGCTGTGATAAAAGTCATCGAAGTATACCTGACCTTACATCTTGTGGTAAAAAGAACACAGATCGATTCATAAATATTTTACCAAAATGTGACAAAAATTCACACTTAAACTTTTTTTTTTCAATACCCTTGACGAATTTGGCATGACTTCTAAAGGTGTAATGTGCTCTTACATTACCCATAGAAAGCATTCAACACAGATGGGACAGAAGCGCACAAATGTTGAGCTAAGATAAATGCTTTTCATAATTAGATACCCGATTGAACTTGTTCTATTAAAAAGTTGAAAAGTACTTGTGAAAAAATCCCAGTGAAATATTTCTCATCGGAGTATCTAGCCATCATCATTTAAAATCATTTGGAATTGCTAACTCCATTTAGATGTTGGGTTATGCTGCCTCTCTGCTGACCGTCTCACATGCAGTCCTTTTATGGAAGAAATAATGTCCAAAGTAATGATGTAATGTCTGTACATTCTGTACAAGAATTGTCCCTTTTCCAAAATTAACAAATAATTAAACAAATCTCCAGGGCTTCGGTTTAATAATTTTCTTTTCTATTATTTTCAGAATTTTTAGAGAACTTAAAGCAAAAGCAGCGTGCTCGATTAAAAGATAAGATGAACAACGTCAGCGCCCAACCCATCCTCAACGGCCAGGACCACCAGAAAGGCAAAGAGAACAAGGTAGTGCCTCCGTTCCAGGGATACGAGGAACGAGTCAACACCCAAACCTACCCTACCACCACCGTGCCCATAGCAGCCTTGAGAAATACCCCAACCATTCCACCCCTGCAGATAACTAAACCTTCTCCAGCTCCGAGACTGTCCCTCGGTCAAGGGAGTCCCATCAAACTCACCCCCCCAATCATCCAACAATCTACTACAGGCACAAATAAACCTGACGATTCAGAGGGCTACAAGAACGACATAGATTTCTCAACACCCAAAAGCGGTTTCAATACCTTAGACAACACGGTCGTAGAAAACAACAATTTGGACATCACGGTCTGCGCAAACCCATCGAAGACCTTCGCAACCGATGCCGACTTAAAAAACGGCAACATAAAATACCACGGTAATCTCACTCAAGATTATTTGAACAGTTCGACAACAAGTGGTAGTGACCATATCATGAGGTCCTGCGATATTTTATACTCTAGTTTTCATAGCACTAGTAGCTCTTGCGAGAATGAGCCGTTTAGGAATCATGTGGATCCTCCTCCCCTGCCTCCAAAGCCCAAGGTACTTCCCATCAAGCCGTCCAACTGGGGACACAATCTGGTCACTGATGATGCTCTCATCAACATGAGAATGCAGGAAGTCAGTTTGCCTGAAGTTGGACAGAAGGAGAACCCTGATAGAACTAAACGAACAGTGTATTTGGACCAGCCCAGCAGTAGTTTTGTGTAATTACAATGGCGTGTGCGAAATTACTTTATCGTACTGAAAATGACTTTGTTCCGAATAGTATAGTGAGTTGCACACCAACACAGGATTTTCTACAAAAAAACTACAAAACATATATGTACTGTATCCAACATAAAACACAGCTTTGCAAATGAAGGTTAATTTATAAAGGTATTTTAAAAAGGGTTTCTGGATATTTAAAAACAAGTGTTTCCAGAAACCCACTGGATGACAGCACCGACAACATAACCCCTTCTCTTTTGTTACATATTCAATTTGATTTTTAAAGTTTATTACGTAGTTAATTAATTCACTGTTAAAACATAAATTACGCAAAGTGTCGGTGAACTTTATTAAATTAAGTTTTATTTATTAAATTTGTTGCCTTGTTGGAAGGGCCCCACTGCTTTCTATATCATTAATTACCTTGTACTTTAAGTACTAATGTATTAACTTTAATAGTTATTTGGCTTAATATTCCATGAGTGTTGTAAATATGTTCATACCCCGTGAATAATAGATAAGTTCAAACCTTCAATTATTTTGCAAAATCAGGCTTTAATTTGTTTTCTCCTTGAGAAATATAATAAATTTTGAGTTTTATTAGTTCATATGGTAGATATAGATGTTTTTTGGCCATTGGAAATACATAATCTCATTTCACTAAACCCCTAAAAGCATGCAAAGAATGTAATATTTTTAAAGTTTGTTTTCCCCCATCACAATCGATAGATTATATTATTATGATTATAATTACAATATTAATTATTATATCACACTTTTTAGTAATTTTATAGCTTATTTCCTGGACATTTTATGCATACTCTAAACAGACTGAAATATTAACTTTATCGTGGACCTAGATAAGTAAAAGGGTATTATTGTAAATATATTTCTTAAATTTGTATTTCATTTTAAATATTGCTTTTTTTTAAATACTTTGGTTTGTATTAACCCGAAAATTATGTGCCTGACATTTTTCTTTAAAGCTTTTGTGATTTTTTTTAAAATTCTATTTAACTACACTGTATTGTTAGTACGTATTCATCATTTAGATAAATAATATATTTATATGAAACACTTATCAAATAATAAAACAATTATTTTTAACACCTTTGTTTTACTTATTTCATCAAAACCAGCTATTCAATATTTAATTAATTAGTTTAATAATAAATTTTAATTACATTAATTCCAATGATGTTACAATGTATCTAGGTTTGTTATTGTATCACAAAATTAAGATAAAATGTGGCAAGAAACACTCTTTATGTTTTCAGTAAAATCTTATGTAATTCAAACACTGCTCAAGCGTAAATGTAACATACGTAATAATGTACGTGTTCATAGATGGCGTTAATTTTATTGTTTTATTAAAATACACTTTTTGCATGTTATAGTTTAAAATATTAAGGCAAATTATTTGTTTGCGCCCGTACATACGCAATATGAATGAATAGTTTTGTCTGTATAAAAATTCAATTCTTTTAACAAAGGCACACAAATACCATATTGTATTGGTGATTCAATCCAATATTGTATTTGTATGCCTTTCTTGAAAGTATTGAGTTTTATACGGGAAAAAAAACTTTTTATTCATGATGAACAGGTGCAAACAAATAATTTGTCTTAATATTTTAAACATTAACTTGCAATAAGTTTATATTCATATAATAATTAAATTAAAATCATCTATGAACGAGTAGATTATAACGTACGTTACGTTTAACCTTAAGTATGACATTGATAAATGTAAAAAAATTATAGGACCGGTCAGCGTTTTCATATTCAAAAGTTGCTATACTACCTCAAAGCCAAGAGTTACAAGCCTGGGCGCATTATGTTGAGGTTTCAAGTGGTAAGTCAATACCATGCCACAATAGAGCAACGAAAATTTGCAAATGGTGGCGATTCTTGTTGGTACTCATTGTAACTGCTGATTTGTAGGTAGTTATACCACAAGCACATGAATAAACGGAATGATTAAATTGTTGGCAATAGCATGGACTTCGTAATTTGGTTGTTGCGCGTCCAGACCTCAACTCTAGTCGGCCTTGGATTTATGCATAAAATCCTTAGACATATTTATAAATGAAATGCTATTCCTTGGCTTTTACTAGTGTTTGCCGAGTAATTAAAACACTTTCTCATCACACATTAGGGCATTTTGGAATTTTTTAAGGCAATTTACTTAGAGGTATCACACAACCTTACACGACGCATGATAGTTTAGTACTAAAACTATGAAAATCGAAAGTACTCTAATTGACATACTTTTCGCTTGCAACTTTGAGATTTCTACAGCGCCTCTACATAATATATTGTACAGTCACAGACAAGAACCCTGTTTTTAGAAGTTGGTTAAAACTATATAGGTGTATCATAATTTATAATAAACTTATTTATTTATAAAATTTTAATTTTTATAAAAAATGTAATTTTAATTAATAATTAAATGTAATAAAATAATATTATTTTTTTAACAAACTAACGTTTTTATTTAAAAATAGAAATACTTATGAACACAGATATGGCGTAGATCTCAATTGAAGGAATTGAATTCTCATTGGTAATAACAACAATGTATTGGCGAGATATTTTGTCAAATTGAAATTTGTGACACTATACGTTAAGGGTATTCTAAAAATATGTTTAGAAACATTACACCGGTAGTTTGTGTGATTTTCAATATTGTCGAATAAAAAATTATAATAATTTGTCAAAATACAGCATATACGAGTGCAAACTACACACTCGCGAATATAAAAATGCCTGACATGGAAATACTAGAGAAATACAATTAATTTCTTACAAAAAAACAATTTGCAAACAAAATATTTAACTGAGGAACGCCTACCATGCACTATTAAAAATGTTTTAAAAAAACTCTCGACAGTAAAGAAATGTCAAATTCCAAACGCCTACCCGTAGATAAGAATAGATGGGAAACTTTGCTAGTAAAGGCGTACCGGGGTAACCGCCGATGGCGCATCCTGACAGCCGAGAACAGCCCCATGTTCTCAGGAATGTTTTGTCTTATCGATTGTATTTTTTTATGGGAATCAAACCCACGATAAATAACAGCATTCTTACTTTAATGCAATCATCATGTATATAATAAACTCCCGTGTCTTTTAGAATAATATATAATTTAATTTAAAACTCTCCCAAGTAATTTGTAGGTGAACTACACGCTAAAACTAGAACATCAGAAAATATAACTGGATGGATTTGTTGTTTTCATCGTGTATATTATTGAGGCTTTTAACTCACATAACGTTAACATTTTTTGCCTCATTTGTTTTTAAATTACAATGTTAATCTCTAAACAGTATAAATAAAGTCTCCATCCAGGTCTATCTCTTTATGCGCTTACTTCTTCTTAACTACGCAACGGATATTTTATTTAATTATTGAAGACAATATTAGCGATTCATAAACGAAAATATGAAACAGAAAAATCAGAAAAAGATACGGTCACATCGCTAATATTGCATTCAATAATTAAATATTATATTTGAGGTGTTACTCACTAAGTTATTCCAAATAATGGATATTCTATTATTTTCAATATTGTCGAATAAAAACTTTTGCTTTTCAATATTAAGAGATGAATGGTTTGGTTATGGTTTGCGCCCGTAGATAAGATATATTAATATATAAAAAGTGGTTTTTTCTACCTATAAAGCTCAGGACCTAGAGAATCGCATAAAAACACACAAGTTGATGGCAAAAATTACACTTAAAAATACATTTGCCAAAACTCATGCGTGTTTGTATACAACAAAATATTACTTAAACAAAACATATTTGTGAAGAAGCGTGCATCTCAAAGTTCTAATGGTATAACGCGTAAGTTGAAATGAAAAGGAACACTGGAGGATTGATTCAGTGTTCCTTTCAGTTCAATTCAGTCAAAGAACGAAGCAACAGCAAACGGCGCGAAACGCCGCTTGCCGTTACTTTGTTCCTTTTACGTAATTCGTGGCTCGGCATGCGGAAATTTTATCCTGTTTATACGGAATAAATAATTATGTAGGTTTGACTTTTCCATGTATGCACCAACACATAATATGTGTTTGTGTGAATGTAGACTAGTATGTAACAAAATGAAGTAATGCTAAGCCACATTAGATTAAGTAAAGTTTCAATACACAGTGGTGGTGTTTTATATGGAAATTGATAATATGTACAGGGTTTTCCAATAAGAGGTGTTATTTTGATATTCAATCGTAAAAGATCAATGGTTTCGTTGCTTGTGTGGTACGTAGCGCCTTCTTGTTGAAAGTAAACGTTGTCCAGATCAATACCATCCAATTACGGCCATAAAAAATCATTAATCATCTCTCTATAGCGATCCATTCACCGTAACTGTTGCTCCAGCCTTATTTTCGAAAAAGTAAGGTCCAATGACTCCGCCGGACCATTAACCGCACCAAACAGTCACACGTTGAGGATAGAAAGGCTTTTCAACAATAACTCTTGGGTTTTCCGAGCCCCAGATGCGACAATTTTGCTTGTTGACGAAGCCACCGAGGTGGAAATGGGCCTCATCACTCAAGATGATTTGCATTTGATTCACTCAAGTGAATTTTAATAATTTCAATGCGTTGTTGAAGCGTGTATCATTCCATTTTTATTAATGGCGTAGTTTCTACTAGTCAAATGTCAAAAAATGACAGCTTCAAAAGTATTATCTACCGAAATAGCGGGCTATTCAAAATAACACCTCTTATTGGAAAACCCTGTAGTAGCTTCCATTTTACTCTCCAATTATTACTTGTAAAATACCTACTATTTCAACCAGTTCCTCACTCTATTATAGTAATATATACATGGCAGACTTCAGTTAACATCCTAGATATATAATAACACTGTCATCTTAAAAAAGTAGTAAATAGCAAAAGCTTTAAGTAAGAGTTTTTTTTTTATTTATTTCACATACTTACAATTCATTTCTAGATCTAAAATTAAATAACAGACAAATTTTATGCGGTAGCCAATTGCGGCTTGTTTCCTCCATCTGAGGGCGCACCTGCTAAAGCATCTTCTACTTTTATGTCTCTCAGTTTCTCCGTGGGTTCCTTAGAAGAGGGAACATTAATTGGCTTTTCCACTTTAATGAAGGTGTGAGCCGATGGTTGTTTGGGCGGCATCCAGTCCGGAATGATCTTCCCGTGCATCCTCCATGTGCCGTACATGTTGGCTAAATGCTTTTCAAACACGACATACTCCAATACGTCTTTGGCTAATATCTCACTGCCATGCATGAGTCTCCCAAACCGGTCGTACACAGCTAGTTGCTGCTGAGTGTGGAACCTCACAGTCACTTGCCCGTACACATTTTCTTTGGTAATAACATGGGTGCAGCGCGAGTGCACTACTCGTGGAGGCTCTAACGATTTAATAAACTTCCAGTGAATAGTTTTATCGAGCGTGTTGTAAACGAGCTCCGGGTATAATTTCTCCGTAACAACATCCCTGAACTTGTTCCTATCCCTGTTTACCATGTGATTGTGGGCAGAAATGTATATATCTTGTGCGGATTGGGCGAATTTCTTCAGATCAAAATCTTCGTCGAATGAGCGAATCTTTCGTACAGACAGCATGGATTTTGATTTCTTCTCTAACAATTTGAATGTCTGAATGGCACCGCCCGTCGATACGATGGACAACTTGCCATCTCCTTCTGGGGGGACGTAGGGCTCGAAGACAACTCCAGTGCAGGATATGTAAAATTGTCGTTCCATCCATGTTCTCGGTGGAAGCAATCCCTGATCTTTCAATTTAGAGCGGAATTTTTCTTCGGTGAATTCTCCAGGCTTCTCATTGAGATTGGGAAGCTTCAATTTCATCACCTTCAGTTGACGCAGTCTCTTAAACTTAGGATTATAATGCTTGTGATGTCGCACTGACTCAACATTAGCCAAATTCTGAATACTGGGGCCTAAAAGCCCCAGTTGAGTACACTAAAAACAAAAATATATGTGAATATTTTAATTATAATGTGCACTATTTATTCGTGGATCAAATTCATTGCAATATTAAGGTTATAAACAGTATTCCACTTATTCTCCATTATTTTATAGCTTACTAATTATCATTTTGACTCGAATAAGCTTTAAATCGCAGTGAATTGATTTCGGTAAACTTGTCGAATTCCGCTGCATGCAAAGGCTCTTTAAAAAAACAACACTTGATTTCAACATAAATATCGAATGGACACAAGTCGGGGGTTTAAGTAAACATGCACAAAATAGGTTTTTAGGGTATAGTTAGGGTTATTTTAATAATCTGTGATGTTTATATTTTTGCGTATTAAGCGTACAACGGAAATCGAAAAAATTCATAAATAAACATATAAAATTATGAAAGCTTTTTATCGCAATTTGTCTTATAATCTACATCTTTATAAATATATATTTTTACCCTTAGAAAATTGACAGTAGAGCGACATGCTATGGAGGCCGCCATCTTTATTGATATTTTCTATGGAAATTACAAATTGCGAACATTGTTTCTGTGGTTTTGTTTAGTGAAGGCATGATCGATACTAGCGATGGGCGTATTCGATGATTTACTCGATCTTTTTGACCATCGAAATATTTCGATTCATTGCATGGACAAATCGATTCTGTCAAAAATCATCACACAATCCAAGACAATCTTTTTAAAACGTCATCGAACAAGAAGTCCATTCTGTCAAAAATCATTCGAAACCACTGCCGTCACGTCATTGGACAGAATTAATCGATATAAAAGAAGTCAGGTCATTGGTCAGAATTCATCGAAATTAAATTGATTCCCAAATCCGAGATCCGTCAAAAATATCTAGGACTTGGATTGCTTAACAAACGAGATATTCTTCCCGCAGGTGCATTGTGTTGCGCACTACCTAATTTGGTTTGATATGCATTTGGGATAACGCAATTATTGTTTGTTAATTGTGTTACGTTGGTAATGTTAGAAATTATATATTAACTGTTTAGTTATGATTTTATCTAGAAACCGAAAAAGCTACGAGTATGTTAACAATACGTTATTTTTTTTAATATGAGTAGAAATGGCATTCTGACTGATAATAAGTTGGGAAGGTTATTAATAAAAATAAATTTATAATTTTTACTGTGCCGTTTTTGAGAAAAACCTTAAAAACTCTGAAGAATCTAGGGTAAACATGTATTTTAAGTTTATGTATGTAATTTTTGTGAAAAACCCAATCAGCCCGATATATTAATATCATATTTGGTTTTTGTTTAGTGTCCAGTTTTTTATGTCCTTGGGAATGAAATATTGTATAATTTCTTCTATTGAAGAATAACTTCTGGGAAGTTTAAGCATTCAAATTCGTAGTCAAAGAAAATGGGCATAAAGAGTTAACAATAAACATATCGGTGTGAAAACATCGGTGTTGCCCATTTATTGTAAACTAGTTGACTTGAACCTTGTGTTGTTCTACTTATACTTATACTGCATATAATATCCATGTATTATATATATAAACCTTCCGGACGATATTCTCTAAGTGATAGTGAAAACCCTATTAAACTCCGTTACATAGTTTGAAAAAACTAAGCGCCCAAACAGACAGACTATTGTATATCTTTATTTATTCTGTTAAAAAATCTACACTAATATCATTCCAGTGCACAGTTAAATCGTTGAGTCTTCCTGGGGCGCCCCCGACTTTTTTACCATTCACCATTGTCACTCAGTTCATATGCCGGCCTACCTCAGAAACAAATTAATAGAATCCAGTCAGTTTTTAATGCTGCGGCGAATGATTTTTGGTGAATCTAAGTATTGTTGTATAACTCCACTTCAAAGGGATCGCCTTCACTGGCTTCGATGCCCTGAAAGAATACAGTTTAAGATCTGCTTAATATCGGAACTATGTGTCCGACTATATATCGGAGCTATATGTCCAAAACTTAAGCAATAGACAGCTTACTCTAAGGTTAGCAGATCTAGATGTTAGTAATCGTCTAATCGAACTTTCTAGGTCAAATCGAGCCGTTTAATATGATCGCTCTTTTAGTGTAACAGGTCCGCTCATCTGGAATAGACTTCCCTCACCTCTTACTAATCTCCAGAATTTGACTGAATTTAAACGGGCTTGAAAAACAAAATTACGAGTATTTAAAAAATCTAAACTTCTTTTCAATATTTTATAATAAGCCATATTCTAAAACTTTCGGTAATTGTTTGGTTTCGGTTGCCTCCTTATTGTACCTTTTTAAAATGTCTGCTCAGAAGATTCTCATTTCTGTGCACAAACTGCATGTTTTAGTTTTAATATTCTTGTTTTGTCCTGTCCTGCTGTTATTGTTATTCTAAGTTTTGTCATCACTTTGAATAAACAGTATATTAAGTGTTATATTTATTATTAGATCTGTATTTGGTAAGGCACACTGTAGGAATAATTTTAAGAACATGACCACTTGTACTGAATTACCGTTTTTAAGTTTGTTAAGCGCAATTGAAGTGAAATGACACGAAACTGCGCTATATAAATGCAATGTCATTATTATTATTATTATCACATTGTCGCTGTTAAAAATAACGTTTTATCAACTTTAATTCGATTCGTATGTACAAACATAAGAACAACAAAATGAACTTAGATTTTCTAAAAAATAATATTATTTGTAAACCTAATGAAAAGTGAAAGAGGTCGTACCTTTCGGACTCCAACTGGGCTTGATTTAACACACTAATGTGGACTAATGCGAAGCTACAAAAAAAACTGTTACATCAAAGATAATAAAAAAAGATACCAGCTCGCTTATTTCCAAGCGAAAATAGTCACCATAATAATAAATTCTAAATACCTACTGTAATAATAACAAGATTATATTTTGAAATACTACAATGCAATATTTTTTAAATTAATTATTTGAAATATTGCAGTATTTTCTTATAAATTTGAGTTTATGTTGCCAGCTCGAGTAACTTTGCCGTGCAATTTACAAAATACTCCCTATGCATGTCGTGTAGGCACTTTTAATTGTTGATGAGTATGTTTAAACGATAAAAATACAAGTTGAAATATTTGTACACAGTAAGTCAAAATTCCGTCTAATAATGTGTTTTTAATAATGTGACTATTGAGATAATGCAAGAAAAAAACTATTAATATTTATTAAAATATTTCTACGGTATTTCTTTTACGTTACTTGATGATTCTTGTATTATTATATTGTACAGACTGCTTATAACTAACCAAATATTTTTGGTTGAACGACAATGACTCGTTAAATTGTATTAATTAAAATAAAACATTATTTCAATTTGGTTTGTTTTTATTTTAATGATAAAAATGCAACATGAAGTGGGTAATTTTAAATATATTACTTCATGAATTTTAGTTCTTTACTTGACCACCGGCGGATATCCGCCACCATAACACGTTGCTCCTCTCCTCACACCGCGTAGTACATCCTGAACTCTTAGAAAAAGGAGTCGACTGCTCCTTCTTAACCTGTTACATCGTGAGTATAGTTATTAATCTATCATCAAATAACACTATATCGTTAGTTTGCTTTGCCTTCTACAATAAAACATTGCAATACCGATCCGAATTAGTCTACTTTCCGAGATACTAACCTTGGCACATCAACCAATAATTTATTTGAGGGCATGCCTGGGTCGACACCTATAATGTGATTCAGCATATTCTTTACCGTTGTATATCGCAATAACCCGGCGTTTCCCTGCAAATTGACGTTAAATGCGTGTTTATTTGTCCATTTGTGGTAACATGTGCCGAACAGCGTGGCAAGGCGTGCGATATATTTGAATCCGGACAATGACCCTGGACATCTTACATTCTTTTTGTTAAATATTTTGAGCTTGTGTCTTCGAAATATTAACCATCCCGTTTTGTTTCAGTAATATATTGTATGAGTCAGAAAACAGAAAAACCAATACTATCAGGTCAACGCATCAAGACCAGAAAAAGAGGTAAGATTTTGACCTTTGAATACATTTTTAGCCGTCTTGTCACGCTTTCTCCGTTTCACGTGTTTTTCGAATGTACATTCGGCATATTATTGCATTATGTAAAAACGTTTACACAACCGTATTTAATTATTCGGTTTAATAATACTGATGCGGATTTGTTTGATGTGATCAATTTTCAATCATTGTCATATTACCGGAATTTCTGAACACGTCATTAGAGTTTTACATCACCATCGCAATAAATTTCTAGAAGCTGAGTCAACATTTCACTAAAAAAAACCGCGTCCTTATATCATATCTTGTTTTTGGAGGTAAAATAACCATTTTTGATGATGCATACTAATTTGAGAACTGTCTTGATACATCAATTAACTGGACAGTGTTAAGGTGCCTGTAAACGATCAAATTTGTTTGTCAAATTTTACGTTTGCTCGTCACGTGTTTGATGAGCAAGGCCTGGCAAGGCCGCAAACGTTCAAATGAAGTTTGTCAAATATTAGTTCATTTATTTACAGCTTTCGCCGGGAATTGTCTTTTGACGTTTATTGTATCCAGTCTGAAGTGGGGTGAATAGCGAAATATTTTGTGTTGTTAAAAATGACGGATGCGGACAAAGCATTTCTTGCGTTGACATTAGCTCTGTGTCTTAAAAAGAAAAAAAGAAGGTGTTGTGAGGCTTTGCAAGGCTGCAACAGGTGTTGTGAGGCTTTGCAGCCCTTGCAAGGCTGCCCAACCCCAGGCCCGCGGGCCACAATGTGGCCCGCGAACGAATTATAAGTGGCCCGCCTGAAACATTTTCAAAAAACCCGCCAATCTCCGCCAATTTGAAAAAGTGTCGCGGGCCCGCGGTAAAACAAACAATGCAGCTTGCGCGCGGTCACCAGTGTTGCCAACGACGGCGATTTATCGCTATTTAGGCTATTCAGAACGAGAATCAGCGACGAAAAAATTTGAAGTTCCGTAACAACCCCCCCCCCCATGGATTTCAATTTGTGGGGAGCACTTATTTAGATTTCTTTTGTGGGGAATTATGTTTTATAGAAATTCTCTAACAACCCCCCCCCCATGGAAATAGGAACCGTCAGGTACTCAGTGGCCCGCCAGTGATTCAAAATCGTCAATTTGGCCCAACTGCTAAAAAGGTTGGGCAGCCTTGGTCTAGAGAATGGCTAAAATTAAGAGCTAAATATACCCATGATAATTTGCTTAGGGATATATTACGTACAGAACCAGAAGATTATGGTAAATGAAATAAAAGTAAAATGTAATAAAAAGTCTCTTTCACTTATAACATTCGATGACCCAGCACTCTCCATTTGATGGCAACACGAAACTGACGTTTGTTTGATAAACACCCCCGCAAACGTTCAAACATGTTGTCAAATATCGTTCAAACTTTCCGTCAATCAGAATTTCTGACAAACACGTCAAACACGTAGTTTGTTTGACAAGCACATCAAACAAGGCCGCAGACGTTCAAATAATTTGACAAACACGTAAATTTGACAAACAAATTTGATCGTTTACAGGCACCTTTATAGTGTGCTATAAAAAGTGTGGAACAATCCTACTGATGATGACCCTTTGAAATCATAGGTTCCTAAAGCTTTCAGACAAAAATATATAATTCATTTTTTTAGAATTGATCATTTCAGGTGCAATTTTTCAAATGCCCCCCCAATCTTTTTATAAATAGGACATAATGCTCAATTTCCACTCGAAACTTACCTGTTCATGAATGGGGAGCTGAACATGCTGGTTTTTTTTTTGCAGTTACATGAACCTACGCATGTATTTTGTAGAACCCTCAATATTCAATCTGCTACTAGGTTAGGTTAGCAATTTAATGTTACTGTAGAAAGAGATTTTTCATTTGCCAAAATTCTCTCGAATTACATGTAGATTATTTTTTACTCAAATAATATTTTTTTTAAATCATTTTTAAAATGGCCACTCTTCTATTCGTATTTTGGTCAGCTTGTATTTATAAGACCAGTTTTTTGTTTCGTCCAGATGAAAAGGAAAAATATGACCCCACGGGCTTCCGTGACCTGGTCATCGCTGGGCTCGATAAGGCGGGCCACGACCCGGAGGCCATCTTCAAGTTCCTAGATGCCTTCGGCTCCAAGCAGGACTACCGGCGCTATGGAGAGGCGCTATTTGATATTCTCATAGCGGGGGGACTGCTCGGTAAGCATTATTACCATTCATCGTTTTATTATCACTGTTTCTCAATATCTATTCCTGGTGTAACTGCCAGTTAAATGTTGTGCTAATCTTGTTATTTGTACTTAATATTAGTAAGCTTTGTGTAATAACAGTCCTTACAATGAGGCATTTACAACGTTCATTGGATCACCTCGTTATATAAAGAGGTGACTAATTTGTCAACACTGATAAGAGTCCCACTTATATTTTGTGGTGAAAGATTACAATGAGTCATAAAAAATTAGATTTCTAAAACATGCTTGAGAAACATTGATAATGCATATTTTTAATTCAAAATGATGATACCAAGGCTAGAGTTCTTGAAAATCAATGACGACAAAACCTATCGTTCGTTAAAAACTGACCAATTCATTCTTTGCGCAAGTTTGAATGTTATTCAGGCTGCTGGTCTAATGTGAGGTTATGTTATTGTCCAACAGTTCCGGGCGGATCTATATCTCTCGATGGCGAGAAACCACACACAGACACCTGCATATTCTGCTCCCCTTCTGCAGATATGGAGGCTATGCGTAATTTTGAACAGGTGAGAAGCATTTTAGATTTTTATGTTGCAATTGATCACAATTTCTCTTATTTTTGTATTGGTGTGCACTCAATTAGAACTGGTTCTTTCATTCAATGAAAAGCGAGTGTCGTGATGTGCAAAATTAAATTTGGATCTAACTAGCTTTAAATGCCAAAGTTGGCATCTTAATTCCTGAAGTTCCGTACAGTGTAAATATAACCTAACATTCTTACCATGTCAATCAAATTGTAAATTATAAAAGTGTTTTTTTTTTTTTTTTCTTAAAGGTTTTCATAAAAATGATGAGACGGTACAAATATTTAGAGAAAATGTTCGAGGACGAGATGAAAAAGGTTCTGGTGTTTATCAAAGGGTTTGATCCCGATCAAAGGATTAAACTCGCAAGGATGACTGCCTTATGGATTGGTAAGAATGCATTACTTTATAAATACAATTTAATTTATCTAAGATCTATGCTAGTTATTTGATGCATACTAATTTGAGAACTGCCTTGATATTTCAATTAACTTGACAGTGTTATAGTGTGCTATAAAAAGTGTGGAACAATCCTACTGATGATGACCCTTTGAAATCATTGGTTCCTAAAGCTTTCAGACAGTATACAAACTTTTCTTACCAGAGTCAATTCGTAGGTCGGGTCAGAAAACAGTTAAATCAGAAAAAGCGGGAATTTTCAAATCAATCAAACAACCTGTTTTGCTTAAGGCAGGTAAGAAAAGGCCACGGTGTCTGTGCACAGAAAGGTGTACTTCTATCAAAACAATAAAAATTTTAGTGTTTCTATATCGGATGTGAGGTAAGGAAGCAGCATTGAAAGAACCACAAATTAATAAATTTGGCTTATCTGTCTTAACGTCCCGACCCATGAATTATGTATTAGTATTTGTTATAGGCACAGATTTTCGAAATTACACTTTGTTTCAACTTAATTACTACGAGAAACGACTATTTACACCAATAGAGATGAGTTTTTATTCAAAGTTCACAATTTCCTTTATAAAACAACCCAATCCAAAGTATGGATTGACATTTGTGAAAGTTTCATTTCAATCTAAATACAGACAAATTACTCAATTAACCCTAACTAAGAACCCCTTTTGTGCATGTAAATAGTTTCTTGTAGTAATTTCCATAATCTGTGTTAAAAAGTACGGCGGTCAGTCAAATTAGATAGTTGATTTTCTAATGTGTAATGTTTGTTTGTACAGGAAATGGATCTGTCCCGCCTTCAGTATTACTGGTGCTGATAAATGAGCATCTCATAAAAGACAACATGGCACTGGACTTCCTGATTGAGGTGTTCACCACCTACAAACAGGAGAAGGGGATGGCCAGTTTAACAACTGCTCTGAAGAAAGGACAGATTGAAGGACGGTGAGTCAACAAACTAACATACATTCCTCTACCCGACCTTTCAGATGTGGGTCGTCTCATTGAAACTAGTTAGATGCATAAATCACATTCATTTTACCTTTGCTTAACCCCTCAGACTAATTTGTTCGCTTTTGAGAACAGCTCACGATATCATAGAAATCGATAAGGCACATAAAATGTGGTGTAAAGAGTAAACACCATACTTTTCACTCAAATCTAGATAGTAGAATTAAAATGTACATTTCAATGAAACCGAAGTTTCCGACTGCAATTTGAGAAAAATGTATGGATCTAAATTATTATTTTTTTTATATATACAGTCAAACTTGGTTATAACGATCACGGAAATAGCGAGGTCATGGTTATAATGAGCAATTATAAAATGATATTTTAATTCGTGCTTGTTTTCATACAATCGTATGCTGTTATAACGAGCTTTCATAATTGATGTAACGTCCAAATATTTTTGTCAACACGATTTCTAAATAGGTAAATACATAATTGAGTTTGAAAAAAAAAACCCGATTCTCGAAACCAGTCATAAACAAGACAAAAGGATGCCGCCCGGCGGCTCGGACTTCCCTTAAAATACCATTAGGGACGGATTATCCCAAGCTTTTATGACATTTAGCCTGAGTTGCCGCTCTACGAAACATTTCTATTCGGTAGGTACTATCGCGAACTATGTAAAAAGGGTCATATAAAACCTAAGTCATACGAATATTGGGGCTTCCAATTTGGTTCCCTTTTTACAACTTCTTTCGTTTTGCTACTCATTTTAAATTTGTGTCCGGTTTTCCCAATTTCGTTCGAAAATCAATAAATTTAATGTTATGTAGGATGAGTAGGTACCTACGTACACAGTTTATTAAAATCATATCTTTAGTGATTAGTCAGTCAGAAGTAAACCCTTCGATTACAACCATGTCTAACAAGAGGAAATGTCTCTCAATTCGCGATAAAGTCCATATTATTCGGGAATTGGAACGCGGCGCAAAAAATGTCGAAGTGTGTAAAAAATTTTCTTTGTCATCTTCAACGGTTTCAACATTGTGGAAAAATAAGGATGTTTATTTATCTGCGTTGGAGAATAACATCACAGAAACTAAAAAATTTAGAAAGTGCGTGGTTCCTGACGTTGACGAAGCGTTACTAAAGTGGTTTAGTGTGCAAAGAAGTGCTGGATTTGCTATTGATGGGCCGATTTTGAAGGCGCAAGCGGAAAAATTCGCGAACCAATTCGGAAATGACAATTTTAAATGTAATAACGGTTGGCTTGATCGTTTTAAAAATCGGCATAACATTGTTTATTCAAAAATTAACGGTGAAGCTGCATCTGTGGATCCTGTAATATCAAGTGCGTGGGTTCAGAGTGTTTGGCCAGAGTTGAGAAAGGATTTCCGTGACCAGGACATTTATAATGCGGATGAGACAGGATTTTTTTATAACTTAACACCCACTAACACCTTTAAATTTAAAGGTGATAAATGCATTGGCGGGAAAAAGTCAAAAGTTCGTTTGACAGTGCTTGTGTGCGCCAATATGACCGGAACGGATAAACGAAAACTGTTTGTTATTGGGAAATCACTAAAACCGCGATGTTTTAAGAACAAAAAATTGCCTGTTGAGTACACAGCTAATAACAAAGCATGGATGACTTCTGAGATTTTCCGCAAATATATTTCCGACTGGAACAGGGAGCTTTTTAAGAAGAAGAGAAGCATTCTTCTTGTAGTGGATAACTGTCCTGCGCATCCAAAAATAGAAAATTTATCCAATATAAAACTTGTTTTTCTGCCGCCGAATACAACATCCATATTACAGCCAATGGACATGGGTGTAATAAACAGTCTAAAAAAATTTTATCAGAGGTTTGCGGTACTTCATCTTATTGGCCAGAGGGAGAAAGGGTTGAATGAGAATTTAACAATATTGGATGCGATCATTCTTTTAAATGATGCGTGGACTAATGTATCACTGAGTACAGTTGCCAATTGCTTTATAAAATCTTCATTGAAAACTAGAATTGATGATGTGCATGAAGAATACGACGAAGAAGACAACATGCCATTATCAGAGTGGCTAAGAACGAATAATATTAATAATTTTAATAATGACAATATCGCAGACTTTGTGCGTGTTGATGAGGGTTTATCGACATGTGGACTTCCAACGGATAGTGATATCGTAGAGTCTGTGTTGCATAAAGACAATGAAGGTGATGAAAGCAGCGACGATGATAATATGAGTACAGAACCGGAACAAATTACAATAGGGGAAGCTAGTGATATGATGGATAAATTAGTGAGTTTTTTCGGTAGCAGTGAACCAGATGATGAAACTTTTAATGCGTTAAGTGTTTTGAGGGGGAAAATAAGAAACATTAAAGTGAAAACATTAAAACAATCCTCGATAGTGAATTTTTTTAGTACGATTTAGAGTAAAATAAAAACTTTTGTTTAATGTTAAGTGTTTGTACAATTTATTACATATAATAATTAGTGTAGTTGTAAGTTTAATCGTTGTATATTAGGGTAAGTACCTATATTACATATATTTACAAAAAATTAACGCGTTTGATTTATAATGCATATGTATGTTTTGTGAGAGCTTTATACTATGTAGGTTTATGTATATAAATTCTTATAAACCTATTTTGGATATAACGAGTAATGGCTATAAGGAGCAAATTTAGTCGGTCCCCTCGTGCTCGTTATAACCAAGTTTGACTGTATTTAAAACTTTTATATTTGCATTCAAAATTTATATATTTATTTCTAATAATTAAATTTGACTTGTGTATTTTATCACCTTTGAAAAACAGTTTTTAGTTTTGGGATATGTTAGAATTGTTTGGATTTTAACTTTCTGACAATATGCCAGAGGGCTTAACGATTTATGGATTGTAAAGCTACGTATAAACAGCACTAAATTTCTGCAAGCCGAGCCGTGAATTATGGGAAAGGAACGAAGCAACCGCAAACGGCGTGAAACGCTGCTTGCTTTGTTTCTGTCCCGTAATTCGTGGCTCGGCTTGCGGAAATTTTGTCTTGCTTATATGCACTCTTAATGCATGTTTATGTTCCCATAGTAGTTTTTTCACTGGGTGTTTTTCATGACTCAGTGATATATGAAGTTGGGATAGATTATTGCGCCCACCATACTGGCATCCACTTCCCTCTGAGGTGGGGGTTATCTAGCGTGTGCTACAATCTTATCAGTCAGAATTGATTTAGTATTGCCCCTCTGTTATTGTCATTGCCACTGTTTGCTATCAATATTAAAATGCGCCAGGTTATCAACCGGGTCAAATCCTCTAAATTAATGGGAACTAGATTAGAAACCAAATCTGGGTCACAATGATGAGATAGGAAATGATTTAAAACTGATATTCACTCTTCAGTATTATTTAATTAAATACCTTATATTAAATTTTCACAGTAATGAATTGACTGTTTTTGTCCATAGATTGATGGAGTTTGTTCCTGCGAACAAGCGCACGGAAGAATATTTCATCAACCTGTTCTCTGAAAAGGAACTTGGAGATGTGGTGCGACTCCACAAGGCTCAGGCCAGCCAGGAAGCACGCCGAGATCTCACACAGGTAACACACACAGACAAACCATAACTCTCAAAGAACCTGCTGCTTTAAGTATGGTCTGTCAGTATAATATAATTGATTTGCGGAGATTTAATTTAGTTTTCATCTTTGAAACTGATCTCATTCCCTGATGCATACTAATTTGAGAACTGCCCTGATATTTCAATTAACTCGACAGTGTTATAGTGTGCTAGAAAAAGTGTGGAACAATCCTACTGATGATGACCATTTGAATTCATTAGTTCCTAAAGCTTTCAGACACTATTTATTATATTTAACTGTGTTCCATTTTGATCCGCATTCTATTGCATAACTTCAACAATTGTTTTGTCCACTTTCCAGGTTCTTATGGATGACTTGGCTGATAACAAACCTCTCCGAGAAACAATATCAGACCTTAAAGAGATGGCACAAAAGTGCAACATTCCCGAACACGAAATAGTTTCAGTGGTAAGCATACATGATATTTTACATTTATTATTTGTGGTATATACAATAAAGAGTTTTAGTATTGAAATGATGAAACTGATGACGAGACTGAGTGGTTGGCTGTAGTACGAAGCCAGTTTCGTAACAAGTATTTTGTTGCATTACAGCCTAGTACAATATCGGCTTTCCATCACTGATGATTCGGCAGTCTGATCTCGCTAAAACTCCCCTCACTTGAATCAGTAGTTTAATGGTAAGCTAAATATTTGAATGTGTTACTAATGAAAGATGTCTGCTTGTAGATCTGGACGACAGTGATGTCGGAGACAGAGTGGAACAAGAAGGAAGAGCTGGTGGCGGAGCAGGCGGTGAAGCACCTGCGTGCCCTCACACCGCTCCTGGCTGCCTTCTGCAGCCAGCCGCGATCACAGCTACAGTTGCTGCTCAAGGTGCAGGAGTTCTGCTACCAGAACATGAACTTCATGAAGGCTTTCCAGAAGATTGTCGTGTTGCTTTACAAGAGTAAGTTCAAATCATTTTGTATTATTCTCGTCTCCTGCTGATCTCAATATCAAGAGTTTGTTTGAACTGGCTTTTACTACTGTCATTATATTTTATAACTGGTGCTGCACTTAATTAGAACTGTTTTAACATTTCGATTGCTAAATCAGTGTCGAAAAGATGCTATATTAATTATGAGACAAAATTACTGATAACTTTAAAGTCATGAGTACTAACGTTTCAAACATCACTATTTAAGATCAAGTTTTCATGTATCACCTATTGATAGCTGAAGCCTTCCTAGGCGTGATCTGAATGTAATATTTTATTATCGGTTAACTAACTAATTATCTTGATTGTTACAGCTGAAGTAGTTTCGGAGGAGGTCATACTGAAATGGTATAAAGAAGGACACTCTGCCAAAGGAAAAATGATGTTTGTCGAACAAATGAAGAAGTTTGTCGAGTGGCTCCAGAATGCAGAGGAAGGTAAATACAAATCCTTATTATGTTTTTCACAACTTATTTACTGAAGGATGTTTACCTCAAATGATGAAACGATGACGAGACTGAGTCTTGTGTTGTGTTTCCTAAACATTTGTTAGTCAAGTCTTTTGTCTGGCATCTGTTGGGCTGCTAATACGCTCCGACTGTTATGATTTTAGGTGCCTGATTTCGTTCCTTCTTCCGAGGTCATGCACTTTTATAAACTGTAATTATATCTCTTTTTCTTTTCTTTCTTTTCAGAATCTGAGAGTGGAGAGGAAGAGGATTAAGGAACAGTTATCCGGGGATCTAATACATGCCGCGTATTGTCATTATTTATTTTAATACATTTTTCACTGGATGAATATAATATTATTTTTTTATAATAAATCAATTATTGATATAACACTTCGTTTTTTATCGAGAAGTATTCCACATTGCGAGCGATATTTAATTAGGAAACTAAATCCCTTGTATTCAACTAATACAATTATAAAGTTGGAGACATTTTGGAACAAATTTCACACAGCAAATGATAGTGTTTTTACAATATTTTTATATCTGAGTCGCAGTATTAAATCAATTTGGAAGTCACAATTCTTACAACCTTCCAAAACCCGATTCATTATTTATAAGAACAATTTTACTGTAGTTAAACAAATAATTTTATATTGATCATTTTATGGACCATGTTTCGACTGTTAACTTTTTATTTCATTCCCTTTTGTGAAAGTTGTATAAATTTTTAGTGATATTATGTTGAATGATTTATCATTAATAAAATGACAACATTTCGGGCACAGACTCGAGAACAATTAAATCCGTTGCTTGCTAAACTAATAATGTGGAATATCGTAACCATATTACAATTATTTTAGATACATACAACACGGTGTAGGTTGCTGTTACTACGTGTACCATTATGTTTATAAAATCCATTTATTTCACCATTTTTATATTTAAAGTCAATTGACAAATAAATCGGAAAAACCTTCTGACATTTAAGTTTCTTTTATTTGATTTCTTCCCTTCCCCTTGGAGTTATGCCTGTGTCAGACTTCGCTGTACTCATGGCTTGGCCTATTTCAGCATATTGTTCGCTTGCATTCCGATGGAAATGCATGATAAGCTATATGCTAAAATAGGCCAAGTCACAAGAGTAAAGCGCAAGTGTGTCAGACCCATTATTCCCACCTGGTTTTTTTTTAAATCAAATTATTTGGCATCGTGAATAAATTATTTTATGCAATATTACTTTGTGTATAAATTGTTCTGAAAGGTTAAAAAATAATTTGTGCAATTCCTGCTATGGCAGCTATAACAGCTTTTGAATGAAAATTTGTAAAAATGTACAGCTTACTCATTGAATGCATCAATCAGTGAAGTAGTAAATTGCTTTGTTATGTGCAAATTGATATGGTTGAACTCCACTCAAACCCATTGGCACACTTGCTTTTATTTTCTGCGGTCATACCTACATAATTTGGCAATTTTATTTATTTATGGGACATAAGTATAATATTATAGCACATAGTTGCAGGTCAGAAGCACCATTGACGCAGCAGGATGATTGTTTCACTCTGCGATTGACAATCGTTCATTCAATATGCTTTATCTATCGAGCCCTTTTGAATAGAGTTTCGTTGCAGAATGAGATTTGTTTTACTTTGCATTGTATTGCAATTGTCCAGAGTTATGGAAAGTAAAATTAAAAGAGTATCACTTTATTTGCACATTTTCACTACTGTTTCCGCAGACATCAAGAAAACAGCAACTGGGATGAAAATATTGACGAGTCGATTGAAGTTCTGTCAATCGCACTTCAATGATGTAAAAAAATTGATCTTCTGCTTGAAGCTTTTGCTAGCCTAAATTATAGACCTAAATTAGAATGTTCTCTGATCCTACAATTTACTATGAAAGTGGTGAATGTATTTCACTCACTGTTTTATAACTTCTTTTTTCATTTTGTTTTACCAAGATGGGTGGTTTTGATAGTATCATATCCATAATAACGCCTCTTTCTTCCTGACTCCATTTGTGTGTGGGGTAAAATAAGAAACCAGTTTTTTTTCCCACAAATTTGTCACAACTTGTTATCAGGTCAAAAAATATGAAAATGTAAATATTACGATCCTCATTCATTGCAATCATATTATATACATCAATGAAAGTGTATTAGAATGAAAGTAAAATGTTTCCAAAAAGAACAAAAATATCTATATTGAGAACTTGTTTACCTAAGGTTAATTATAAACATTTCTGTATGTAGTCTTTGCATTAGATTATAGTAAGAACTGCTGATGGTTTACCAACACTTCCATTTAAAATTAGGATAGGTTAAAATATGTTCACATTTCAATAATAACTATACAAAATAACACACCCTTTTGGTTAGTTTTTAGATTCTCACGGCCAAAAGCATTTTTGTTGTTTGTTTTTGGGGTGTTATGACGTGTTGCGCTAACTCCTTCTTTAGCCGACGTTTCGGACAGCGTTGCAGTGTCCATCATCAGGGCAGATCCGGTAGATCCGAAGATGTGATCTTCGGATCTACCGGCAGCGCAACACGGCATAACACCCCAAAAACAAACAACAAAAAAAACACACCCTTTTGTTTACTTGCCCTTACAAATGTTAATTTCATGGCGAAATTACACATTATTGACTATAATTATGATGCTCTGTTCTTTAGTGATAGATAGAGATAATTTGCATTGCAAATATAATACAAAGGGGTAGTAAATTAAGTATTATAGCATGTTATTATCAGTAATACCTCTCCATTACAAAAGTAACATTTTGAGTAGTCAATATGTATTCAACCATAGACATTCAAATTGATAGACCAGCCAAAAGGGGAACAAACCATGTTGGGGAGGTGGCGTGACTGTCTTCCTTTCTGTAATTTGTCAATAAATGAATCTGAAAGTATACAGGCAACTCACATTGTAATAGAACTATTTAGGTTTCTAAAATAAAATCTGCGTATGAATTGCTAGTCTTTTTTACAATGGCACGCAAATTGCTGGCTACGTAAAAAACTTAACTACAAATCCCAAATCGGGTAAACAAAAGTTTGGACTTGTTTCCAAAAAATAATATTTTGTTACACCATTTAGTTAGGCACTTATACAAATGAGTTGTTATGCTAGATGGATCGGTTAAAAACGAATACGCAGATCCTGCGCAGAAAAGTCTTCCAATGAAACTGCGTTGCAAACCGATGCCTTTGGCGAACTTTACTTTTCTGCACAGAGGGTCTGGTTATTTCAATGTGCGGTCAATGTATGACTGATGTCATAGTTTATTCAAAGCATTCTCTAATCCTCCTGATGCCAAAAATATGGTCACGTGATTTGCCTCCAACCAAATTGTTTTGCAACCCAGATTTTATGTTAGGGCAAATCTACCAATTTGGATGTCTATATATTCAACATAATTCCAATGTGAATTATAAAGATTGAATTTTCCCCATCTTACTGAATTTAAGATTTTTTAGTCTTGTAAATTAACATGTAGAAACACAATCCTTTGGGTTTCAAAATAATATTAAAAGGTTGTTATTCTAGATTTTTATGATCAATATGACTTGGCACTAATACGTATGCCTTAAAATATTGTTCTTAAGTACCATATTAGTTTTTTTACACTCTTGTCTAAGGAATGATTGATTTTTTACAATGTTATACAAAACACTCATATGATTACTTACTTAGAAATAACATGATAATAACTATGTAAGTACCTAATCAGTTGTATCTGAATAAATTGATTTAAATTTATAGATTCTAAAATAAAAAAAAAATAAACATAATCAGCCAGTATTATATGAGCTCCATATAAAGTTCGAATGAACATTGTGTACCATGTACTTTATTATCATATTCTAGATTTATCCAGCTACTACTGATAATGACTTATGACTTGTATTCATAATTATTGACTTCACTTCACTTGTAAGTGAATTTTGTACTTTGCATACAATGTAGACATTGCAATCTAAAATACAATAAAAATTTGATTGTATATTTTGAAAATGCAACACAAATTACTATACATATTATAATATAATATGTTCATTGAAATAATACAATGATGACACAATATTATTAAATACAAAACACATTGTAGGATGATTGAAATGCAATTACGATAAGTAAGATTGATTTTGATTGAATTCTGGAGTTGTAGCGTTTTGTAGTAATGATATAAAATAAATCTATTGAAAAGCAGGAACACAATTTCTCGAAAATTGACATGGAATAATATTTTTTTATTACTAAATAAAATTGTGTGAAAACCTTCATTCATTAAATTATCATTGGAAATACATTTGAATTGGATAACCTTTTAGCGCCAGGGTACTTCTAGTATGCCCGTAGTGTATCTAACTTTATCATATTGAATTTAAGAATGGCTGTTCGTTGTAAGCGATCTTGTTAATTTTAGGAATTGGAAATTTATAATAAATATGTAAAAAAAATATTCTTTCTGTCGCATCACTTGATTAATCTTTATACCCTTTTAAAATAATGAATCGCAAATTAACTTGCTAGCTTAATGTTGCAGGAAATCTGCGAAACTGCGCATGCACAATTTATTGTGTTTGGAATTCATGTATCTCGGGGACATATCTTTGAATTTCCTTGTGATGAAAATTATTGTGCTGTTTGTTTTAGTTCAAGAAGGTTTCAAAGTTTCAGGCGGAAACTACGCACATTCGAATTAATTTAGTTGATAATCTTTTAAGATCTTGCATTATTTCTATTATACTGTAATATAAATTGGTATAAATACACCTACAGAGATTTTAATTTATTTTGTGTTAGGTGTTATGTCATGAACATTTTTCTTTGAGAAATTTTATAATATTCTCCGGGTAGTGAGATTTCAGTACGGTATAAAATTGTCGTTCCTCACCATTGAACTGCGCTGCGGGTCTAGTAAAGGAGGGATGAACTGATGATGGCGGTGTTCTTCGTCACCGACCTCTTCAGCCTGCCAAACTTTATTTTCAGGGTCTTGTTGGAGGACTTGAAGGCTGCTGATGATGTTTGAGGATTTTGAGGGGTGAAGCTTATCCAGGTTTTAGCGGTGAATGAATATAAATAATTTGCATAAATACCTGTTGAAAAAGAATTAAATTTATTTTCTTTAGCCTTTTCGGCTGCATCCTTTTCCTTTCACGTTACACTTCACTTTATTTACTTTCCAGAATATGCTCATCCGCTTGAGAGATTGGTTGATTGGTTTAACTGATCCCAGTCATCTGGAGCCAGTGAGACTGGCATCCCCGATTGATTGGGGTATGTTGTGAGGCTGAAGGTAGTAGATAGGAGGAGATGGGGAAGTACCTTGCTAATCAGATCTAGTCACCAAAGGCATATCAATTCTGAATGGTGGTCTTCTGACAGGGCCATAGTGAAGGTATCTTCTACTCTGGAACGTGCTACAAATAATAGACTACATATTATTCAAGTAAATTGTGAAATAACACAAATTAACCAAATAATTCATTTACTAATTATAATTTATTTGCGCACGCTGGGATTTGAACCTGTGACCTCCGGCTTGCTAATCGAGAGCCTTACCCCTCAACAACGGAGGCAGTCGACATATAAACACATTTACCTTATTATTTAATTAATATCGACATATACAGGGTGGCCGGGGTAAAGTGCGCTAACGTCGGGAGGTTATTCTACATAATGGTAGAAGTAAGAAATATAGTTAACTTTTTTAGAAATTCCAATGTGTATTTTCCAATATAAAAACAATTTTTCCATAGAATAAATATTTATTTTCCCATACAAAAAATTCAACTTTTTAACTAAAACACCTTAAAACATTGGAATTTCGAAAAAAGTTGTGCATCTTTTTTACTTCTAAAATCAGGTAGAATCACCCCCCGGACACCCTGCGTATATATTTACCATATTATTTGATTGATATCATTCCTCAAAATTTTAATATGGAAACGTATGAACCGCTTACTGCGGTAATGCCATGAATTTACTTACATTTCGCCGGCTCCCATATTTTTAGGTTCTATAAATTTGGCACATTATGGCAAACGATCGCTCAAAACGTTTTTGCAAACTAGCCATAATATGCCAAAAATCGCATTATACTGGTTAACAATGTTCACCAACTTTTTCGCACTAGTCCCAATAAAATTAATGGCGCACTGTCCTTTACTCATCCTAAAATAATACAAATCTATCTAAAATCTCATGATAATCAACAAAACAAACAAAAACGGTTGTACAACTGTTGGAAATCACTGAAATCGCCCCTAAATAAACTGGTAGGTACCTAAGTACCTAGCTAGTTCCTACCTCCCCTATGTTATTATCTAGCTTATATTATGTACCCTTTTCAAGGTTTCCTTTATATTTATGGTTTTATGTTTG
Source organism: Hesperophylax magnus (assembly GCA_026573805.1). Classification (NCBI taxonomy): domain Eukaryota; kingdom Metazoa; phylum Arthropoda; class Insecta; order Trichoptera; family Limnephilidae; genus Hesperophylax; species Hesperophylax magnus. The sequence continues at coordinate 14,967,442 of JAIUSX010000012.1, forward strand.
TCAACTGGTAACCCTATTATTTATATTTCAAGGGCAACACCAAAACCTGCCCCATGGATTGGTAAAAAAGGAGATGTCAATCAAACCTTTGAGAATCTAATTTTTAATACAGTATCATAATGGTGACCCCTTTGGAATTTATTTGCATTTGTAAAAGTAACATTATATTCTTGAGATAATATTCTTGATTCCTGTTTATAAAATCAAGAAGCCCTTTTAAAGAAAAGGTCAATCTTTTTCTAAACTTTTCCTTTTTTGTCAATGATCTTTTTACAGTGATTTTACAGAATTTCTTCATTTAGAGTCTATAGCAGGCAGTTAAATAAATGCCTACCAAGAAGATACGTATTTTATTTTGATTATTTGTATTCCGGCTTAGTCAGCCGAGTCCCCACTAAAAATTGGTTAATGGCGGGCATAGCCTGGTTCTGGCTCTCTGGAATAAACTAGCATTCTGCGTTCATAGCATTCTGAAAGAAACTTTATTATTATATATCGATATGGTTGGAGAACAATAAACTAATAAAATAGAGGCTATTAGAATTATACATTATAAAAAATTGATATTCTAAAATCAAGGAAATGTTGAAGGAGTTAAATATCTTGTCATCAAATTATTTACTTCAATACTTACTTTATTTTTAGTCTAATGAAGAAAATAATTACCGTACATCAATTGAATTTCTATGAAGAATTGAAAACTTGAAAAAATTAAATAAGATTTCCCTTCAGAAAAAAAACCCAAAGTCAAAATGTAATATTAGTGATGTTGATGTACGGAGCAATGAAGATATTTGGAGAATACATACGAAAATATGTGATTGATTTATGCTAAAAAAATGTTCTAATACATGTGTATAAGGATTGTATTATGACAAAGATAACCTATGTACCTATTTCAAATACCACAAATAAAATATTATAGCGGCATTGTAGCAATGCTGCTTATAGAAGTCAGCACTTGGGTAATGGGTACCATGCGACTTATTTTCTTTTAATTAAAGACGTCATGTGCTTTTTGTTGCACAAGTGAGATACCGAATTAGCTTCACACGATGTAATTTTATCATCTGAATAGTTTGGTACCTCCTAAACTTCCTCTTCCCCATTTTCTTCGTGACGTAGTTCATAGTCAAAAAATAATTTTTGATTATGTTTTGAAATGGCTATAGTTTTGTTTATCGGCCTGGGTTATCCCATTCCTTTCTCTTTCCCATCCCACTTCTACTTTCACCTCACAACATTTCCCTAAAATCGCATTGCTTTCCCTAGATCTAGGGAATTTTCCAAACTCATCAAACCGCTGGTACCTTCATCGATCGTATATGGTATACATTTAACTAATGGTAAGTATCCATTTTATTGGTAGGTACCGAGACCCACGCACCATCCTACCACATTAACTTAAATTAAGTAATTCTGTGGTGTAACTACCGCAAACATAGAAACTTAATGATGTTATCAAAATGACATTGGGATTATACGCGACACCCCCGAATAAACTGCCTTTTCATCCACCTTCCCTCCCCCGACCATGAGCATCTGTCAACCTATTCAGCCCCAGTCACTATATTTCGAAGTACCCTTACAATTTACAATCATAACACGATGAGCAGGGCTGGCTTAGATTTATCAACTTATCACTAAATTCTTTCTATCGAGGAGAAGGCAGGTACCTACCCATTTCTTATAATGTTAAATGCATAAATAAACCGTTATAATGTTAAATGCATAAGTAATCGAAGTCTAGTTTTTTTATTAAATTGCGTTCACTGCCAGATTACTGACTGTGAAGATCCGAATAGCTCCTGTTTTTAAATGTGAATACTCAACTGTCCGGAGCCATGACAAAATCGGCGTTTAACGGGGACTGTTCGAATGTCAAAAAGCACAATGGCGTTGATCGTCGATTTGATGGACATCAATCATGGGACGAACGTTTGAAGCAACCAAAGATATTAGAAGAACGAGATGTGCTATGCGCAGTTCGTACTGAGTGGAATTGTTTTGCCCAGTGTCGCCGGTTTTGTTCACCAATACTACTGCACACCTTCGCTTACGCTAAGGCATCGCTAAGGTATCCGCACTAATACATAGAACAGATTTCTGTGCGTACACGTCCCGATACCGTTCAAAGTACCCTAATTAGGTAGTACTTCGGCTACGGTCCGGCGGCCAACATAGCATATCTCGTTCTTCTAATATCTTTGGAAGCAACCGAACAAAGAATATCTGTTTTCTATAGAAATTAGTGAGTAGGTACGCTACTTACTTAAACTTAATTGGTCTGATTAATAATTCTGGATTCGGTTCTGAGCCATCTTACCGCGTCCATTGTGTTTTGTGCTTCCCCTCAGTATTTTGCGCAGAATGAGTAATGCGAATCCTAACTGATTTATCTGCCTCCGCTGAACCAATCCGGACGCGGGATTCTCAGCTGCGCCGGCCCTTTTGTGAGATGTTTTTGAATTTCGATTTCGATTTTCGCAACAGAGATCTTAAACCTACGAAATTCGCGCTGCGAAAAAATACATGTATTCAAATAATTATAAAATTTAACCACTCAAGTCTTTAGAGATAGTTACATAATTAGTCAGTGAAAAACCTATTAAAAATATTAGGTCCGAATTTACTTCCGAACCCTCAATATTGCCTTGGTGAAAGATTACCATTCTACCAAATAGAAACGTTTTTTTGAAATGGCTTTAGCCGTTGTTGGTGACCACATCTTAATAGTTACGACTCTTGTACAGTATTTACATAAAACTTACAACAAATGTAGAAACCATTTGTGGTCCTTCAAGAATTATGCATAAAATCGTAAATAGGTTTTCGTATTCTAAATTTATATAGAAAAGAATAAAAAAAGTAGGTTGGTACATATTAATATTATGGTTATTATTCTTTACAAAACTTTCTTTCTTTTCGATAGTAACTCCTTGTTCGAGAATCTACCTATGACTACCAATATCATTTCGACCATTGAAAGCGGATTATCCTAACTTATCTAATTAGAAACGTTGCTTGAGATAGCCTTAATAGCCGTGTTTAGTGACCAGATATGAATAGCCAGGTACTTCCCAACCTTCCTCTACCCTTTAACATTCCCTTCCCTACTCCCTTCAGCCTCATATTGGTCCTACCGACTCCAGGCAGATGGCAGGTAATCTGGAAAGTTTGAAGCAGATGGTGCTAGTTTGGTCGGAGGTCATTATATTTCTTATATTTATCTCTTTTTATAGCCACAACACACCACTTTCTTAACTGTTCTCACTTCATGAATCCTGAATAAATGTCACCAAAAAAACACAATAATGTTTATTATTCTGATTTGAAATCTCTAAACGCTCGTGCGCCCTGGCGGAATTAAAAGGTTCTATCAAACACGGCTACTATCTTGACAGGATTGCAATGCAAAGTGGTGAGTAAAAACAGGACCTCGCTACGCTCAGTCAAAAAATATCGTTTTACAACCTTGCTAACTACTTTAAATATTTCTTAAAAACAAAAACAGCAATAAATCTTTCACAATTTTAAGAGGTACCACGAGGAAGCAATGCATTTTTCTGAAAACATCGGTAAGCGACCTCTGCCAAACTATAAACAGTACCTTCCCGAAAAAGCTTTTGTATTCGGCTTACCAATTCTATTCAGCCAGATTACCTCGCTCGGATTTGCAGAATGGATAATGCAAAATTTTTCCCCGTTTCACCGACTTTCCTGGAATGTACATTTATCCATTAGGCGCAAATTTCACGCACCAGGAATCTCGAATGAGGCAGACGAATTTGAAATAATTGATAAATTTGTGGGCCCTGGAAGGTTGTGTGCCACAGCATTGTGCAACGGAAGTACACAAATAAAGAAATAACAAAAGTTACGCACAAACTTCCCTTAATATTTAATCAATTTATTGGAATTATGTGCTTTGAAAGATTATGCACATCAACATAATATTTAACCGCTCAAGAAGATAATACTAATAAATCTAAATGAAACATGAAATAGTACAAGACATAGAAAATAAAAATATATCGATCGTAACTGGGGATCGAACCTAGGATATCTGTCTCATCGGGACAACGCTCTAACCACTATGCTATTGAGACCTGATTATTTTATTTTATTGGGAAAACCAACAGTTAACATATTTTATAATTCATGGTAAAGTATGTACAGTAATTGAACTAATAATAGATTTTCACCATGGTATAAAGAAGAAAACTAGAAGTGCCTTCTATACGAATTTGAATGGAAACAAATGTGCCACTGTCTTAGTACCTTTTGGTTCTAGACCATTTAGCACGCGGTCTGTCGCTCCTACACCTTCCTGATATTGTTTATTTAAATTTCGTAATCATGGTGAAACACAGTTTTGTATGGAAACATAGGCCCAAATTAGGATTATATTTGGATCACGAAACACGCCCGGAAGGCAAAATTCCAAGATTTTCACTTATGTTTCAATTATTAGTGAATATAAAAGAGAAAGAGTTACGATAGTCAATGGGGATAGGATGGTGGGAGGAAGGGGAAAGATATGGAACTAATATGTGTATTGTGTGAATGTTATTTATTGATTTTAGGTTTGAAGATGTGAGGTGCTGAGTTAAATAAGTCGAATTCACTGAATGAAATATTAATAACGTATGGAGCGTGGTGAATGAATGTGTTTTGTTTTGAGTTAGTGTTGTATTAAGGGATATTTAATGTGTGGTTTTGTCTGCTTTTTCTAATGGGCACTCTTAATTCGACTACCATAATACGGACATGTGTCTAGTGTGATAGTCGAAAAGCATGTAAAAAAACTGTATTCAAATATATTTTACGAATAAAGGAAAGAAAAAAAAAATTAATTCGATCAAATAATTCAGGGCAATCTATCACTGTCAGTTTCCGTTAATTTTGTCGATCTCATATCTCAATTTAACAATTACCATAAAAATCAGTTCTCAATAAATAGCCTAGTGGTTAGAGCATTGTCTCGGTAAGACAAAAGTCCTGGGTTCGATCCCTAGCTGCGACCATTATCTTTTATGTTATGTGTCTTGTCCTATTTGATGTTTAGTTTAGATTTGTTAGTATTATCTCCTTCTTTAGAAATTAACACTTTTTTATACAAAAATAAATTGAGATAGAATTTAATTGCATTGTTGGCATCGGTGCATACTTAATTTGATAATATTTTAAATCGGTTTGTGAAATCTTTAAACCTATTCGCGACATCGTGATCCATCGGCATCAGCTATCTATTGGGCATAAATGTTGTCTTTTGAGATATTTTGTAACTTTATACAGCTAAGCACCCTTTTCATGATATTTTGCTGCCATTCGAAAAAAATCAGCATTCGAAACATATTTTGTGAAAAAGGAAGTTATTGGAATTTTTATTATTGTATCTCTGTGTAATATTATGTAGGTACCTACCTTAGTTTTTCGTTATTAACTCAGAAAAAAAAACTTTGATAAAGTGCATCACAAACCTCTTCAAAACTTCAAAGTAAATTGACGCTTTGATAACACTTGTGTTCTTATGAGTGGGTATATACAGGTTTTTAAAATTCTTCTCTTCTTATTGACAAGAAGTACCTGACCGGCAATCAGAAGGCTAAGATTCAATTCCTGTCGGCGGAATGTATTTTTTCTCGGAAGATTTTTTTCAATTTATATTTGTGTTTCAGGCTAATACTTTTCTGAAATAATCTTCTATCTATATAAATAAAAATGTAAATATTCGTTTGTTCAAAATCTTAAATCTCCGAAAATTCTTTCGATAACTTTGAAATTTTGACACAACGTTGCATTCGAATAAGCGTCATGTCTGTAGCATCATATGTCACCTATGACAGGTAAAAACATGTTTTTTTAAAGCAGCGCCATCTTTTGTTTCTATTGTGTATCTATCGGCACAGACAAACTGAGCCACAGTAACGCGTGGCGGGGTATAGCTAGTTATAAATATACATAATTACATGGCGATTTTGCGTTCAGTTGAGTGGTTTCGGTTTCAGTCTGTTTTTGTCAGTAGATTTTCTATTTCTGATCTCCCTACTTTTTGAATCAACTTTTTATTTGAGATTTTATATTGTTCTGATTTTTGAATGAGAGTGGGATTATTTTGTTGAGTTTAGTTCCATATAATATGATGCTTTTTGCCCAAATGTTGTATTTGTAGTTGCTTGTCGCCAACCAGCGCATTGCGGTTCACTCGGCATTTTAAAAATAAATTTTAAATGTTACCACCACTATGCTACGGGAGTAATAAATTATATAAAGCCTAAAATTTTGGGGTGAAGTGTCTCAAAATAATTTTAGACACTATTAATATTGTTAATCGTTTTTTCCAACAGATTTTTTTACCTACCTACTGCAGTGGTTTTAGTACCTACTGCTGATTAAGAAATGAACTATAATCCCAAGAAGTTTCTTGTTAATCCCCATTGTTCCTTTGAAATAGGTAATAATTAGTAATTACCATTCCACCGAAGCTTAGTAATCGATATTTTAAAAACCTTTCCCTCGATTAGGCTTATATCGTCATTGAAACCCCTTTAATATTTCCGGCTCACTTGACACCATGATCTTATTTTATTATTATAACTCCTTTTTACAACCAGGGAACAATTAACTAATATAATAATAATATTAATTCTTTTTACCTACTGATAGGTTAAGTAATTAACCCAAAAACCTACTAAGGCTGCATACAAATTTAAGTGAATCAGCGCCATCTTTATTAAAACAGGTGCTGTAGAAAATGAACTGACAGCTAAAGGGACCTGTTTTCTGATTTTTGCACTGGGTTTAGCAGGGTTTGGTACTAATCCCTGCTAATAACTAACAACCTATATTAACTATACTACTATTTATACTAACCCAGTCCGAAAACAGGTCGCTTTAGCCGTCAGATCATTTTCTACAGCACGGCTTGTATTAATAAACAGGTCGCTTTAGCCGTCAGATCATTTTCTACAGCACGGCTTGTATCAATAAAAGATGGCCGTGGGTAGATAGATCTATAGAAGCAAATTTAATGACGCCGATAATAATAATATTTGGATGATTTGTATAGCGCCGTTTTTGTGAAAATTCACCTTAAGGGCGCTTTACAAATATATAACCTATAATTAGTGTATAATGATCTTTTTATATGACAAAATTAAAAAAAAAAATTTATATCATTGATGTCACTATTCCAAATTCCTGAAATATTAAAAAATCTGTTTATGAAAAAATAAGAAAATACACAGATCTAAGAAATGAGATAAAAAGAATTTGGCATTCTCAGACTATAAAAATATTACCATTCGTTATTTCGGCTACTGGCATTATACCTAGCTCTCTCATTAAAAATTTAGGCGTATTAAATCTATCAAAAAATTTATACATATAAAGTTGCAAAAGTCGGTCATTTTGAATACATGTAGGATAACGAAAGATTTTTTAAATATTTATGTTGAGGGATCAGTAGGATTTATAGGCCCTGTTAGGAGTTCGACCGAGCCGAACCCTCTGATATGAAAATATCTGGAGTCGGTGAATTTTTTTCCATTTGATCTCTGGTGGGTTGAAGTGTTGTTCTTGTATTGTTTTGTATTTATTTTGCTTATATAATGCACTTGCATAATGTTGATTGACTAGATGATCATTTGTGGAAAAGTGTGTGGAAGGGTTTTGTTTTTCCTATGGGGAAGATTTAACCCGGACATAAAATCGGAAAAAGAAAATAGACTTGACAAACTATTATAACAACTTATGGCTAACACATTGTATCCACCGCTTCGCCGATCATTAATACAAATCTACATGTACAATGCATTTGACCAATGAACGTAATTACATATATTATTAATTATTTATATTCTGTACATGCAGATAATTGTAATTAAGTATGTATTTTAGAAAATATCAATCTATGCCTCATTATCCTTGTATTTGAGTTTCGATAAATACCTTTTTTCTTACCATGCAATAACAATCTGGCATCTGGATAGTACATTTACGGTTGAATAATACATATAGTAAATCTCCAGAGCTCATGATGGAATGATCTTGCATTCCGAAAGCATTTGCATTGAATTGTAAATTATAGATAGAAACATCTGAACCAATTTCATAACCCCAGAGCTCACCGATACAGAGTTTGTTGCTTCTTCATAATAAAATACATATATATATATATATATATATATATATATATATATATATATATATATATATATATATATATATATATATACAAATATTAGGTCTACTTAAGTAATTAGTTATAAGTTATACGTCTAAGTGATAAGATAAGTAAGTAAGATAAGTTGTAAGCTCCTTGATGTGATTTTCCCAAGAAAAGAGCGCTATATAAATACGAAACATTAGAATATCACTATCACCAGTGAAAAATCACCGGATAGTATGAATTCTTGGCACATCAGTTTCAATTTTCAAAATAAAAATAAAAATAATTTTCTGTTGTAATATTATACTATAGGTAGGTATTTTATCGTTTTCTGAATTCATGATACAATCAGCTCCAATTTTCAAAATGATCAAATTCGAGTTCATTGAACCATGTATAATTTATCAATGTTTGATGATTTGGTTAAGATTATTTAAATGCTTAAATTTAGCGTTATTTTTCGTTTCCCCTTACAAGACAGGCGGTAAGTTTAAACAAAAGCGGGTCCCCGTGTCCCAGATTCTAAAGAAGGTATCAGAGAAATCTCCTTTGTGCGCCCAATGTCCCAATAGAACCCACCTTTACGGGGTGCGTTGAATGGCCCGTGCCTGCCTGTTCCCCCCATCTCTCACCTCGTCCAACCCAACCTCAGCGCTCCTGGCACTCTTATGTTCAGCTGACCAGCTGTTGTGAACATCTGCCTCGGTATGAACCGGGGGCCAAAGGAGTAAACCTCTAAAGTGCATTGTTGAGGATACGACCATATTTTTTATTCTTGAGTATTAAAATGAGATCTTGAATGTCTTATGTTTGGAGAACAAAAAGACGTAAAACTGGATTTCTATTTAATAGTTAAAGTACGTACATAAGTTCGTTATACAATTTTAAAAGGATGTACTTTCCTAAAGTTGTTCAAATTCTTGGGAGACTGAAAAAGTGTTATTAAAGATTTTAACGTACCTATTAATATTTTACAATAGGATTCAGGTCATGATTTTATTATCTTTCATAAGTTTAATATCATCACGTTAGGAGCACGAGATAACTTCAGTTCTAGAAGCACTCAAGAGATTCATGATTTCCTGAACTATAGGGTTTTCCAATAAGAGGTATCATTTTGAATAGCTATTTCGGTAGATGTTACTTTTGAAGCTGTCATTTTTTAACATTTGACAAGTAGAAACTACGCCATTAATAAAAATGGAACGATACACGCTTCAACAACGCATTGAAATTATTAAAATTCACTATTATTAATTATAAGAATTCCATCGCAAAATCATCTTGAGTGATGAGGCCCATTTCCACCTCGGTGGCTTCGTCAACAAGCAAAATTGTCACATCTGGGGCTCGGAAAACCCAAGAGTTATTGTTGAAAAGCCTCTATATCCTCAACGTGTGACTGTTTGGTGCGGTTTATGGTCCGGCGGAGTCATTGGACCTTACTTTTTCGAAAATGAGGCTGGAGCAACAGTTACGGTGAATGGATTGCACTATCGAGAGATGATTAATGTTTTTTATGGCCGTAATTGGATGGTATTGATCTGGACAACGTTTACTTTCAACAAGACGGCGCTACGTGCCACACAAGCAACGAAACCATTGATATTTTACGGGAAAAGTTTCTTTGAATATCGAAATAACACCTCTTATTGGAAAACCCTGCACTTTACCATTCAAAAAATTGTTTTCAATAGATTGGAATAATATTCTAAATTTATTCAAATTTTAAAAAATGTAGCAAATTTTTTTTTATATTAACCCCACTCAGGAGGCTCTGAGGAAAATAATTTACCTTTGGGGATGCTTCGTGGAGGGTATTAAGGAGAGAAAGTTCTGGAAAGGAAAAGGGTATGAGGGGTGGGTAGGAAAGGAAAGGATCAGTGTGTACATGAGTGACGTATAAATATATCCTTCCCGCTGCGGCGCAAGGCGATAGGTCGAGAGACCAGTTGGAGAAGTCAAAGGGTCTCCTCAAACTAGCCTCTCCCGATCTGGCATGCCACGCAGCTGGTGGGCAGGCGCATCCCGATGAACCCGGGTACCAATGCTAAATTACCAAACGTAGCGAACCATTTGAGGTGATCTATGGCAGAGGTGTTGGTTATCCAATAAATGGTTCCCGGAGCGGCGGTACCCAAGCCCGCCCCTCAAATTGAGAAGTATTGTAAGTAGGTATTCAAAATTGAAATGCCAACTTACAAATATTATGGTTAAATCAAAACTAGAATTTATCTAATTAGTTACATAATTTTTTGGACGCGAGGTCTACTGTTCACAGAACTACTGATATTTAAATAATGTTATATTTTATAGTATTTTCGTACAAAATAATGTCGGCGGAGACCACTTCTGACTGGCTTTTGTTTCGAAGGTCCCGCTTTGTTCTAGCGCTGCGCTGACAAAAATAAACTTTTCTAGGAACAGATCCGTGGAGGCATTTATCTGAAGAAACGGATAAAAATATACCTTTTCTATATTTAAACTTTGCCCTTCACCCGAGGAAAGGTTAAACTGGAGGCTGGTGGCTTGGGAAAATATTTAACTACATGTGAACAAATTATTTGCAATAATAAATGTTTAATACCCTCAGGAAACAATTAAGTACGGGTAAATCATTTCAATATTAATGATTATATTTAATTATCGAAGACAATATTAGCAATTCCTAAAAGTAAATTTGAAACAGAAAAAGATACGGTTGCATCTAGGATTTATTTATATATATTGGTCAAAATGTGTGGGGTTTCACCAGAGTACAACAGTCAAGTCAGAAAATAAATTACATAAAATTACATACCTATTTATAAAGCAGTTCTATTCTCCAGACCTCTAGGACTCTTATTGAAATCCGGCATAGACTGAATTAACCACCAAGTTCGTTCAGTCTGTCCTGACTCAACGTGTTTCTTAAAAAGGATTTTATTCTTTTTAACGTTGAGAAACATCTTTCGCTTTCAACTGAGGTCATTGGAATGGTTCACACAAGTTTTAGTAATTTCGCAGTCTCCTAAAAGTCTTCGTAACAAGTACTATAAAAAAGTTGTAAAATTGACAAAGCACCGTCAGCATTTGATAAATCGTAGCGGGCGTATATTAGACAGAATTCACCTTTTAATTGAACTTTATTTAGGAAGTCATATGTTTTAAGGCGATGCACTAATAGTCGTGTAATATTTTAAGTGGAGCCGCTATCAATAACATCCCCTACGTAGATGGCGATAAGGTTTAAATCCCGCTTAACACCATCCGCCTGTTTTGATTTATGCAAGAAAAAAATATGGCCAAAAAGTGCCTTTTATTTTATTTAGCGGATGATCAGGCATAAATATTAAAAATAATTTCCGATCATTTTATAAATATCTTAATTTTCCACATTATACAATAAAATCATAACCGAAAATGCAGTTTTCATAGGCCGTATATATTATTTTTTTCTGGGCTTATAAAAAGATTTATCTAAAAAATACTCGATTATTTCAAAGGCCAGGATGTATTCTACTCGCAGTATTTAATAAGACGCTCAATACGACTGGAGCTTGGCCCCTCAAGTGTCAAGTGGTGTCATTAATTTGGGATTTACGGGACCTCTTCAACCGAGGATATCTACCTAGACAACAGATAAGCCATATTTTGTTATTGTTTATGTTTTTTGTTTCAGATGACACACATACACTTCACTTTGATTTTGGTTCGAGATTTTGTTTATGATAGCCTGCGATAAGCGAGCCCTATAGGTCTGAGACAGAGGTATGAAATCGTTGGATCACGACACAATTTATTAATATTGAATAGAAATTGTGCTTTTTTTAAAAAAAAATTGTTGGTGTTTATTTAGGTATTAGAGCCAGGAAAGAGTCTAAAACGGTCGAGAAGATGCACTAAGTGGCATGAATAGCTAAGAAGTGACTAGAAGAGACTAAAATAGACTAGGAGAGATGAGGTGATTTTGCACGAGAGCGGCGCTGTATAAATCGTCCAAATGTTATTATTATTATTATTAATAGAGACTAGATATGATGGACTCGCCGAACGTCACATCGGTGCTGCCAGGGTCTGTTATCTTGTGAGGATATTATGTCAGCCCTCTTTAATAGCAGCAGACACATGTCAGCGCTTTATTAGCAGCAGACACATACCTGGACGGATGACGAACCTCGTGCTGGCACTGTTGGTGGACGCGGTGCACTCTCTCGCTAAAGCAGCTGGTCTAGTTTCCTCACCACCTAGGATTCTTGCTGCAGAGTCTCCATTTTCTATCTTCGTCGAACGCCACAGCGGTGCTGCCAAGGTGTGTTATCTATGTAAGGATATTGTGTCAGCTCTTTATTAGCAGCAGACACATAGCTGGATGGATGACGAACCTCGTGCTGGCACTGTTGGTGGACGCGGTAGTCTCTCTCGCTGCAGCAGCTGGTCCAGTTTCTTCACCACCTAGGATTCTTGCTGCAGAGTCTCCATCTTCTATCTTCGTCGAAAGTCACAGCGGTGCTGCCAAGGTGTGTAATCTATGTGAGGATATTGTGTCAGCGCTCTTTATTAGCAGCAGACACATGTCAGCACTATATTAGCAGCAGACACATACCTGAACGGATGACGAACCTCGTGCTGGTATTGTTGGTGGACGCGGTAGTCTCTCTCGCTGCAGCAACTGGTGCAGTTCCTTCACCACCTAGGATTCTTGCAGCAGAGTCTCAACGGTGCTGCCAAGGTCTGTTATCTATGTGAGGATATTGTGTCAGCGCTTTATTAGCAGCAGACACATACCTGGATGGATGACGAACCTCGTGTTGGCACTGTTGGTGGACTCTTTCGCTGCAGCAGCTGGTCCAGTTTCTTCACTACCGAGGATTCTTGCTGAAGAGTCTCCATCTTCTATCTTCATGTCACCCGTTCCTGTTCTTCATTTTATTTTACTTAACTTCACTTTATTTTGGTAATATTTATATATATTTTTAATACCTGTATCAACTGTAAAGCGCCCCTGAGGTGATAACTCACAAAAGCGGCGCTATAAAAATTGTCCAATATTTATTTATTATTTATTTAGTGTGCTAAAACAGATAAATACCTAGTTGGGGCTATTCCTTGTCTTTATAGGGCAATACAGTACGGTATATTAAGTTCGCGATCAGTGGCTCTTGTTTACCTAATTGGCAGGAATATAATATGTCTCTAAATCGGTCAACATCCAAATACTAATATGTAAATATAAAATAATAAGAAGCATCAATCACCGTTTGAAGAAAACCGCTGCGGAAGAAATACCATTCCTAGTTTGGTTTCTCGATAAATTCGAAGCAGAGAATTCGAATCATTCGTCAGCATTGATCTATTAGTCAATGTTCGTCAGCATTATTTATTTTACATTATTTGTAAAAAGCTTTGTGGCTTCTCTAATATATTTACAATATAAACCCAATTTTTTTTTTTATTTCACCTCAATTAACAATTTTTTTCCATAGAGAAATAATGACATAATGTGCCACTGTGATGCAAATAAATGAAATCTTAACTTATTGCGCAACGTTTATATTTATACAGCGCCCTTGGGGTGATTTTTCACGAAAACGGCGCTATAAAAATCAGCCAAATATTATTATCGTTTTCAAAACTTTCAAATAATCTTAGACTCTTCAAAGACGATTTTCATTTAATTTTCATTAATTTTTAGTAATTTTTTTTATTGTTTTTAAATACTGGGTAGTTAAATAAAAATACAAAATAAGTATAAACAAAAAAATAATAATATTATAATAATTTTACACATTTTATTTCTATGATTGAAATTTTTATAAGTGTACATAAAATATTTTAATTTAAAAAAATGAAATTCTCTCTAGGAGTAAATACATTTAAAAAATATATCTTATTGAAATTATAAAGTAAAGGTACAAATTAAAATCACATTACACAGTATTTTCTTAATTAATTTAATTACCCAGTTAGTTGAGAACTATTCTCGGATCTAACTGGGAGCTAGTCTATTTACTTATTCAATATTAAATAAATAAATATTATTTACTTGTACATTATAATGGCTTAAAAATAGTGGGTATATCGAGTTACAAAATTTTTCCAGTAATTATCAAAAAATTTGTAAATATTGGAAAATAAAATCAGTGAAAATACATAAAAAAAACAGAATAGCCAAAAAAATAGCAAAAGAATATATCTGAAAATCATCAGTAAAATAACAATCAGTCTAATCAGGTTTTCTATAAAATGTAGCATTTGTTTTTTTTTTATTTCTGAAAGCTTTTTTCACTTTTTATTAAGACAGGTAAATCGTTATGTACCTTTGGGCCAAGTATTTGTAAACCCTGTATTTTCGTGGCTTTGCCTATTTCAGTATATCGCTCACCATACATTCCCATTGGTAGTGTGTGGCGAGCGTTATGCTGAAATAATCCAAGCCATAATGCGTATAGCGTAATGAGTCTCCCACATGATGGTGTTGTGCAGCTGTCGTGTTGCAATAGGTACATACATATTCCCTGATGTTCTGGGTCCTATGCCGGGATAACACGAGGAAAATACAGAAGACAATACAATATTGTCCTGTGCCTGCTCCGTGATGAAGGTAGGACAATGGGATAATACAATAAATCCACCGTAGTTCAATCGCAAAACGCTGTCAATTTTTTTTATAATTTCTTACACCTTATACTTTGCACTTGTAACTTTATACCTATGTTAATGGCACATGTTGTGCCGTATATTTTTTAAATAAATACAAATACACGACGACGTTCTTTACGAGCGAGTTCGCGAAAAATATTACGTCTATTATATCAAGATGTATTATAGAGTACCATTTAACAAACTGATGTAGCATCGACTGTACCGGAGCACAGTAAACTGATGTAGCATCGACTGCGGTATTGAGGTGTTTGTTACCTGTGCGAAATAAATGTCTTTTTTTTGTTTACCTTTACTTGTAACCTCTTTTTGCTATCTCCTTAGATAACAATAAGATTTATAATCGATGAAAGTTAGTAAAAAGCCTAGTGCTTGATATTTATGTTTAAAGTACCTACTTGCTTAGTCATTGGTCATCGTAGTTTTCATCTTTGAAAGAAATAAATTACGGTACCTGTCAAATCATTTAATTAACAAACACTTTCGAAGACATCAAAGAAAACATAATTCATGTTATTCCCGCTTTATTAAAAGTGTTTTCTTTCATAAATTATGCAAGACTTAATGCGACTAAAATGATCGTGAGAAAAACAGACCACAGACAAAGAGGCGAGTTTGTCAGTTTGTACATAAATTACTGAAACATTTATTATACGAAAAAAACTGGCGCTATCAAACACATGTGCTACAATGTCGCCAGTATGTTGCGCTACACAAAGAAAATTCTTCGGCAGTACAAATACCTAAATATTAAAATCTAAAAATGTTGTCGTTTAATATCAAGATCAAATAGACCGAAGCCTTTTGTATGTATGTGGTAGGTACCAAGAATTAATTAAAATTAGCCTTCCATTCCAGTAAACTCAGTTTTACGAGATGAACGATAAAGATCGGGATTTTTGCAATCAATTCAAGAATCGACATGTTTTGTTTACAACATTGTTGTGCCTATTAATTAATTTAATGATTTTGTTTTCTTGTTAATTATTCATCAAAGAAACTCATTGAAAAATACGTAATTAAATCTAGCCACCGTTTTAAAAAAACAATATTTCTCCATCTACAAATTTGAATTTCGATTTCGTTTTCTTGAATGAATTAATGAATGAATTAGTGAATTAATGAATTAGTGAATTAGTGAATTAATGAATTAGTGAATGAATGAATTAGTGAATTAATGAATTAGTGAATGAATGAATTAGTGAATGAATGAATTAGTGAATTAATGAAATACAATTTTTGAAGTGGAAATTAACCCACTTCCCGACATCCAATCGAGCTGAAACTCGGCAGGTAAATTCGTTGCCGATGACATTTCCTTCTATCAATGGTGGCACTCATTTCTCTGAAATTGGAAGATATCATAAAAGTTTACAGCAGTTAATGTACGAAATAAATCTCGGTACCATCCAATTAGGATTTAGCTTAAGTGATAGCGCAGTAAAATACATTTTAAAAGTTCACAGCCAGTCTCTGGGGCGGAAGATTCAATCATCAGGAAAACTAAAAACCAAATTTTATTTTTTTTAATAATAAAAATAGATGTAGAAAACTTGGTTTTTTACGGGTTATTTTTTTTCGTTTCTTCTTGCTGAGAGAAAGATAGATTGGAAAGCTAGAAAAAATCGTCTTTTTTCTCCAGTCCATGAATCATTGTTAGATGAAATTTTGTCCTAATATATACCTACCTACCTTTTTATTGAATAAAAAAGTGTTTTATGCTTTCATGCAATTCACAATGTGGAGGAAATGGAATTAATTGAAATAAACCATACTGAGATAATTACAATTCTAAATATATAAATATCCTTTTTTCAGAGATGCACGTAACCTATGCTTGCTATGCTATGCTTGTCAAATAAATAAGTAATTATTTTCATTAGAAACGAAGTAGGTAATACACTCACTAGCCGACATTTTTGGAGGTTAACAACTTTTTGGCGATTATCATGGTTTTTTGTTCCTGTCAAAATTGGTTTAGATTATAAATGTTGAGATTTAGTGAGACAAAATAATAACGTTTGACTGCAATTTGACGTAGTCGGGTAACCAGGCAAAGGCGTGCCATGGATAGCTCGATGGTATCTTCTCCGTCTTTCGCATTGAACGATGTGTGTAATAGAAAGAGAGATTACGACGGAGCTCTCGGCGGCAGGACCATTCTTATACAACCCAACACGTTAAGTCGTGACTTATAAAAACTCAAATCAGCATAAGAACTGCATGGCTAATTACAATAGTATTGTATTTCTCATCTGTTATTAGTGTAAATATTTTACATTATGTAAAATAGATTTAAACACTGTTTGTGTAACACGATACGCTCATTATCACGTCATAACGTAGAATTATTATTACTTACTGTTCTTACCTAGAGTAAATAGTTTTCAAAACCAGCGAATATCGTGATTGGACCAATTAGTGACGTGCAACAAATAAAGATGTTTATTTAAAAGATACTAGTACAGGATTTTCCAATAAAAGGTGTTATTTTGATATTCAATCGTAAAAGATCAATGGTTTCGTTGCTTGTGTGGCACGTAGCGCCGTCTTGTTGAAAATAAATGTTGTCCAGATCAATACCATCCAATTCCGGCCATGAAAAATCATTAATCATCTCTCGATAGCGCAATCCATTCACCGTAACTGTTGCTCCAGCCTCATTTTCGAAAAAAAGTAAGGTCCAATGACTCCGCCGGACCATAAACCGCACCAAACAGTCACACGTTGAGGATAGATAGGGTTTTCAACAATAACTCTTGGGTTTTCCGAGCCACAGATGCGACAATTTTGCTATGTTGACGAAGCCACCGAGGTGGAAATGGGCCTCGTCACTCAAGATGATTTGCATTTGATTCACTCAAGTGAATTTTAATAATTTCAATGCGTTGTTGAAGCGTATATCATTCCATTTTTATTAATGGCGTAGTTTCTACTTGTCAAATGTCAAAAAATGACAGCTTTAAAAGTAACATCTACCGAAATAGCGGGCTATTCAAAATAACACCTCTTATTGGAAAACCCTGTACTATCTACGATTATTGAGAGTCATTGAGATTAAGAGCCACTGAGACAATTGCATCCCTAATCGGGGGTAGTGGGGAGGGAAAGGCGTTGAGGAAGAGGTAGGTTGGGAAGTACCAGGCTATTTAGACCCAAAGCCATTCCAAGCAACGTTTCAATTCTGAATGGTGGTCTTACACCAGGGCGATACTGAGAGTATCTTCCACTCTGGAACGTGCCACATTTAAACTATATATTATTTTTAATGAGTAATTTGTGAAATAACACAAATTTATAAAATAAAATTTACTTGCGCACACCGGGATTCGAACCCGAGATCCAGCTTGCTAGTCGAGATCCTTACCCCTCGACTACGGAGACATAATTATACATATAAGTGGCACCGAAGGTAATCCATTGCGTTCTAGATTGTATTTTTTTTACTTATAAAAGTAAATTTAGACAAATTTAAACATACTAATTTCGGTTGTTGGTACATTGGTAAGTAATGTGAAAAATTCCTGCGTAATACGTAACATTATACAAATTCAGTGATTCTATTAATTTTGAAAATTGGAACTACTTTTCATATACACACCAAAATGATTTCATGAATTAATAATTATATTTGAAATGCAAATTTATTTTTTCAAATGTTTGACAGATGCTAAGATGAATTAATAGAGTATACCTTACGTTCGGATATATTCTTTGAATGGCTATCTTTTCGTAGACCCATGAAAAATCCCGGGATAGAGTAAATTCTCGCCAAATTAATTTTAAAAATGGTAATTAAAATTATGTTCTGTTAAATAGAGTATTTTATAAGTAGATACTTTATCGTTTGTCAGTCAGCTCCAAATTTTGAAATGACACTTAAATTCCAGCAAATTTGATTTCATTGAAGCAGATTTCGCGCAGGACTAACTAACGCCCAGCACAACCGAAAAGATTGTTTGATAATTTAAAAATTATTTCTTTTGTTTGAAGACAAATTTATACCATTTTTACAGGGTACCTCTATAACCTCTCTGTGGCAGCCTTCAATCAAATGTAATTTTTTGTGCATTGTTTTGAATAACTAGCTGATACCTGCCGGGTGTAAACCAAAGATCAGAGCACGCTAAATATTGAAAACCCATAATTAATCCGTCTTAACAACAATCGTAACGATATGCCTACATTAGATTCTATGGCGTCTAGTGTCTAGTCCAAAGGTTCCCAAACTAACTTACGAAGTGGATATCCTGTGGATAGATAACATAAATATAAGGATAGTAGGAGAAATTGAAAACTTTCAATGAATGGCACCAAAATGTAAACACATAAATGATACATGTTTTTTTTAAATAAATTTCAAAAAAATTGACGACACCAGAAATAAGAATTTAGAATTTTTGACGCTCACGCATTTAAAAGGGCCTTTTTTATGCAACTTTTGGATTTGATGCCAAAATACCAGACCAAACGGAAAAATTATTTTAATCTATATTTATTTGTACTTAAAATGTTAAAATATAAGACATTAAGAAATTCTAATTTTCATGATTTGTTAACATCAGCTTTGAAAATTTGACAGCTCATGTTAGTCAGCTTTGACAATTTTTTGCAAGAAAATAGAATTATAAAAAAAAATCTTATATAATGATTTTTAAACAAAAAAAAATTAAAATTCTTAAAAAAAGCATTTTTGGGTGGATATTTTTGTCAGCTCCGTTTACTCCAAATGAATAAAATAACTCCATGTACTTATACCACCACTACCTACTTATTAATCGAAATGTAGTAATATTATTTTTATTTTACTACTATTCTTAAATTAATGTTAAATGTAAATAAATATATTCTTAAATTTATTTACATTTACTGTGTATCTAATTTAGTAAATGCTATTTTAGTCTATTTTCATTATCTATACTTTTGTTATAATGCTATATACATTTTGTTTAGGTCTTAATTTATAAATAAAAACTTTCTTTCTTTTCTTTAATTGAATTGGGTAGTTACGTTAAACAGAAAACATTTTTATTGTAATTAGTTTTTTTAGTATAACATATTTATGTTTTTGTATAAAAAAAATATATTTTTAAATAAAAAAAATTATTCATAGCAAATTTGTTTACCAACGTTAATTGGTCGTTGGTAATTTTAATTCAAGCCCATAAAAATGATATTTAAACATTTAATTTAATATTTTTTTATTATATTTGATTGTATGTAGGGTTATATTATTTTTTTAAACGATCTTCATTATCTCACGAATAATAATTAAAAATAATAAAAGTTCAAAAAATTGATTACTTAGGACGGGTTGTTTCGGAGAATTTGAACAATTCATCAAATTTCAACGTTCATTTTCGGGTTCTGTGAAAGTTCTATTCAAGTTTTGTTATTATATCATTGTAGGCTAGTTGCTTGACAAAACTGAAATAAAAACAGAACATGAAAAAATCTTTCACAGAACTTGAAATTGAACGTTGAAATTTGATGAATTGTTCAAATTCTCCGAAACAACCCGTCCTTAGTGTTCTTTATTTTAAAATTTGAAACACAAATAACTAAAGTAGCACATATCCTATACTTTATATATTTGCTTTATCTTTTGAACCAAAAATTATTATTCAGCCTCAATCTATTTCTCTATTTCGGCCTCAAATCCAAATTTCAATTTGTATGAAAAATGCTGCTCAGCCGTTACTTTTCATTTTTGGATTTATCTATGAAATTTTCTAATCTTTATTATTTTTCTTAAAGCTATAAGCGTGCTTACGAGTAGACATTGGATTATAATATATGCAGTATCAAAAGGGCGAAGAATGCAAGCAAATATGATCTTATCAATGCCAAAATATGCACAATCAATGCCAAAACATCCACTACCAGTGTCAAAATATGAACTATCAATGCCAAAATATGCACTATTAATGCCAATATACGCACGTTCAATGCCAAGCTGAATTAAAAGACAAATAAAATCCAAAAAAAATCCCGTTTCTAAAAAAACCGGCTCTTAAGAAATGACAAGAAAGTCGACCATTCTGATTTGAATATATTTCGAAGACCAGGATATGATTAAATTTGATCAAATTTTTAAGAATTTTATCGCTAAAATTAGCAGAAATGATTAATAATAGAAACTATTAATAAATGGTAGAAAAAGGCTCAGTAAGAACTTAAGAATAAAAAACTCAAATAAGCATTACATGCAAGTATTCAAATGTACTTGATTTTTGTAAACCGCAAAAAAATCGGTTTGTGTTTCAATTCGCTAACATTAGTAGTATCTTTCAAATGAGTAGGCCTAGGTGAACGTGAAAACGAATTTTCGAATTTAAAATTCCTGTTGGTTGACCTGAAATCTCGAGCATTCACAGATTGTGAATCTCTGCTTAGTCTATAACCAAAACCACTGTGATATTTGGACAGAGATGGAAATGAAGGTCCTACATGATCCATTGCAGAATATTGCATGCGTCAAGGAGATCCATGTTATAGCACAGTCATCTTTAAAAAAAACTAACGTACTGTGTGAATTCACTATTTGGGAAAAAAAATTTTTTTGTTCATTACAGATTGATTCAATCCTATTACAATACACATGAAATATACAAAGCTTTAAATGAAACATTTTCCAAAACCGATATTTTAGAGTTCTTGCCTAAAATGACTTTTGAAATCTTTATGGCCAATGTTGAAAATGTCAAGAGACCTAGAGGTATCATTTAGCAGCACCACCTCTTGTCATGCTATGCTGGGCCATAACGTCCGTTCTTCCGTGTGGAATACAGAGCAAGTCGTGGCGTCGACGCTGATGGTAGTTGTTCAATACAAACAATTTATAGCTTTCCAACAGGTATGGGCTGTCAATGTAATAGTTCATGATTTTAAAAGCTGTTACTTGAAGGCTCCCATTTCTCCTAGATTGGAAACTTTCGTAGTGCGTTTCGGAGAGCAAATCTATGTGATGCATAAATCGTGGATATTCACCATGCGTTCTCATATAAAGATATTTTAGAGAATATTATAAAGCGAAGTTTTGCAAAGCATTTACAATACGTAGGAATAACAACTAATACTTAAAAGAAGGTTAAAAATCACATTTTAATATGATACGATTTTGGCATTGATATTTCACAAATCTATTATTGAATACCTACTTTTCTACAATATGTGCTTCACGAAATGCCTTGTTCTGTTCGTTTTGGGTGAAAAAGTTCGTCTACAATATACTGTCGTGGGAATAGACGATTTTTTTGTGGCAATTGGCTGGAAAACGAAGTACGCCGGAAGCTTTTTGACTGCCCTGCACAATTATCTTGGGCTTTGATGTAGGAATGTTTGTAAATACCCTACTTTACATCCAGCGCCCTTGCGATGATTTTTCACAAAAACAGCGCTATATAAATTTCCCGATTATTACTAGTAGTTCTGTGAACAGTAGACCTCGCGTCTAAAAAAGTATCTTTCTATTTTCTCTTATTTGATAAATCAATCAATCATTCTTTAATTTTTCTCATCAAAATTTAATACTGCACTATGTATATGTAAAAAAATAAAATAAAAACTTTGTATGTAAATGGCGCTTGTGCCGTAAATTCTAAATAAATAAATAAAACGAAAATTTCATATAAAATCAAAAGATTTGTACGTATACTATATTTTTCCGAAAAATGTCACTATCTCTGATACAATTTCTTTTCAATTTCAGGTTAGGTTAGGTACCAAAATATTAAAAAGCTTGGTCAAAATTAGCCACATATTCAAGTAAGGCTTGCTTGAATAATAAAGTTAATGCCGCAGATTTTCGAAACTGTAAACTGAACGTACAATTTACAGAACGATGAAATGCCAATCTGTTTTAGATAAAGTGGTGACGTAATTAGTAGCTTAGAGAAATCTGTTTTTTTTTAAATTTGTTGACCAGATTAATAAAAATTCCGATTCAACGGATTATTTCAGGTATTCTGTTGGTCGAAATTCTAAGTAGCTGATCTGCACCTACATCTGCTTTGAAACAGCCGACTAAAACTAAGATAAGTCATAAGTCAGATAAACATTCTGATATAAATAATTTACATGGTCACATACCAAAATACCCAATAATAAATTATTTAAATACCTAAACTATAAATGAATATAAAGTCAATATATTGTTTTAGGTCTTTAGATTAGATTTGGATAAGGATCTCTAACTACTTAGAAGAATTCTGATTTCAAGTATACAGGGTGTATCAGCACGTACCCGACAAACTTTAACCAGCTATTCCTTAGCACATTTGGAGTAAAAAATGTTACGGGTACTTTGCTGTCCGGTAACATTTTTTTTTAATAAAAAATTTACTATTCATTTTTTCACCACATGTCACCAATGTTTTATCCTTTGTCAAAGTTTGAAAACCCGTCTGGCAATATTTTGTTCGAGTTTCGTTGAATAATGTACGTACGTAACTACGTTGGCGCGCTTTTACAATCACAACGAAATGGCACAGCACCATTCGTCTCATTTTTAACTATTATTATTTAGTGTGTACGAAAGAGCGAGGACACTTTTTGACGCACTTGCTAATAACAGCTGTTGAACGCGAGAAACAAGGCACATGACAGTGACGGAGTGTGGATTTTTTTATTTATTTTTTGTTTTTAATGGAAAAAAAATATTACCGGACAGCAAAGCGCCCATAACATTTTTTACTCCAAATGTGCTGAGGAATAGCTGGTTAAAGTTTGTCGGGTACTTGCCGATACACCCTGTATACTACTGTTTTTATAGGAAATTGTAGTTATAAATTGGTATTACTATCCTACGAATTTTTTCTTCTATTGAACACATTTAATAACAGAAACATTTGTAACAAACAGTGACGTGTTCTTTTTTATATATCTATTTGAATTTCGCTTTTGTTTTTTTGAAATGAATGAATGAATAATTGCAAATATTTGATGCGGAAATTAACCCACTTACCGACATGCGATCGAGCTGAAACTCGGCAGATAGACTCACTGTCGATGACAATGCATTATATTCTATGGTATTCTATTATTATATGGTGGCAATCGCGATGACATTACAGCAGTTAATATACGAAATAAATGTCAGTCCTACCCGATCGAAATTTGGTGAGTTTGGTAGAGTGTCGACTCCAGTTAGAAAGTAGGAAGGTTTAATACTCACCCAGCAAAAAAAAAAACGTTTTAAAAGAAATTTCAAAATAGATGTATTATATTTTTGTTATTTGTTTTTGGGTTGTTATGCCGTGTTTCGCTAACTCCTTCTTTAACACACTGCAATGCTGTCCGAAACGTTGGCTAAAGAAGGAGTTAGCGCAACACGGCATAACACCCCAAAAACCAATATACTTTTGGCCGTGAAAATCTTAAATCATATTAGATGTATTATAGTTAAAAAAAATTATATTTCGAAGCTGCAGGGTGGAAAATTATTTTCAAACTGATAATATTTGCATTTAACTAGACATTGCTGTGAACACAACAAGTCCAGCTTTACACATTTACATTTAACATTTTTATTCCCACGAGAGAGTAATCATCCGGAGTTGATGAAACGCTGCGTAAAATGGATTTAGCTATGTTTACAGCTAAGATCAGAAAAGTGAGGTAATCCCAACCTCCCCCTTTGAATGAATAATAATAATTGTATACTTTGTAGCACCGTTTTTGTGAGCCGAAGCTCGAGGGCGCTGTACTAATTTTACTTCCCAGGATTTCTCTTATTATGTACAAACAGGTTACTCTAAGGTTTCTCATTATGATTTTAGGTTTGTCATTCTACTTTCTTATTCAACGGTTTCTCATTTCCATGCTAAATTACTTTAGGTTTCTCACTCTACGTTCTTATTTAACGTTTTGTCATTCTCACTCTCATTCTAAAAGACTTAAGGTTCTCATTCCACATTCTATATTCCTGTTCGACGGTTTTTCATTATCATCCTAAACGACTTTAGGTTTTTCATTCTATGTTTTTATTCAACGGTTTCTCATTCTCATTCTCATTCTATATTATTTTAGGTTTCGCTTTCTAAGTTCTTATTTTGCGGTTTCTCATTTTCATTCTTAATTACTTTAAATTTTTCATTCTACGTTTCTTATTCAACGGTTTCTCATTCTCATTGTAAATTACTTAAGGTTTCGCTTTCTACGTTCTTATTCAACGGTTTCTCATTCCCATTCTAAATTACTTTAGGTTTCCCTTTTTACGTTCTTGTTCGACGGTTTCTTATTTTCATTCTTGATTAATTTAGGTTTCTCATTCTACGTTCTTAATCAACGGTTTCTCAATCTTATTCTAAATTACTTTAGGTTTCTCATTCCACATTCTATATTCTTGTTCTACGGTTTTTCATTATTATCCTTTACGACTTTAGGTTTTTCACTCTACGTTCTTATTCTAACGTTACACGTTCTCATTCTAAATTTCTTTAGGTTTCTCATTATAATTCTTCGTAAGCCTTCAGGCTTCCAGGTTGGGACATTTTCAAAGGCCTCCAACAAACATGTATTGTTTTTCGGTTACTCGAAAGTTCTCTTTATTTCTTCAACCCGTCTCATCTGTTGGCGACATCCACAGACATAGGAATTAATAGACGAGAAGATAAGGGCGAGGGGTAAAATCAACTGTTGAAGAACGAAGGGAGTAAGGCTGACTGTGATTCGTCAATAAATCAATCTGACAGTAAATAGGCATCTCGCATTATAATATCACCATTTAGTTCTTAAAAGTAAAATCTGCTTTTGAATGAATAGACATTTCTACATGGGAGCGCAAATTACTCGCCACGTTATGAACTAATTTGCGAAGTCCAAATTCGGCAAAGTAAGGCAGCTTCTATTTTCAGAGTCGTAGTTAGTTTCAGAGTATTTAGTAAAGACACTTTTACAAATGTCTCATAATTTACTTACCCCAGTAAACAACGATGAGCACACTTGAGAATCGCTACATTGTGATGTGATAGTATATGTTTCTAAAACTGATCCATATAATACGGTGTGAATAAGCTTAAAATAAAGTAAAATAATGCTTACTTATGGAATGTAATACGACAATTGGGTTTATTCTCTTTTTCACATCTATTTTTACAAGTTTTCATATCAAAAGTCAACATTTTGCCGTGTTATTTCGTAAAATGAACCGATGATGCCTCGACCATAGATCGCACAAGAATGATGACGTCACGTTTTCAAATTTCACTTGAGGCCAATATGCGAGCCCAGCCGGCTCAATGGAACCGGTATGGGGAGTGGGGATAATACGCTTTTAATCACTTAGGGCAGGTCTACTAATATTCATATGTCTATGGCGACATCCTACAATTTTGCGATTGATGCATTATATTTAAGCTCCACACTTATTGCCACGCAACACAACCAGAGTATCTCCGTATCCATACCAGATGATTCTCTGCTTCTTGGCGTTATGAAACATGAAACTCTTGTGTGGACATTACATAAAGAGTTCAATTATTCAAGTGATTAGTAGAGGTACCTTCACAAGAAATTTAGAACTAATTAATTAACTCATTCACCTAGTCGAAATTTTTGCTTCCTAATTCTAGTTGATAATTTATAGCTGAAGTGGCATTTTATTTGTATTATTTGAGAGAAACAGTATGCTAAGAATTTAATTAAATTGTTCCTGCAAACGAAGCGGCTAGGTAATCGCAATCACAATCTGAAATTATAACTACAATAAAAAATCAAATAATAATAAATTAAAGAGTCTTTTGCTTATCTGGAATTTCAGTTATTTCAATTTTGTTCTACGATTAATTTAGTTTCAGAATAGAACAATAATATGTGCTTATTCCAAAACTAGGAACTTGAGCTACAATGGGCCTCTTTCATGGCAGTAATGAATGCTTGTCAAAGGTTTTCCAATCCAAAGTTGCCCGACAGCAAATAATGTATTATAAAATTATAATACCCCATTCGTAACTCGTAACTGAATACTGACGACCATAAACAAAGTTATGGGGCAAAGAGTTTGATGTTTTCTTTTCATGTTTGCCGATGAAATTATTTAACGCGAACAGTTTTATTGAGATAATATTATTATGCTCGTACTAAAATAAATGAGGTTCTTCGATTCATTCCTAACAGAAGGGAAATTGAAGAAGTCTATAGTATTCCGACGTAAAGAGAAAACTGTTTACACTAATAGAATTGTGGGAGGTATTGAGGTATGTAGGAGTAGGGCATTCGAATGTGAAAACAAAAACCTTCGGATACGAAAGTACACACTATATAATTTATGTCATTGATGGGCTGGGAAACACAGAGAGAGTTAAATCTTCACCCTTCACCCCTTACTAGGAGAGTAAGCGACCATTTTGCAACGACTTCTTCCTGGTGAAATTGAAACCGAATTTTTTCTTCTGTTATATCGGCACATACCGAAACTTGTTTATAAGGTAAAAACAATATATATCTACGCCAGTTTTTTATTGTTAAGTTTTAAGAGTTCATTCATTAGTGTTGTTATTCTCGTTTACCCAAGTCCCGCGAATTTCGTATAAAATTATTGAACTATGGATGAGAGTAATGTTGTAGGTACCTACTAGTAAGTAAACGGTTTTATAAGAACTCGTTTGTTATGTATATTGGTAAACCATTGACAGCGCACGAATTAATTTTGCTCAAAATTCTGTCTCAATACAGGTTCGCCTAGTGACTGGTGCTGGTGAGGTAGGTTATATCAAACTTAAATATAACTACTATTATTGTCTCTTTATTACTGTGCCATTATACATTTTTTCCATTACTGTTCTAATATATCCAATGTTACGTTGAATAATATGTATGTTTATAATCCTGTTGATTTATTTTCAGCGTTTTGATTTACTTTTGGTTCATTATTTATAATAATAGTTCTACTATTATTATGTGAAATATATCAGTGAGAACAGGCTTTTCTGTGAAACCCTAAGTTGAATCAACTTTCGTTCTATAAATTAACCACAGATTCTCACAGAATCTGTTCTGATTATCAGAATTTATCAGGTACGAACGCAACGTTAGTGTAACAAGTGTAAATTACCTAAATGAGTTTACTCCGTGTGCTACAATATTTACAAAGCGTTTTGCAAAACGAGACTAGGTACAAAGAAATAAATGATTTTTTTTTTATACTTTGACCATAAATAAAGAAAACACGGTTTGCAAAAATATGTACAACATTTTACTTAGCTTTTATACCGGGTTACATCTTTAATGTCAACACTTAACAAAACTTGTATTATTGAACAATGAGGTTGTTCAATAATACAAGGCTTGTACAATTCGGTAATTTGTTTTAAATTCTAAAATCTTTGTCCTCTGCATGCTTTAAATAATTTGGTATATAACAATTATAGATTACAAACTCGTCAAAAATGTGAAGAAAATCCTAATATTAATTACTATACAAATCCTGTCTTATTTTCTCTAGCAAATAAAATTGCGAACTGAAAATTGTTGCCTTCGTGAGGTTTTCCACTTTATAGTTTTGAGTTATTATTTGTTTACCTCGATCATAATTCAAAATTATATTTTTGTTTTCAGTTCAAGCACCTTCCGTCTCATTTATAGGCTTCTGAGAATACTCGTACTTACTTCATTATCCGCTTTGTCAAAACTCTAAAGAATCAACAAAATGTCCCCTTCTTATAACAATAATGAGTACAGCTCGTCTCACCGAAACGTGCCATAAACTTCTTTTCTCAATAATTTTAACGACACCATTTATAATTTATTATTTACGGGGAAGAGGAGACGTAGAACTGCAGGAATAATGAAAATAATATGTGCGGCCTTTCATTTTGAAAAATTTTACGATCTCGTAAAATTGGTTAAATGCCATTATTGTTATTTAATTATGCATTATATCCACACCGGTTCTTTCGATATAATAAGACGGTTTCTTTTGGTAAATTCGTTATTTCGATACGGTTAGTTTTATATTTTACGTTATTTTTATTACCCGAACGCAATAAATATGCCAAAAATTAAATGATCATGTGAAGATTCGCGGCTTCCATGATATTATTTGAGCATTTAAGTTGTTAAGAATTTTTAATTATAATTTTAGTTTTTCTACGTTTAGTCTTCATTCATAATAAATAATCACGCTATATTGTTGTTTCAACTGCATAGTTGGGAAACACCCCAAACGTGCGTCAAACACAGTTGAAATTTGTCTCCGGAGAACGGGTTGTTTCTACGACTCATTCTTGGGTTCGAAGCTGTGTAACGATTTGCCGGCCTCTATGTTTCCTTCATTTTGTAACTTGGACCTCTTCAAGACCCATGTTCGCTTCTTTCTCTCCTCAAAAAGACCCCCCACAGAGCATCCCCAAAGCTGACATAGACCCTAAGGGAAATTATTTTTTTGCTCAGGGCCTTCTTCTGTGTGGAGTTAAAGTAATATTAAAAAATAACTAGTTTTACTACCCCACTACGCTTGGGTATACGAGTATATCAACACTTTCTTTTTGATTTTTTTGTTTGATTTTTTACTTGCTCTTATCATAAATTTATAAGTTTCCTGCTGTAGTTTATTTCATGGCCATATTGATGGTATCTTCTACTCCAAAAGAAAACGCAAAAATCGGTACTTATCTTCGTACCAATTCATTTGTTAAAATATATTTATATGCACAACAAGGGCACATTGCACATAGCCAAATATATTACCATCTGCACCGGAGGATTTTAGTTCTCAACGTTGATTATCTTCAAATATATTTATGTTAAATGACGAGGAGTGAGTTTAAAATCAGTCCAAATAAAAGGAATATTATCAACATGCTCAGTATTAACGTAGATACTTGCACCGTTTCTTGAGATAAGCAAAACAAAGGTAAATTACGCCATATCCTTATTGTTTTAAGGTAGACCACACCTCTAATGTTCTTAGTACCCACAGTTGACTCACATAATATTCTCATGTCAGCTTAACACCGTAATCACTTTAAACTTAAAAATTCATTTATTACTTTAAAAAAAACGTTTGGACGCTTAAAGATCTGTGAAAGATAAATTTATTATTATTTCATCATGGGCCGGTTGTACAGTACTGAATATTGTATTGAGTAGAACTTTCACAGAACTTGAATTTTAACCATTAAATTTGATGAATTTTTCCAATTCTGTGAAACAAGTGGCCCTCACTCTCAGCATTTCTAATTTTAAACTAAATGCGTGTTGAAACAATCTGAAAATATTTCAGTCGTGTTTTGATCCAGTAAACTAACGGAATCACATAATCTGATGTGTTATAATATGCTAGGTATGTCGTGTAAGTTAAGTGATATCTGGCAGATGTTCTTCGTAAACCCATAAAAAATGCTCTGCTTCTGGACACCATGCCATGAAAACACTCCGAACAGAACTGTGTTGTAATCGTAAGCTACATGACACATTGAATTACCCAATAAACACATTGAGTTATATAAATAGAGTCCGCATTCCTTGCAAAATTAGGGTAAAATATTGTTCCCGTGCGGGAGGTAGGAAGCGGATGTGGCTGCTGTCGATGTCGCCCGAATCCTTCCGACCGCCCGCCGTGCCACATCCCGGAGCCCTTGGCTTACAGGCGCGCCAACTTGAATTTTTATTTTTTTCTTTTTAAAGATAAACAAACACCCGGGTTACGGATAACCTGACAAATTGAAAATCTCCTACTACCACCACATTAAGCAGAAAATGTTACTTGTGTTGTGATGGAGGACTTAGCCAGCCGAGGAATTGAACACACTACTCCTGGGTAACACAACTTAGCCACCGACCGGTCAAAGTGATCGTTTTTTAGTCGAAGTTTTTTTTAAACATAAAAAGCCATTAACACGACTATTGATTATGGTAAAAAAAAACTATTTACCGATGAAAGGTTACACCGTCGCTTTTTCTAGCTTT
Organism: Hesperophylax magnus; assembly: GCA_026573805.1. NCBI lineage: Eukaryota > Metazoa > Arthropoda > Insecta > Trichoptera > Limnephilidae > Hesperophylax > Hesperophylax magnus. Next base: position 14,998,166 of record JAIUSX010000012.1, read on the forward strand.
CCCATAAAGATTTGTGCAGTATCTTATCGTACGTGAAGGCATTATGCAGTGATTGTTTGAGAACCGTACTGGGCAAGCGCTCGTAACCGACCAAAGCCCGTGTTATCTCTATGATGCCAATTGGCTCAACGTTGTTGCCCATATTTCGAACGCTGATGTGTACTATATAAATAATACCTCAAAGACTAAACATGACATTACATATACAGTAATATTTATTTCAGAGAATATCGGTCACCCAATACGAAGAGTGAAAGAAAATATCATTAACGGTTCTGGGAATCTCTGAATACATATTGTGTGGAAGATTACTTCGAAAAGAAATTCTCACAACAAAATACAGTTTTTTGTTGTTGAAGGCTTGCATTATGCACTGACAAATTTAAACTACTTAGGTAGGTAACTACTCCCCAGTCTTGCTCCTCCCTCCCACTTTTTCCAACTTATCAATATTACCCAAATCGGTGATGCAGTAATAGGTACCATTCATTAATAATCAAAATAAATAAAAATGTAAATGTTCGTTTGTTCAAAATCTTAAATCTCCGAAAGTTCTTCACCGATTGCTTTGAAATTTCGACGCAACGTTGAATTTGAATACGCTTGTGTTTTTATATGCCTATATTATAGAGATGTCACCTGTGACAAAAGCATGTTCATATTTTAAAACAATTCCATCTGTTTCTCTATCTGCACAGACATACTGAGCCACAGCAACGCGTGGCGGGGTACTATCTAAAACTAAGTACTGCGGGATAGTATCTAATAATAAACAATTGTTGTGACATATTTTTTGAAATATGGTGAAATTTTGGTTTTGGCAAGAATGGATAACATGGCGCCGCCACGGGAACTTGGAGAACCAAATCCTCTCCCGTGTTTCGCTACTTTTGGTGGCTTAGCAATGATGCCCGAGTTCATGGTGTGAGGTTTGTCCAGGTCTTGTCGGCGGATGCTTGTGCGCAGGACTGCATCGAGCCATCGCGAATCGCCTTTCACCACAGTGGAATGGATTCCCAAATTCCTACCCAGGCCTCATACCTTTTTTCTTTCCAGAACTTTCTCTCCTTCTTATCATTAAAATACCATCCATACAGCATCCCCAAAGATGATGTGGGTTCTGAGGGAAATTATTTTATTTTCATATACGACTACTAATAATGTGATATTTGGTCCCGGGCAATGAATGGTAATTTTTGCGATTAGTAGTTTTGAAGCAATCAAGAAGAGGGATATAAGATATAACTTAAACAATAGTGCAAAAGCAATTCTTTTCGGGCGGTAGGAATTCTTGTGCGAAGGTGTAAAATAATTAATGTATTAAATCATTGATTCAAAAGAGCGTGTAAATAACAGTAGATGTGACAATAATTTGACATGGTCGAAGAAGAAATGCAATAGGCCAAAACAAACCTTTTTAAAAAAAAGCCTTTGAAGTGGTCCGTTGGCATAATTAGAAATCAAATTACTGGTCTACAGTTTATGCCGTATTCTAACTACCAAGTATTAAATTACCTACTAGGTTTTTTAGTGCAACGTCTCTGTGCTTGATTTGCATCCTGCTTGCTGTTCATTTTGCAAAACACATTTCAACTTTTTGCTCTGCATTTTTTGAAGTTGAATCGAGTTTCGTCAAAAAGCTGCGAAGGCCAACGCCTCGCAGTCGGTGGTCGAAATGTCGACATGGTTCCTGCAAAACATGATGTGATACGATAATAGGCAATAGGTATTAGGTATGCATTGCCGTGGAAACATATTATAAATAAGTGGTCGAATCTTGACGCTAACAAGGCGGTCTGACTTCTAAGCCTGACCTCTTCGGCAAAACAATAACC